>CM041726.1:2297500-2897500 GCA_023373845.1 Nibea coibor
ATTTTGCAGTTGTTGGTCCTCCTGATCCAAACTACAAGTGTATAATGGCTCCAAACAGTGAGGTCAGATTACTGCAGCGTGTAAAAGAGAGAAATGCTCTTAGAGGGTGTCATTATCCTCCAGAAAAAAACAACCTTTATCTCAACAACACACCCTGTGAACAGGATCCATATTGAGTCTGCCTGTGTGTCCTACAGCGCCATTATCATTACACACATATTCATCATTTAGCCTAAAATCAATATGATCAATTTGACCTGGTATGAGTGATCAGGCTGCAGTTTTCTCTTTCACGCAGAACAGTGTGTTTTTACTGTGATAACATTGTATTCACCTCTCTTGCTGGGTTGTGCGATGAGGGAAAGATTTATGGGATATGTAGGATTTGATTGGTCCTCCATATTTCCTTGAGGGGAAAAGTGTTTGGACTGTTTTCTTCAGCTCACGAGCTGCTCCCACTCGTACCGCGTGAGATCAAGTCTATTAAAATGTAATTGAGGCAGTGATTGTAAAACATATGACAGACAACAGATGCAGCATTACGTACGCTGTTATAGCCTCTCTCTCTCTGTGTATCTGTTATCTCTCTCGCCCCCACATACTGTACATCTCTGATGAGTCTGCTGCTTATAAAATCTGACTGGACATTTTATGGTTGTGTAAATCCCTTTTGCATGTGTTTGCATACAAAGCCATGCGTGCATGCGTGCGTGTGTGTGTTCCGAGCATATGGACATCCCATGCTACAGATGATTTGTATGATCGATATGCCGTCACTGAAGCCGTGCGAGCGCTCCGAGCGCAGTCATTAGTCATCAGCTCAGCCACGAACAAGCGAGGATGTTTTAAAATTAGAAACATTTACATGAGATGATTGACAATGTCAAGGCTTGTGTTTTGTCAGTGCTGCATATTTATGCAAATTACCATCATCTGACTCAATCCATTAACACCTGTGAAACTACACAGCAGCTCATTATTGTGTGCCGTTCCCAGAGACTGCAGCTGTACCGAGCATTTCCAGGATCTTTATAGGAGTCAATTTTTCTCTCCCAGCTCCTGCAACGAGCCCCATTGTCTCTCAGTGACCTAAAGGTCCTCTCCTTAAATGCTTGAATGGTTACATTTGATTGGAACTATTGATTGGGGTCTTATTGTTGTTGCACAACGTTGTAATGGTGTTGTATGAAGCATAGCACGAATGACTGAGTGGTAGCATTGTGGCAGCCTTATCAGCAGAACAAAAGTCAAGCTGGTGCCAAATCCATAAGCGGATCTTCATCAGAATAAGCTTGCAGCGGCGCATATCTGGATTGACTAATCTTTACAGATCAATATCTTTTGATGCAGTGTTGAGTTTCCTCGTCATGGTAGGCAGGTAATGAAACAGCTGATGAAGGTGATTCAGGCAAGAGGGTTAAACGCCAGTTTTTGTGTTAGTCTGAACAATGGAGACATCTGACATAGTTTTTTCACTCCCAACAGTCAGGCATATAATGTAGGATGAAGAACAGGGACACAGATGGATCATGAGTTGAGGTTGGTGTTGAATCTCACATACTACCGGTCCCATCAGCCTAATATTTCCCATTCCCATTCCCATTCCCATATATATATATATATATATATATATAGGAAGAGGAGTCACTGAACTGACCTGACCACAGACGTCAGCCAACTGATCAGTTCTGTTAAATGAGGCAGACCTGAATGTAGTGGTGATTGATTGGTGTCTCTGCGACCAGGACTGAGACGAGGTACAGTGAGCCTAAAGAACAGGTTTGCAATTTTTCAACTCTGTCTATAACAATAATAAGGAGCCCAAATCAACATTGTTTTGCTCTCAGAAATCATTCCTCCTGTTCAGCTCATTACAGGATCTCCTCCTAATGCACTTTCAATGAAAGTCATGGATGACAAAAAATCAAAGTGCAAAGAATACATTCAAAAGTTCATTTTTTAGTGGACTAAAAAGACTGACACCGGAAGACTTGATTTGATTCATTCAGACTGTTGAAGTCTCATAATAACTTCTGGATACACTTCTGAATGCATTTTGTCCACAGAGCAACTGTCAATGTTTTCCTCAACCAATTTCATTAAAAGTGTGAATAAAGATTACAGCAAGAAAACCTTCATATGGACCCCTGACTCTCCTTTCAGACAAAGGAAACTGTGAATCTTTTCACAGGTGAGGAAAGTGAAACTTTAATACACCCTAGCTAGGGTCAGTGATTCTTAACCATGGGCCATTTTTGGGCACCACCTACAGGGCCACGGAAAACTTTCAGTTTTGCACCTGTGGGCAGCGAGGCCGCATGGATTACCAACTGAAGACACACAGATATATAGAAGACAGATATATTACTGTTATCCATGAGACACCCAGTTACAATACAGCTTCCCATCACTTGGTAACATGTCAGGTAATGTGTCAGTCAGTTGTTTAACAAGCTCCAATAAGCAGAAAAAAACACACCAGAGGCTGTAGTGAAAGTTATGAAGAAATAGTTCAAACGAAAAAATTAAGATGACAGTGGTGCCAACCCCACAAATGGCTAATTTTGTTTGCGCAAGTACAGTCCTGACTTCATTAAGTACAGCTTTGTGAATGGAGGTAACGAGGCAGAGCCCAGTGTGTGGAGTGTGGGCGAACTGTAGTGCATCTTGTCAAAAAATGGACTGTTGTGACTGTTATTGTTCATTTGTCACAGATATGAAATACAATTAGAAATGTTATATTATGTTATTGTTATATATATTGTTGTATGTGCAGGTTTACATACACATAATAAATAAATGTCTTTGTGATGATCACATTATATCATGTCATTCATTTGACAGGGTTTTTTGCCTGTTAAACTGTGATTATATGACTTATAAACTGTAAGTAGGTTTGATTTAGTTAATGAATACAAATCAAACTCGGAGTGAGATCAATTAGTTAAACCAGTACAGTGTTAACACTTGAATGGACCCCAAGCCCAAAAAGGTTAAGAACCCCTGCCCTAGGTGATACACATCTTTCAAAAATGTAACTGAGAGACCAGAGCAAGCTCTGTGATTGGATCTGTGATTGGTTAGGTTGAGGTGCTTGTAATTGTATGAGTTTCTGATCCTGGTGAAAACTGTTCAGTAATATTCAAAAACACATAAAAAACACTGACGGTAGAAAGAATAAATGACCTATGAACATTTGCTCAAATTCTGTAGCTCTGGCTACTGCCATGTTGGTGGTCCTGTCTCTTCTGCCTCCTGGCTAATCTAAAAATTGGACTATTGATGGAGTTGAAGTAAGGCAAATGATGCATGGGTGCTCAAACACCTCTCTGTAATGACATCCACCTGTTAGTGCTGTTAATTATGCATACATTTAAGCCTTAATATGATTTGAACAGTTTAGTTTAAAATATATTTGGTCTATAGAGACCAAAACTGTTTTTTGTACCAGGCAGTAAACATGTTTCTTTCTGCTGTAAAGTTGGACATGTGCTTTTTGTAACCAGCCTCAAGTGGCTGTTGCAGCAACTGCAGTTTTTGTCACTTTGTCACACACAGTCTTCATTTCACAGTCACGGAGGCTGTCCCTTGGTAAAAACACACATGGAGGTTTAAGCCTGAATCAGTGAACCTCTCATATTACCAGATAATCTGGGCCAAACATTGGTTCCAGTCCAGATTTCTTCTTGGCACCACCATCTATGATGAATAATAATCCTGATTGTCTTGAGTGTACATGCAAACTTCCTTCCTCCAACACAGTTAAAAATGCCTAGTTGTGTCTTGTTCCTGATAGGAGAAACTGTAAGACTCAGTTTTTGCATAATACATATCCATATTAAAATACAAAATCTATCAGTCATCTGTTAACACACTCCATCTCTACTTCCTCACCCAAATCTCTTCCAGTCAGATCACATGACAGTTGTCTTGCCTGTCTGGCGGAAGGTTGATGGATGATTCATGCTCCCACCCACAGGAGGCAGCGCTCTGCAGGTGTGACTCATTGGTTGCAGCAGTGTCCATCACCACCAGCTGGGCGGAAATGAAAGAGGGATTTTGTTTGAGAATAAAGTTTGGACTGTTGTACGGGTCCTCTGAAAGCCAGCGTGTCCACGTCGTAATCTCAAGTCATTTTTCCACCAGTGGGCTTCACCTTTATCCTCTTTACTCTGCTTTGAACCTCATCTTGTTGTTTCCATGTGTGTTATAATATATTATAACTTCAGTTTATTATTATATAAATTGATGAATGAGGAGATGGAGGACAGATTTTCAGTTTTCCTCCTAAGCAAAAAGTGTAAATCTTGGATAATGCTCGCAGGTGAGTGGAAGCAGATAGGATCTTCTGCCATGGGCCTGGAAGTTTTTATCAGCCAGGCTCCGGATAAAGAGCGAGGCAGCAGTGGAGGACAGATGAGGATGGGGTGGGTGGTGGAGATGTAAGGGAGGGGGGAAGTGGAGATGAGGTGATGACACTATTTATGACACACACCATTAAGCTGCCAATGAGGCAGCAGATCTCGGGCTTTTGGGATTCTCTCCCCAGACTTGTCTCTTTTTTTTTGTTCCACACATTCATCTCCCTTCAGTCTGTTTCTTTGGTTTCCCCCACAATGTTCCCATCAGTGGAGGTTTTCAGCACGGAGAACCTGGCAACACATTTCTCTTTGTCTGTCTTTCCTTTCTCTATTGTGAGCTAATGAATCAGACCCAGGAGACACAGAACACTGCCACAACATTGATGGAGAGATGCTGGTCCACTGTAGGTTTCTGTGTGAGAGCACATGCTCCTCTCATACAGTCATTGTTCCATTTTTTGTATTGAAATGTTCACTCAGCTCGTGTTAAGATCTTTGCTCTGAGCTGTCATGTCTCAGACTGGTTTGATGATGAGATGAGGTAACTATAGTCCTTTTGTGTACAGTCACACCAACAACTGCGTTCTATACAGAAGCCGAGAATGGTCACAGCGAGTTGAGTATCTCTGTATCTATTTTTCATGATAACAGGATGAATTAGATAATGGAGTACAACAATCTAATTAATGAATCATTACAAAACTTAACGATATATATTTATAACACGTGAATGTGGTTAATGTGATATTCATGCTGGCAGCCCATCTTACATGCACGTTTACAGACTTACAGACCAGAAAACAGAAAAAATGACAGATTTTCACTGCTGAGGCAGAAAATGTTTTGTTTGGTCTGAGAATGGAAGAAAAGCACGTGTTGTTAAATCTGATGGTTTGCTTAAAATGGATTGTTCACTTCATCGTTCTTATTCCCTGTACAGCAGCAGACAGCTCAGACTCAGCTCCACACTTTCAGCTTGTTGACTGCTGCTGTTCAATACTAAACAAAGATTTGATGATATATATTCACATTTATATTATAGTGATGCATTATGTTTCTTTTATAGTTTCCTGTCTTTCACTTTTTGTTAAAATAAATCATATTTGTTCATTTCTGATATGCCTTGGAAACGAAGAACAAATGAATGGTACACACACATTGCTACATGTAGAGCGATGGTACAAGCTCGGCATGAAAATAAATATGTAAACAATTGTATGTAGAGAGAGAAAGTCAGCGTTTTTATAATATTTATGATTGGACTGGAGTATAATACATAATAATACCTGCAGCCAACTTTCCCACAGTCCATCTGGAAATGTGTGCACATGGATCAGCCTCATATCGAGCCCTCCACACGGCCACATTCAACTATAAATGGTAAAGTCTCTGTATGTAGGTGGTGAATGGAAGCCAGATTGTATAATGATGCCTCTCACACATTTCATTCCACTTAATATCAAATGTTACTTATACACTTATCATAAACCAGCAGTTACTTATACATGCACCTGTAATGAGCCATAACTATTCCATAAGCACTTTTCAAATTAGAAAGATATACTGTGAGCCAGCTAAGATCTGAAATAAACGTCTCTATATTTCATCAGCACCGTCTCACCATCATATAGTCCAGCCCCCGAGTGCAGAGGAGAGGGCCGGACTCTTAACTAATCAAATCATTAGTATTAAAGTAATCACAGAACAGAGCATCAGCAGTAATAATAATATCTTCTAATAGTGTGCATAGATCACCAGGCCGAGCCTGCAGGCCGAGCATAACAACATAACAAAAACGTGTTCACCTCAAACCTCATCTTCAAATGATATCCCAGTGCGAGGGATGTGTGTGTGAAGTGTGAAGTGATCAGTATGATTGCTGTAAACGTACAACACTGCGTGACACTCACAGGTAATGCTGCATGATGGATGCACTGTGGAGGACAATGTGAATGGAAGAATTTGGAGGAAATGAGTGTTCAGTCCTGGCCCATGATGATGATGATGATGATGATGATGATGACTAATATGCTTAGATTCTGTAGATGTATTTTTAAGTAAGTACACAGTGAAACTCACTGCAGTGTCATAGCATGCTAGATAAAGGGGTATGCTGGGATCCAGAGGGTCTAAGCCAGCTAGCATTTATTTCTTCATTCCATAGTTGACCCATTCTCATAAAAACAGACTTCAGCAGGAGCAGAAAAGGTGATACAAACCATCCATACCATCTGTTATCATGGGAATGTAAGATCTCTCCCCAATAAGATGGAGGCGCTAATGGCTAACGGCGCTGGCCGCTACAGAGGGAGTAATGGGAGCATCATGGCTGAAGGAACTCGCTGTGGCTTCACTGGTGACTTTGGACAGCTTTTAACTTGAGAATGAAGGCTGATGTGTTGGTGGCCTGTGAGCATGGAGGAAGTGAGAGAGAGGAGGATGCTGGCAGGGCTGGTGTCCATCATGAACAACTGCTCTCACCTCCTGCATGAGACTGTGGCGGGCTTAAGCAGCTTCTTCAGCAACAGACTGCTACTCCCACCATGTAAGAAGGAGCTCTACCACAGGCCTTCATTCCAACAGCTTCCAGACTCTTCTAAGCATGAAAGAGCATTTAAAGGTATAGATTAATCCTGACTGTACTGAATATGTATGCATATGTATGTTTTTTGCTTGAATACATCAGCATCTGGCTTTGTTTCAGGCAAACACAAACATGGCAGCTGAATTGGGGTGACAGAAGGTACAACTAAACTGTTTCTTCATCTCCACTTGTCTCCACATCCATCTGTATGGTTCAGCTAGTCAGACTGCACTGTACCACTCTCAGTCAGCCTTTCCACTCTTATTTTTCTCCCCACTTCTTTTGTCCCTGTCTCCCATCTCTGTGCTTTGCTGAGCTGGCCGTTTTGTAAGCGTAAAATCCCTGATAAAGACAGCTGTAAAAAGCCTCACTTGCTTCTGGTGAGAGCAGTAGAAAATATGCTTGCACTGCTGGGTTTGTGTTAAATCTATTTAGCTCCTCTGAACTTCCTCTGTTGGCCATTATATTCCAGTGCATTTGATGATCTTGCTCTATTTAAACTACATGTGTGCTTTGCCAAAGAACCATTTGTCACCCCATCACTTACTTGTTTACATCTGCTTAAACTCATTTGAAGTATTCTGACCTCATTCTTGTTGTTTTTACCTCATCAAAAGCACTCTTCCTTCCTCCTCCTCCTCCTCCTTTATTTACTGCCTCATTGTATCCATCCCCTTCCTCATTCCAGACCAACCTACTAGTTAATCAGACCTTCCTGTCTCTTCAACTCTTGCCACTCTTACCATTGTCAATATGTCACGCTGCTCTGTGCTCGCCTCCCCTCCTGATTCATGTTTGATAGACTTCTTCCAATTGACCCACCCCTCTTTAAACACTGGCCTCAGTCACATTGAACCTATTCATATTAATATGGCTCTCTTTCACCCCAACCCAACTTTCCCATCAACTTACACAAGTGTCCTTGTTTATTTTTCTGTGTACATGATTAAAAAAAAAAAAAAAAAAAAAAAAACCTGGTCTCTTGACTGAGAGGTGCATGGCTGCACAGAATGACTGAGCGACGTGTTTCTTGTGTTTGTGCCCATGTGCCTGTTTTCTTCATCTCCTGCCACAGTGGCTCATTTAATGCTCCCAAATCTGAAAAACAGAAGTATGTTTGTGGGAAGCAAAGCTTCTCTTTGTAAGACACGAGCAGTGAATGCAGCAGACATCTCTCCCACACTCACAGACCCTTTCAGAGGTTTCTCTAGACATGACCTTTATTTACCTCTCTTCTGTGAATGAGACCCACCTCTCTTTCCCCTTTGCTCTTCTGTCCATCATTACATTGCCTACACAGATTTATTTACACAGAAAGCAACAATGAAAATGTCATATAAGATGGAGTAAATCAACGCACAAGGATCATTTATGTTCAGCTGATGTATGCTAAAGATGATGTCAGTCAGTTGGTCCACAGGGAGGTGTGCTGGCAACCTGGAGGACGCCCTTTAACCTGGTGTTCTTTCTTAATGGTGTGCTGTTGGTGACCACCTGACTCTGAATGTCTTAATGTGCACTACACACTTGAAGACTCAAGATGAAGACTCGAAGACAACGTGGGTCTTTTGTAGGTTTTATCATCAGTATAACCAACCATTAACTGGATTCTGGACTTTGTAGCAATGTTCCCCATCTCAGACATTACACTTTGGTGTGAACAAAGTTATCATAACACACAGAAATCATGAACAAAACTTTTGAATAATAAACAATACAAATACAACACACATACAAACACATTTTTGAATAATAAGACTAAAAGGGTGTGCTGACATCAGCAAGCTAACATGCTCACAGTGACAGTGCTAACAAGCTAAAGAAAAGAATGCTATCTTTTGTTAACACTAAACACACAGCTAAGACAGATGGGAATATCATTAATTTATGGAGCATTTGGTCATAAACTGACAATATTGATTTTTGACCTAATGGTAGCACTCGGTACATTTTGAAAGTGTACGAGTGTTAGCATCATTAGCATTCATCCTCTGAGGGACATGAACATCTGTAAAGAAAAAGAAGAAGGCAATCTTTCAATCTAAGTTGATGAAATATTATCTAAATATCAGTTTAGACCAAAGTGGTGGACTGCCTGAGAGGCTGTCATTGGACAATGACACTGGCATGGCTTAAAATTGTCAAGTCGAAATAGAAAGATAGCGGTGTTGTACACAGAGAAAAAAACATTATTCCCTCCAGGCATGACTGAATCATGTGTGTAGCATCTGAAATGTCCCATAATCCTCTGAAACTCTCTTTTATTCATTCATATAAGAAGCACGCGCATTTGTGATGTACTGAAGGTGTGTGGACACACCTGTTGGCTACACAATATACACTATACAAAACTAGCAGTGCTGGTCTCACATATCTGATCTGTTAAATTTGCATGCATGCGACACTGTACAATGGTTCATTACAGTACCTGACTATTGTCACAGCCACATATAGACAGAGACATTCCCAGATATTACATTAGAACATGTCGGCATAGGAGATGTTTTTTAAGCAAGCACCCAGTTGATGCTGATGTCCTTTGGTACCACATCACTTTCGATCAGCTACATCATTAAAATCAAGATTCATCCACATGTGACCTAGTGCTGTGAAAACAGTGAAAACATCCAAGGTCAGCTGTGTTTTTGTGGAACTTTAGGAAACATAAAAGGCAGAAGAACACAGGCAGAGAGAGAAAATAAGGTGAATTAAGTAGAATTTAAATTGCTTTAAAATAAATATTAAAGTGAGAGCAGTAGAAAACAGAAAAGCTACATGAGCTGTCAGTTTGAGAGTCAGCAGGTCAGACCTTCGAAAGGTGAAAAATTACACTCAGTGCACCTCTGAATTTTACTGTTTTCATGGAGACTGTCCACATTCTGTGTACTCAGTGAGCTTTTCTCTAGTGTCACCTTCATATCAAAATGCCAACTTTGCACATGTGATCTCATCTCATCTAATTCAAAGACTGCAATGACATTTGCAGAGCACGTTCACATGAGGATGAACCTTTTTGATTGTATCCGCTGCATTGATTTTCCTCTGCTACCAGCCGACTTAGCTCTACTACTGGCAAAAAATGAAAATCATCATTTCCTGTAAAATATTTATACGGTGGAGACAATGAACATTATCTAAATGGAGCCATCTCATGGCGATTACGCAGTCGTTATCAGTATGAACCTCCTCTGTTATTCACAGTATGGTATTCAGACCTCACCATGTCACAGGGCACTGGAGATAAAGCTCAGAGAAAGGTACAGAATAATGCAGAAAATATACAATGCAATACACCGTTCCCTGATGAGATTTGGACTAGGCTTGTTTGGCAATGCAAAGTGTTTTTATTGACTCATCAAGATCCTCGGCTCTGTGAGAAAGCTATTAGGCTGGTCAACAATGGCAGCCTATACTGAAAGCTCAAGGCTGAATAAGAATGAGAGCGCTGCTGTCTGAATGCCAGCTGAACGGCTGAGGCGCTGCGACCTCATTTGGAGTGTGAACCCTTGAACGGCCCATTCCTGTCAGTATTCAGCACTTGTGTGAATCGGCGTCTACTAGCCCATCACCAACCAGCAGCCTCTCAACCCCAAAGGCATGGACCCAGTTCCAACAGAAATGATGACTTTGGCCCTCGAGCAAACACACAGCCCTCTAGACACTCAAAGCAATGTACTAACCCAAGAGGAGAGCTATATGGAGAGTGTGAAACGTGATGGAGAGGAAGAAAAGGAAATGACAGAATGAGCAAAGAATGACAGAAGGCAAGTTGATTAAATAAACTGAAAAAAGGGGCCGTATAAAACAGCTGCCACTGCAAACAAGAAAACCATAACCAAACAACGACTCTAAACCATTGCTAATATGAAGAAAATCATCAAAGATTACACCATTTAAAGGAATTTACAATATCAGTACCATTTATTTTTTACTTCATTATTCAATTCATATTTGGTCCTGTTTGACACGTCTGTCAAGACATCTTCTGTATTTGTCACTTACTATTTTTATAGTAGCAGTAACAATCTCATGACACTTGCAGAGCAGGTCTAGACCGTACTCTTAAAATCTTATAATACATAATACAGAGACCCAACAACTCATACCATGATCAAGCACTCAGTGACGCAGTCACAATCCCTAATCTAGGCCTAGCCACAATCCATGAGAACCTGCAAGACGAGACAGCACAAAAACTCCAGCGCATAAGTTAAGTTAGTAACATATTAATGAGAATGTTTGCAGATGGAAAGGTGGACAGCACAAGAAGACCACAGCTATCATGGGAGGATCCTGGCAGTCTAGTCCTATAGCAGCATAACTAAGGGATATCCTGAGCCAGCCCTAACTATAAACTCTATCAAAATGGAAAGTCTTAAGTCCACTCTTTAATGCACAGAGTCTAAGGATCCTATTACTTCAGGGCTAAGAGTAATTTCACACTTACTATGCAACTTGGAATGTGAAATATCTCTTCTATCTTGACTTTATGGATGTCCAGTGATTTAATGCTGATCTTCCAAGTTGGAGTGGTTGTAAGAGACACAGTCTACAGCCATGTTGGCAGCACAAGACTATTTTGAACTAAATGCTAAGTACGCTAATATGCTTATGATGACTATGTTGATGATAGTTAGCAGGTAGGTAGCATGTCAGAATGTAACCATTAGCTTGCAGTAAACAAAATTTTAGCTGTGAGTAATGACATTCATTCATCTGATTGTTCAGATTAAACAAACAAACATAAATCAAACTAGCTAACTTACTTGTATTAATCCTTCATGGGTATGGCTAATGTACAAAATTCCATAACAATCCATTACATTTTTTTCCAGATATGTCACTACAAACCAGAAATATAAACACCATGGCAGTGACACTAGAGGAAATGTGACCTGACCAGCAAAGTGGGTAAAGGATTTATGACCATGAATGTCTGCAATCCCACATTTGTCGGGATATATAAAAGTTTTTTTTTGTGTAGTTTTTTCTCACTCGGACCGAGGGTCTAAGGACAGAGAGTGTCACTCCCTGTACAGATTGTAAAGCCCTCTGAGGCAAAATGTGTTTTGTGACTTTGGGCTATACAAATAAAATTTGATTTGATTTGATTTGATTTGATATTTAAGTCTGGACCAAAGTGGTGGGTTAAAAGAGCTAATGGCACTGATATAGCAGAAATCTAGATATTAGCATCGGTCATGGTCCAAAATCACGGGTTCTTCATTGGTGTCTCTATTGGTGCTACACAATAACACACTTCCACTGTACTCTACTTTGCTGTGGGCGTGGAACAGAAGTTAGTTCAGTGATTGAGTCAGTGCTGCTGAAGGACACATAGAAGTCAGCATCCAGGTTCCACACTGCATTTCACCTCCCAGTCGCTTTCCTGATGGGACTTAAGAAGTCATTTCAGCACGCAATTCATGTTTGATGACTTTATTGATTTTCCTTTCCCGCTCTCCTCTCTGCCTCTCCTTCCATCCCTCTCTTTTCATCTCCCTCGCCTGCTTTTCGGCTCTCCGGTCTGCCATTCCCTATTGACTCAAGTGCACCTACAGTTGCAGACTCCCTCTTGCCTTCTGCCATCTCTCTCCCTCTCTCTCTCTCCCTGTCTCTCTCCAGCCTCTTCTTGTTGCTACTGGCTACCATTTTCTAACTCTGCAAATAAAAGTGCCAAGAGTTGGAGATTCTCTTTTTTCTTTTCATTACTATTCATCACAACATAGTGCAGTGTGTAAAACATGCTGCTTCTATTTGAGCAGCTAAAAATGTACCTCCAATGCAGAAGGCAAGGTCATAAAGTGCTGCTGCACCCCCATCCAGATGAAGTCATTAGATCAGTTCATCTTTTTGATTTTTTTCTACCTACAGCTGGTATGGATGTTTTTCACTTTGAGAGCTTTGTGGTATGTAACATTATATGACTCGAAATAGACTGTCTGCAGCAAACTCTCACATCTAAAAAGCCGGGAGCAGAAAGTGTTCAGTGTTTTGGCTCGCTGAATCACTCACAATTAAGACGATTATCAAAATGATGTGATGGAGCCGTTGCAGTCCTGGATGTCCTGATCTATCTACACATTTCTAGGAACAAATCAGCTGTATGTCTTGTTAATTGAAGTCACCATGGGTTAGATAACCTGTCTATAACCTTTATAATATGAACACAAAATGCTGTAAGTGACGAGCGGAGATCTGTTATGCAAAACAAGCTCCTGTGGGAGGCTGTGCACCCATGGTGTATTAAGCCACATGGTTAATGAGCTTCTCTGAATGTAATTGTAGTGAGATACTGTTGTCGAAATACCCTTCAAACAAATCACCTATTTGCATTTGAATGGAGGAGGGTGGAAGGCTTGTGTGCCAGAGGTATGAGCTGTGTGAATATTTTCTTTTTTTTTTTTTTTTTTTGAGAAGGGCAGAAAAGCCTAGTGCTGATGACCGTCAGTGTGTTTTAGTGTGAGTCATACCACCCACTGCTGGTTGAAGATGAAGAGACAAAGGAGCAGACAAGTGCCTTGACCCTGGAGAGCCATCAAAACACTGAAATACACTGAGCTCACTCTGTCTGAATTGAAGTCGAGGACACTTTGAACCACAGCCAGAGGCAACTGTTACACACTAGGCTAGTGATAAGATAAAGGCTGATGGACAAAAAGCCCTACTCTGGTGCATAGAGTTACAGTAAGTAGGTGTAAACAAAAGGCAAATTGTGCAAAGGACCCTTGTATGCAGTAACAGTAACAATTCCATTGTTTACATCAGAAGGAGAGAAGACTTTGGAAGGTTCATCATAATTTAACGCAGGCATGGACTGAAGGTGTTGTACCGGTTTGTTAACAGTTTTTTTTTGAGGAACTGCAGGGCTCAGAGACAAACTAGTATCCTAACTGATGGCTAAAGGCCCAGTCACACCAAAACATGTTGAAACATGTTCGAGATTCCAGGTTAGGTTGTAGAGTACAGAAGCAGAAAACAAAGGCAGGAAGCAGGAGGAAATGGGTGGAGATGGGAGGATAGTTACTGCAGGGTAGAGAAGGGTCAAACGGGTAGATCTGACAGGTGGAAGCATCTGGGAATGGCAATGGAAAGGGCTGGAGAAGTGGAAATGTGACTGCAAGGAGGGATGATGTAGTTCATTAGCTGTGTTGCACTATCCAGTTTTATTGAACCTCCTCTTATCAGACTATAAACTGCTCCATAAAGGGACATGGTGGCCAAACAGTTAAGATTGAATGCTCCAAATACATCTTGTATATAAACTGTGTGCGCTGAAGGCTCCGTCCTTGCTGGAAGCCTAGGGTTCGAATCCGACCTGTGGCCCGCATGTCATTCTCCATCTCTCTCTCCCCAGGTTCCTGTCACTCTTCAGCTGTCTCTATCAAATAATAATAATAATAATAATAATAATAATAATAATAATAATAATAATAATAATAATACAAGCTTGAACAAACACACTGTAATTTATTTTAGCTTGTGTCCTTTCATGTCCAACTTACCAAAAAGGTTTACACTTCAGCATCTGTATGAGATGCATTGGGTTTAAAAGACCTCACCTGGATATGGTGGGATGGATCCAAACATGCATTGGACTTTGGGCAGCTGTGGCTCAGGAGGTGGAGCCAATCAGATAATTGGAGGTTCAATCTCCAGCTTCTCCAATCTGCATGTCGATGTGCCCTTGGGCAAGATACTGAACTCCAAATTGCTCTGGAAGGCTGCACTTTCAGTGGTCAGAAGACTAGAAAGGCATTATATAAGTACAGTCCATTTAACATTTTCCTTTGAGTCAAGAGACCAGGGCTGCAGTCCCATGTGAAACTCTGAATGAAATCAATGCCAGTTTGGTCCTTAAAGCAAATGCTCCCTGATGATATTGTAAGGATGTAGCCTTGTGAGTCTCCTGCAAAATTGCCTTGATTGCTTTTTTGGTGCACAACACATAAAATATCACAAACCGGTGGTGGCAGAAGCGGAGTAGCAATATTGTTTCCAAACCTCACATATTGTCACGCTGCCACTCTCATCAAGAGCAGAAGCTCTTCTTCTTACAAAAATATAAAGCCAGTTCTTTCATTCTGGCTCGCATTTTTCATTCATTCAAGATGTAAGACTTGTTTTATGCACACAAAACAAAACACAAAAGGTTTCTCTCAAATTCTGTTTGTTCAGATCCATGTTAGTGAGCCACTTTGCCAGGATAATCTGACAAATGAGAAATCCTATTATGATGCGTTGTCAGAGCAGCTGAATATGAATGTCCAGAATATCCTTCATTGAAGTCTGTCGAAAGTCAGGATAAATGTGTGTTCTCAGCTCCAGGACTGTGGGGGCGTGTCCGCTACTACCCGCCCACTGTGGCAGCAGTCAAGCAGCCATTTTGAAGTGACTGAAACTGTCAGAAGAGTTCAGAAAATGACATGACAACTTTGAAACACTGAGCGTGCATGTTTTCAGCAACTATTTTTCAACATAGTTAATGTGTTTTGAATGAAATCTCAGAGCTACCTTTACAGGGTCTTTAATGAACTGAGTATTCAGATGTTGCATTAATATTTTTGTTGATTGTTGAAGCTCACATTTTGTATTTGGTATCGTGAGCTGTTCTAAAGCACAGTGTCTCAGTATAGTCAAAGATTTCCATGTAGTTTTTAGCCACTTAAATACTTTGCTTGTGTATTTGGAAAGATTAAATATCCTGTAGAAATATACAGTACAGCCATTTGTCAGCTCTGTGGCAGTGTAATGTGGCTTCTTCAACTCTTTCAGCTCCTATTCTCTCTCTTTTGTCTTCGTGTTCTTTGATAAATGCTCTTTTTTTCTTTGAGTCTCATCCTCAGCTTAGAGAAACAAACAGGCTGTCGAGGGTTGAATCTTCTGCTCTAATACATATGATCAAAGCAGTGTGCTTCAGGGAGCTGAGATCAGTCTGTCAGCGCTTTAAGCAGACAGACAGGTACATCACACACACACACACACACACACACACACACAGCTGAACAGTGTCACGATGAAGAAGAACAGAGCACACACATTCTGCTGAAGCTGTCTGCTCCATGCGACACACACGTAAAAATCACATCCTACATCAAGTTGACAGCGTTACCAGAATACACAGTGTGTAACTCTGACATGTTTAACAAATAATACTATTTAATATTTAACTGTTTGAATTATTTCTCTGTTACAACAGCACCAGTGACTGAGGGTTGTACTGTCCTATCAGAAAGGAAAAAGAGAGCCAGCAGGCCACATCAAGTGACCACTGAGAGGCCCGGGGTACATAAATAAGTATTAGTATGCATTAGTAAATAAGTGAACCAGCTGGTTTAACCCTGCCGGGACTGGCAAGTACACTTACCTGTATATCTACACATGTGCATTGGCAAAGTTAGTTAATATAATATTCTGACTCACACAACTGCCAACCGCCATGACTGACAAATGAAGTCAATAAGGACTGGCTCAGACTAGAGGTCTGCGCAGGACAGAATTTTCAGTCCCGCCCACGCCTACCATGTTTTATCCCACTCTGAGATCTGCCATGATCGGAGATCTCAAACACGGAAGAGCGTAAATAAATTGTCTGAAATGTACGCAAGATTAGAGCACATCTGCAAATTTAGGCATCTTAAAATGTTTTTATTAATATCCAGCACAAATTATATATGATAGACATAAATTAATCATTTATACATTTTATTTTATACACGTTTTTAGTTTGCAGGACTGCAGCTTATCACCCCTCCCGCCCACGCCTGCATTGTGCACTCCCCCTCTCGCCCACGCCGGCTGATTTCCCCGTTCATGACAACTGTACTGAGGGTGATTTTGTCTTTAACTCACCCATTCACGATATGATAATATGATAATAATAATATGATATGCTAATGATATTAAGCCTTAGAGCTGCACACAATTAACAGCGTGGTCACTTTGATTGACAGTTAAGTGCTGTTACAGATGGCTTATTAGAGCATCCAGGTGTCATTCAGCCCGTCTGCTGATGGTCCATATTCAGATTAGCTGGGAGGTGGAAGAAGCAGCACAGCCAACACGGCGGCACTGTCCACTTCTTTCCATGTGCACAGGCTTGTGAAGTTTTGTTTAGATGTGAATGGTGGATCTCTGACTGACAGCACTCTTCACCAGTGCCTTCAGATTGTGTTGACATCTTCTCAGCCAAAAGTCACTGCTCTCTGCATATCATATAATATGGGATGTGTAAACAAATGTATGCAGAATGACAGATGTCCTGGTGGTCACTTTCCTGAAGTATTTTATTTTATTTTGCATTCAAAATATTAAACAATAAATCAATTCTGGTATTTTACTACATCCATTTCTATTTGTTGAATGTTAGCAAAAGGGTAAAAGCAATAAGCCATGCGGTTCATCTACATTCCCTACTTTCAGCTGAATTTGTGATGAAATACTCAAAATAAAAACAGTTTGAGATATTTTTATACTGGTGGCAAAATTAAACATTTGGCCATTTGAGTCCAAAATTAAATATTTAAGCTCAGTTTATGATTAATGCAAATTTAATGCAAGCAATCAATGTGTCTAACAAGCACAGTTTGTATTCTCACAGAAAAGATTCTTATTTCAGAATTGAATGGGCTGTAGCTGTACCATATGAGTAAAAGAGCTGGTCACATGGGGGTAAAAGGGATATTAAGATATTATTAAATTAGAGTTTAGTTTGAACGTTGTTCATCATGATTTGTCTGTTTGTCACTTGCACATCATTTACTCAGACATCACTGAGTCTCCAATAAACTTGTGCAGGCATCCTTTTTTCAACTACGAACCCTATCCAGAGTCAAAGAGTCTGACCTAGAAAAAAATCATCTCTACCTTAATTTTCTCAGAACTGGACTATTGCAACTCGCTCCTCTAACTGGTTTTAATAGACCACATCACATCTCACCAATTTTAGCTTCCCTCCATTGGCTTCCTGTGCATTTTAGGATTGATTTCAAGACTGGTCACTTTTAAAGCCTGTAGGGGTCTGGCTCCTAAATATATTGCTGACACGCTAGCCCCTTTGAGCCAACTCGCAGATCCTCGGGCGGGTCACTTCTGGTTGTTTCAGGGTCGAGGTTAAAAATTAGAGGTGATTGCACCTTTTCCATCAGGGCCCTGACTCTAGAATGACTTGCCCAAGGAGATAAGGCTCACTGAATCAGTGAATTCTTTTAAATCAGTTCTTGAAACTCATTCTTATAGACTTGCCTTTCTGTGATGTTGTCTAGTTTTATCTACTTTTATTTCTTTTATTTTTATCTTGTATTACAGATTTACTTTTTTACACTAAAGCACACAGACATGACGCTTCCCCACTGTGTCATTTTAGATATCATCCCCATGAAGCAAAACAGGTATGACGTGTAACACGGCAGCGCCAGTGTCTAGTGTGATGACTATTTGTCCCATCCTGCCAGATAACCCTTTTTACTTAGATGTCCATTTGGCTCTGATGCTACTTCCAACATGAGCTCAAAGACCCCCTCTTCTGCATTGTATGTTACAGAACAGACTGTATAACTTGCACAACCCAGCCTGTGTAAAAGGCAGTCAAGAGGAACAGAGGTGTGAGGAGCAGCAATCAGTATTTATGGAGAAGGTTTTATTTGAGTTACTAGACCTGAGTAACTGGACCCAGCCAGGCTAGTTTTTAGATTTGGTTTGACCTCAAGTCAACCGGTGTTACAATCTATCAGCCAGAACAAAACCAGACTGTTCTCAGCAGTGCGCTGTACTGTGAACATAAATCAGTCCATCAAATGTATCACAATACCACCACTACAGTTATTAACTACTTAAAATGTAGAGCACAGACACTTAACTGCACTGACTTCATGCTTCAAAGAAATAAAATAAAGTTTTCCTATGCACATAGCAGATATGGAAGCGTGTTTAGCATTTGATTTCCTTCTGATATATTCATATATCATGTCATGTCATATTCATACATCATGGAAATGAAATATAAAAATAAAAGATCAGAAGACATGTTGAACAGTATGGAGTCCATATTAAACCACAGTCCAGTGGATTTATTTTTAACTTTCTAACTGTCGTGAAAGAAAAAAATACACGATGTGTTCAGAGTTCTGTAATGCAGACAAACGCGCTTTAATGTTCTTATATGTATGATACAAACATTATTACCAAACACTGACCCAAGAGCCATGTTATCAGAGTCTGTGCTCACTGCTGGTCTGCAGCATGCTGCTAAAAGTCCACGTTGGCTTTGCCCAGTTTGTCTCATCCCCAGTATTGCTTCATATTTTCTGTTCAGTATCTGAAGCTGTGAAGATTTGTGTTTTCTCTTTAAGACTCTGTTTCACTGCGACTCTTCATTCTAAGTCAACATGGTCTGCGTTTCATGGCTTTGTTCTTATGTATTTAAATCATTCTTCATCAGGCTCGATCACATCAGCACGACTTGTCTCTAGATGACTTTTCAGGTAACTCCTGTAATGGACAAAACTGAATCTACCAGATTGATTTACATTTTCTCAAAAAGATGAAATGATGGTTCTCACGTCAGGTCTTAGTTGCGTTGAATACTACTTGGCAAGACCAGATTCACATTATCAGATATAGATGCAGAGCTGATGTACAGGTGAGACCACACAGATTTACATATCTCAAATAAATCTGCATGTTCTGATTCTCAGGTTCAGTCCTAGTCTTAGTCTAGTCTTAAGTCAAGACTGTTTTCAAACTCTGAAATGCATTTTTAATGACAAATGTAATATCAAGCGTTTATGGATGTCTCATCATTATTGTGGTTTCATTTTTCATTATTAGATGGTAATACATGGTGGAGACATGGTTATAAGAGAAATATGTGCACATGATGGCAGCACAAACTAATAGCTTGCTTCGCTCATAACCCTTCCATAAAGTCATGTCAGCATAACCCCAGAGTGAAATCAGGTGAACATTACATTTGAACCCTGAGTCGTGTGATTACTACCATCACAGAGTCCCTGCAGTGCTCTCAGAGCTGAGGACAAAGCAATGTGATGTGTGATGTGATCTGCCTCTCTGTAGTAACACCTCACTGACAACTGGTGGCAGTCATGTGCTTCTGGAAGTGTATGAGCAGGCTGTCATATGAATATACAACGTTGAAACCAGCCAACATCGTCTTGCAGCTCTGCATACATACAGGCATGAACATGCAGAGGAACCCACACACACGCACTTAAATACATACATACCAATGCATGTACAATGCACCCACATACGTGACACTAAGACTGAGACTTTCATGCAGATGGTCATGATGTGTGGCTGTAGAGTTTCCTTTTAACCCAACCTTCCCCAGTCCGATTCTTTGCCAAAGCCTCTGCCCCTCCAGCTGGCTGTATCCAAGCAGCCGTGACACTGCAGAGATTTAGAGGATTGTGGGCAAAAGAGATGGACACAAGGCTCATTGAAGGAGGAAGATTGGTTCCAATTGGGAGGAGGAGGTCAGTGGTGGCAGGCTAGCGGGGGTGGGTGGGGTTGGGGGTGGTGGTTCCTCCTCAACCCTCTGTGTTCGAGCTTCACCCTGCAAACACTTGGAGGGAGTGTGTACCGGAAGCATCCCCAGGCAACAATAAAGCTGCTCCTAACAACCTGTTTTTATATCCAGTCTGCTCCTACACAGAGAGGACTCACAGCACAGCCACAAATACTGAAATGTCAATATGTAGGATAATGAACGTTTGAAGAGTGAAGGCACCACCACCCTTTTAGAACGAGATAAATCTTTGACAGTATTAGACACTTCCATAATATCAAGTTAGGGCAGCAGAGCCACTGGTTTGAAAAGCCTTCTATCCCACTGTCAGTTTAGCTTTTCCAAATTAATTCATCAGTTCTTACTTTGATAATAAACAAGTCCCTAAAGAAGGAAACACAGGACTCTCTTGAAGATGTGTACATTGATAACATCCTTTTCCAGGATAACGAGGGCCTAAGGATGCCCCCAATGTTAGGAAGAAGGCAAGGCTGTCTTGTGATAGCTGATAACGTTGCAGAAAGTTTGATTGGATGATGGATTTGACTGTATAGTTCAAATGTGACAGATAAAAGCTGACTCAGCTAGCTCAGTTATGCAATTAAACGCATGAAAGAGTTTTAGTTTGAAACGAGAGGACTTTACTCACTTACTTCTGTAAAAAGTGGATTTATGAAATCAAAGTGCTGGTCCAGCTTAGCCATGACAGATGACATGAGATGATCAGAGTGCAGCACGACATCCAAGCACAACCATCGCATTAGACACAGTGAGTTCAAACGACCGTCAGTACAGATATTGTGCTTTTGTTTGAAACAGCCTTGAGAAGCAAGGTTCATGTTATTAGTTATAGATTAGTAGTTACATACATGTTTATTTCAGTTTTGGGTCATGTGAGGGAATTCAAACGGCCTTTCATGCTCAGCTAATCATTGTCTTAAATTGATATTCACAAAATCTTCAGGATAATGTGGTTAATACTGTACATGTATCTAGTGAGTAAGAAAGTTAATTTAAAAAAAAAGTTGTATTTAAAAAAAGTTATTGTTATTGTTATTGTTGTTCAAAAGGTTCTAGACTGTGTATGTACTTAAACACAAGGAGAAAAGTTAACTACAGCCCCCAAGGTGCATTTCAGGATCAGGACTGTGACTGCAGCCTTTTGGCCCCGGTGTATGCGTTTGTCTTTTGTCGTGTTTTTGTTTTTACTCCAGGAGATTAGTGCTTTTGCAGCGGAGAGGCTGTTGTGCTTTGTGTTTAAACTGAAATGTAAAAGTCGGTGAGGCGTGAAAGAGCTGGAGGACTCAGCTGGATGGCAGCCAGTGTCCATATGTCACTTACAAACTGAAGCCATATTGATATCTCTGCTCAGTAAGATGTTACACCGTTCAGTGGATTACTTTGCAGCGATGATAGAGTGACATGTAAACATTATTACTTTCTGAATTAGATATATGGAAAGTGTTCAGTGTTTGGCTGTTTGCATTCTGCTGGCTCTGATATATTGACTGAAGGCATAGGTGTAATGACATGTTTCAAGCCCTCCAAATGAAACAACAAAGTATGTCATTTCTCCAGAACAACACAGGAGTGTGTTCTGATCTGATGCCCCACTCTGCCTGTGACTGTCACTTTACAACTCACTACTGAAAAATAATGTTAATAATGCAATAATAATGATGCAAATATGTGTTTTTATGATGTGTTCAAGTTCAGGGAAGAATCACGTTTGGGTTCAAGTGAAGTAGGGGAGGTTGAGTAAGCACACGTGTTTTAGATTTGGGGACCACTGAAGTTGTACCGTTACGACTGTGACAGTCTTGCTGTGTTTCCAGTCTTTCCCTGAGTCTTTGCTGTTGTCTGTCAATCTGATGCTGTGGCCTCTCTCTCCTGGCTCCTGGCTGAAGTATTACCACCCACCTGGTCTCAATCAGCTCAGCTCATCATCCATCCCAGTCCCAGTGCTCACCTGCCTCTCATCATGCCATCAACCTGCCATATACCCGCTCTTCAACCACTCATCGCCAGGTTGGTGTTTCAGCCCTGTGGAGTTGACACTTCGGCCAGTCCTCTAGGAAGCTTTTTTTTGCTTCTTTGTGTTTTCTTGTGTTTCATCTGTTTCAGTATCATCGCCTGTCTCCCTGCCACTCCGTTTGCCTTCTGCCAAGACAGCCGGCCATGCTTGCTCTCATTCCCCAGTGCCGACGCCACCTTCTCCATGTTTATTCCCTCCAGTCTGCACCGGACCTCCATCTCCAGTCATCAGCAATAAAAACTTGATCTTTTGCATCTTCAAGTTCCAGTCCAGAGTTTGAAGTCTGTCTGAAACCTTAGCACATACCTTTCTTCTCATCATGAATACTCCAGCTGCGAGGTCTTGAAGTCACATGAACATAAACAGATAAACACTCAAACCGAGGGTCTAAGGACAGAGGGTGTCACTCCCTGTACAGACTGTAAAGCCCTCAGAGGCTAAATGTGTGACATTGGGCTATACAAATAAAATTTGATTTGATTTGATTTGATTTGATTTGATTTGATTTGATTTGATTTGATTTGATTTGATTTGATTGAAAACTGCCCAGCTAGATCTAAACCAGGGACAGTGAAGTTCACTATCAGGCTTTAAAGCACCACGGACCCCAACATGGAAAGACCTAACATATTAATGTGGAGTCATACTGGTGTGTATCTATTGGTCATTTCAGCAATTGGTAGGTAAATAAATAGTTTGAACTACTTAGTTGAGCAGCTTTCCATATTGGTGATTAGAGGTGCTGTTAGAGAAATAGGACATAGGTCATGTTACCTCGTTTAGCTTGTAGCCCGTACACAAACACCAAAACATGACTCACAATGTTGTTTTTGGTAATGTGGTACACAAGGAGTTAGAGTTAAACACACACACACACACACACACACACACACACACAGCCATAGCAAAGCATTGCTTTCAGAACAAGGTGAGTCAGTTTATCAGTTAATAGCTACATCCCCACTCTGCATATCATTGAGCATTTGTCCATTCAGATCTAATGACTAACAAGAAGTGGGTGTTCCCGAGCATGCTGATTGTGGATCATTCTCCCGATGTTGATAAGAATAAGAACTGGGTACGTTTAGAAGAGGACCATTAAAGCACTAAATTATGAACTTAATCACCATTATGTGTCTTTCCACTGATGCAAGATAAGTTTTAAAGCTAAATAACACGAAATGTTGTCACATATTGATCCATGTACTGCACTGCCCTAAAATACATACCCAATAAATATACTTAGTTAAATTAAATATGACTTTGGAATATTTATTTACCATAACATGGCATCATATGCATGATTGGATTACTGTGTTTAGCATAAAATGTGCAGTCATTATACATAAAACCAAGGCGAACAGCAATTGCTGCACTCTGTCTCAGTAATCTATGAGTGCTGCACTCTCTACCACAGAGTGAGAAAGGGTGCTCAAATACTCTACAAAGTCTAGAGGTCGTCTTTCCACCGAACTTCCATGGTGTGCATTAGCCCTTTTTGTGTAGCTAAGAGCTAAAACTTGGGCACAAAATGTGTGATGTTCAGACACACATACTGAATGAAGTGTATGCTGTGCTTGACTCCTGTAATCATAGCTGAAAATGCTGATTCACTTCACTGTCATGTTGTACAATTGATTTCACAATTATTCTGCTGGTAGCTTATTGACTGATTTCGAATGGTTCAGCTGTGTGCTTCACTTTGTGCACTTTGACTCAAAATGGGCACATTTGGTGTTGTTGGGGTATTTATATCATAATGCTTCATGCCATGCTTCACACTGACAAGCTGTTTTATTGAACTGAAACTACACACACTCTTATTCTAGACAGAAGGCAGTATTCCTCAGTATGCTTATACATTCATGATTTCATCTTTAAGCTCTGTTTTCTTGCATGACTGTTTTTGAACATGCAATTTCACTTTTCTGACATGGGCTCAAACCTCTGAAATCAAGCTAGTTCAATGTGACTACTAGCCAGAAAGCTAACTGGTGGCATGACATGACAGCGATGAGTCACTTGCAAACAGTCTGGGTCAGGTTATATTGGAAATAATTTTAGGTTAGGTTTAGTCCACCTTGTTACTGCATATCAAGTCCAACGTTGGGCTTCCTCCATCTTACAGGCACCTTAATAAAGAAGCCAGTTATTGTTGTGCTTAAACCTTAACCAAACCCTAACCACAGTGGTGGCAATATCTGAGCAGAATCTGTAGGAAGGCTGTTGGTTTTGGAAGCTGTTTGTGGTACACTAGTAGTGATATTGGTTGCATATTTGGTTGCATGGAGGTCAACAGTCTGTGGGCAAAGAGACAGGAAGCATTGGCTGAAATACACTCTTGGAACTCATTGGCTATCATCTGATGCTGATTTAAGTATTTGTTAGTTTTAGCTATTTGTTAGCTTTAGTTTTTATTTATTTGCTTTTTTTCTTTAATGTGTATTTCTGTTTGTTAATTAGACTTCAAACAATGACCAGCACACAAAAGAGGAAGCCTTGGCCTGAACATCAATTGTTATCCAGATATCTGCTACCTGCATTGGAAGCCCATCGGCTGACATACGATGATGATTTAGCCAAAAGATTTCAGATCAGAATTTTTTTTTGTAATATCTTGCTGACAGTAGTGATCTTATATGTGTCACTCTGCAGGGGATTGACCAATAAGTTGTTAACCACGGTGTGTGTTAATGGTAAAGCAGGCTGATTGTTATGCTTTTAGCCACTCTAGCAGTATTGTCAAGTGAAGTTTGTATAGACCAGTGTCTCAAATCACAATTTACCACAGTCTGAGAGCATTAACCTAAATGTTAGCATACATAACTGGATAGTTAACATAGTGAATGTTATACCTGATAGACATCATTACAGAACAGTTAGTGATATTGTAGACTATCAGTCATGTATAGTTTCCATCCATTTCATAGTCTCAACAATGAAGCTCTATGATGCAGAGGAATAAGATATCAGGATCCACACACAGGACTTGTTAGATTGTCAGATACTGATTGTTGGTTCGGGTCTTTTCATTGGATTTGTTCATAATAAGAAAAGTATGAAATCATTCTTTTCGTTGTTACTGGAAATACTGCTATATGCTACATGCAACACAGTGAATTAGCATATCCAGCATATCTAGTGTTATCAATGTTCAATTGGTGTATAAACAACTTTAGCATGCATCTGAATTAGATTTGCTGCCACAGGGACTGGTTCAGCATGTAGTCTCCCTCAGACCTCAGAGGCTGCATGTACATCACCATCAAACAAACAGCTTACCTTTGAACAAACACCCCATCTCCCCTCTGGCCCTAAATCCTATTATGTTTTAGGAAGAAACTGGGAAGAGAAGTTGAATATGTAGGAAGTTGAGGAGGAAGAAACTGTGAGCTTTCCTCTTCAAGCCTTCAAGACTTAGAGACAGAGCGGGAGAGCGAGATCAAGAGAGAGCCAGACAAAGGAGGGACATGGTGGGGGAGGGAGGGGAGAAGGTTACAGCAGTGGGAGATGATTAGCATATTGCTACAGGGACTCTGTTGTTGTGGTTATACTTTACAAAGAGCATATATATGCTTTTTTATTCATAAGTTGGGTTCAGCGAAGGCACTTTATTGTTTTAAAAAATAAATGTTTGCAGTGACAGTGTATGGTCATGGAAATGTGCTCCAGGTTATGTCTGTATCAGAACTCTATGGTTTAACCTCAGTTTAAAAGAGTTTAATAAACTCAACTCCAATACAAGCTTCCGCTGATGAAAATCAATATTATATTTCTCGCTACTTCTTTATAGCTGTATAAATTAAACCTAATGTGGGTTAGTGCACAGCCATTTACATGGCAGCGTTAGAAAAAGTTTTTACTAAAGCAAAGTAGTATCACTGCAAACACTGTCTGAGCTGTGCTCTGAACTGAAGCTCTTGGTGATTTAGACATGGTCATATCTGACATTATTATGCACCATCTGAAGCACCCCAAGATTTCTGGAGGCCCTACTGACAGACACACTTTGTTTATCACGTTCTACTGAAATAACATAAAAATAAAACAAACGTATTGCTGCTACGTAAAAGAAAAGATAAATGTGGATGAAGTCACGACAACATGAACAATGTAGTACAAGTTATGCTCAGTGTGTAGAGTTTAGTGGTATCTAGCAGTGTTGCTGATTGTAACCCTGTTGTTTCACCCGGTCCTTTGCGCCTTTCTGATGTACTGACCAACGTGCTTGTCACATTCACCCATTCACACACACATCCATACACGTGTGGTCGAGGCTGCCATGCAAGGTCCCAAGTCTTCAGGAGCTTCATCTGTGTTCACTATCTTGTTCAAGGACATTTCACCATATACATACATTATATATACCATTTCTGCTATATTCTGTTCTCATGGTGAAAGTTCATCTCACTACAGGAAAATCTCCTATCACCCAATCGTGGGACCCTTTATACCCTTTGGTCTTCGTTTAGCCAGCAGATATCCGGTTAACAACCCAAGCCGAGACTTCCTCCTCTGCTGTCCACAGGGACCATTGCAACCAAAGTCTGATCAAACATGACTGGTCAATACTACTTGAACTAAAAACGTAAACTAATCAGATATCTGTTTAGAGAGATTATTAGGAGCTTTGAATACCTGCAGATGTCAAACATCAGTAATTCATCATTTTTATCAGAATACTCATGAACCATGACTGACTATAAAATATGTATTGGCAGTCTATCCAGCAGTTATTGAGATATGTCTGTCTGCACCAATGGATTGATGGACCAATACTGCCATTGCTGGAAAAACTGGAAAAAAAAAAGAGTATACATGTAATTAGGTACTGTAGGTATTGTGTTTCCTGTAACATTTGGTTATGCAAATTAACTCTGCATGAACTATCAATAATATTTAGGTGGTAATATGTGGTGGAATATTATGGACATTGCATATTCACGTGACTAAAAAAAACAGATGACCTCAGCAATAGCTAAAGCTCACAGAAGGCCCACAGCCCCGTTTAATTTATTTTGTATGCTTCAAAGAGTGATGATGAGTAGTTTCCTATCTTCAGTCTGTATGTTCATGGCCTTCGGGGGAAACTCTGTCCACATCTCTTTTTCATGATAAAAGGCAGAGAAATTCAGCAGAACAGAGTTGTGTTTTTATCATGTTAGAGATAGAAACACAGACTAGTGACAGACTGAGCCTTGAAGAATCCTCGCCACTTCAACACGACGACAACCCGTTCATTTATGTTTAGAAATAGAGCGATCATACTGATTTCATTTTAACAAAAGCAGATCACATTTGAGTTGGAAAATGGATATCCCCTGTAGCCCTGGTGTGCTCACATATTTTGCTCCTCGTCTCATTTGGTGTTCTCCGCTGAGAGGGAGCCTTTGGAAAAGCACTGTTACTGAACGGCCCACCAGAGAACATTTCCCCAGCTAATACTGCTGCTGCTCTATCACGTTTTTTTTTTTATCCACACATGACCGACTGCATCTGTCAATATGTGCAGTGTGAAGCAGCCACAGTTTCATTGTTTCAGTGATGACATTTTGATAGACTGGTGTTATTTGTTTGCTGGGTTTCACTCATCATTTTCTTTTATCAGCATTGATTTTTCCACCCATCCCTGACTGACTCCCTCAGCTCCCATTAGGTCAAGGGTCAAAGAGTGAAGCACATCTGAATGGTGCAGTTGTTCACGACTGATAAAAAGGAAGACTATTAGGCACAAATGAAAAGGGTAATGAAAGTGAAGGGAAGTGCAGATTTAACAGGCTTCAGTCAGGATATCAGAAGTGAGGCTTTCACTTGTTCCTGCATTTCCTGTGCTGTCAGGCTGATGGATGACCCTTCCACCCTATCGTCTTATTATCGCACGTTCTAAAAAGCTTTTTAATTGGTGTTACATAAATACACTACCTGTGATTCACATGTTCCTGCAGAAACCCGACCATGTTCCAAACCTTATATATTTAGATTTTTTTTTGGTTTCTGAATAGAATTAATGACACGCTGCAGATTGCTTCGCGCCTACCCCCACCCCGCTTGTTCTGATCCAGGCGCTGGTCTTCTCTGGCTGTCATGGTCCTCACAGGGATTGGCAGTTTAATTAACTTCATATCTCCGTGTGCCGTGGGCCAGCTACTTCTCTGTGCACAAGAGGATGTATGTGTGGGAGCTGTGATTGTCACTGCTGTTACATGAAGAACTCCCGAAGCCGAGTTGGTTTAATGTACCAACACGAAGTCGCGGATCGAGCGCCGTACATACAAACGGACAATAAAGTGTTGAGAGCTGGTTTGGTGTTTGTAGTTGATGAAATAGCATAGAAAGCAATAAGTTATCAACACACCTTCTATGCATTGTGCTGCTCTGTGTAGTGTTGTGTAGCTATATAATGACAGCAGTTTCTTCTATACGCAGTAGTCCAAACCATTTTACTAATCACTGACATTTTGTTAAAGCAGCATTAATCAGTTGAATTAGAAATCAAATGACTATGTTTAATGTTGAAATGGTTGCTTGTGCTGACTTACCCTGCAGTTCCCCTCAGTCTTTTAAGCTTTTGGTTTTTCAGCCTAATTCATTATTCAGTCATGATTCAGTGTGTTCTCTGTTCATCGATCATTGTCTGGATTAAATCTGCCACCAAACAGGACAGAAACGAACCAAACTGGACAGTGGGGACTGCGACCTGCCCTCCATTCAGGACTTATACATGTCTGTTTCTCCCCTCAGGGAGGCACTATAGAACACTGTACGGCAAAAAACACAAGAACAGTTTCTTCATACAGACCATCTGAACAGTTTACAGCAGACACAGTGTCAGGAACACACCCCAATACACAATCTGTTCATACAGGTTAATGCTAGATCAAGCTCCTTGTTTTTAGCTGTATCTATGTCTGTATCTGTTCATGTGCATTCGTGTGAAACTGGAGTTAAACTTCTTGTACGTGTACACATAACCTGACGAATAAAAGTGTCTTTGATCCTGAAAATCTCTGCTCATATCAACTGTGCAACCTGCTCAGCAACAAACAACAGAAAGATACCGTTAGAGAAACCGGTGAACATGGACGAGTTGGTGGAGACCAAAAAAAGAGCTAAAAGGGATTTTTCAAATTCATGACAGAAATTCTATGCACAAACTTAGGACATGAAGTTTCAAATACATTGGCATTACCAGGCAGGGAGGGTCTAAGTCAGGGGTAAAGTGTGAGACAGAAGACTCCCCCCGGACAAAGCTTAGTGAAGTTAACTTGCTTTGTTCCCTCAATTCCTGAATAACACTCAGCAGTCTACCCTGAAACTGTTTGCATCTCTTTTGTCTTCAAACCTCTTGCCTGATGAAAGCTCAATCAGGAGAAAGAAGTGCATGAAGTAAAGATGATTGTTTATTATAACAGATGATGATCAAGTCTTGATAACAGGAAGATTTTCGGGTCGATGGGTGACCAGCATCAAGAGAAATCCCCAACACAGAGTCCAGACATTGGTGGTGGTTGAGTCTCTGCTGAGGTTGATGGCAGATGAAATGAAGATGATGAATCCACAAAAATGGCACTATGAATGTACTGTAGTCAGAGATCATATTTAGTGCTACTGCATAGAGGAGGCCGGCTGATGAGAACAGCCTATATTGTGACTGGCAGCCACAGATAATAACAGCAAGGAAATAAGTGTGAGCATGCATGAGAGGAGTGCACGTTAGACGGAAAGCTAAACTGACTACAGGCCTAGCTTACGAGATAATAGTCCTCACTGAACTTTCGCTAGAGCTTCATGTGCTATTATGGGAAGTGTAGCATGCAGTGCTTTTGGCGCTTAACCCTTACTTAGGACTAAAATCTACAGAATATATCAGTCTCTGTTGCCAATGTTTTTGTTTTTTATGTTTCATCCACGTCTGACAACTTTGTTTATGTGCAATACTATATGGTTCTGCTCTGTGTCTGCTGTTCAGTAAAAGACACATTTATACATTCGTCATAAGGGTTAAATTCTAATTTAATAATATGTGATGTTGTTGTATTTTCAGCTCAACACTGCCCTCCAGTGGCCAAAAGAATTTCAAGGTTACCTCCATAGGTACGTAATGTGCACCGTTACACAAGGAATATCAAAATTTGTGGACGTTAAAAGCTGTCGTTAAAATGAATAATGAATGAATGCCAAGTGCTCATCAGGAACAATGAAGTACTATCCAAAGTATACACAATTTAGGATTCAGAATTCAGATTAAGAATCAAACCAGTGACCCTCCTATTACTAGACAATCCACCCTCTGAGACACAGCTGCACCACTTCACATGCTTTTTTCTTCTTTCCAGCCATATTTTCAACTTTCTATAAAACAAATAGTGGGTGGACTTGTTTAAAAATTGACTCTAAATATTAATGCTTCCTGGGTGATGGGTCCTATAATGTGTTTGGTGACCTCCCTGACATTTTTCACACTAAAAACTGTTACATTTACACAATACATACCTCGTAATCTAATGCTCAGATATCCCTTTCTGAGTACATCCCGGCCCCCCTGGAAATAAACCCAATTGGTTTTACATCTTAACTTTACCACCAAACTTTACATTTTTAGCTACACTGCTGATAGGATTGTAAGTGAAGCTTAACCCATAAGAACCCAGACCCATTTATCCTTAAAGGAAAATTATGTGCGTTACACCACAGACCAAGTGGACCACATAGAACACCTCTCTAAAGTTTTTTTCAGAATAACACTTTTTATTCCCAAAGATCTGTGTTGTCACATTGGGCTTAATAAGGGGCGTAAAGCTTTATACAGAAGAGTCAATGTGTTTGTTATACTGGTGTCACCATGGGTTTAAAAAAAAGTTGACCATAACCCCATCGCGATGGACAGTGGTGACAATTGGGCTCACAGCTCTCAAGTCTAAGTCTCTGGCCAAAATCAATAGCTCTCAGCAACATCATGTAATTACCATCGATACTCCATGGGCTCATTGACAAATAGTCAGATGGCCTCAGGAACCCAGTGTTCAGTAACTGAGGTGGCTTTGGTTTTCAGTGGCTAGTAATATACTCGCCTGTGCTATAAAGTTATTGTGATTAAATTATATACATTTCTAAATTTCAAATGTCTGTGTTATCTTTTAAATTTAAAAAAATGCTTTATTGGCACAGACCCGGCCTGGACATTAACCTGTTTTTCTTTCAAGTTCAAGCAGTTCGTGTTATGGCCAATTTTCTGAGATAAAAGGTTTTCACCCTGCAGTGGTGATAGAGAGATCAGAGGAGGCAAGAAGAGATGGCAGCTCTCTGTACCACAGCTGAGCTGTGAGGACATTAGGTCAACATTCATTACAAAGATATTCCCTTATTTCAACAGATGAGACTTTTCTGGGCTGCAATACTCCTACCTTATCAAGAGAAGAGGGAGAGAGAGAGAGAGAGTATGGAGGGAGAGAAAAATCTATGTAATTAAACTACACTGGCTCTTAATTAAATATTGTGGTTTAATTAGGAAAATTATCACTGAAGCTAAATCCATCTTTACAGATGTTCCATCAGAGGCTTTGTGGAGGGTGGGCAGTGGTGGAGGGGGGGGGGGATCAGGGGACGTGGGGCAGGGCTAAAGAGCCAGTCATCCATTGCTCAAATGTAATTTCCTCCCATTGTCCAGTAGTCGTTTTCATTAGGGCGAATTGAAAATATGAGGCAATTAGAGGACAGGTCTTTCATCAGCTGAGGGCCCGACAAGAGGTGAATGAGTGAAGGTGAGATGGTAGATAGGAGGAGGGAGCAATGGATGGCTGGGGATAATTCAAAATCAATTATGATCAGTGCTATCAAACGGCGACTGGAGAAACCCAACAAGAGGTGAGGCAGGGGCATGAGGGGGTAGTGAAGGGCTGATTAAAACAGCAGTTTACAGTTTGCACTGGGCCTGAGAGCCTGAGGGTGACGATGATCTAATGGTTTGTTTGTGGACTGAGATTAAGAAGTTCTGAACTACTGACCAGGATGCACATCCTCATAGGATTATTTGATTTTGATAAACCTCTGACCAAATCTAATGAATGCAATGCAAATGTTGTTGAGTGTCAATGGTGGCATTGTTCAATATTCAGTGCTATCATCTAATATATTACTCATTTCTTGTATTGAAACTATAGCATAATTAAGGTTTGGCACTTATGATTATGTTAAAACATGATTTATGGTTGTGTGTGTGTCTTTTGTTTTTTTAAAGTGCTTTGAGTAGCCTGAAGTCCATTTACTATTTACCAAAGTTTAACTTTTAAGTTTAAGTTAAGCAATCATGTTAGTGTTCGATAAATCTAAGTCCAATATTCACTCCATTTTAGCTCTGTTTTTGGTCTCCACCAACTCCTGAGGGAAATATCTGGCTATGTAGCTGCTAAATGCTCCAGTCTGTTCCCAAGCTAGTCTCTAAATGAGCCTGTCTGCTGTTTGGTGATGAGCACATAGTGAGCTTTGGGTTTTTAGCTTTCTGTCTGAAAACAGCCGCCTGGTGGGGACGAAAACAATGAGAGTAGTGAGAGTGAACTAAAGCTGTAAAGATGTGGGCTGGGCAGTGGAATAATGAACTGAAACTTATCAGGAGACAATTTCTAATACTAAATAACAAGCAACCCCTTTCACATTGTTGCATTCTATTTCATATTGTCATGATACACTGCTATTATAAAAACATTCATTAGTTTATAGTCCCTTCAAGGTTTGGAAAAAAAGACACAGGAGGGTTTTTGTGGCCTTGGAGTTGAAGGTGCAAACCAAACTACGGACCTTTGTTGCATGTCATCCTTCATCTCTCTCCACTCATTTCCTGTCATCTCTTTGGTGTCATGCCCTTTACGTCCTAGTTTGCCATGGAAACATCACAACTATGAAAGAGCCTGAGCTCACTTGTGCTGTCAACGGCCCTTTCATGTGCTAACCACTAGCTAGCTGAAATGTTTCCACCTATTGTTTCATCTATTGGCAGAAAAAGAATACAATGAAGTGTGGGGAGGTGGGCTGCTAAAGAGAAATAATAAAAAAAAAAACTCAAAAGACAAATACAGTAGTCCACATACAGTAGCAGAGGGTGTGTGTAAGATACCAGAATTACTTAAATTTACACCTTACACCTGGATTTATTTCCTGTCTGTCTCAACTGTCACACTTCAGGACAAGTTTAAATGTGTTCCTTGTCAGAAAAATGCCTGCTTGACTTTGGAGTAAGATTCTGAGTTAAATGTATCCCATCACATGGTGTACTGGAGCCCAAGTGGGACAATAACTCTGAGAATCAAATGTGTCTCCACACAGTCACTACAGAGCACATGTATACTGTAGTTATAACATATGAAAGGTACACAGTTTTAGAGTAATTACTGCAAACATGAAACATCTAAAATAGTTAAAAACGGCTCTCCAGTTTCAAGCATTAGACAGTTGCACTTCCAAGTCTATAGGAATACATTAATAAATATTCATTTTCAATATCTAATGTCTGTGCACTTTTGGTGAGTTTGTTTTGAAGCTGCCATTTCCTCAGAGCTCTGACTGAACTCATCATTAAGCTCAGAGTAACTTAATGTACTTCCACCTGACATGCATACACATCTCCTCCCTTCCTAGAACGTTATTAGAGCCCAGCCGGCTGGCAGTCAGATGTATTCACTCATTCCAATCAGATAAGCAACAGCCTGTCATGGACCAGTCAGAAATTCTAGGTAGCTGCATCTGTAAGGGTGGATTATTAGTTTTCTAAAAAATATAGAATCAGCTCGGAGATGATGGTTGTGATATAATGACAGGAATGCTGTGGTGATGAGATCATGCCATCAGGTTGAAACCATCAGGTCAAAATCAGATGCGGCACTGACAGTTTACAGTTGAGTGACTGCAGCAGTCCTGTCCTGTTTTCACTTTAACCATTTCATTGTGACTTTTTAACACTAGCCCGACACTTCTGACTCCTGACATGCAGTTTTTACAACAGCAGTCCAGTTACTGGCTGTGATGCATCTGAACAAAGGTCTCCACTGAGCCATGTGTTTGTATTTGTGACTAACAGGATGGCCTCATTAACCCAACTGATGCCTCAGTGTGATAAATGGTCACTTGTGTATTATTATTGTGTGTATTATATTATTCAAACTATCAGTGTTTTCATGTCCACATTGTTTTTAGTTGAGCTCTCAAATCAATTCACTTCAGTGTCCACCGCTGACCTTTATGCTGCCTCTGCTCGTCTCTGATGTCGACACACACAATCTTTTTTCGACTCACTACAGTCTGATTTCACAGGTGATCAGTAATGGACCCCACTTTTACCCAAAACCTCCAGGCCACCAAAGAAGGAAATCACTGATCTACTACAATAACCTTTTACTGTTCAGTCAGAGTTGGAATGTCAGCCAAAAAGTAATTCTAGATAAATAAAGAGTTTCTGTGCACATGTATGAGAAGGGGAACATGAGGATGGTTTCATCTCTTGTTCTCTCTTTGCAACCACCGTAGAATTTGTATCCTGGCAAGTCCAAACCTGTGCAACAAAATGCCACACTGGATACACAGTGACTCACTCCCATAAGTTAGAAATAAATCATACTTCATCATGTTCCATTGCATTGTTTCAGTATGGTAAAATCACTCAGATCCATTCTATTCATCCATTCACACACATACATTGCATCACACCTACTGGGATCAATTTGGGGTTCGGTATTCTCAAGGACACTCAAGGACTGGACTGGGGAAGCTGGGGATGGATGACTGGGCAACTGTTATTTATTTGTTTTTTCTATTAAAAGTACGAACAAGTTTGGGAAGTGATGCAGCTTACTCTGAGACCCGGAGTAGTAAATGTCTATAATCCCTGTCTGCTCGGGGCCTGAGTCTCTGCTACAGGGATTAAGGTAGCACACATACAGTGCTGTAGATTATGATGTGCAAATAAAGGCATTCAAAAGGTAGGACAGTCACAGCGGAGATGTGACTTATATTATTTTTACAATTCCACAAAGATAGGAGTGTGTTCACTTTATATCCACCCTCAAACACTAACATTACAGATAGCTGATATTTTCCTCATTCAAGCAAATGAAACAAAATGTATATATCGTCAGCAAATTCACAGTAAATTACTTTTTGAATGTCCTTGACAAATCCCCCAGCAAATAATATCATTTTTATGCTCAGAAAATTTTGATAGTTTTGTTGAAGAAGCTAATTTAAATTCTGATTGTGAGTGAAGGTTTGCTGCCCATCCTGCACGGGATGAACAGAGTGAAGCAAATTGCAATGGATTCAATCTGCCTATTTTTATAGGTCATGAATGAATGCAAATGAGATAATTAATGTCCAAAAGTCAAGTTTCTGTAAAACGCTGCCAGCGCTTGGAGCAGTCTGATTAAGTATGCAGGCACACCTGAATCAGTGTAACAAACAATAAAAGGACATGTCTTCCTCTCCAAAGAAATAAAATCTGCACACAGTGTATTACAGCATTATATAAATTTTTATTGCAGAGAGACCTCCAAAAACTCATTTCAGCCTGGAACTGCCAGCCCTTTTTATCGTATTTATGAGGTGAAACATGTCCTATTAAATAAAATGCTATATAATGCTCCTCCCCCCGACTTGGATGCCGGCTTGTGTTTGCTCTTACCTTCTTTCCTTCATGTGGTCCACCTGCGGCGAGCAAACGCAGCAGTCCTGATCATTTGAACAATGTGTGTGTCTAGACACTGCACTGTTCGTCATCATGAAAGCCTCGTGAGTGTGCCACTGATTGTCTTTTCTTCTCTCGGGGGGGCCTTTACTCACTGCAGTGCACCTGAAATCCCAATAGGTTACCTCTGACAGGCTGACTGACCATGGATTTTTCTCAGTCCCCTCATGGTAGCTCAAAAGGCAGTCTTATTCCTCCTCACCATCAAAGATGAACCACAGAAAAAAGACAAACCTGTATCTCCCACAAAGACAAGTCAAACCTTGTGAACTCTGTGATTTGCTTTACTGATGATTGACATCACCCCAATAATAAGTAACAGTAAATGGACTGTACTTATATAGCACCTTTCTAGTCTTCCGACCACTCAAGGCATTTACACTCTATGTCATTCACACATTCATACACATTGATACGTGCAAGGTGCCAACTGCTCATAAGTTTGGGAACTAATAACGTTCCCACCGATGATGTTCTTAGTGGATGACCCGCTCTACCTCCTGACAGTATGTTGGATTTAGGTGAATGTTCTGTACTTGGACAACTACAGTTTTTATGTGTGCAGACATAAAACACTTGATAACAAATACTTCACTTCAAGCATTCAATGGGAAACTTTCCCCATTTTTGTATTTGCTTTTTTCTTTTTCTGTTCTTTTTCTTTTTTTAAAGATCCAGTGTGTAGTTATTAGCAGCATTTTATGGCAGGAATGGAATATTCATTAGTATATTTCCATCAGTGCAATGGAAAAGTATGAACCTGAAATTATGAATTGTTGTGTTGTTGTTCCCCTAAAATGAGCCCTTTATATCTACAGAGAGAGCCGGGCCTCTTCCATGGAGTCCGCCATGTTGAACCGCCATTTTTGTACAGTAGCCTAGAACAGACAAACTAAACTCTGATTTAGGTATGGCCTTTTTGCTTTTACTGTTAATTTGCCAACCAGTTTTTCTTACATGCTTGGAAGGAGAGGGTGAGGTGTGGGAGAGTGTTCATTTGGTTGTAATTTGTGACTTGACCGCAAGGTGGCACTAAATCCTACATACTGGACCTATATATATATATATATATATATAGCCAAATGATTTGTTACAATTAACCTCACAGTAAAAAACAATGCCACAAAAACATCTCAAATACAGAGCAGAATTCAAGCTGATCAGTCCACAATGAAAAATAATTTTCAGATGCATTTCAGCTTATTGTGGTGTGTGGTTTTATTAAAACAAAAACTATTCAATACAATGGCATCTCTGGCTGACTCTACCTTGGAAACAACAGTTAACACTCAGTGGTACTTGGGTATTCATTATGAAACTCTGTGCCCTTGTCATCATCTTCTTCATCATCTGTGTCCTAATGTACTGTATGTCAATCTGACCTCAAAGGTTCATCAGTTAAAGATGAATGCACCTGTTGCTGTCATTGACAATTGTAAATAGGACTCATTTGCCATAGATTTTGCACAAATAACAGTTAAGAGGAGATTTTTACAGGGGAAAAAAGAGTGTAACAATATCAAAGCTTCCATGTCATATAACCTGCAGTACAGACCCATACATGAGCTGAGACACAGTCTTCTTTCTGTGGTGATGTCAGTGCTTCTGATAACTCCTCAGTCAGAATCAGAATAATCATCTTCAGCAAACTGACATACTGCATTTCCAACAGTTTGTTCTCTCTAAAACTTTTCCCGCTTTCATTATTTGCTCCACAACATGTTTACCAATCACACACCTCGAGCCCTGTGCTCTTTTTTGTCAATAGCTCTTACTTCTGGGTGGTACGATGGTTAGTACTACTGTCACTTCACAGCAAGAAGGTTCCTGGTTTGAACCTCAGCTGGGGCCTTTCTGTGCGGAGTTTGCATATACTCACCATGTCTGGGTAAGTCTTTACTTTGGTCTTGCAATAGACTTATAGCAAAATTAAAACTGGCCTTTAAGCAACATTGTACAGGTTTTCTAGCACTGTCTCTACCTGTTCAGCTACAGGAGAAAAGTGACATGTATACATACGAATACAGAATATACAAAGTTATCACCTGCTGCAGGGCTAATTATGATCACTCATCACACAGCTTCACACTTCCTCAGACATCTTAAATGTCTCAGCACTGATCCTCATGTCTTAATAAATATGTTCCTCCCTTCTACGATCCAGAATCTAAACTTCTCTTAATGTAGGATGTTGTCCAGTTCTCTACTATATATTTGCAACCTGAAGGAAAAGTAAGTGAAGTATTCACACAGAAGTTTTGAATTTGTGTCTAAATGCCAATATCCTTCTTCTTTTGTGTTTATTATTGTTTTTTTCATAAAGCTCAATATCAAACTTCAAAAGTTGTTTATGATTTTGTGGCCATTTTACCATCAATGTACTTTCATTGTTGGAATCATGTTAGTTCATAATGCAAGTGTTTAACCTTTGTAAAAAGGTAGCCGTGCCCCATGCTGAATATAACCTAACCTTTAAGAGCCATTCCAGCATCAGCTTTCCTCCATTGCAAGTTTCCTCGACACTCACTGACATTTTCAAGAAATAACAACACTAATAATATGCTCTTGTATCTATTCCAAACTTCCACCTCCGACACCACACATTTCTCATTTAGTTTGGTGGCTCCATTATTTTTTGATTTTTTTGAGTCAACAGTTCCACAATTCATATTGTGCTTTCTTTGAATGTATTACTTTAAAATGAGTTGTGATTGCCAACGGGGAAATGTTCCTGTCCCTGTGAGCTGCTTCCTGCATCCAGATCTCATTATTTCTGCTGGCTGCTTTTCAGACGTGATGTACATGCATGAAACTACAGAGGGGTCGTTTGAAGGAAGATTGTTTGGGGTACTACAGGTAATAAAGTTTACTTGATCAGCAGTTTGCATAATAAATAGTACTAAATAAACCTAGACTGGCTGAACGAGTGAGCTTTGACCCATGAATTTCTGTCCACCAGCTGACCACAACCTCCTCTTTATGAACAGCAGCAGATATTTTGCTCTTACTGAATGTCACTGAATAATGCGATGCCATTTTCTGCCGGGGCAGTGCCCCGACAGATGGTCTACCTGTATATGATGCCTTTTATTTTACAGCCTACATCATGCCACCTGCCCAAAGGAATGAACGAGGCACCTTTGAACAACTTTTAAAATCCTTTTTAACCCCTCAGACACAAAAACTACAATGTAAGCATTTTTAAACAATGCACTCCACCTGTGAACTATTGGAATGATTGCATTAGGCAGACATGTGCTCCGACTGCAGGTCAGAATTTTAGTTCATCCAGTTAAATGTTTTAACATCTACCAGATGCATAGACACATATTTATATAACACTCATGCACTTGCATGAACTGCCGTGAAATTTGATGAAGGCGTTCACGTCTGTCACGGGATAATAAAACCCATTTCAGTGATCCATCAACTTTTGATTTGGCACTATCATTATGTCAGTTTAGCTTGCCAATGCCAATGGTTCATGACTAAATACTCATCAATGCTTGGTGCTGATTAGTAAATGTTAGCATGTGTATATACTAAACTAAGACGGTGATCACAGTAAACATCATACACCTCATCAACTCTCAAGTATTTAACCCTGGTTCAATCTACCAGACACCGGCACATCGTCCAGTCTTCATACTGCTAACTGTTTTCTTCTGCTAACCTTGATTTCTCTGTGTTTCAGGGCCTCTACCAGCCTTTCAGCTGCCTCATTATTATTCCTGTCACTGGACAGGACTACCAGCACCAACATTTCACCGCTTGGATTTCCTTCTCCACCAGACCTCCACTCGGCCCTGTACCTCCTGGCTTTGTCGATAAACTCTTAGAAGTCTTGGAACTTCCTGGAAATGATGATTGCAACATTTAACAGCTTCTTCTTTCCTGAACTGCTCTTCAGCTATCGCTATCACCTCAGCATGTTGAACCTCATGAACTGACCTGACAGCTACGGGACACAATCATGTTTCATTGTCGCTTCCAGAAGTTTTTTATGAACTCACTTCCAGACAGATAAATGTGTGTCTAGACATCACAATATCACACGGTTTACCTCCCCAACACCACATTTGACTCTGCTGCTCTTATTCTTCACACTTTAGTCGAGGGCTCACGGCAATATGCTTTACTGATTAATATATCATAATGGAGCATATTTAAAGTTGTTTGTGTCAGAAAAAAACACCATATGGCGAGTCAACACTTAAGTCGTGATGAGGACGCAGACTTAGTGCTCAGTGGCTCACTGCTGCAGCCTGAGTAACAATGTGCTCATTATATTTCTGCTCATGCAATGTGACAGCACTATATTTTGCGCTGCCCTTTATGGCATTGGGAAGAAGTGAATTCTTTTATGCACATGAATACAATTAGTTTAATTAGTTCACCCACATTTAAGATTGCAGAGCATCTCACTGTGGAAATCCCATTACGACTCTTGAATGTGCCACTCTTTCTTCAGATTCATTTTAGATGAGTCACGCTGATAATCACTAGGTGATAAAGAGGCCACTGGGAGCAAAGAATAATTCACATACATAAATGACACAAAAATGGAGTCTTCCCAGATAGTTGGATTAGAATGTCGCTTTGACTCATTTCAGAGAAACTAATCAAGTGCAGACACAGACTTCCACTGACAATGGAGTTGGGGCAAAATACATTTGATAACAAATCTGTTAAGAGAGTTTAAAATCTGGCAAATGAAGCAATGTTCATCTGTCCTTTTTCTTCTGAGAATCAAAGCTTGTGGACAGTCAACTTGAGAAAAGTCTTATATTACCCTTGCTATTTTGAATCCATAAGTGCATTCACACTGTCAGCTATGTCAAAATGCAGTGTACTGTGAGTACCTGTATGAACTCATAACAGTCAAAAAAGTTGAGTGTGGAATGAGAAGTGTGACACTTCTTGCCCTCAGTGATTGCCATTTTGGCTGCATAGCAGAATGAAGGGAGGGTTGCAATGAATATTGCAATATACAAATTTAAGTACATTTATATTTTGCCAGTTAAACATTGGTACTAAAGCTCCAGCCGGTTGTAATTTGGCAAAGTAGAAGTGTTAAAATATTGTGATTATTTCTGGTAAGTGCACCATGGCTGTACTCAAACTGAGACAACACGACCCTGCTGAAATCAGCACAGTCATCAGTAATCAGTATTATGTGCAGGAAATAGGATAAGAAGTGTGCTAATGGAAGCATCTGGAGTGAGACATCATGAGTATTGATGTTATTAGTATAACTTTGTAACTTGAGTGGTGATAATACAGAACAACGGAAATAAAGTTAAAAATGCTTTGCCCCCTTGTCATCAACTGTTTCTATATTAAATCATGACTGACTCTTTACTCAATGCTACCTGCTAATATTAAAGATATTCAGTTTCATGCTCACTGCTAACTGAAAGTGTGCTGATTTAATAAGTAATAAGGAAAGTAACTGAAAATGCACAGTATATTCATCTTATTCAAACAAAGTTTTTTTTTTTTACATGTTCACATTTGGTTTCAGTGAAGCACCAAAACAACAGCTGCTCTCTTCGGGTGTTTGTTGTGTCAGATGTTAACTTTACAGGATGGTTGGGTTGTGGATGTGTAGTGAGGCCAGGACCAACACATTCATCCTACTTTGCATGTCAAAAAAAGAAAAAAAACAAACAAAAAAATGATTGATTTTGTCCAGGTATGAGAAACTATGTGAATTGTTTTTGGAGACTTTTCTGTCCAAATCATACACACTGAGTGTCATGGACTGTTAAGCCATCTCAATATTTATTTTTATTTATTATTATATTTGTGTGCATTACCTGTCTACATTATAGTTCATTCATCTTATTACTATTGTACAGCGGTCTCCTACAGTGTTATATTTTATATTGCATTGTAATTTATTCTATTTAATATTACATTTTTACTACATTTTATATTATTCATACATCATATATAGTTCTATATGCTCCCACATTTTAACTTCACTCATTTGTATCATTGTACATATTGTATGGGCATTGTTTAACAGAGCATTTCACTGCCAGGTACTTCATTGCAATCGTTCTTCAAAGAACAAGTGTGAATCTGCAATGTAGAAATAGATAAAAAAATAAAGAAAAATTGACAATATAACATAAATCGAATATGATTCCAGCATTATGTAGCTGTAGGTCTGTGCATGGCACTGCTCCTCCTACTTCCTCCTCCACACGCAGACAAGAATATACCAGAATCATTTCAGTCCAATGTGGTCCTTTTCCCCTCCAGTTCACAGCATAAACATTAATGTACACACAGTTTATCCTTCTAACACTTTTATATTAACGTGCAGTGATGCTAATAGTCTGTAGAGGTTTTCCAAATTCTTCTTCATGGCTTCATCTGAGTCCCCTTGACTTGAGCTGATATTCCTACCAACCTGTTCATTTATGGTAATTAGTCAGGAAGAGGGGCTGGAATCCTTTATTCAAACATGAATGTGCAGAGGAGGTGAGAGAGCACAGACAACACGATAGATGATCATGTTTTTAATGATCACTAAGAGGATCGTCTTCCTGAGATTTGAATAATGTTTTGTTATTATACATATATTCTCATTATTTTATCTAGACATATCCCAAAATTATTCTGTTATTTTTAATATTCTAATTATCAGAAAAAAAAAAAACATTGTATAAAGTCACAGATCAGGACTGTTTAGACTTTTAAAGACTTTTAAAATGTATTATTGTAGACTTTTTTATGTGATTGTGCATCTTTCAGATATCTTTAAGTTGATATTTAACACACATCATACTTCCAGCAAAGAAAATAAACATGAATACAGCGTGCTAGGCGGTTCATCAATTATTTATAAAAATAGTCACAAGGTACTGTACAATGCAAGCATGAGAAAAACTGCTGTATCAGTTCATGGAACACTGTTTTCATTTTCATTATCACTTAATCTGCTGATTATACTCATGATGGATAATATAATTAAATGTACAAAATGTCAAAACAGTTTCTATTATTGTTACCATATCTCCACTACAGTTTATAGTTAGTTAATGATTTGCTGCTGCTGTGCATCTGTGTCTCTCTATCTCTATCACAGGTTCCACTGCTACTGTAATCACTCTACCATTTACTGTAATTCATTGTAATTGTACAATATGTTTGTGTTGATTGTTCTGTACATGTGACATCCATTGCACGTCTGTCCGTCCTGGGAGAGGGATCCCTCCTCTGTGGCTCTTCCTGAGGTTTCTTCCACATTTTTTCCCTGTTAAAGGTTTTTTTGTGGGCAAGTTTTTCCTCACTGGAACCGAGGGTCTAAGGACAGAGGGTGTCACTCCCTGTACAGATTGTAAAGCCCTCTGAGGCTAAATGTGTTTTGTGACTTTGGGCTATGCAAATAAAACTGATTTGATTTGATTTGATTTGATATTTCTATTTCTATAATGAAGCATACATGAGGAGTAAGTCTACTTATTCTCACGACAGCAGATCTGGTGATGTGAGTGACACTCGTCCACGCGAACCTCCATGTTCAACTGATGAAATGTTGCTGAGTGCTCCTTTAGCTGTTAGACAGCTGTGGGTAGACTGATGCTTATTATCTTAAATCTGCAGAATGCTGTTCTTACAAGTTGCTAATATACAGTATCATAAAGCAGCAACTTGCATGGGCACACATGAGTAATCTCAGATTCCTCCCACCAGTCCTTCAGGTCTTTAATGTAACAGTAAATTTGATTACCTTCAGTGACTTACATAAAAAAAAGAAAAGTCAACCTCATCACTGATGCCACACACGTTTTGTTTAGTTCACATGAATCCAGACATCTTAAAGTTTAATTGGGAATTTTATGTCACCTGCAGGTGACAGGAGACATATTATTCCCCCTACCAACACCTGTCGTCCACCAAGGTCATCCTCAATAAGGCCTTGCAAGAACAAGAAGGCTGCCTGATTTGCATGCATAATACAGCATTTCTATGTTAAATGCCTTGTCAAAGGAGAACATTTTCTTCAGGAAGAAATAATGGCTCCAGCTTCAATGGCACAGCTGGTTATGTTCCATATACTGTAGCGCTATGGTGAGAGGTTTCACAGAGTGGCACCTCCTGGTCTGTGTTCTTACCAAAGCTTTACTTCACTTTACTGCAGTGAGGAATGGCTAGGAGCTGCAGTTTGAATATGAATGTGCGTATATATATATATATATATATATATATATATATATATATAAAACTTGAACAATATACTTGAGATATTAAAATTCAACTGTTCTAAGTAATGAATTGAAAGAGTTGGTTGCTCCAGGCAGAATATTTTCAGAAGGGAAATGAAGTTTGGTCACTGTGGTGGAGTGGTGCAGGGAATGAAATGCCATTTTAGCCCATTGAACGTGACATTTTTTTTTTCTCTGCTTCCATCTACCTCCCCGTAGCTCTCGGAGAGGAAGTCAGAGGCATGACCTTTTCTAGTTTCCTTGAGGCTTTGCTTGAGCAAAACGCCCTTCGATATTTTGCTGCGCATCCGAGCTAATTGAATCTAAAAGATTGCGTGTGAACCCAGGGCTGTGGTAATGAGAGCAGAGCTGCCTGTGCACAAAAGGTCTGTAAATTGATAGAAAAGGTAGGCGATCCTTCTGACAATTTGCCTCAGACAGAGCCTCCAAAGGGCAGTCTCTCAGCCCGCCTGATCCTCTGTGGGAGCCAAAAGGGCACCAGGGGACGAGTGTTGAGTTATAGCCTCTAACCCGCCGATCCAGCCGTCTGCACTCTATCAGTCAGACATCATTCTGATTCTCAATAGCTCATTTGCTCGATCTGGAAATATACAAGAAAGAAAAAAATAATATTTTTTTCAGGTGGAGCAGCGTTAAAGGATAGATTCATTTCCCAGAGCTTCTTCTGTATTTTACTATAACGCCTAGGAGTGCCCGTCGTTTTAAAAATCATTCCCTGTGAATAAAACACAGAAAATAAAGTTGTCATCAATAACCGGAATTGGAAATGTATGTTGTACATCTAAAAATGTCTCTGCATTGTCAAAAATCCCCGGGTTTACAATCTTATGGAAGCTGTAAGGCTGTGAAGGATTCGGAGCATTGGAGTTCAACAAAGACTTGACAGTATGGACTGAACGAGTCATCGTGACTTCTACACATAAATTCAAAGATCTTTTCTCACATAAGCTGCCAAAGACACTCCCTACTACCACATTACTGTTGTTTGTTAGAAGAACACGGATTGCTCTAAATGTCATCACAAAATCAGTCAGTCATCAGTAAACAGGAAACACCAGCTCTCACTGCCCAATAATGATTGTTATTTTGTGGGAGAATGTTTACTGGTGACTCATCAGGTCACAGTGACTTTTACATAAACTGAATAAACATAAATTGGGCAATTTCTTCTCCTGTAGCTGTACTGATGTGTGTTCTTATAAAGGAAATAACTATTTACAAGAGTTTTTGTATTTTTTCTTTCTGATGTTTCTTTTTAAGTGTTGAATCAAAGTTGGTTTTAAAAGCTACAAATGCCACATATTTGGTATCATATAATCATCATATGCTGGTCAGTTTCGTGTTTGAGATTTGAAGCTACGTCAGATTCCCCACAACTTATCAAGTTTATTTTTAGAAATCAAATAAAATTTAAAAACCTTTAGAAATAGTAACTTTTAGCCATCATTGTGACTTGAAAACATAGTTACATTCAAAATAAAACCCATTTCTGACCCCTCATGTGATTACAACAGATTAATGACATTAGGAGCAACATTAGCTAAAGTCTATTAGCATCGTGCTAAACATCTGATGTCTGGGGATAGTCAGGGGCGTAAATGACTGGTACCGTTTTTTGGGGATCACAGGCTGGAAAGTTTTGGCCCTGGCATAATGCACTCTTTCTTTCTTCCTTTCATTCATATTCATGCATTTCTCTGGACTCTTTGCTGGAGCACGTCTTCTAATATAGAATGGCAGCCTATAAAACTGACCTCAATAAACCCGCCTCACACCGCTGACCATAAACCAGCACTACTGATACTCTCCCTCAGTTATTACACTTTGCTTTGACATTGACTTAACACCCAGTTTTACACACATTCCCCGACACAGTTTTTATGGCAGAAAAAGACAAGGTTAGGATACACTGTGGCAGAACATCTGTCCCTCTGGTGTAGTCGATGAGTAATAATGAACTGACTTTGGAGAAACGCGGCCCACTCCTGAATAAAGACATAAAAATCCAATTAACAGCAGACTCCCTCACATACAGTAAGGCCTGTAATAAGGTGGAGGACCATTGACCTCCAGCTGACCTCCATCACTCTATATGTATGTTATGTTACTGTTTTCATACGTTTGAGAAAGAGCTTCACGTAAGGGACACTTACGTAAGGGTCAGATGAGTCCATTGATTCCTTGAAGGGCGTTATCCTGCTGATTCCATGGTCACACCACTCATTTATATTTCCATCTGTTTTGAAATCAAAATCAAGTTTTTCACAAGCAGTAAGGTCTGACTAACATCTGGAACAATCATCAACATCCCATAAGGTGAGCATTGCACCAGCACCCTAAACAAGCTTATGGAGTCATGAATGGAATGCTCTTTTTGCATATCTGTTGACTGAGGTTTTCTGCATAAACACCAGCCTTTGCCTGTGTGTTCCTGTAAATGTTCAGATTAAGCAGGTGGTCAGTGGACTACAGACATAACATGAACAAACTATTTAAACTGGACACCAAGCACTCCCTCACTTAACTGAAACTTGCTTCCAAAGATCTTCATTTCTGCATCATGTCGCCTGCTGCATATTCATATTAGTGCCTTGTTCTGCAGTTTAACATAGAAGATCTTTATAGTTAAAAAAAGTTCATATCTGACCTTCTTTAACACATACAGTGTTTAAAAACACTTCTTTGGCCACAGGAGATTGTATGCTTCAGTACCAATGGGTACTGCTGCCAAGTGGGAACAAGCCTTTTCATACAGCCGTGTTTGGATCATAGGTCAAGAAATGTTGCTGCTTGACTTATTATTTCTGATCACAAGAAGATCCCATGCAGCTTTTCAATGGGCAGCTCGAACAACCTTTGGATTCTCACTTTCTGTATAAAGAAATAAAAGGTGCAATGATGCTGCAGCTGTATTCGTATATTTTGAAAATAGGACCAAACCATTTGTGGATATATTTGTGGAGCCTCAAGCCTCTAAGTGGGCACTTGAGCTGGCTGACAACAACTCTTCCCTGGCATTATAACACACTTTTTCCACATAGTGCTACCTTCAGTGATTAAAACGGCTTGTCTTTTCAGTCCAGTCCTTTAAAACATTAAGAATTTAAGAGGATCCACACTGTGTGCATGATTAATATTTATTTTAATTTAAAGTATTATTCCAGCACCTGAGACATCAGCAGTTGGAGGTCTAGCTTACGATGATTATGTTCTTAGCAAATGACAACTGTAAAAACTCTCAGTGATCACATACAGTAATACACTTCTAAAAAACACAGATGGAGCAACAGGTAGTGGAGTACCTGGTCGGATCCAGACCTCCATATTAAAATTACAATGAGTTCCAGAAGCATTTAACGGTAACCTCAGTCGCTCGTCACTGTGGAAGTTCCTCAAATGGCCCTTTGAGCTCATCTCCATAGGCCCTGGACCAGGACTGCCAAGATGGCAGCAGCCAGAACACCACACACTGAGCTTTACCACGAAACCCCACTGTCCTGCATGCGACTTCAAGCCTCACCAAAAATGGCAGCTGCCATCTTGGCCCCACCAAGCGTTTAGTCTGCCAGACTTTGTTTACTTGGTCAGATTTGGTCATTTGGTGTATGTGATTCTAAATTTGCTTCTACATGTGTAAATGTGCTACTTAGTTCATTTGTTTGCTTTTGTCTGTTTTTACATCCGGCACTTTGCACAGGTTTTATTTTGAAAATCTTCCGGAATCTCTGTGCTGTTTCTGTGTCTGGCTTCCTGTCAGCTCGAGGTGCCCTGTGTGTATTGAGGTGGGCAAATGCATGAACCTGTGAAACCATTACAATGAGCCTTAAATTCTTGTTTCTTAAGAGTGTGTGACTGGAACTGACTCAATCAAGAACAGAAGTTTCTCGTCTCACCCACCCACATGCAGCCATCCACCCAGGAACAATAAAAGCAAAGTGCTGTGGTCCTGCTGCTGTCTGGACCATCCCAGAGAAACACATTTCAGAGCTGCTCGCTGCTCGTAACAGGCAGCAGTGATTAAAATGACATCAGCACCATGGAAACTGTGCATTGTGCCATTCCCTCAAGGAAAATCACAGGCCTATTTCCAGCTGAATTTCACTCCAGATAATTCAAAATGAATTTTAGTGCCACAATTAAGACCTGAGATGTGCTCGACTGAAGAGCAAAGGAAAGCAGACCAGAGCGGCCTGAGCAGCTTTTAGAGAAATAAAATATATGTACATATATATTACAAAACAGAATAATATGACCGTAGGTAACAATTCAGGACAAAAAAGAAGATGTTATTACTTTTCATCTCATGTAGTCATCACAGTCATCACAGTGAGCATGTCCTGTTGCATACTCACATCCTCTTAACACAGCGCAAAGAGGGACTACATTGTCATTTTTCAAATTGTGTAGGGACTCCAAAGGGTCATGATAGATGTTGGTACCCCGCTGCCGGGACTTGATTCTGTTCATTTACATTTGTGGCTCCATTACTGATAAGGCCTGGCTTGTAGTTGGTTCTCCAGCCATGACAGTGAGCCAGCATGCACCATACCAGGACTCTGAAACCAAAGCAGCTAAATGGAATGATTTCATTATGTGCTTTTGCTGCTGTGACATGTGTAACCTAGCTGAATATGGTAACAGACCAATAGAAGCCTAAATTATTAAATAAATCAATCAATAAATCAATATTAAATGTAAATAAATAAAATAACAATTGTGGTTAAGGTCACAAGAAGCCTTAAAATTAGTGTTATTTTTTTGTGTGTATTGTTCCTTTAACGAGTGCCACGGCAACGGCCAATTAGGTAACTTCAGCGCCGCTTGTTGAAGGGAGCGAGTTAATCAAGAAAGAGCTAACAGTCTGAGACGGTAGACGTAGTTAAACCGAGAAGAAAAGAAAAAGTAAATAGGAGTGAAAGAACTGTGTCCTTGAGTTTCACATCTTGTTTTTTCATTTTTGGAAGATATTGTATTCGCCTGCTGTCCGCGCTGGATTTTGTTTGATTTGAGTTGACCGAGGATTTGGTGAGTTGAAAGTTATTTTTTTAGCGTGTGTATTAGCATTCTATTCTTTGTTGTATAAGCTCAATGTGAAGACGATACTAGAAAATTCCTGCGGAAATTTTGAAAGTGCTGAGTGGGCTGTTGCCGGGGTTCTGTAGTGAAAAAGCACATCTCAAACAGTAATATTTAACATGTTTATTTACACACATGACCAGCTAGCGCTAACGCGCTAGCCACTGATTCTAGCATCAGCTGCAAATGTTAGCAAATGTCATATCTTTTATACAATGAGCAGCTAGCGTGTTAGTAGTAATGTCCTAAATGAGCTGAATGTAGTGATATCATTTTTAATTCTGTAGTACAAAATATGTGGAAGTTGTTAAGGGTGTGTGTGTGTGTTTGTGGTGTGTTTGTCTTGTCTGTCTGTGTGTGTGTGCTTGTCTGTGTGTCTGTGTTACTGTCTGTCAGTTAGAGGCTAGCGCTAATGCACTAGCTGCTCTGCTGTCTCTTCAGACAGACACGTTCAAATTCACTGCCACTATCTGCTAAAATGGCCGCCTAATGTTAGCAATTAGCATGTCTTTAATTTTTAGTACCTAGAAATTATGTTATGATTTAACACAGTCCTGCTGGATTCACTGTCAAATCAGATGACTGATATATGTTGCATCATAGACATAGCAACAGCAGATTTAAACACAAACAACACAGACTGACGGTCACCACAGGAAATGTCTTGCTTGAGTTGCCTGTATCTGTATCTGAGCTCTGCTCTCTCATACAAGTTCAAATTCACTGCCACTATGTGCTAAAATGGCCGCCTAGTGTTAGCTCATCATTAGCTCATTGTAGACGGTTTGTAAAAGGTTTATAGAAGGTCAGTGTAGTAGTAATGTCCTAAATGAGCTGAATCGAGTAATATCATTTTTATTTCTGTAGTACAAAATATGTGGGAGTTGTTAAGTGTATGTGTGTGTGTGTGTGTGTGTGTTTGTGGTGTGTTTGTCTTGTCTGTCTCTGTGTGTGTGCTTGTCTGTGTTACTGTCTGTCAGTTAGAGGCTAGCGCTAATGCGCTAGCTGCTCTGCTGTCTCTTTAGACAGACAAGATCAAATTCAGTTCCCATTACTGCTAAAATGGCCGCCTAGTGTTGTGCAATTAGCATGTCTTTAATTTTTAGTAGCTAGAAATGATGTTATGATTTCACACAGTCCTGTTAGTGGCTTATTGCTAGCATGCCAGCACTAGCTACTAACGCGCTAGCTGCTCTGTTGTCTCTCTCTGGCTGTGTCCGAAATCACTCACTCATTCCCTACTCCCTACTCCCTACATAGGGAAATAAATGTAGTGGACTATATAGTGAGCTCAACAGAAAACAATTTCGGACACTATCGGACACTTCTCTTGGCGCCGCTAATTACGTCATCTCTGTCGCACAATTAAAACGTACCGCATTAACGTCGTCTTCGTCGTATATGCTGTTCGTTTTACACTTTTCAATTAATGTAGGAGGCCATTTAAACTGACTTATTTTGAACATGTGAATAAAATAAATAGAATGAACTGGCCGCGCGTGTGTGTGTTTGTTTGTTTCACGCCTGTCATCCATCCATCCGCCTGTTCATCTAAGTACGAGCAATTCCCCGGGAAAAATCACTTAGCGTTATTATAGAAAACTCTCGTAGCGCTATCGAAATGCCGTCTACTACTAGTCTGGCTGTGTTTGTATTATCAATAATTCAATTATTGATGATCAGGAGGAGAATTAGTGCCGTATTTATTTTCGCGATCGTCAATTTACGCGCTCAGAGAGCTTCTGGCAATGCATGATGGGATATCTTGCTCCGGTTAGTGACCATCGGATGTTCACTACATTTCGCGGTGAATTGTGGGATACATTCAGTGCACTATATCGTGGACACTAAACATTCGGACACCACTACAAAATGGCGTGCTCACTATATAGTGCACTATATAGGGGTTAGGGGGTGGTTTCGGACACAGCCTCTGTCATTTTACACAGACAAATTCAAATTAACTGACAATAACTGCTAAGATGGCCGCTGCCGGGCAGTTTGAATTTCAGTTGGAAGGCAGAGAGAGAGAGAGAGAAAATTCAAATTCAATAATTCAAATCAAATTAACAGACAATAACAGCTGATATATGTTGCATCATAGGCACAGCAACAGCAGATTTAAACACAAACAACATTGACGGTCTCCACAGAAAATGTCTTGCTTGAGTTGCCTGTGTTAATGTCTGTCAGTTAGTGGCTAGTGCTAACGCGCTAGCTGCTCTGCTGTCTGTGTCATTTTACACAGACAAATTCAAATTAACTGAAAATAACAGCTAAGATGGCTGCCGCCGGGCAGTTAGTGCAACAGTTTGAATTTCAGTTGGAAGACAGAGAGAGAGGGAGAAAATGCTGAAACCATGCAGGGAACAGGAAGGAAATCTGGCCAAACCGTATTTCCAATCATTGAACCGACTTAAGTTTGGGCATCTAGAGACTTTCCTGATCGTCTAGATATGCAGTTTTTGTTTAAAATGGAGAAATATGACCTATTAAAATCAAAGAAAGGTTACTTCTGCTTTCCTCCAGAATATTTCCCGCCTTTTTAATATGGGAGTCTATGGGGCTGTGGATGGGTGCCAGTGGGGAATCTCTGTGTGTCAGGCCAAAACTATAATACTCACAGCTTTCATAGACGAATCGCAGCGAGAAGACAAATTTTCCTACGTTTTTATGTATAAATCATGTCTGTAGTGTGAAATTTGTGGCCACAGGAGCAGTTTACGTTTTATTTTTTGACCGATTTTTTTCTCTCCTCCACACTCTGGGTGATGATGTTATCCACTCTGGCAAAAACATTCCGCGCAATACACACCCATTATAAACCCCGAAATTTGACCAAAAACCTTCTCACCTTTGAGCCTTGATAGTTTAAAAACGGTAAAAGGTGTCAATAAGTGAAGTGAATCAATGAAGAGAATGCAAGAGTACCTCCATTTTAAAGTTCAAATGAAGTCTCTCGGTGAAAGTATGCCAGAGCAGTTCATTTTTGAAAATGTCTGTTTAATTTTTATTTTTTTCGGGGTTTTCCATTCATTCCTATGGGAAATTTTCCTCGTTTTTTTGGGGAAATATTCGCGAAAAATCCACAAATTTCTTACACACTTAGTAGCATTCGATTTGGGATGAAAGCACACGTTTTGTTAAGTTACATGTTGGGGGTCCTCTGGCCGGTTCGGGCTGCATTAATTGCTGAAAAAGGGCGGAAAATGAATAATAAAACTGCCAAAAAAACACGCAGAAGAACAATAGTTGCCGAGCGCCATTTCGGGTCGCTGTTTGAATTTAAATTGATAGTTTACCTGTACTTCAGTGTTAAGACTTTATTTTCATTTATCCTTCTGATATACACGAAGCTAAAAGGCCTCTTTGTGCATTGCCTTGTTGTGTGGAAGGCCAGGTTTTTTAGCTGGGACCGCTGTGGTGTGAAAACACCTGGAGCTGTGGAAAGAAGATGGCGAGCCACCCATAGGAGAGACACTGGATAATCACCCACTCTGCTAAACTCACCTGCTCACTGTGTGCAAAGACAAAGACTCTGACGCTCGTGGATCGTGGGAGGACAAACTAACAGGTTTTGCAGAGACACACAGTGAATTTCAATTGGACTGGGAAAGAAGTTAACTAAAGGACTGGTGGTCTTGTATGTATTGTTCTGTGAGATCTGACAACTCACTTAATTTGGGTATTTTATTGAACTGTGTTCATTTATGTATTCACTTTTCCCTTACTGTGTTCCAAATTGGTATTACATGGATGAGTTGTGCAAAGTGAATGAAATTGAGTAGAGCTGGTTAAGCAAACTACGGACAAACTAGAAAAATAGAACTAAATTCATAAATAGGCCTAACTGAGATAACCTGAGAACTTAAACTGAGTAAACTCAGAGCAGATACCAGAAACTAAAACTAAATAACCAATATAAGAAACACAGGTGTAGAGTTATACCTCAACTTAAATAGGTTATATTGAATCCAACAGATAAATAGGGGTCAATAACTTTATTTTTCCAAGATTTTGGGTTCATTTTGGTTGAATGGAAATTCAACCATGGTGTGTGTGTGGTTGTGTATGTAGAAGTGTTGTTACAGTCACATAATTACTGTGTTTTTATTCATTTGCTATATAACCAAGCCGGCAGTTTTTCAATTCATTGGTCTGTGGTCTGTTATTCCTGAACACTAGTATCAATCACTCATCTGAACCTAGAATCTATACTCTTAATCTTAGTAGTCATACTCACAAGTGCTACACATGTCAAAGGGTCAAAGATGCAGGAGCATTTATATTACTCTCAACGAAAGCTGAGGGATTTAGCTGAAAAACTAGTGCAGGAGGAAAAACAATTAGATTCAGACTCTGACTGCATCTTAATCACAAACTGTCACCAGATCAAGTACACACACAACAATGTGAAAATATCACGGCTGCGGGTATTTAAACAATTTTTCAACAAACAAACAGAACACTGTTCAGAAAGAGAAGAAGCTGTGCCAGGAGCACAACTGTAACACAAATCACATCGTACTCTAATGACGTCCTTGTTAAAAATTTAATTTTATGTCATTTCTCTAAGTAATGTCCTCTGAGATGTAAAGGTGCTGAGTTTAATGGATTGGGCCATGAACAGTGACAGCATGCCTCATTTCTCTTCAATTAACACTAACAAAGTCATTGTTTTACTCGTGCAATATCATTAAATATGTAAAAGACAGAAATGTAAGAGGAGAGTTCAGCAGCAAGTGTCGGCAATATAAATGTGGTAATACTGAATATTGGTGTTGACTCTTCTGCATGTGTGAACTGTGTTGTATTTGGATAATACATGAGCATTAAAGCATGAATCCAACTCTGTTAGTGCTTGCTCCACCTGCCACATGACAAATACAGTAAATTTTATTGTTTTTTTTTTTTAATTTTATTGACTGCATTCACAATCTCTATCATCAGAACTGTTGTTCTTTTCTCTCTGTCTACGCTTTCAGTGCACCATGATCTGATCGAGCAATTGTTTAAGAAGTGAATAAAAATGAATAAACCTTTACACAGCAATGTTCAGTGGCAGAATTTCTGTTTGTTTGTTGAAAAATTGTTTAAATACCTGCAGCCGTGATATTTTCACACACTGGAAACAACAGCAATATCAGGCAAAACTAAATATGCCTATGGGCATAAGTCCAAGGACAATATTGAAAAATGACATCAAGCGAAAATAAAATGACAAATTTCCGAAATATTTCAACAATTCCATCGGAGGTAGAACGTTCCATAGAGTCCTGTTTCTGGCAGTGAAGTTACCAAGAGTGACACCACTGCTAGCAATTAATGTTACATCCAAGTCACTTTGTCCCCAGACTCCTCACTGGTTTGTAGCCTGTTCAGCACTGATGTAAATATAAGAGAGACACTGACCTGGGAGCTACGACAAACAATGTTCAGTGGCAGAATTTCTGAAGTGAAATTGAAAAACCGAATGTGCGTGTGGAGCAGCAGACACTGCTCATATTTACTTTTCTGTCAGCAGATACTTTGTGAGGTTTTCTGATTCTGTCTGTTAGAAGTAATTGTTGATGAAATCATTTTATTATTATCATGGTATGCAAAATGCTGCTACACTATGGTGGTTATATTATTACAGTGTGTGACTTTGACATGATTGGTTGATGGATTCTTTGAGTGGGGATTCCTATAGTCCACTGGTTGTGCCTCTCTGTCTTGGACCTGCTCCCCTGGTGTCTGCTCTGAGGTACTTCTGCATATACTGATTTGATTTGTTTGGCTAGACATCCAAAATTTTCTCCTTTTTTTCCTACATGCTCATCATCTTGAACTCATCTTGTGTTTATCGTGCCCTCTTTTGTTTGCTGTCTGTCTTTGTTTCACTGTATTGGAACACGTTATAGCAACCAATAATGTAATAACGTCCAATAATGTAATACCTGCCGATAACGTAATCATTTTGGCCATTTTGAATGTAATAAAGACAATAATGTAATAATCATCACCGCTGACATCAGTTCTCTTCAGACAATCAATGCCGGCTGCATCTTACCCTGATTTTTAAAAGATCTGCTAAGCATTGTGCCTGTTCCAAGTTTACTGTTAATAATAACAAGAACAGAGAATCCGCCCTCGGGGGAAATTATGGTTCAGATATTGATTGAGTATAATTCATTGATCCCTCTGTGTGGAGTCATGACTGTGAGTTTATCTGAGAGGTAGAGAGATGTAGCCACACAGACTGACCAGGAGGTCGACCGCCTCATTACTTCACTTTACAGCCTGTCACAACACTGACAGCCCCGGGCATCATACCTGATGTGGGAGTATAGTAAGGCAAGTAGTTTTATAGAAACTAGATTATTTCTGTCAGATGGTGTTTTGCATCCAGGTTTAGTGGAAAACAGCAATTAGATTCACAGTTTGCACACCTTATCATGTTGGAATTACACACTCTACATTGAAGCCATTTTATAAATAACACTGTCCAGGAAATAACCTGCATTAGAAGTTGTAATAGTGGTGGGGTATCTCTCTGATCTGCTGTGGCGTGCAAAAAGCAGATTATTTTCGAGGAGAGAGGCATGAAAGTCAGTGAAATACCAATTTGAAGGTCACAACCTTTCGTTGATCTGAGCAGATAGACTTTGGTTTGTGATCTGAACCTTTCAGATGTGGGGTCGATGAGTGTGAGTGATGCTACACTGCACGTCCACGCAAGACAGGAAATGTTCTTGGATTGAAAACAACTGTGTAACAAATGAGTCCCATTATACCATTACACATCTGACTGATGCTGATGTTTAAAACCCACCTCAGAAGTTATTGTTGGACAGTTGTCTGACTTCTGAATCATTTCTGTTAGTATCTGTAAACACACACCATAGAGCTTCTAGGTGGTCTCACAATACAATGTACAATGACAATAACAGACACAGCTTAATGACGTCATGGAGTAGTGCAGGATCATGGTAGCTGTTGTCCTCATCTTTGCCAACTTCCATTCCTCACTGTCTAATAATAATCTAAACCTGTCAGTGACAAAAGCAACAACTTTTGATAGACATATTTTGACCGTAGACTGTATAAATAAAATTACAAGTTCTCTTCCTGATGACTTACTTATTTATTTATTTGAAAGGAGACATTGGACACACACACTATGGCTTGTATCAGTATGAACTGTTAAAACAATTTGTTAATCTATTAAAGCTAATCAAAAAAATTAATGATCCTGAAAGTCAATTGTTTAAATCAAATTAGCTTCTTAAATGTCAGAATTTCCTGCTCTCCTCATTTTAATCACACTGATCTGTGTTTGTTGTGGTGATTACAGGCTCACACAGAGCACAGTTTCTTTTTTCCCCTCACTGGAGGTATTGGTAAAGTCACATTCAAGGTTGCAGTAAATAGCAGTGATGTGTTGCGTTACAGTAAACAGGGCAACAAACTGAAGACAATAAAATCCCTGAACTGCCCCTCTTAACTGACGAGGGAAACTCAGTGGATCTCATTTCAGCCTGTACCATTCCGTGCTGTGACAGCCTTGATAAAACTTTTAATTGCATCCCTCTGAGCTTCACTCTGATGCCTGAAACAAATTGACTTTGGGCTAAAAGTCAGATGGTATCAGAGATTTTTACTGCAGTCTCCAGCAAATAATCCTTTGTAAATTTGATCTGCACCCCACAAATAGGAAGTGGCACACACAGAGGAGCAGATTACCACCCCGCCCGCCTCAAGCTCTTTATTTATACCTATTTATGTGCTAGTGACAGAGCTCAACTCACTGCAGCTGAAAAACAGACACTGCATTCAGTAAAAAGCATTTGTGGTGTAAAGAAGTGCGCTGAAAAGATGCTTCCAAGTCCTCAACAATGCAAAGTGAAATCTGCACAGCGGTTAAAGTGAAATAAAGAGGGCCGGGATGAACACAGGTGACAGTGAAGTAAAGATACTGCTGCACACAGTCTGATGAAATGTGAAAAAGAGACTGAGAAATGTTGTATGGGGAAATAGACAATTCATTAAAAATGTCCAAAGAGCAAATACAGTCTCAGTTTCATTCATTTAGTGAGTCAGTAATGTCAGCAAGTTAACGTGAAGAAGAATTCTCCAGTAGAAACATGTTTGCCTCCAGTGAGACATTTTAAGGTTTAACAATAATAATGCATGCATTTATAAGCTCTTTACTCAGACTTAAACTAAGCTAAAATCAGTTTTTAAAAGATGTGTTTTTGTCGGATGTTTGAATTTTGGAAATTTGGTACAGTCACAGATGTGTTTGGGGAGAGAGTTCCAGAGGGAGGGAGCAGCTGCCCTGGATGGTGGAGTCAGGAGGTTTGCATCAGATGAACAGAGGCAGGATGGATTGTGGCGACAGAGGAAGCCAGTGAGGTAGGAAGGGGCCTGGTTATGGAGGGATTTGTGAGTGAGGAGGAGGATTTTGAACTGAATACAGTGTGGAACCAGGAGCCAGTGGAGGTTCTGGTTGACAGGGGTAATGTGATCACAAGTGCGAGTGTGGGTGAGCAGGCGTGCAGCAGAGTTTTGGATGTACTGTAGTTTATTTAAAGTTTTGGATGGTGTGCCATAGAGGATGCTGTTCCAGTAATTGATAATGGAGGTGATGAAGGCGTGAATGGACTGGGGCGGTAGTACCTCAGTCCATAGAGACTTGGCTTGGGAACCAGAGGGTGGCAGATGGTTCATTCCAGCATACCAGGTGGACTGGTAGCTGGAGAGGTTCCCTTGAGCAAGGCACTGTACCCCCCAAACTGCTCGCAGAGCGCTCCTCAGGGGGACTGCCCATCACTCCACCATCTCTCTCCACATTGCATGTCTATGAGCCCTTGTATGCTTGTTCAGGGTTAAAATGCATGTAAAAGAAACAGAGTGAAAAAAGAATTTCACATCAGATCCAGGAGAGTGAAGACAGAAGACACTTTCTTATGTGGAGAGCAGATCATCCACACTTATTTTCCACAAATAACATCTTTTCATTGTATTTACAAATCAGAAAGGTCACATGACCACAGGCTGTGGATTCAGGACTTCTTTGGGTACCTGATTGGTAGGAAACCATTTCCATATTGGTACAGGCTTGGTGAGACGCTGTCCAATCAGCAGGCCAGCTGTAGTGAAGGGAGTGGCAACTACTGTTTGTTTGTTTTTGCTGAGTGAAGTTATGAAATGTTCATGTGTACAAAGTACATGTACTTCTTCACATGTCCCAAGCAAACAAAAAACAGATGAATCACCTTTAGATTCAAAAATATTCATGGACAGCTTGACTGCCTTAGTTTCTCAGGTACCTCAGGGGCAGTGGATAATGGGAATGATCCACCATGTTCTGCTGTCATCGAGACAGTAATTCTCTTTATCAGAGTATAAGGCAAAATAAAACAATGTCATTGAGAAATGTTCCCTTCAGCATTTATTCCTCCTCTTTTCCTCTGTTTGCATTCATCTTGTTTACATTAGACTGATGTCTGGAAACTCTTCTGCCTCAAGCACTTTTTGTCTATTTTCTGTATGAATAATAATAATAAAAAATACCCTTTGTAAGATGATGTGAGAAAGTTACAGAAGAACCATAACCTCTATGAAACTAATGACATGCACAGGTTAAGGAATCCTTCTTCCTGACTTCTTGACAAATGAGATCAGTCCACCAGATTTTTTCTACAGAATAAGTGTAGTTCCCTCAATTCTATGACATTTATACAGTATGGACATTTTCACATTTAGAACATAGTTTTGAGGACTACATTGACATATGAATTTAAATTTGAAGTCTCTTGTCTCTATGTGTGCTGTTATGAACTGGTGACTTGGCTCAAGCTGCTCAAAATGCAAACTGGAAAGATCCATAGACGTTCATAAAAGGGAATATCTCACATATGCTGTACTGTGTATTGTACATTGTATACTGTGTTATATATTGTACAACTGAGTGGACCATGACAGTTTCAAGCAAGTTGGGCCAGACTTAGACTTCCATGGAAAAAGGAAAACAAACAAACAAACAAAAAGTTACAAAACAAATATGAATGCACAGAAAAGTTCACAAAGTTTCCTAAATGAACCTGGTCTGCAGAGGTACTATGGGCTAACTTTAGTTGGTAATCTGAATGACTCGCTATCTTTTGACTCAAACTTTGAGCATCAGTTTTTATATTTATTTTATATCAGGAGGGGTCATGTGATGAAGTAACTGTAGCGAGTGATCAGGTCATGCACCAGCTGAGATCTGGCCTTTAAATATTTAATTTTTCAAACTAAACACGCTGCTAGTAGGTGTGCTGTTATTCTGAGTATGTTTCCACTGTTACAACACTGTGAAGGCTTATTTGTCTGTGGGTGTTTTCCAGAGTTAAAGTGCATTAAATGGTGTAAGTATCTCTTTTTAGCCATCCAGCAGGGACAGGATTTAATTGCAGGGACATGCAAGGGCTTACAACCCTTGTCACCATGACGTCCAAATTTAAGTACTGAACCACATCCTCTGGGACCGCTGGAGGCAAACAAGAGCTCCATTAGCAACACTTCCACACCCCTTGTACAGATGACACACACATACCAGCTATATTACAAAGTCATATTAAAAGTTTTACACTCAGTTGGATTGATCCTGAGTCAACGTGTGAAAGTTTGATCATCTAATAGCACAAAGAAATCTGAGAAGCGCTGGAGTGAGTGATGGAGCAGTAAATATAATCATAGTTTATTCAATTAAAGTGAATGGCTCATATTGTTCCTGGAAACGTCCTCCCACCATCCAGTTAAAAATAGAGTGATGTTCTCGTTTAACAGTGTCTGACAAGCTGTTGTGACAGTTTATGTCAAATTATGCTCTCAAATTACCATGTAGCATCGAACAAAGCTGTTCAATTAATCACTGAGCCGACTGACTGTCATTAAACTGCCCCCTAAATACAGAGATTGTCCTGTGATGCTTTTCTGGATCCAGGATGCATATGTGAACGTAGAATATGACAGTTCCACAGCTGAAACACTCACTGGAGCTGTCTGTATATTTTTGTCACAGTATACTTAAAGTGTATACTTTAGTCAAGCAACTATAATGACAGATTATTTACGTAACAGCATGGATTATGTTGTTTGCATGAAGATGAGGTGAGCCAGCTGTAGTATTTAATGTCACACAGTGGGTATTTAGCCTCATCTACAGATGAAGAGAAACAGTTCAACTATTAGAAATACTATCCATATAGTATATATAAGTATTACTGGTCAAACCGGGACAATCCACTGTATACCAAGTTGTAAATAAGAATAAGATTTACCTTCTTTAATCTCTCAGTAAGGAAACTGATTTATAACCCTACACACAAAGGGCAGCCATGTAGTGCCACCCTGAAAGTTGTTATGGGTTCGGTGACGAGCTGAAGGAGAGCTCAGCAGTACCCAGGAGGTGAACTGGCACCTCTCCAGCTACCATTCCACACTCCATACTACTGAGGTCCATGCTGGACTTGAACCAGCCACCATCCAGTACTTAAGCCAAGTCTATATAGACTGAGCTATAGCTGCACCAAAAGGCCGGCACCCAGGCACCCCAGTCATAGGTATGAAAAATACTAACATCTATTACAGTTAGTATTAGTCATTCTGGAGGTGTTGCAGTGAAGTACTTCAAGCCCAGATAGCATGACAACATTGATTCAATGACTGAAATGAAATTCCGTTAAAATCATTATTTTGTTGAGGCTGAACATTCAAGGCTAGATAACATTGAATAAATGTTGACTCAGTGTTGATTCAATGTTGGTGTGCTATCTGGGAATTTGTTTAATTAATGTCATTTCAGTGTCGGTTCAATGATAAACCAGTGATTGATTTTAAGTAGTTATGTTTATTTCAGGGTGCAAACCTGATGAAAATCAATGTTATATTTCAAAGCAGCATTGATTCAATGTTGATTCAATGTTGATTCACTGTTGGTCTGCTATCTGGGTAGTAACTGTAACATCCATTAATGTCACTGTGAAATACTACCACGGTTATATTGGTAATGCTGCTTGCATTTCATTTCCTTCATGGTTCATGGTGGAGACAGCCAACCTAGTGTGTCAGCCAGAGAATACAGGGAGATGCTCTCTGACACTGAGAGGAAATAATGTGGCCAATACCCCCCCAACACCTGCAGTGCTGCCTCTACATTTTGGAGTAGGATGTCCTCAGACTGGCCAGCAGCATCTGGAATGAGATCAGGCCCATGCATGACCTTCCAAACCCTGGGGAGAACAATCTGCAGTTTCACCATGCAGCTCATAGACAGTTTGTTGTTTGGCAGCATAGCCAGGGATGTACTGTACCAATCTGCTGTGTCTAGAAGATCTGAGAGTGACAGATCCCCTGAGCTGTGACACTCCTAGCAGGCTGCGAATAGTTAAATTGGATTTGCCCAATTTTATTAGGAATTATTCCAATTATTAAAATTTTTGTTAGGGTTAGGGTTGCATTTCCTACTTTATCATTTATATTCTGGTTCTGTTTGCTGAAACTGTATTTCTAATAAATATTAATAACAAAAAAAAAAAATAAATAGCACATATGATGGTAATCATTCTTCAATACAGAACCACAAACATTTGATGATTTGTGCACATATTCCCAGCGTGCCAGTTGATCCTTGGTCCCATGCCCGTGAGTGCTCTTCATAAAGTGAAACACACTTATGCTGTTACTTATTTGCCAGAGTGAGAACACCATGCTAAGACGGTCGATGTAACTTGCTCTGAAAACCTTTCAGTTAGTTTCACTTTCCATAGAAAGCAGATCTGAACCATACTCTTCATTATATTATTACTTTCAGAGAAAGTTGGAATGTTAAACTGTGGAGCAAGCTCAATTTGTGCTAATTTTATGGAAAGACCAAAGACAAGCCTCGCAGGTTCCTCAGCTGACCTGCATCCTCAAAAGCTCTAGTTGATGCCACAGCCACACCAGAAAGAAGGTTCAAGTAATTTTGGGTCACCAGGCCTTAAATTCTTTGACACCCTTGTACATCAGATGATGGTCTTAAATGCAGAATGCACAGTTGGAGTTCACACAGTGTAGTCCTTCATTTCCACTTCTGAGACTTTTTATTCTGCACCCTTTGTCCTTATCCAGAACCAGAGGTTTCTTGAGGGGTAAGCAGCAGAAAAGCTCATTCTTACTCACCTGAAATGCAAATACTTTGGGATGTCCTTCATCCACTGTGCATCCAGAATGCCTTTCGCCATTTTCTGATTTGCCTTGAGTCCATCCTTGTCTCTGACCTTAAAGTCTGTGTAAAGGCAATTCCATGTTTTCTTTTAAAACACAATAAATCTGTTGAAAAATAGTTGCTGAAAACACGTGAAAAGACTTTGAACAATACATCACGGAAATGTGGAGTTAGAGGTTCAAACTGTTTTTCACCCGTTTTCAGTCCAGGATTTTTTGGGCAGTCCTAAAAGGAGACCGTGTGATGTCACGCAGTGACCACTCGGCCCCCTTTAGCGCAATGGTATTTAAGCCTTCAGTGCAACACCCAGGCCCATTTTTGAACAACAAGAACACTTATACGTACAGCCGTTGCTAACTAGCTATGCCTTCAACATCATGAAAATGCATCTTCTCTGGATGCCAGAATGTGACAACAGCTCCATTACTTTATTTTCATTTCCAAATAACAAAGTGATGAAGAAGAAGTGGATTGTGAGGGGCCATATTAATGGAGACCTGAAAATAATACAGTAATTACAGTAACAGTTAGGTGATGTGGTGCACAATAACATGATTTTATATTGTGCATAATCACATTAGGGGTTCTCATCCTTTTCATGTGTGTTGTCTAATGTCAGTGCATGTAACGTTAGACTGCTCTGGTTTCCTGAGCGGAATACAGAGGAAAATACACCGGTAACGGGACACGGGACGTCTGTTATATGTATCAGCAGCAACAATATAGGGTGTTTGCATGTGTTGGTAACTGCACACACAGACACCTGCCTGGGTCTGACCACCTGTCGGGTGCACCTTGCTGCCAGTGACCTGAGATACATGACTACGATTGGACAGATAGAGAAAGACACAGAGAGACAGAGAACCATTCACCTTGCCCAGAGTAGTTCAGCAGACATGCCCCCACAATCCTGGAGCTGAGAGTACTGCCCATTTTGACCTGATTTTGACACCTCATTTCATAAACTTGTTGATATTTTTAATTATTCAAATATGAGAGAATGTCTGTTAATCTTCCTCTTATCTGTGCATGTAGATCATCTACCTTGTGTTGTTTTCCAGAATATGTGTAATACTGAACATAAAATCCAGGCAGGTGGAGGTACCATACAGTCTGCCTTAAGTAGCTGTGATAGGAGATCGATGCCAGAACACCCAGTGGTGTTGCCTGGAGAAAGCGTCCCACCCAGCGATAAACGTTCTGTGTTATAAACTGTGACATGGAAGAGTAGTACTGGCCAGCCACGTTTGCACATTGTCACTTAACTTGTGCTGCTTGACTTCAGGGAGTAAAGATTGTTATGAAACATGAAGCACAGAAGATTTTACAAGAAATACTGATCCACAGATGGGTCTGCACCATCCAAGGAACGAAATTCAGCTCACTGAATGATGTACATTAGGGGGTATAGAGAAATTGTCTTGACCTCTATGACTCGAAAGCCTTTCTTACATCCAACAATAATCAGCACCAAAAAAGTAAAAAAGAAAGTCACCATGTACACACTGACTCTAGAAGTGTGATAACTGTTACATAGATGTGAGTTTGACAGAAAATTGTTTGACTGTTACATTAATGAAATTCTGTAGCAGGAATACAGAGAAGAGCAGGGCGACAAATAAACTGCGTACATTTGTACATGTGTCTCTGTTGTTAAGGTTTATCGTTACTTCAGAGACTCATTTTAAGAAATCGCAGTCATGACATACATATGCGTCATACGTGTCTTTTTCTGGTGAGTCGTCATGGCAACATGAAGCTGTGTCAGTAGTGCAGCGCTTGGACCAGAGTGAAAAAAACGTGTGCATGAGCTGAAAAACGATCAGTGTACACCAGCAGTGCGTGTGAAAACACTCACTGTGGCTTTTAAATGAATTGTTCTTTATTCCCAGATTTATAATTGTTATTATTCAGTTGTGTCTGACTGTCAAATTAGACAATAAAAAAAGTTTTTTTCATTTTCTGCATTCATTCATGTTTTACAGAGGATTTAACCTGAACCAGGCTTTGCAACAATAATAATCACATCACATCCATGCAGGCGTAGTAGTATATACCACACACACACAGTAGATCTCTCTCTCTCTCTCTCTCTCTCTCTCTCTCTCTATATATATATATATATATATATATATATATATATATATATATATATATATATATATATATATATATATATATATATATAGGCTATTTATAACCCAGGTATGACATGGGTATGGTATCAGAAGTTCAGAAGTGTGAAAGATAACTCCTAGCGTTACTCTGTTTGTCTGTGTGACCTGCCAGTGCCCAATGGACATACGACAGCTCAGGTGAGAGACTAGGGACAGGCCATAATTACAGCACACACCTCCTGTGTGCTGTAATGTCTTCGCCATCTCCAAAATGACTGTTCCCACACTTTGACATCCAATGGGAACCAAAACCAAGTCCAGTTTTGTTTTGGTTCTCTCCCTCTCTATTTTAAATCAAATCAAATCAAATTTTATTTGCTTAGCCCAAAGTTACAAAACACATTTTGCCTCAGAGGGCTTTACAATCTGTACAGGGGGTGACACCATCTGTCCTTAGACCCTCGGTTCCAGTGAGGAAAAACTTGCCCACAAAAAACCCTTTAACAGGGAAAAAAGGTGGAAGAAAGCTCAGGAAGAGCCACAGAGGAGGGATCCCTCTCCCAGGATGGACAGACGTACAATGGATGAATGCATGTACAGAACAAATCAACAGAGATATATTGTGCAATTACAATGAAAAAAAATGACAATGAATGATAGAATGAGACACAGATGCACAGCAGCAGTAAATCATTAACTAACTAAACTGTAGTGGAGATGGTAGCAATAATGACAGTAATGCATATATATATATATATATATATATATATATATATATATATATGGTGGACGTCAGCAGCAGACCACAGCAGTAGCCGCGATCCATGAGAACCTGCTGGACGAGAAAGCACAGAAACTCCGGGGAAGAAGTTTAGTTAGTAACATGCATTGATGGTAATGATGATTAGAGAGGGGGAGAGAGAGAGAGAGAGAGAGAGAGAGAGAGAGAGAGAGAGAGAAAGAAAGGGGGGTGGGGGGTTCAGTAAAGGGAGATGTGACTACATCTTCAACCAGTACCATGCCTGACTAGGCATAACCCAGAAATCATTTAACCAAACTCCAAGCATGCCTTACAGATATAAAGAGTTTGTTGTTTGACCTACAATTTTCTGATGTTGAACTCAAAAAAACTGAAGTTCTTGTAATTGGACCCAAACACCTCAGAAACTCTCTTGGCTACTCACTTGGCTACCTTAGACGGGATCACCCTGGCCTCCAGCTCCACCGTAAAGAATCTTGGAGTTATTTTTGATCAGGATTTGTCCTTTAATGTCCACATAACACAAATTTCAAGGACTGCATTCTTCCACTTATGCAACATTACCAAAATCAGACGCATCGTGTCCCAAGCGGATGCAGAAAAACTAATCCATGCACATGTTACTTCTAGGCTGGACTACAGTAACTCTTTATTATCAGGCTGCTCCAATAAATCTCTTATGACTTTGCAGCTAATTCAGAATGCTGCTGCACGTTTTCTGACAGGAACCAAGATCAGAGATCACATCTCTCCCATTTTGGCTTCCTTGCACTGGCTACCTGTTAAATCTAGAATAGAATTTAAAATTATTCTCCTTACATACAAAGCTCTTCATGGCCAGGCACCATCATATCTAAAAGAACTCATAGTACCTTACTACCCCTCTAGACCACTGCACTCTCAGAATGCTGGGTTCCTTGTGGTTCCTATAGTTTCCAAAACTACATTGGGAGCCAGAGCTTTCAGCTATCAAGCTCCTCTTCTGTGGAAGAAACTATCTTTCTGGGTTCGGGAGGCAGACACGGCAAGACTTTCCTTTTTGATAGCGCTTATAGTTAGTGCTGGCTCAGGCCTTCCCTTAGTTATGCCTGGGTTATGCCTAGTCAGGCACGGTACTGGTTGAAGATGTAGTCACATCTCCCTTTACTGAAAACCCTCTCTCTCTCTCTCCCTCGTTCTCTCTCTCTGTCTCCCCCCCTTTCTCTCTCTCTCTCTGTCTGTCTCTCTCTACTAACTAAAGTTCTTCCCCGGAGTTTCTGTGCTTTCTCGTCCAGCAGGTTCTCATGGATCGTGGCTACTGCTGTGGTCTGTTGCTGACGTCCTCCATATATAGCATTACTGTCATTATTGTTACCATATCTGCACTACAGTTTAGTTGGTTAATGATTTACTGCTGCTGTGCATCTGTGTCTATCTCTATCACAGGTTCCACTGCTACTGTAATCATTCTACCATTTATTGGAATTCATTGTAATTGTACAATATGTTTGTGTTGGTTGTTCTGTACATGTGACATCCATTGCACGTCTGTCCGTCCTGGAAGAGGGATCCCTCCTCTGTGGCTCTTCCTGAGCTTTCTTCCACATTTTTCCCTGTTAAAAGGGTTTTTTTGTGGGCAAGTTTTTCCTCACTGGAACCGAGGGTCTAAGGACAGAGGGTGTCACTCCCTGTACAGATTGTAAAGCCCTCTTAGGCTAAATGTGTTTTGTGACTTTAGGCTATACAAATAAAATTTTATTTGATTTGACTAGAGAAATCTAATTATTATTATTCGGATTCAAATGTCTGTATTAACAGTTCTTTAACCTTTAATTTTCTGAACAACAATAGAACATTGAACATGAACTGTCCTGAACATGGCTTCTCTTGCCTACATCTTGCTGCTAGAGACCTGGCAGTGTTTCCTCTCGCATAGCTGAGCCATATTTGGCTTGAGGGAGGAAGCAGTTGAGACCCTCAGTAGGGCTTGAAGATGCTCATCAGTAAGTCTGGTCCTGTACTTGGACTTATTGAAGTTCAAGGTGGAAAAGAGCTTTTCGCACAAGTATGTGCTCCCAAAAAGGCACATGGTCCGCTTGAACATTCAGGAAAGCTCAGGGAAGCTGGGGATCAATTCTCTCAAAAATTGCCCAAGCTTGTCTGCTTCTCCACTCACTTCCCTGAACTTGGCTTTGAGTTCAGAGTTGCACTGCAGGTCAATGAGCTCCATTTGAAGCACAGGAGGGGCATCTTGCACACCAAGGGAGAAGGCGTCTGCAAAAATTTTAAATGTGGCTCTGTGCGTCTTGAAGTCTGCAAATCTGTGATCAAATTCCTTCTGTAGCTTCAAAATGACATCAACATACTTCTCACCACTGAATGGTGTGCCTGCATCCACAAGTGCCTTGCATGCTGGGAAATGGCAAAGGTGTGTCTGAGAGAGCTGGGCTTTCCATAACACAAGTTTTGTGGAGAATGCTCTCACGTTGTTATAGGCAGCACTGACAAGTTGCCCCTGGCATTGTAACTTCTTGTTCAGTATGTTAAGCTCATGTGTGATAGCAACAAGAAAAGCTAAGTCCATGAGCCATTTGGTATCACTTAGCACAGGAACAGCCACCCCAACCTTCTCCATGAAGGCTTTCACTTCTGCTCTCAACTCAAAAAATCTCTTCAATATGTTTCCCCTGCTGAGCCAACGTACCTCGGTGAAGTAGAGCACATCCGCATATTCTGACTTCTGATTTGGTTGATGCATTTCACAACGACAGACATCACATTGTCAAACTTCAGGCACCTGCTGCAAAGGGCCTGCTGATGGATAATGCAGTGCAGAGCTATGGCCTCCTCCACACCAGGCTGATGTTGCTAAACTGACCTTTCTTTTCTGGACAGACAATACTTGCAGCCTTTAATATGCACTTTTGACAAATTCACCTTCTGTGAATGGCTTTCCTTCCTTCCTTTAGCACTCATCTCACTAACCACGTAGCTAGCTTCAACTGCTGCGTTACTCTCTTTGGTTGCTTTCTTAAAGAATTCTTGTTGCCTCAGTAGACATGTTTTAAGATTGGCAACCCGGTTGGCTCTCTCATCTCCCTGGTATTTTGCATACTCCTCAGCATGTCTAGTTGTGTTATGACGTTTCAAATTGTATTCCTTGTGCACCGCAACTTTCTCTGTGCAAATAAGACACGTTGGGGTGTCCCTGTGCTCAACAAAGAAATATTGCATTTCCCACTTTTCCTGAAATTGTCTGTGCTCATCACCAACCTTTCTCTTCACTACAGGCTTTGAAAAAGACATGTTTGGGGCTGTGTAATATATACAATTCCACTTGGTGTGACTGTTGCATTGAAGTTTCAGTTTCTGTGTTTAGCTGACGCACGGAGAACGTAATTTCTGCAATGTGCGTTATTTCCGCCAGTGCCAGATCAGCTCGGGGTCCTGCGCTTGCATATGACATCGAGCAACCATCATGGCACAGTTCGTGATTGGTTAAAGGTCAGAAACCATGGAAACACAAAGTGTTTGTGGTGCCCAACAATGTTGAATATAGTTTAACATTAAATTAAATAAATTAAAAGTTTAATAAAGTTAGCATGGAGCTAGCGCTAACAATAGAGGGCGATACATTTCTTTCCGTTACGATTATCAACTAGTTTATTTATGGCCCGGCCTCGTTCTTCCACAAACAATGAACAATGGAGACACAGACAAGACATTTGTTGGAACCGGAACTGATCGACATTGAACAACGGATTGTTTTATTGGAAATACTGAGACGAGAACTAAAGAGGAGAAGTGGATACGTTATTGTTGTGGAAGGAATACGCCGGCAAATTGGGATTCGGGAAATGAGGTAACTCTAGCAGACCATCAGAGCGATATGGTCTCCGTGAGCTCTCTGTTGTTTGGGGAGATGCACATAAGCTGACGGAGAGGGGGTCGGAGACGGTACGCAATGACGCAGAGGGCTCTGTATCGTTATGGAGAAGCATAAATCGGGACAGCATTCATATCAAACCTGCGGGCCGCACTAACAATAAACTTTCATATTAAGGCAGGGGCCACAAACTATCGCCCCGCGGGCCAACTGCGGCCATGAGCTTGAGACCCCTGGGCTAAAGGAAGCAGACAAGTCCTCTGCTACATTGAGACATGGCATTGGATTCAATACTGAAGGAATCACTTCCTTGAATTTGGCAACAGCACTGCCAGATAAACATCTGCTGTAGGAGTTTCTACAAAAAGGCTTATAGTATATAGACTTAGGCTTAAAGAACGAGATCAAGAGTGTGGTTCAGACAATGAGTCCTTTTATTTACACTCTGACAGAAGCCCATTGAATCTAATAAAGAGACAAACGCAGCACTAAGACTGCTGCACTACCATTGTAGTTGTCCACATGAATATTAAAATCACCTACAATAATTACTTTATCTGTTTTAAGGATCAAGCCTGATGCAAATTCAGATAAAAATTCAGAGTAAGGGCCAGGAGCATGATATACTATAACAAATAGAATTGGCTGTACTGTTTTCCAGGTTGGGTGAGTGAGGCTAAGTACAAGACTTTCAAATGAATTATAATTTAGTTTAGGTTTAGGATTTATTAATAGACTTGAGTCAAATATGGCTCCAACTCCGCCACCTCGACCATTACTTCAAGGAATATGAGTATTACAATGACTGGGAGGAGTGGATTCATTTAAGCTAACATATTGATCCTCCTGCAGCCAGGTATCAGTGAGATAAAATAAATCAATATCATAATCAGATATTAATTCATTGACTAAAAGAGCTTTAGAGGATAAGGATATTCAAGAGTCCACGTTTAATGCTCTTATTTTGGACTGCTGGAGATGTTGATTCCATTTTTATTAAGTGTTTATGATGAACTCCTCTTCTGTTTCTTTTGTCTTTAAACAATGTAGGTGGACGGGGGACAGACACAGTATCTATACTAAAGTACTGGGTGGGCAGCTGCACTAATGGAGGCGCAGAGAAGCGTGTAAGACTGCAGCTCTGCTTCCTGGTCTCAACTCTGGGTTGTCACGGTTTTGGTTGTCTAATAAATTGGTCCATATTCTAATATGTCTAATAAATTGGTCCATATTTCTAGATATCAGAGCTGCTGAGATGCTGTCTCTCCTAATCAGACCAGGTTTTCCCCAGAAAGGTGTCCATTTGTCTATGAAGCCCACATCGTTTGCTGGACACCACCTCGACAGCCAGCGGTGAAATGACGACATGCGGCTAAACATGTCATCACTGGTAACATTGGGCGGGGGTCCAGAGAAAACTACGGAGTCCGACATCGTTTTGGCATATTCACACACCGACGATACATTAATTTTAGTGACCTCCGATTGGCGTAACCGGGTGTCATTACCACCGACATGGATAACAATTTTAATGTATCTACGTTTAGCTTTAGCCAGCAGTTTCAAATCTGACTTGATGTGGCCCCCGGGATGCATTTGACTATGACCCCCGGTGGCGCTAACTTCACGTTTCATAAAATGGAGCTGCCAGTGACCAGAGTTGGCTTCTCAGCGGGTGTGTCGCTGGGTGGGGAAAATTTGTTTGAAACGTGAAGAAGTTGGTGGTGTACCGTGGGCTTCAGTTTGGGGCTAGGTCTCCCTCGCACAGTCACCCAGCCTCCTGGCTGCTCGGGAACTACCGGGGGGCGGCTAGCTGAAGCTACCTTCAGTGGTACCGCACCGGCTACAGGGGACTTGCTAACTATAGCAGCTACTGACTGTTCTGTGGTGCGGTACCGTGCCTCTAACTCACTGAGCCTCGATTCCAAAGCTACAAATAAACTACATTTATTACAAGTACCATTATCGCTAAAGGAGGATGACGAGTAGCTAAATATGTGGCACACCGGGCAGGAGAGAGGAGTAGAGGAGAGAGGCCATTGCTATAGCTAGGCTAGTGAGTGTGAGAGAGAGAGTCACCTTCAAAGAGAAAATACTTTTGGCTTAATTAAAGTACTGAGATGACAATTTAAAAAAAAAGAATTGTAATGAATATCTTCTGGCAAATTTGAGATAAACAAATTTATAACAGATTAAAAATAAACAACATGGGGGCGGTCCGCCCCATGTGCGGAGGCCACAGCCCTCGCCGCAGCCGGCCCCGGCTCGACTCCCGCATCGGACGGCTATTTACTGCATGTCACTCCCCCTCTCTCTGCACCCTTCTTCCTGTCTATCTTCGGCTGGTCTATCATTAAAGGCATGAAAGGCCAAAAAAAATCTTTAAAAAAAAATAAAATAAATAAACAACATGGTGGCAGGAAATGTCCCCAGGATGCCTTAATGATAAAGTTATTTTTCAATGCACATATTTTTTGTGGTTTTTGGGTGGTGGTAGTGGGGCTTTTGGGGCCTAAAGCTCTGCCCCTGATTATAATAGAACCATGTACCATCAACCATTGAGACACCCTCCGATAAATCATCAGCTTCCTTGTGGAAGAGCGACGTGTTGACAGCCACTGTCACTACTGCTTGGTAACAGATTACAACTACAAATGGTCTGGGTGTGTTCTAATTTGTCTATTTTTAGATCATGTTATTACATTGCAGGTGCAGGTGTGAGTGTCTGTGTCGTGGCACCCCAGGACCTCTGTATGACCTTTGTTTACCATATATGGCCTATGCTGTTTAATTTTGTCCTTATTTTTATTTTAGGTCACTTTAGGAAAAGTCATAAAAGTTAAAAGAATGACATGTAGGTAATTTTTGACCCAAACAGTATGACAATTTCAGTCATCCATTGTGTGTGTGTGTTTTCCCTGATGACATGCTATAACTAGATATGTAACCTGTGAGATGGTGAGAGAAAAAACGAAGTGCAGCTGAGATGGTGAGGAGGATGAGGTGCAGGAGACAGGAGGATGAAAGAAGGATGCCACAGGTGACAGAGAGAACCGAGGCTGCAGTGAGGAGATTGCATAGAAAGCAAAGAGGGGAGGTGGTGGGTGGGTGGGGGTGTTTTTACAAGCAACAGAAGAAGAAGAGGAGAAGTGATGGAACTGATGAACCTGGCAGTGACGCATCAGTGGAACTGACGTCCGGTGAAGAGCCCTAGAGAAAATGAGACATATGCTATCTCCCTCGACTATGCAAATGCCAGCAGGTACTCAGGGAGGGGGTAGAGACAGGGGAGGGCTGGACACCTGGGGTTATACTGTTCCCCTATCAACACACACGCACAATGCTTCAGAGGTGGTATCTTCTGTGCCTCTTCTAATGTTTTACAGGATTTTTAAAAAGTTGTTATTCCAAAGCAGATGGCTCGCCAAGGAAAATAAAGTTTCCACAATAAACAAGCTTTCTTGAATCCAGTCAGAGTTCTCTGTGAGGGCATGTATTAATTATAATGTCCTGCCTCTCATTTACACAGCATTACATGGCCTTGCACTTTAAAATATCAATGATTTATTGGTTCCATAAAACACACACGCACACACACACACTTCACAGACAGAAGAGGAATTCTGGATCTAGAAGAACCAGCTTCCTGCCAGTGAAAATCACATACTGGGCCAAGATTCAGCCAACACGGAGTCTTGAAGTGATTCTAGTCTTTGCACATCAAATATTGAGAAACTTCATGTTAAATAATTTGAAATGTGTTCAAATATAAAGACATGCAAACACAGTGAGAGAGGTGTGGTTCTTTACTAAAAAGGATTCCACATAGATGTCCTATGTCCTGACACAGAAAAAAAGGTTTAAAAGTGTATTTCATAATGGCAATACACACTTTAAATCCATGCATCCATTATGCATGTATACATACACACATACATACATACGTACAAGCAAATGTAACAAACAAAATGTGATGACATGACCTGAGCGTGCTAGGATCAGCTGCTCAACAGTTCACGTCTCCTTTGTCGTATTTCAAGTTTCGTAATGTGACAAACAGACAGGTGAGTGTAGCCCAGCTGTGTGAATACATGCAGAATGTGCTTTGACATTATTCGATGAAATAAGAGGGGCTGTCCCTGAGAAGATCTTGTGTTCTTGGTAGCCATCATGCAATGTGCACTAATGCACCCAGTACCATACACAGATGCTGTCTATTGAACTGCATGCACTGGTAATAAGCCGGGTGGTCCCTCTTCAATTAAATATGCATATAATATGCATCATTGTGTTTTGTTTCTGTGTACATTTTCCACAGCGTGATGACTCTTTGGAGACAGGGTTTCATGTATACATATATACAGTATGAACATATGTATGTAGATGTTGGTGTATAAATACATGTATGTCTCCTATAGTTGCAGGGTATGTAGAGGTAAGGTTTAATTTGTGTTGTTGCTTCATCACCTTTTCATTTTATTATTTTACATTTTAGAAACAAATATGAACACATAAAAAATGCTTCTAACTCTAACTTGAGCCATTTTTCTTCCAGGTGAAATAGAAGCAGGGTAAGGTGGATCAAAGCTGTGTCATTTGTTTTGCAATGCATTAAAACGTCCACTCCACAGTGAAATCAGCATCTCCTCCCCCAGCTCTACGCCTCAATACAAAACGCAGTACAAAGGAATGAAAGGAAAAGGTGGAGACAGGTGCCCTTCTCTTCTGTGTCCATGAAAACACAAATTATCCCCTCCCTTCACATCACCACATTTCTACAAAAGCTCTTCTATGTCTGCCATCATTCCAACTATTCTGACTCAGACAAAAACACACACGCTTGCATTTTCACTCGTGTGTTTCAGTGGAGACTTGAGCAATGCAAACAGACAGGCTGAGCAGTTTTACTTTTAAAGATGCAACAGACTGCCACGCATGTGTGATTCATCGTAGTCGCTCTCCCAAGCAGAGATGCTCCGCTTTGTACTCCACATACTGTCAATGTATTATTCAGCAGTTCACGGTGAGTGGTTGCTCTCTGAATGGTGCCGAGAGGTCAATGGCTCATGGAGCGCCATTAGCATCTCAACCCTGGGTTGTCTGTGTGTGCATATACGTGAGAGAGAGGGAGAGAGAGAGAGAGAGAGCGACCTCTGCAACAGTCAAATGTAAACGCTTTATAGGTTTTCCACCTGGGAGTTTGATTCAGTTTCTTCAGTTTCACCTTTAGGACTTACTGAGGAACCATTCTCTTTCCCCATATGTGCAAACAAACACTAAACCACAAGATGAAATAAGCGTTCTCTGGTGTACGCAAACAAAACTAAAGGTCTGAAACCTCAGCAGCAGTCCCTCGAGGCCACAGTGTTCACTGTGTGAAAGTGTTGGATATAATCAACAACATACTGACAATGTTCTCTACACATTTAAGGTTTTTAATGAGAGAAGCTCTCCCCTTGAGATGTAAGAAAAGAGTGCGTGTGTGTGTGTGTGTGTGTGTGTGTGTGTGTGTGTGTGTTTATGAATTAAGAACATGCGATTTTTGCCAGGATACTCTCAGTTCCTTAATAATGTTCCTAATGTCTCTGTTGTTGTAATACTCTTTATGGCCACAAGAGGCTTACTACTACAGTAACTACTGACCTTAGAAATACTACTAATAAGAAAACCTCTATGACCAGTCAACAGTCAACTGTTTCAGCCAGGAAAAGATGAGCTGTTTGAGTGTCTTCCTGAACTTCCTGGTAACTTGCCTGTCCATGTATCCTGTATATTTCTGTATCATATCTGTACCTTTTACTGAGCTGCATTTTTAATGGCCCTTACAGATGGATGATAAAACATGAATGTAAATTCTTGTGAACATCTTTTCATTTCCTCTCTGTTATTCATAGAGGATTCTGACTGGAGATTCAAACACAAACAGTGCTTCACTCTCAGGAACTGGCCCGCAGCTGTGTTACATTTAGGATGCTTTCATACATTCTGTGAGAGTTTGTAATTTGAATAAAGTGATAAAGGACGTTTTTCATATGAATCCCATTGATACACCAGGCTGCCCTATCATCTCCTCTAATGGCTCCTTGAACGAAGAAGCAACACACTTTATGGATTACTTCCTACCAGTGCTATACAGTCTACCCTATCATCTGCTGCATATACTGAACTGTCAGAAATGAGTCATAGCAATATTCTTTTTTTTCTGGTTACCAAAAGCTGCCAAAGAATTCTATAAAGAGGATACTTGGAAATTACTAAAACTACTACCTCCAGACCAAAGACATTACTAGCAAGGGTTACATTTAGACTGTGGACTGGCATTTATTAACAAGATCAACAATACATTTTGGATTTGCATTACCTTATTTTGCAGGTCATTCCATTCTCACTCCATCCATCCATCCATTTTCTGTAACCACTTCATCCTCATCAGACTCATGGTGATGCTGGAGTCTATCCCAGCTGACTGTGGGCAAGAGGCTGGGTACACCATGAACAAGTCTCCAGTTTATCACAGGGCCCATAGAGACAGGCAGCCATTCACACTCACATTCACACCTACTTTATAGTCACCAAATAATCTATTAAGTGCATGTGTTTGAACTGTGGGAGGATGCCGAAGAACCCAACTCCACACAGAATGGCTCCAGCTGAGGTTCGAACCAGGAACCTTCATGTTGCCATTGTCACTCCAAACGAATGCTGATGCTTGATCAGTGGCCCCATGCTTCAAAATATGACACTGAACATCATGTCTTGAGACTGCTGTTTATATTTTTTTAAAGCAACATTGTTTAACTTCTCTACCATAAAATAATATTCTTTATTCATGGCACTAAGTCAAACACCACCAGTGTCCACCAGTGACCACCAAGTAGAGGAGGTTTTTTAGACCTGGGGCACTGGTGTTGTGCTTGAAGTGGAGTTGGGCAAGCAGGCAATATGACTGGGCTCTGCAGCCTGTGTTGACATCATGAAGAGGTCATGGGAAAACGGTTCCAGCAAGCTATATTTTGAAAATACACACCCATGCCTTTTCTTCAGACCTCCCTGAGAAACCACGCCTTCAGAGTTATGAAGGGTCTCTATTCGTTCACGAATGGGTAAATGCACAGAGGGGGAGGGAGAAGCAAACTGAAGTTTGATGGATGTGTCAGGATCCAATCGTAATGAGCAGCCCCATCAATGTGATTGGACGGTGTTTTCCCATGATTTCGCTCTCTAGACTGGACTAAAACTTTTTGACAAACCTATTTTACTGGCTGCAATGAGGTCGTGAAGAGGTTTTCAAGCAATATGGTAAAAAAATACTCCAGAAAAAAAATCTCCTACGCCACCTTTAATGAGAAAGCTAAGAAGCTAGTTGCTGATGAGAGCTTGGTGAAATAAAAGGCTGAAAGACAGACGCCGAGCTGGGCTGACTGCTGTTGGACTAGTCAGTAATATTAGCTGGCTGCTATGTCTGCTGTTGGTGATCTTGTTGATGTTTGGCTGTTAGCAAAGTTGCTAGTTTTTGATCATAAATAATGTAATCAGCTCAAATACATGTGTACAGCTGTCCATATTTGCCACAGTGGGATTACACTCTGAAACTGGGGGAGCTAAATTGAAAAGAAACTTCTACTTCTATGCACACAGAAATATGAATTGTAACAAACAGATTTGTCTGAATCCTTTCCATTTTAGACACTGCAGAAGTTTTTTTCTGTTTCACCCTTAGGCCAGAATTCCAGTCCTACATAGAAGATATCTCATAGTCAGACTAACCAATCAAATTGCTATGAAATTTGCTGAGCACATTCATGCTGCCAAGAGCATGAGCCATTTAGCCATTTTGATTTTAGTGACCTTTCCTCTGGTCCTATGTCCTGGAATGCTTCAGCCTTACTAATAGTATGCAGAATCATTGGTACATTTGTACTTTCTATAGTGCCTGTAGTTAAAACAGAGTGGCTTGTTACATGAAAAATAGGATTATGCAGCTTTAAAAAGCTAAACATTTTTTTTTTACATCTGAACACAGAAACAACATTGCAGATATACACCTGATACTGGATCTAATGGATAGCCATCATCTCATCTGCAATATTAACAACACACTGCAGTGTTACAGCCATGGGGAATAACAAATGAGAAGCTTTTCAGTGGCTACACAGCTACTCTGAGTCCCATCAGCCAGTTACTGCTACACACACACCTAAAACACACACACACAAACACCCTGTGGGGGGGAAACTGAGATTATCTCCTCTACCAACCACCCACATCAGTACTGACCTCTACAGAGTCCCCGAGGGAGGGTTCTGCCACGGTTGTCATTGATCTCCCAACACGCACACCAAGGGTTTGATTGCAGGTTAGGGGAGGGGATTCACGATCAATACGGTGCAGTTATCTGCAGCACACTGATATCAGAGGCAATAATGTGCAGTTAATCACCAACGGTAGCTCTTAATTGTTTCAAAGTCTAGAAAGCTGTAAAATCAAGGTCTGACATGTTTTGTCCACTAATAAAGTTCAAAGTATTTGAGTGTGGAAATGCTGTGTTGGTGTTTTAGCTCTAATCAAGAGGCCAGACATTTGATCACAACGTCTAGGGAATCCTTATTTTTGTAATAGCAGCGTGGCCAGCATCAGCATGGACTGCTAGACAGTATCTCTCAAAGAAAACCAAAGTAACAGCACGGAACTCTTCAAGTTCTGTTTGTCATCTCCTAAAAGTACATTTCACCACTATTCAGGTTACTTGCAAACGTTTGACTCCATAACAGATTTATTTCACATTTAATGGTCTTCTGACAAAGAACATCATTTTATTTCATCATTAGATTAGTCTGATAGCTTGGCAGGCCCGGGTATGTACCAAAAAATTTGAACCTGGCTCAACATGTTGCAGTTCTATAATCCTTTCTGTGTATAAACTTGTGTGCAGGGCTTTGGTGTCATCTTCACACTCATGGATCTACTGAATGGTTCCAGGCGAAGCAGTGCAAGAAGTGCTTCTATGTTCATCATTTGCAAATGTTACGAGTTTCAAAGAATAGAAATGAAGTAACAAATGAACTTGGCTGGGGTTCACTGCTCTCAACTCTCTCCTGGAAAACAGAATTACAAAATCACTGAGTGAAAGCACAAACCGCCATCTTCTCCTCAAAGTTTGTCTCTTTATTTACAAATTCATAAACCAATATCCCCGAGTGTAAATGCCTCATTTTCAGTCCTTTTGTTTTTTCAAACTTAAATACATGACCACAGTTGTCTCTGCATCTTCACGTCAGTGGGAAGCATCTTCCATGCACACTTTCACAGAAATAAACATATTATGAGAATAACATCACTCACTAAGTACAAGAACATCCAGAGAATGGAGCATGTTTAGCTTTACCCTGGAAGCTTATATGACTATTCATGTTTTGTTTAACTCAAAAAATTATATTCACATAATAATGTAAATCACAAACCCTCTCTGATAACTCTCTGACTTAGGATGAGTTTAAATGACTTTAGAGCCAAATCCATGAAACATAGTACACACAGGGACAAACGTTCAACTTAACACAAACCAAGCACATAACTGCTCATGTAGAACTTCAGAAAAACTCTTTTACGTTATAAACAGTCAACCCATTTTCCTTTAACCATCATTCATAACATGTCAGGCTACCTCGAAAACTGAAAAACAGAACACGCCGGGGAGTGGGGGTCTAGCACACAGCATCATGCACACACACACACACACACACACACACACATACAGTCTACATATGCTAATTAGCCATTCGCGCAAAGGTCCGCATCTCACGCTTATAAATGCGCTGTCACATATATCAAAAACAAACTCATTACAGCTCTAAATCATTGCTACACATTTAAGGAGGAATCGGTCTTATTTTCAACCGGGTACTAACCTGGAAAACAGAATCATGAAATCAGTGAGCGAAAGCACAAACCACCATCTTCTCCTCACAAAGTTTGTCTGAGGGAAGAGGGAGGAGTCGCTCACCTTAGGCCCCCCGGTGAAACTCTACCTGCACTTCGGCCCCCCAGTAACATTGCCCTTCACAATAAAATGTCGGAATTACCTTTCACATTGGTTAATACAGGCAGTAATAAAGTACTGTGCAAAATTATATACTTGTGTAAACATTATATTTGGACCGGGAACAAACAAAAAGTGACTGTGCTTTTCCATTAGGGTGTATCACACAAACATGCCAGTGGAACAAAACCACAAAATACAGCCTCAAAATGACCTCCTGTGGAAGGGGTGTGCTGCATCAGCTGCGGGAGAGAGCAGTGCCAGGTGAGACTGATTAGTACACCTGTATCCTGATAGCTAATCACTCTCCCTTCTTAACACAGTAGTGTGCTGGACCTGGAAGAGAAGCTGGATCACAGAGAGAGTGAGAGATGGCAGCAAGCGTGACACAGAACCAGAGGTCTCGTACACCCAGAAAACCGGTGAATGTTTCTATGCACTGTGTGTGTGTCTCTCTGTAATAATAAAAAGGATAATCCAAATGCCACACGTCCAATGTGTGTGTGAGTGTGAATGTGTGTCAACTCAACATTATTTATTTATATAGCACCTTTCATGCAGCCCAAAGTGCTTCACAGAGCAGAATAAAGACAGAAATAGACAACGTGAACAGTTTTTAAGCAGCAGAACAGTTGCATAAAGATTAAAACCAAAGTAGCAAACATAAAAACTGCAATAATTAAATAAATCAAATGTTAAAAGTAAATAAAACCTATACAGTATGCTAAATAAGCAAAGGGATGACAATTAAAATGGATGGATGGATGATCAGGTCCTAAAAATTAAAGAGAGAAGTTTTTTTTTTTACAAAATGTGTTAAGATTTGCTAAGTTTGTCTCTTTTTCTCTGTGCAGGCTGGGCGTGAATGACCTAACTCTCTGACCACTCCCCTGTTGATCCTCACCTGCTCTGCTTTCATACCTGCACCCCATCATCTCACTTGCAGTATATAGGCCCCATTTACACGTACACGGGTATTTTTCATAACGGAGACATTTCCCTTCGTTTGTACCTATCTTTTACACGCAAACGGTGAATTCGCCTCAGAAAACGAATCTTTCTAAAAACTCCGGCTAGAGTGGAGATTCTGGAAAACTACGGTTTTGCGTTTGCGTGTAACCTGAGATAAACAGAGTTTTAGGCAGCTGATGGGCCAAAAGTGCAACCAATGTTTACCTGTTGCTATGACGATGATCATGGAAGCATTCAGAGTAGCAGTCACATTTTTTCTGGTGCAAACACTTTTCATGTGTTTGCATTTGCATACACAGCTGATGTATCATGTCGATCAGAGATGAATGAGGGCTCGGAGGTCAGCAATTTAGCCACTTCTCCCACCTATTCGAAGACTCACCAACATTACCGGTTTTGGGTCCGACCCGGGCAGGCTACTGTCTGGTGGGATAATTTTGAAAATGAAATGATTGTCCCGGAGGAGTGGCGTGAAAATTTTAGGATGTCGTGGTCATCACTGTACTCTCCGACTTGCTGCATCCTTAAATTGAGGGCGAGATGACCATCAGGCGTATTTATGCGGATTTTTTGAAAATGATACTGTGTGCACGATGTTATTTTGGAAAATGGAGGGAGGGAAATGTTTGTTTCTCAACATACCCGGCTCCATGTAAACGTAGCTTCAGCCTCCGCCTGTTTGTTGTTGTACCTTTAGTGGTAACTTCACAACTTAACAGCTCAGAGAAACTGGTTGAATATCTTGTCATAGTATTTTTGGATGCCTGTTTGTCTGCTTCTGTCCTCCAGCCCTGCCACACTCACCTGCTCTGCTTGCCACGCTCAGCCTACCTTTGTCTGTTCACCAGTCTTCACCATCCTGCCCTGAACATCCTCCCAGACCTCACCAAATAAACATTTTTTAGTACTTAAACAACAGCTCTATTTCAAATTGACAATCAAGTTGTTTTCATTTTGAAGAATCAAAACTTGCACTTTAATTTTGTAGCAAATATGTGACACAAAGTTTGATTTGACACGAAACACATTAGGATGGAAAAACAAATGTCACTGAATCTGTTATAAATAATTATTTCCTGAACAATGATACAGCTACATGTGGGGAAAAATAAATAAATAAAACAAAGTGTGAAAGTCACAGAGACCCGGTCAGTCCTCCCTGCTGACTCTGCCGACTCTTCGATGAACTCTCCCCCTGAAAACAGTCTCCATCCTGCTGTTTATCTACGCTGGTTATGTGATGAAATTTTGAGCAACACACATTGTTAAAACAAGCAACAGTAATGTGGTAACAGGTAGTGTCTTTGGCAACTCATAAAAGAAAAGATTTGGGAATTTATGAGGAAAAGTCGGAATGACCTGGCCAGTAGTCCCTGCCGACTCTAGTGAACTTTCCCCCAGAAAACAGCCTCTGTCTCTGCAGTGAGATTCGGGTAAGTCCTGCTGTTTACTGATGGCAATCATGTCTTTGCCTCTTTCCACTCTGCACAGTGGGTCACAAACACAATCTTACAGCTTCCATACAAATGAAAACTAGCGACATTTTTATATTTCCAGTAGAAACCACAAAATATAGATATTCATATAATGATGTATATTTCCAGGTCTGGTTGTTCATGATGACTTAAACTATCTACAATACAAAGCTCACGACTTCATTTTCTGTGTTTTGATTCACTGGGAATGAAACTTTAAACTGAACTTAAAATGTTTCCAGGCACAACAGTGAAATATAAAACAGACACTATTTAGAAAATAATAAATCAGAGAAATACCAACAAGCATGGACGAGCATTTAGCTTGTGTTGCAGTAAGGAACTGTTAATCTTGTCACGGTAGCGCCCCCAACCGAAATTCATAATCAGTATGTAAAGAGCTACATTTTTAATATAAATGCAACACCTATTAATTTACAGACTATCCTATGTGGCTATGCACACACACACACATACACACACACACAAATGTCTTTAGTGCCTCCATTAAGACTAATGATGGTCCAAGCAGCTATCATGTGAAACCTCTATAGCCAGTTGCCTGCAATTAAGATTTATGGCACGCTGCAGGAGGTAATAGACATTAAGTGTGTGACTTTAATGTATTACACTGCAGTTTAGGCCATATTACCCAGTAAGACCTCTGCATAATCTGCTATCTGTCATATTTCTTGTCTCTTGTAAATAAAAGCAATTAATAAGATGACTCATGGTACTAAGAATTATAATTTTGTGGGGGAAAATAATCTTTCACAACCCAGGAGAGATATTTCACTTTTATTTCTGCAGGAGCATGAGAGGAGGAAAAAAGAGGCAGCACAGAGCAGCGACATCATTCAAGCAGATTTTCCTTCTTCATTCTTTGTTTTGTGGAATTGTTCAATAAATCTGATTTGTCTCTTGACCAATGATTTCTTCTTTACATCAATGAAATCAAAAATTGCACCAAAATGGAATGATTTTCTGGATATTAAATTCAAAAGTATATTTACACATTCTTACTACAACTCAGTGTGCTGCATAAGAAACAGGATCAGGCTCCTGTGTGCTGTTCGTTTATGAAGAAATGAGCTGAAATATAACCCTAACAGTAAACTCTGAGAGACACATCCACCAAATGTGACTGCTGCTATGATCTGTCTACAAACCAACCTGCCACAACATTGTAGACATGCATAGCTAGAGTAAAACATGTAAAGAGTGTATCAAGATGCAAAAGTGGCAATTTAATGGCATAAATGTGGAAGAACTCTTATTATGATGAGAACATCTCCCACTGTGCATGAACTGTGCCTGTAAGCATGGGCATCTCTTCCCCTCCATTAAATAAAGATCTAAACACCTTGATAGTTAATAAGATAACAATAAACGATGCACAGCTAATCAGAGAACAATTAGAAAGTAGTGCATTAACTATCAGTTAAATAAGCTATTCATTAGACTGCATTAGAACAGTGGACATATTCCCGGGCTAAGTCTTACTGAACAGTAGTCAATAGGAGACAGATGACACGTGTTATTATTGTATGTATGTATAATTTAAACATTAGTCAGTATTTTTCATACCTTCATAAATAAAAAGTGTAACCACATAATGTATTTCAGTTTCAGTATAGTCCAATTTAAAGATTTAGAAATTATTTTTTTAAATTAATGACAGTCTGGTCATTGACACCGCCTGCTTTAGAGCAGCTGTCCATTCACTCCAATAATAACCCGATCACTGCGAGCATCAATCTGATTAGCAGAGGGTCCTCAGGTATCCAATCAGATTGAAGCTCACATATTTTTCTTTATTTGCTTAAATAGTTTGAAGACTGATTCAAGTAACGTGGTTTTCAAACTGAACATTTATTTTTACATGTATGCAAATGCATATGTAATATTTGTAAGTTGAATACATCATAAATACAGAAACAGTTATTTAACAATACCATAAGGTGTAGTTTAATGTATTTTAAAATACATTGCATTTTGTTACATTCATATTGTTAATGTGGTCCTATGAGGGCAACTGTTATGCTAATATGGACCGTTATATGTTAACCCCTGTGAAAATGGGTTTGACACCCCTGCACTAGAGTGACTGCTGTTATATTGCTCTTTAATGAAATAAACAGAGGTAGAGAATGAAGATGCACTGGCAGAATTTAATGAGATACTAGAATGTGATGAAAAAATAAATAATCTATTAATTAGATAGAATTACAGTTGACACATTCACAGGCTAAACTGTTTGTTCTAATTCAGAAACTGTCACCAGTCCTCACAAGTAAACATTTCCTTCTGAGAGACCCCCGCAGACTGTCCTCACTCCTAACTCATCAAATACAGCCAGTGGTCAGTGGCTCTGCTTTAAACTGTGTCAGTTTTGTGGCTCGGTTTGCAGTACTAAATGTGTGACATCTGGTTAGACTTTCAAAATAAAGCTTGCTGAGGCAACAAAATGACTTGCAGGGTTAGGAAAAGATCATGGGTTGGGTTAAAATAAGTCAACGTTGAGTTTTGGTCTCCTTGGTGAAGGTCCTGTGTTTGTTTGACCCATCATCCAACCTGCTCCAATTATGGACTTTCACTCTTTATACTAAGTCAGCACATCAAAACTATGACACTGCAGGTACCTGTCCACTGTAATGTTTTGAAGTGTAAGGCCACTTGACCAAGCTGCCATATTTGATGCATTGGAAGTGAGAATGGGTTGGATCTGACACACTTCCACTGCTGTGCTTAAACTATGGTCAGGCTTAAATGCAAAAAGTACATGACTCGGAATGACTCGGTGGAGGAGATTCCCATCATGGTCTAAATAAACCACAATGGATGTGTCAGTGGTGGACAGGATTTTAATAATGATCTTTGTTCCTGGACATGGAATGTCATTCTTCTTACCGTCAGTTATGTATTTTTTAGGATATTGCTATTTCTTTATTGTGTCATTAATCAAAGAAGCCCACAGTGAGCCTGGCTGAATGGATTGGACTGTGGTCCTGTCTGTATATATGTTTTTCTCATGTTTCCTCCCACAGCCCAACAGCATGCAGCTGTAGTGAACATCTAACTCTGAATATGACGTCTCCCCATGGCGCACCAGGAAGTGCTTTCTCTACCATTCACCCAGTGTGGCCTTTGATCCTGAATGTGAAAAAACATAATGGATGAACGGAGAATAGAATAGACATTTTATCAAAAACATATTACTGCAGCCTGAATTCGAGTCCACCCGTCTGATCTCCGGCAGATTTGCCTGTCTGCTGCTGTGTTTTTGTATGAGACAACAGGCTGGCATGGAGACAGGAAATTATATTTTTTTAAAGATGTGATGGATGAGTGAAAACAGGGAGATGAAAAGCATCTTAACAGCAGTGTTCCATATTACACAGAGCATCTGTAGGAGCAATAAAGGAAGAATGAAGAGGAGCATGTATGGATCCACACTGATATTTCAGGCCCCACCAAATGTAGAACATAGGATGCTCATTAAACATGCTAATGTTTCCCAATCAACATGTTATTAATACATCTTACATTAATAATCATAATGTAAAAACACATTAGCTGCTAAATGCTAAAATGCTGTGTTCACTGGCTAGTGTGTCTGTCTGTTGTCTGATACTGTACAGAGTCCTTCACTAAAGACCTGCCTGCTGTGGCTGGAAACACGGTTTAAATGGTGGATCATGAAAACAAAAGAGGCTAACAATCTTTGTATAGTTGGAGTAAACATAAGGACACTATGTTGAGTTATTTGAGACATTTTTGAGCTAGAAAATATCAATGTGCATACTTTCTTTCTTAAGATTTAATATGATTCTCTGTATGCTGAAGTTAACCACATTCTTTCTCCAGCTCTGTACAGACTAAAAAAAAGACTAAAAAAGAAAATCCAGCTTCCAAAATCTCTAACACTGTCTACACAGGTGGTGCAGTGAAAGCAGCATGTTAGCGGCAGCAGCAACTTCAGGCCTTCGTCCAACAGGATGCATTCCACCGCAGTGCTGTGTGCAGGTTAGCCATGTTTGGCACTGCTCAGTGCTCAGCACACAATCGCTGTAGTCACATGTATAAAACTTCAGACCAAAGAAGATACTGCAGGCCACACTCATGCAACTAAACCACAAGTGCTGTGTTGATTTTTGTAAAGTGTAACTGTGTCAGAGGATGGATGACTGAAACATGTCCCGATACTGTAAGACACTCACCTATCTCATTTATTTAGATTTTAGTGACAGTTACAGTGACATGTTGCTTTCAGGAGACACTCTGCATTGTTCATCAACTCCACAAAATATTGCTTTGACATTTCGATTCATCTGTTGGTCAATCAAGCTCACTTGTTTGGATGAAGGGCTAGCTGTGTCCCACTGTTGTATTTATGTGGATGTATGTGGATGTCATGAATACGTATCATGTATTCATGTATTTATAGAACCACACACTGGTTTGAGTCTCGTATTAGATTTTCTTCAAATGATGATCAGTGAAGTCTGCTCAGTGAGGGAGCACTTGAATTCTTCAGTTTGAGGTCTCAGCCTGAGAGGAGCGCTGGGAATAGCCAGGGGGTCGTTTGGATCTCATTATGGAGAAACGAGAGTCATCTTTGCTCAGCCAGCACAGACGCCCAGTGACTCATATCACTTCTGTGATTTCTAATCAGCATTATTACTGTGAAAGTTTTTCTGGCACAGCTCGTTCTCCCAGGCCGTACCCTCCTTTAAACCCTCAGGGGAGACGCACATCCGTGTGGGCGACATGGCCGACATCAGGGCACCGGAGAGACAATCAGTGAAGGGGTTTCCCTCTTGTCTTTAATGTGGGCCACTCGAATGGCCTCTATAAAAAGTGACCACCTAAAAGTCAATTTGATATGAATAATTATTCATCTTTGAACAAACCAATTGCAATAAGCTAGTTATGGAGGCTGAGAAAAACAAAGCTTCTCAGGACTCAAGTGCAGTCTCACTCTTATTTATTTATGTTTTATTATTATTTCCTGAACATGCCTTGCTTAAGATGATCGCTCATTTCCTCCTGTGACATGCTTTTCTTTCTTTTAAGTCGTGTAAACTTTTCTATTCCTCTACAGCCATCGTGTCTCGAATGAACAGGCAACTGATGGCTGAGCTATTATGACTGTAGAGCTAAGCACTATTGTTGATTTATTTTTAATGAGTTTTCCAATTATGCAAGCAATAATACCCATTAGAAGTTATCCAAGAGAGTCGGCTGTGGAGCAGGCCTGCGCTGCACAGCTTCTGCGTTCTTCAGCTGCAGCGTAGTGGGACTCTTGGGCCACACTTTGGGGTGAGGGATCTGAAAACAAGAAGACGGGATTCAGGTGTGGATGAAAGCACTTCTGTTCTGCTGTGTGTTTCCCATTTTCTTTGTTTTTTATTGAAAGAAAAGTTGCGTTTTGCTCCCAGGAGTGAAAGCGCTTTCTTTTAGCATTTGAAAGGAAAGCTGTTGGTAAATGCACGTATGTGTGTGTGTGTCTGTGTCAGTTGATTCCTGACAGGAACATTAATCATTGACTGTGGGCAGACACAGATCAATGTGGAAAGGTTTGCGTCCAGCCCCTGCTGGGAACATTTCTCAGTCAGAGTGGCGGAGTGACAGGCTGTAAATCAGGGTTTGTTTGTTGGATCAGTGGCAGGTTTAGCAGCTGTTTGTGGCGGCTAATGTCATAAACACTTGAATACCGGGCTAAAAATCCCCCAAAACACACAATTCTTCTCGCAGCTGACTTTTACTGTCACTCGTGTGCAGTGAAAGGCCTGAAGCTGGTGAGGTGGGACCAAGATCGAGACTGGAGGCAGATCCAAAGTCTGCTTTAATGCTTCACACTGCTCTGCAGGCTGTGCTGGTAAATATTAAGTCATCGTACTGTTGTTGCTGGAAGTTTTAGCCAATAAACAAAAACAAAATCAGCATTTTAGTTGGTTAACAACACTTCTGAGGCTATTTCCAGAATCCTCAAAGACTTTTCTGCAGGACAAAACATAAAAGTTGTTGTTTTTACACTTTTTAAAGGCAGAAGGCATGCAGAAATGAAATATTGCTAAATTTGTATGAATGCTTGGATTGCAAATTCAGACTTCAGAAGTAGCTGCATGTCTACATTCTCATCATCCTGGCTTATTTTCTAATCAGAGGCTGGAGAGTTGCTGTGTGTGAACTTCTCCCTCTTAATATTGTATATACTGTATAATATAATATACAATATTTCATGTGTGGATCAGACAACTTAAAAAAGACCCAATACAACAGGAAACACACAAATATATGTCACAAGATCCATCCAACACATTCATCTGTAGATGAATGTAAAATACATGCACAGTAAACATTTTAAAACAAATGTTGCATCAATGATGAAAATATCCACCTTTGATGATTTTGATGCATTTAGACTCTTATTGACCAATAAAAGATGTTTTGTTCCATCATATGTGCAGAAGGAGGAGAGGTTTGGACCTGCATTGTTCTGATTTCAATCTCAAATATTAAAATAGCTTTAAATGGGCGGCGTTTAGCTCAGTCAGTAGAGCAGACGCCCCATATGTGAAGCCTCACTGCGTCTGGCCGGGGTTCGAGTCCCAACCTGTGCGGCCCCTTCCTGCATGTCATTTCCCATCTTTCTCCCCACATTTCCTGTCACTCTTCAGCTGTCTCTGTCTAATAAAAAAAAGCTTTAATTTGCCAATGTGTTCTACCTTCATATTGAAAGTGTACTAAATGAGGTGAACACAAACAGTCGAGACTCAAAACCACCGTTCATTCAGCTTCGAGCATTTTATATAATTGCATATGCAATTATATAAAATGCTAGACCATTAAATAAAGTTTATTCTGAAAATGTCTTATTATTCTTTTTCTCATTATCACCTTCACAGTGTGGTAAATGGCAGTGATGAACAGCTGTGGTACGGCACTTGTCTGTGCTACGAAATAAGATCCACTGTGACATTTAGCGTTCTCATTAGAACTATGTACAAAGTCACATCACTGCCCACACAATCGAGAAACCAATTTGAAACACATGCATGAGTAAAGCAAGAATGTAGTCACCCGAAATCACTGATGGAAGTCTCTATGAAAAAACCTTTAGGGGAAAACACAAGCAGGCCGAGCTCTCTGTGGCTGCCACAGCCCAGATGTCAGATGTATATGAAGCAGAGCCTCAGTGCACCGCTGTAGGTCTCTGTAGAAAAAAGCTTCCAAGACGCAGAGATAATAGCAGATGTTCACTGTGATGTCATCTGGTTTTCTCTCGTCCGACCCACAGTGCAGTCTGACCCGAGAACCTCCACATCACTAACGTGTGTGGACAAATACGCCGCCTCCATGAGATCGCTGGCAGTCTTCCATGTGTTCTTTGCATCTGTGTGACCGGATCAACGTACAGATGCTGCCGCGCTGTAATAACAACTCGTGTCAATCGGCTGCATCCTGCTACGATGTAAGATACAACCGTCTTACTGATGTGTTTAGAGTCTGACCTGCGGCTACACACTTTCTGCGTTCCTTCTCCCTCTACAACAGATATTTGTTGATTTCCCTCTTTTCATTATTTTCTTTCTTTGAAGGATGCTAGAGGATTGTCAGCAGGATCATATCGGCAAAGACAGAGCCGGCTATTTTCAGCTGTGTCTTATTGATTCTGTTTGACCAGCACACATGTACTGTAGGTCTAGCACAGGATTCTGCCCGGGGGGGAGGCGCACACACAGAAGTATATAGGGAGAAACAGAGCGAGAGATGAGAGCGTCTATATGTCCGTTCATGCACAATCAGACTAACAGCACGGCACATAACACGCTGAGCCTTTATTTCCATGTAATTGGATATAGACCCCTCCTGCAGATTAGATTTACTGTAATTATTCTCGTGCAGAGTGAACACAGCCAGTGTCTCTACATTGCATTATTAAGCCTCCCTCTTATTAACAACATTGGTAAGCAATAAGGAGAACCACAACAAATGTGGCAACGCGCACTCATCGTGCAGCCAAAGTGCTCAGCATGATTGAGGAGAATGCGTAGTTTCATCCCTGCATCTCATGTGTTTGGTGTGTTTGGATTAAAATGGCTGCTGCTGGAGAAATAAAAGGGAGACAATGGCAGCGGGTCTTCTCCTGATTCGAGCTGTTCTCTGTCACTGGAAGCGTCGTTGCAGAGATAAGCTTGTGGCTATTATAGCCAGGCCTGCATCCAGCCCGTCTGACCGCCTTATCTCCTCCTGCTATAATAACCGCACCATCCGTCTGGACATGGATAAGGGTGTCAGTGTACAAGGGTGTGTGTGTGTGTGTCTGTCTCTCTGTGTCTGTGTGTGTTGATGATGTGGTTTCACCATAGTAACATAAGGATTGGGGACATTTGTCGTATGTTGCTTCTCATCTCCTACCTACCTCTCATCGCCCAGCCATCTGGCTCCTTTCTGTGTGGGGTTTGCATGTCCTCTTCAGGTTCCCCGGCGTCCTCCCACTGTTCAAACACATTCAACAGGTTCATTGGTGACTCTGATTGCCTGTAGGTGTGAATGATTGCAAGTGGTTGTTCCTCTCAATATGTCAGCCCACCATGGAAAGATCTGGAAACCTTTCCATTGTGTGCCGTCCCTCTTGCCCAGTCAGCTGGGATGAGCTCCACAGATACAACTCCAGGTTTACCCTAGACTGTAATACTACTGTGGTAAATATGTGCAGTTGTACATGTGTATTTGATACAATTATATGAGTTATGTTATGATCGAGTAGTTGCAAAGCTCTCGGCAGTGACTAAATGTCAGTCCCAGATTTACTCTTGTCAAGCGGCTTCTTGCTCTGTCATTCTCCCGTCCTCTTCTTAGCTTCCTCCATCGACATCCTGTTCCATGCTCTGACTCTAATCAGCTCAGTTGTGTTGTCCATTCACTCGCCTTCAGCATTGGTGGAATTTGGGGGAAACTTCTGACTCACTTCTTGCCAGACTGTGAAACTGGAAATGTGTTCACATAATTTCTCAGCCATTGAGACTTTGCACTGAAAATCATACATGTCAACCTCATGGTGGGGCAAATTTCATTCTGTTACTAAAAAATAATAATAGATTAACATTTTAACTGCACACACAGAGTATTCCTGAAGTATCATGAGGCGCCCAAAGACAAGTTGTATGAAGTGATCACATCAAGAAAGAGAATAAAAAATATAAAAAGTGTAGTACCCGATCATGAATATCTGAATGTGTTTGCGATCCGCATTGTCGATGCAGTTTGCTTTTTATGACCCCATGACCTTCTCCTGTAGCACCACCCTGAGGACCACTTCTGCCCACTCAGCCCCACAGCTCGTAAAGCTTTAATAAAAGTAAAATCATCAGGATGTGTTTTACATTTTACTAGGCCGATGAATGTTACAGCCTCCAGGGAGCACTAATTAGGATTAAACTTTTACTTTTGCAATTTATAATAAGAGGCCAACATATGCCAGGATGTGTCTGTGTGTGTTCATGTTGTGTTTGTGCAAAGTTTCCATCACAAGTCTCGTCTAATCAGTTTGCAGCTGCAGCCTCTCAGAACTGACGAACATGGGACTCATAAAATGGAAGCTGCAAAAACAGATGTCCTCATGAATTAGTGAGGCACCCATGAAAAATTAACAGATGACCTAGGACATAAAGCCAGGGGGCTCGTGCTCATTTAATTCTTCCTTCAACATGCAATATGCTGCCTCCAGTCATTGTTTTCACTGTCTGCCCCCGTCCAGCTGCAGCAGGCCTGTTTTTAGATGTGCAAATTAATAGTGACGGAAATGTGTCTGTCGAATAAATAGCAACGTGGGCTCTGGGATAACTGGCTCCATCACGAGAGCTGCTAACTGGCTGAGAATTATCTGTAAAAATCCTGATGAGCTGTGAGCTCCAGACATATCTCCAGAGGTTATCTAGAACAGAGTTCTCAGCAACCATTTTTGACTACTTGATTCTTCGTGATCAGCTCAGCAACTGCACGTTTTTTACTCCCTCTGTAGGGAGGCCTCCCCGTCGGAAATGATTGCTCGGTAATGATTGCTTCCAATGTAAAGACTAGAGAGAGATAAAGAGATACAGTTTGGTAATCACAGACAAAAATATATATAATAAATATAAAAAACACATGATGAAACAGCAATTTAGCCCCATGCAGTAAGCAGGATGTGTTGCTCAGTGAGTCCTCTCTGCATGTATGACATAACTGCCACACTTCAGCTTTGATCAATACAGCTGCACACAGTGACAGCAACACAAAGACCAACTGCCAGAGCTGAACGCAGTGTGCCCTTAGTGTAGTGAGCTGGTATTCAGGGTGTGGAGGTCACGGGCGTGCAGCACATCAAATGTTCATGAAGGAAACTGAGGGTCTGTCCTGTCACAAGTCACCATCTTTGTCCATCCCAAACTGGGGGGCAGGCCCACATGAGAGCCACTGGTGGAAACTGGTTACATAATATAATTCCTGAAGGGAAAATAAACAAACTAGTTTGCTGACTATTGTGCTGATTGGATCCGTATTTATCAGTCAAGATAACAATAATGGGGTAAGTAACTAATAAAGATTATGAGGTGGTGGCCATGAACAGCCAGCTCTCCTTACTATTTATTCTGGTGAGATGGACCAACTGGGCTTCACAAATCTTCCATGGAACCGCCAATACCATCAGCTGCCAGCATTACCAGAGCTACATGGACCCTGCGATGGAGAGAGTAATCCTTATAAATGTGAGACTTCATCTAAATGTCGTTGACAGGTTACTGCATGGATTGGCTAATTGGCATACATGTTTCCATATGTACATGTATCAGCCAACGTGACATTTGACTACTTGGACTATTTGAGTATTTGGACATTTCTATATTCTACACATTAATGCAGCATTAATGTGCTTCCTCCAGTCTGCTGGTTTCATGTTTTTGCCCAGATTTTAGAACCTGGCTGCAGGGATTCACGCTCATAAAACCACAAGAGCATTAGTTGGGTGATGAGGCCTAGCAGTCAGCATTTCCATTTATCTCTAAAGTGTTGAGGGGGTCGGGGGTCAAGGCTCTATGCAGAATTGGCTTTGTGCACAGGGGCATTATTATGTTGAAACAGAACATGGACAAACACAAACCAACAAAGTTTGAGGCACACTATTGCTTAAAGTATCCATTTTTGCTGTAGCATTCAGATTTCCCTCACTGGCACATAGAGACTGAAAACAAAAAACATACAGTGTTGGGCTCACTGTAAAATCACATCCACGGACGCTCGCTTAGTTATCTGCTGATGTGAGCCGTGAATAGTGTGGTTGGCTTTCATTTTTTCTGACTATAAAAGTGTTGTCCTTTAAAGTGACAACCCTTTAATGTGAAGTCAAAAACTGCACACTATATACATACTACAGACATAATTACACTGCCATGACCATTACGCACTGCACGTAGGGCACCAAGTGCTGTAGGGGGCACCAAAATGGCCCAGGTATCAGCATGTTCTAGGAATAGTGTTATTTTCTTTGTGAATACAGCTGTGTGTAAGGTGTGAGTGGACGAGAGAGAGAGAGAGAGAGAGAGTGCGTATGGGTGGAGGAGCTGCAGGAGGAGTTAGGTTAGGAATAAATGTACAGACTGTACAGGCTGGTGTGATCAAATAAAGGCTGCAGTGTCTGAAAAGCCAACGCCGGAGCTTGTGTGTGTTATTCCACTGCTGAAGGAAGTGCAGGGGGTTAACTCTGAAGCTGACAAGCACCTCGGCCCCAGGAGATTGTTTTTTCACACACACACACTTTACACTGACTTCATCAGTTTTGTATAGACGAAGGTAATTAATAACATCAGTGGACAACAATCATTTTACGAGTTATAATTGTTGTTATAATATATGTTAATAAGTGTTCATAGGTATTTATAGGGTTATCACATTGGAACACACTAGTATGTTTGACTGAGTCCAACAAGTATTTTGGGAAAGTTTAGGAAACAAAGTAACTTTATACTACATGTATCAGATTATATGAAAATAAATGTCTGACAATGAAGATAATATAATTTCATTTGTTTTTAAATCGGACACATTCATGTGCAGATGTTGTAAAAATGTTAAAAGTATGTAAAGAATGTAAAAAAAAACTGACAGAGTTAGCGACCTCTTACTTTTTCTCAGACATTCCACACTACATAAAGATGTATTTTGATTTTTCAAAAGATAAACAATGAAGAATGTTTCCATGCACATTTGTCAGCAGCCCATTGGGTGCTCTCTGTGTCCGCCTGTGTGAGTGTGAGTGTGACAGCTGTCTGACAGAGTAATTGCGGTTTGAGGAGGACACAAACTGATGCTCAGGATGGAAAACAACGTTTTGTTCAGACTTTGAGGGAGCGTTCACAAACAGATGTTACTAAGTAATTCACCGCTGAGTGTGTTGAATCTCTTTTGAAGTTCCCCTCCAGCTGATAAATAATTTTACTTATTAAATTGCATATTTACACAGTTACTTATGAAACGTAGCTGCAGCTATCTAATCCTGTGTGTTTCTTCACCAGACATATGCCATGTTTGTCTTGTTTGCTGACAGCAGGAATGTCATATCGTCTCTCTGGAACAGTTTGTAGGTTAATAAACAGCAACAGAGAGTAAGACCCAAAACAGGAGTCCTGCATGGTCAGAGCATTATGGAACATGTTGTTTGTGCACAGGCTTCTATGGTTATTTTAACTGTAACTTGGAATGAATTTAGTTTAAAGGATATCACATTTGATCAGGACTGTCTCTGTTCTCATGTGCCCACATGTGCATTAAAACAGTTTCTGTAATCATGATCAGAATAAAGACAGCAAGAAGATCAGTAGAACAAACCATCAGAGCATTCAAACAGGTTGCAAAGGGCACAGAGAGTCTATGTGGAGGTGAGGACATGGATATGTTCTCAGACTGAGCTCCATCAGCACGCTATCTGCTCCAGAGATGTGCAGTATAATATGATACATGAACATGAGATTGGGGCTGCTGCTGCCTAATTTGGTGCCCTAAGCGTAACTGCTTTGTAGTTCCCCCAAAAAACTTTAAAAAAACACATATAATTACAATAACAATAATATAACTATAATAATAAATTAAAGAACAGTACAAGTGCAATCAGCTTCAATAAATGTTAACAACCAACTCAACAGTGATGAGTTTTATTATTTTCAAAAAAATGTCACCTCTAGTAGTCTAATGATGCAAATAACTTTAAATGAAATGTTCACCATTATGATCACCATAATTAGAATTGTTGAGCTTGTTCCTGTCTGGCACAGGCCATCTCCTAACCCTCTTTGTTGGACACACAAGCTCTGCGTTGGCCTTTAACCTGCAGCTCCTCCATCCACTATTCACTCACTTACTCATCTCCACTGCTCTCTCTCTCTCTCTCTCTCTCTCTCTCTCTTTCTCTCTCTCTCTCTCTCTCTCGTCCACTTGCACATTATGCACAGCTGTATTCACAAAGAGAATTATGGTATTCCTAGTACACAATGATAACTGGGCCATTTTGTTGCCCCTTCCAGCACTTGGTTCCCTACGTGCAGCACGTAACATGTAACGTGTGGCACTGCACGCGATAGAACTGTTAAATAGACTTCAGAAAGGACAGAATGGCGTCTTCCAAGGCAGTCACAAACCCACACTTTGGATTGGCAGCTTGAAATCAACTATTTTTTCATCTCTGATTGGTTGTTTTTATTCAGGCTTGGTGGATTCTTGCAATGTCAATAAGAACAGTTAAGTTAAGTTTCAGTGATATGACAAAAAGATAAAAAGCAGCTTTAACATCACCATAAAAATGTTTAATAATGTAATAATGTACTGCATTGTAACAATATTTGCTGTTGCAAATTAGTTGTGTATGTAAAACATAATTTCTAGTAGACAGAGGACAGGTTGGACAGGGTTGGTGCAGTCATTTTGTATCAGCCTTTTTGGCTTTCACGAGGGTACAATAACTCTCAAACCAAAGCCATTGTAACTAGTATAACGCATCAGGTTTATTAACAAATAGAGCTTTTTAAAATCGATGTTGATTTTTTAAAAACAAGTCTGAGTTCAGCTTGGGCAATACGGCGTCCAGAACCAGCACTAAAGCAACATTTATCAGCTGCTGCTGGTCATCAGCATCCTGCTCTTCCTCCTCCACAGCCTGCAGCCACAGTCAACAAGAGATCAGTGACAAGTGTCAGGAAATGTCCTCAGAGTGCCAGTCCATTAATGACCATTGTCAGGCCTTTGTAGGACGAGGCACAAGTGGAGACTAATGCTGGCTGATGGTCTAATTAACGACATGAGGTTAATGTGTCTGGATGGATACTAATGACGGTACAGGCCACTTTTTTCCTCATGCTACATCACAGCATCACTGAAGGCACCACAGCCAATAATGAGCCTCTGAAGTGAGGAAAATCAAGTGAAGTCATCGCAGTTCAAACAGTTATTACACCATGAGGCAGAGTTCATGAGCGCTAGGAGAATGTGTGGGCGTGTTTGACACAGCCGTCATGACAGGCGTTACTGTTCCAAACAAAGTGCTGTGAAATCTCCCAAAGGTCACACTGCCTTCATTTCCCAGCAGTCAGATGTGAATAGATGAGATGACATCATTAGTCATCGACACCCACTTTCTTTATTGTTCATTTTGAGAGCTGCATAATACCATGCTTCTAAAACAACATGTTCATTTAAACTGAACTTCAGCCGCTGAGAACGTGGCTTGAAATATTATGACATATGAAAGAGTTGAGCATCTCATGACGTGTCCACAGAAGATGTGGCAGAATGAGTTTTGATTGACAGCTCCCTCATGAATACAGGCATGGAAGCTGAGAAATGGATGGAGAACACCAAAACATATTTTAGTCACCTAAAAACATCAATATCTCTTCTAAAGTATGCTGCATTAAGACTTTTTTCTCCACTTGACTTGCTGTCAAACAGGACTTTCCGACAGGGAACTGAACCGTTACCTACACTTTCTGTCTCCTTTGACAAAAGAAGAAATTTTACCAGAATATTTTCATGTCTCACTCTGTGAGTTGACGATTTACTTTGAACAAACCAGAGTTGGTGATTGTTGGAACAGTGGAACGACTAGTTTTATTTTGTTTGTCTTGTTTGAATGAAGTGCGTCTTATGATGAGTTAATGATGCAATTAAGATAATATTGAATTTTACTTGAATTCAGAAAGTGTATATGTGTATTATTATTATAACAAAAACAGGTGTAGGAATGTTTGTACATTCAGTTTAGTCTAGTTTAAGTCTATTTATCACACTTAACGTAGCAAAGTCAGTTTCTTTTGGCTCTGGTGGCTTTGAGGCAGGTTTTGTTTTGTGTGTAATAAATGTCTGATCATAACAACGTAGCTTAGAACAACTTTAATGACAATATTTCAAATCTGGACTAAAACGTATTCCTAATACATTTTAGAATGTATACTATTATGTACATAAGACCTTAAATTACATTGTTATCCAGTTGTGGATTTGGGTTGTGGAGGTTTTGACTCCAGCACTAGATTAATGTAGCAAAGCAAATAGTGCAATGTTTACCTGTGAAATGTGGAGCTGTAGGAGTATAACTGCACACAACTCAAATACTCAAGTGAAGTCAAAGTAAAATAAGAGACTGCACAGGTCACTAAGTTACTAAACTGTAACTAAATTTGCTAAACATTAATAAATCATAGTTATCACAGTACATATTTTTCAGCATGAACTTTAATCTATCAAATTTCCACATATTATTCTCAGTCAACTGCTTGCTGTCTGGCTCCAGAGTGACCAAATCTCAGCAGACTGAGATCATTTCAGTTGGTTGACTGATCAATCTATTGATGTTTGCAACACCTCTACCAATAATGAAGCTGTCACATGATTTACTATTTAATATTTTTGTTCAGTTAAAGGGATGGAATGTCACTGCTGGTGACTGATCGCCTTCATCTACATCTCCATGTGGATATCGTGCTAACTCGAGGTCATTTGCTCAGTTTATGCTCTTATAGTGTTGCTCATGTGAACTCCATCTCTGTGTCAGTGATGTATTGTTGAAATCTGGCATTTATTTGCCTGACAAGTTATGGCTGCTTCAGTCTTTATTAGCTGTCTCTCACCATCTTGTTGCCCAGATTGGTTTTCAAATGAGGGATGGGAAGCATCAGCTCAGGCCATTATACACTTCTAGACACCCATTGTAATAATACACAGCCATGCAGTTCCTAACTGTGCCAGTGCAGAGAAGCCAAAGTTGACCACACCCATATTCACCCATCTCGCATCAGACAAATAACTTTCAGACTGTCATCGGTGGTCTGAAACAACACTGAAAGTGCAGCGTTGTAAGGTTTAGCCGTGGTGTGCAGCTCATTAGTATTTGAGCTGCAGCGGCACAGTGAGAGAACTGCTCTGACCTGTGAGACTACAGCCCTCGCTCCAGCCTCCACCCTCCACCCTACGCCCTACACCCTGCACAGAGACGTGTCATTGTCACAGAAAGTAACAAATGACAACTAGCACAACATGAGACACACACACACAGATTATGTTCATCTGTTGCTAGATTTGCCCCTGTGTAACACAACAGTGTGTGGCTTTGGAGTTTGGTATGTTGCTGCATGTCTCTAATTAAGTGTGTTAATACTCTGTTAATACAAAGACAACCAAACTTTCAATATTTACTACTACTTACTTATGATAACTAGTTAGTAATGTAAAATAATCTACATACATGGAAGTAAGTTTTATCATTTATCAACTATCACCCGTTATACAGCAGGGCAGTGTCAGATCCACGATCAACGCAGGGAAGGAGATGAGTAGTCAAGTACCAGCGTTTTCATTCATGTATTTTAATGCATCTTTAAGAAAGGCATTAGAGTAGAATTTCTATCAACTTATTAACATTTGATAGAAATGATTTAGGAACTTTTTTTTTAGTCACATGACTGATCAGCTGTCTCCAACAGTCTCCTTGTGGCTCTCATGTCTCTTTATGACCATGGCAGTAACACGATTACTATTTATTGACCCGTGCTGCTGGACAGCTTTTAACCTCAGTTATCTAGCAGTGTTCTCAGTGTTCTCTTCCTTGAACAAACGTTTGGTACGGTAGAATCTGGACTTGAGTGTTTGGTCCAAATGTCTCAGTATCATCTCAGGTATCAACTTTTCCATACTTAAAAATGTAGCACAACAACACAACACATAAATATTTGGGTTAGGGTTAGGGGTTAGGGTTTCTACTCAGGGAAATTTCTTTCTTGGAGCAAGAAGATGAGATTGATATCACTGTCATGTCTGTGCACGTGTGTGAGGAGCTGGACCTAGCTGGTGATTAGCTTAGCCTGGCATAAGGACTAGAAGCAGGTGGAAACAGCTATCCTGGTTCTGCATGACACAGGTACTGCTGGAATAAATTCATGGTAACAAGCAGGCCTTAATGACTTCCTGTACTTTCCTCTACCTGGCAACCTCACCATGACAACAAGAACCCCAAACAGGAAGTCTGGGACTGTGACTGTGTATTTTTTGCTTGAGAAAGTTGCTAACGGAGTGAAATGACCTGGAGGCATCTCAGTGGCAGCCATGCTTGAACTCTGTAAACATTAAGGAAAGCTTCAATGCTTCCTTTAGTATCTCCTTTACCATAAGGTAGACTAGACACAACAATTTCTTATGATGGTAACATTTACAATGATGCACCATAGCCTGCAGAAAACAGAATGCACAAGTTTTTTTTACCAGTCCATCTTTGGAACATTGTAGTTTTACTATAGATGTCCACCATTACATTATTAAATATCATAATGTACCCACCCACTGTGCTTTCTTTACATCTTTCCTTGACCACATGGCATCTTCCCTCGAGGTCAAGTGTCAAGCTGAAGCTACTGTGCTGGGAGTAAAAATAGCTCCAATAAACAGAACTTTTGTGCACTGACAAACACGTGACCTGAAAGGTGTTAATTAGACAACTTAAGAAGTGCTGATAGAGCTGGGGCATTCTAAGTGAAGTCAGTCAGCTGCTTACTCTGTGCACAGAGAGAGACTGTAATAATAAACGACCCCTCTATTTACTTTTGTTTGAATATGTTAGTTTTGATAGAACAGATGATACAGGCCTCATAAAAGAAAAGTAGAATTCATAAGTAATAATAATAATAATAATATATATATATATATATATATATATATATAATCATCCTAACTCAGTTAAAGAAACTATGTTGAATAGCTTTTGCTGATACAGTCTTAGATGGTTTAACAGACACCACATTACAATCTGCACCATTGACAGAAACAGTATACACTTACTGTTTCATGGGCGTGGTCTCTTCAGCCCAGATCTGTAATGTGAATGTGGCAGGGATGATGGAAAGAGATGGTGTTGTACCAGAGACAGAGGTCAGACAGTTATTGAAGTTTTAATTCAGTTGTCATAGATCATTTTTGGTGAAAGCCGCCCAACATTCAGCCCAGACACAGAGAGGGGAAACCTGTGCTGCTGCTGAGACCCACAGGTCTCAAACAAAGTTCATTTATCTGGCTGAAAAACATCATTTCAGTGTCAGTGTATTTACTTAATTCCATCAGTGGTTATATTCATGTAACACAGAAACAGGAAATGGCTTTTGAAACTACCTTTCTTAACTCTCTTAACCGTTTCAGTAGTTTTATCATGAAAGGAAAACAAACTGAAGAAGATTTGTCTTTGTGTCTTTTTCCTGTAGTTGTGACTTGTAGCCACAATGGCCGCTGTTCAAGTGACACAGTCTGGCTTTAATGCAAGCATCCAGCTGCACGTGTCAGGATGAATCACATTGGATGTAATTAAATGTGAGAAAACAAGAGAACTAACGTTGTTTTATTATATGCTTATATGCTTTTATTAGAAATAAGACACATTCATTTTGTGCTCTGAAAACTGTACATTAACAAAGAGGCGACCCCCAGCAAATTAAAAAGGGGAGTGGGGGGGTGTGGGACGGGTGCGTGTGGCAGGGCGGGGTTGCAGGGGGTGGGGGTGTGGGGGGGTCAGAGGTCATGGTTTTTCGACAAATACAGATCTGAGGGAGTGACTGGCGGTGATATCAAAACACACACTGTTACATTGCGATACAGAACACTCGTATAGTCCAGTACCTTGAAAGGACGGGGAGAGGGAATGGGAGGATCAGTATCAGAATAATCATGTTCATATTAATAATAATGATAACAACTATCCCCAAGCACAGTAAGAAAGATATTTATAGGCTAAAATCCATTCTGTAGAACTCTGTTGAAGTAATTACAATGCTGTACATCAGGACTCCAAATGAGCCTTGTGCTTTCTGTGTGCAACCAGCGTCCTTCTTACCAACTCTGCCTGTGTATATCACCACGTTTAATCATCATACCATATATATTTATAGATCTAGTCATTTACTCGTCTCCCGTGACTCAACACACACATACGTACACACACAAGTACCTTTTTTTCCCTTAGCATCTTTGAAACACCATCATATTTTGCATTTACTGTATCAAGCCCGCTTGTACATCGAGAAACTGACCCAAACAGCGTGTGCTCGTTGAATGTGGCTCCTTCCCGACGTGCCGATGATGACGTCTGTGTTGTCCCTCTGCAGCCCGGGCATTGAGGTTGAGGGCTGATTAGAGCGCAAAGCCTGCCGGGCCCCAGATCTGTGGCGTCTCTGAGATGTCCGTCGATGAGAAGGCAACATGCCATTTTGGCTCTTCGATTTCTTTTTTTTTTTACCCCACCCCCACCCTCCCTTCTCTTGTCACTGCAGGGCTGACCTCGCCCCAGCAGAAGCACAGGGAGGAGGGGTAGAGTGTTGGAGCCGACAGGATCAGGAGGGGACTGTATGGTTAAGGGCTCGGGGAGGGGGGGCAGCACACTGGTGTATGTTTGGCAGTCTGCCTCCTCAAACCCTTCGGTTCGTTTTTCCCTTTCCAAATTGATTTTAAGGAAGAAAAAAAAAAGCAAAGTCCAGGGGCGTCTCGAGCCGTGTGCAACATCAGCGTTCATCAGGAGAAAGAGAGAGCAGAACAGTGATGCAACGATACTCAGGAAAAAAAGGAGACATAATCATGATTATTACATTGTATTCATTTAATTCAGGGGTAAACATCGCATGATTACCTTTGCTATGCGGTTTATTACAGGACTAGATGATGCACATAGAGTAGCTGAGTCTGCTACTTTGGCAATCTGTCTCCCATGTGAGCCAGCGTGGTATCCGAGACCATATACAAGAAGATGACCAATATTTTGCAGACAGAAACACCGTCCAGACATCAAATGAAACAACATAGAAAGAGACACCATGTTGCCGTTCTCTCTTTTTAATTGGTTTAATTGATTTTTCTGATATTTTAACGCTTGTCTCTCCTCCTCCTCCCCCCTCCACCCACATCCTTGCAGTGGGTTTCATCCAGCCTTTTAGTAGAAGTACAGAGCAGGGCAGTGTGTGTGTGGTGTGTCTGCTTGTTCGTCAGAGAGCATTGGAAAAAAAAAAAGGAAGTGGTAAGGTGTGAGGCCTGGAACCCATGGGTCACACCTCTGTCTGCAGGTCCATGATCTCCTGGCCCACCAGGGGAATGGTTGCGCTGGTTTTCTCCCACTCCACCGTCTGCAGCTCCAGAGGAGAGGCGGCCACCGTCTCCAGGTCCTTCCTCACCCAGGATGGGGGGGAGTGGGTCTTCCTTATGCCCTCCCACGCCCTCTTACTCGGGGTCTGCTGCTTGTCCTGGTGGGAAGAGGACACAGGGAGAAGAAGCGTGTTTTATGAGAAAGTCATGAAATATGTGATGTTCTTCTGTTTTGTGAGTTCTTTTGGTGTACCTACGTTACGTCAGGCTGCCTTTCACTGTATGCCTTAGAGATTTCCTACATTTCCTAAAGGAATAGCTTTGCATTCCAAAAAAAACAAGCTTATTTGGTCTCTTGCTGAGAGTTGACTGAGACGACGACTACTCATGTCTGTGTTACAATTCAATTCAACGCCACTACATTTGTCCCCAAGGGGCAACAGCAGAGAGTCGATGAGTAAAAACATAACATAGCACATTATAAAAGAACATAAACAGTGCAGCATTGTTACTTTTAAGTATTTGGCTTGAGCTAAGGTAATTAGCTTTGATTAGTACACAGACTGCACAGTCTACCATCACTTTCTATTTCTATCTGTATATAATTTTGCTTTTTACAGAAAGTTATGGGGTAGCAAACATCTGGCCACGGTGTGGAGCATCCTCCATTCCAATCTTTACACTAAGCTAAGCACCTCATTGCTCCAGCTCCAAATGTTCTAAACACAGACACAAGAGGTCTCATCCAACTCATTTGCAAGAAAGCAAATCCTTTCTGAAATGTCAAACTCTCCATTTAAAACCTCGTTTGACAAACCCTGTTAAAAGGATGTGTATGACTGAGATGGAAATATGATCGTGGCTGAGACACATCTTCAAAACACATCTTGTACTCATAGTGGACATGTTGATCCTTTCTGCCTCTTCCACCTGCATGATCATTACATCAGACTGTGGTGTACTGACTGTGTTCTGCGGGGCTATCGCTCAGATCTGATTGGGTTCTGTGTCAAACAGCTGCATCTTTAATCTGTGAAGTCGGATTTACACCGGAGAAGACCTGACTCCAAAGCTGTGAAACAAATGGAGATCAAGGGCTTTCTGCAGCAGAAGGAAATGCCGCCATGGAACGACTGCAGCTACAAAGCCAACATGGACTCCCTCTTTGTACATGCTGTCAGTGACTTTGTTTAAAGACTAGTCCCCAGTCAATCTGGTCTGAACCTAGTTTACCGCTGTTTAGCGGAGAAAAAAGAAACTACATAGATTGTCATTTAGCCAGCTAATTTAGCTAGCCTTGAAGAACAAGCCCAAACTTTTCAAGGTTTCAAGAAGGGCATGAACCTTTAACCTGTAGATGTAACCTCTTTAATTCTCCTGCTGGCTTCATCTCTTAGCGATGTTCATTGAGGTCACTGGCTTTTTCAACATTTACAGCCATCACATACCAAAACAAAAGCTGGTGGCCCTAAACTAACCCTGTATATCTTAATAATCCAGAGGAACTGTATGTTTATAGTGAGTATTGAATTCTCGTGGGAATAGCTCTGTGCTAAACTGCAAGTAGCGCTGGAGCAGGAAGTTGTACTGTACTACTACTGTACCTGACCAGTCGCCCAGAGCTACATCTTTGCTTTATTTCATCCATTAGTGACCTAATGCAGGCTCACTGGCTCTGTCTCTTACTCTTTCTACTGGGTAGTGCACTTGAAACACAAGACAGGCTTTGACGCATAATTGGCAGAGTCAGAGAGGGAATAAATCACTTAGAAATATCCCGACCTAAACGGCCCTCACTTTGGGTTGCAAAACCTTAGCTTAGCTCCAGCCTGGCTGCCAAGCTCAACAAAGGGCTTTATAATAGGCCTTGTTTTTTAACACGTTGCATGATCTGGGAGAACCTTCTAACATTTGGAGTTAGTGTGTGTACTCGACCGAGTCTGCAGTTGCAGTTTGCGTGCCCGCCCACAGCTATGCCCCATAATGCCCCCACAGCTAATTTCCTCTGGCACATTGTAAGCAGATTTAAAAAAAAAGAAAAATGCAATTTTTAAAAATCTGTACTTATAATTAAACAGGCAAATCCACTCAAGCGTGGTGATTCGTACTAATGATAAGAGGAAAGGAGAACAACATTAGATATATAGGGGAGGGAGGGGTGGGTGGGGGCAGAACAAAATAAAGTTGAACTCTTTACACTCATGTTGGTCTTGTCGCTGCTGGCAGAGGACACACTCCATCTTTTGGCAGCTTTGACGTCAACAGGTGGAGATTCTCTATCCTTGTCTGCACTGTGAATCTTCCTGTTCAGGTCCTGAAACATGTCCTGGTGGCGTTTCCGGGTGTGCATAATCTTCTACACAGGAACATTGCACGTTACGTATACGGTAAACAGCACAGGCTAACCCAATCAATCCCTTACTTCACACCCCCTTCACATTTAATGCCTCGAATCTCAACACTACAGTCACACCTCAAACTCAATATATCTGATAAATGTATGCAAACATCTAGAGGTCTGAATAGCTAACTAAGAGACATTTGCTTTGGTCTAAAGTCTAAAAAGCTCTGTAGGAATCAAAGAGACTAAAATTACCTCAAAGTCAAGCTCTGCATAGCGTGATTTTCGTCTCTGGGGGGGAGATGAGACAGGGAGATTAAAGATGCGTCTTGATATTGTGAGCCTTTTGAGCAGACAAATGCTCAAGTGTTTGTTCATTGTTTTCATTGTGTTTTCTCCACATCAGCCAGTTAAGACAAAAAAGTGTGTTTCTGGTACCCAGAGGAGAGCAGTGAGTCATGAGGGAAGGAAACAAGATTTGCTGCCGGTCATTCTGATCCTGTTGGCACAAGTTTGCATTTAACAGATTGTGACCGAATGACCTTTCGAGTCCTCCATCACAGGGAGTGCTGAAGGAAAACCTGACCTTCAGGCCTGCTTGGTTGCCGTGGCAGCTGCCGCCTCACGCGCCATTATGGAAGTGTGTGTTTTTGCCCCGGAGTGAAAAGACACCAGCAGGCAGATGTCCAGGCCGCTGTGTGCTGATCACTGTGTCGTCTCATCTGCCACTGCTGTCTGCGCTCGGAGCTGAGTGAAAACTAACCTTGTCCTTACACGGGGCCCGGAAATACAGAGATACTATTTTGTGATGAAATTAGGGGCCTCAGAAGAGGGGATGACCTAAGCATGCAAGGAATGCAGCTCAATGCTGCCTTTGGGAAACCTAATTAATGATCCTTTTATTTATTTTATGAATTAATATACAGTTTATTAACGTGTGGCTCCCTAGTTGAATATCTGTTAATCATTTCTTATCTGTGGAGAATGCGCTGATGCTGTGTTGGTCAAACATACAGTAGTCTGTAGCACAATACATGATAAATTGATGATTCTGGAAAAAAAATAAAATAAATATCACTTGTAACTATATTTAATGACATGAATGACTGTAGTGCGCAAAAACAGCACAATGTCATGACATGTGGCTCCACTCACGTTGATATATGGAGAAGAAAAACAAACAGAAGCTAGTTAAGTGAGTTAAAATCATGTTCCTGTGATGAGAGAGTGATGATAACGAAGAATGTACAGAGACATGATGAGAGGAGAGTGACGTCCACCACAGTGATGTAACACACATGAAGAGACGTTGGGGGTTACCAGAACTAGAATGGCTCTCGTGGTAAATTCAGTAACAGGTCAGTTTCCACAGCACTAATTCAGTATAAGTTAAGTCAGTATTAAACCATGTCATGTCAGTCATGTAACCTAGAGACGCAGCAGGTTAGCAAGTTATCGCACATTTGCTGCCTACAGTATCATATTCCAGTGTATTACGTATAATTCTACATATTATTAAAAAAAAAAAAAAAATATATATATATATATATATATATATATATATATATATATATATATATATATATATATATATATATATATATATATATATATATATATATATTATATTATTATATTATTATATTATTATTGTCCAACCAGAAACAAACCCTAGAGGAAAATTATTATTATTATACTGAATTTATCAAGAAAACGAGTAAACAATGTTGAAAAACCAAAATATGAAAAGTTAGACTTTAGAGTTATAAATATATAAATGAATACAAATAAATTTTGTCTATAATATTATATAAGGCACTTCCTGGTTGTTGAGAATGTATGGCAAGAAGCAGAAAGTACAAAACATAATTTGACATGCATATCTCATTTTAAGTATGGAGTATGAGGCTGACAATGCATTGTTATGACGAGAGTATGCAGATCATATTAGTGGTCTTACCTCCAATGAGCTCATGGACAGTGTAGAGACGGTCTCACTCTTGGACATCACACCGGAGTTTCCGGAATCTCCCCCGTCACACATGCTGTTGGCCACCTGGGGTTCTCTGGGCATACTCTGCAGGTTGTGTGCAGGTGAGTCTCTGTCAGAGCATGACACACTGATCTGGTCAGCAGGCAGGCTTTTCAGCCCAAAGCCAGGCACCGGCTCTGCGCCGACAGGGTTAGCCAGGTGAATGAGCCTGGTCTGAGGCAGCTGCTCGATGCTGATGTTATACTTGGCTGTCTGCTCCTCTTTCCCCTTGGCCGGCTTCAGGGTGCCTGTGTTGTTGGTGGGTAGAATGACGTACCCCGGGCCTTTGCCAGCGCCATCAGAGCTGCTGCCCTCACCGTTCCCTCGAGGCAGCTCACCATCCAGCTGCTTGAAGAGCTCACCGTCACAGATGTAGATGGATTTGGCGCCTGGTAGCTCGGTGCTGATTCCCTTAGCGGCGCCCTTCTCCCTGCGCAGTGTCAGAGTGTGGCTGGTGTAGTCAGCCACGTTCTGCAGGTGAACCTTGGCCATGCTGGCCGGCATGGTGTTAAAGTTAGAACCTTTCTGAAGAGTGAGGGTGCCAGAAGAGGCCTTCTCTTCCCCTTGGAGAGATGAACGCTTCGTAGTGCCTGGAGCAACAGAAAGAGTCTGACATGAAGAGCTGGACCAGCTTGGGCTCCCTGGGGTTCCTATTGACCTCCACCATACCTCTCAACAAAACTAACACACATGTATTTAGTCAAATGCAATGTTTAATACAAGATCTCAAGAAAGTGAAGGATGAAGACTGAACTTAGTTGATACTGTTATTTAGTTTAGTTTTATTACTTTACAGAAGCTGCCAGCGTTCCTCAGGATAGATGCTGAAACAACCGTCTACTAAAATAAGATTGAATCTGTACCATCCAGCTCTCTAGGTATGAACCACCGTGAATCTGTGATCAACCACCAACATCAGTCAAATCACAGTGAGTGCTCTGTGCGATCAGACGGCAGCACATCTCCCAAAAAGACAATTCTTATTTGAGAGTACATGGCTGCCTCAACCTCGTGACCAGACCACATTTCACACTAAACACTGCTGCCTTATTACATCTTCTATATCCAGTGTCCAAGCTGGTTAATAATGTCACATAACGCTCCGTCTGCATCAGTAAATATCTAACAATCTCTGTTCTCCTTCTTGACATAAGCAAAGAAACAATCGTCTCTCTGTTCTGTTCTGTCGTTTTTAGATTGGGCTTGTCTATGTCTCAATAGCTTTTCTGCTCCAGATGCTTTTCTTGATACCCTGTCTCAAGAGATAATCAGATTTTTCACTCCCAGTGGATATCAGAGCAGAGCCAGTATCTGATGCGGCAGTGTCGGGAGGGACTTAATTATACAGCAGCAGTGTAGGAGAGTCAGACAGCCATATTTATCTGCATATAACTGCTCAGCACATGTTCATCCTCCTCCCATCAGATCGGACTAAACTGTGTTATGCAGCCGTAATGTGCTGCATCTCTTGTCAAAACAGTTCCTTGGTGAGGGTGGGTGCTACTGTGATGTTGATTGTAAGACACGAGTGTAGAACTGAGGGGGAACATGGCTCACATCTGTTCCAACAATGCTGAGGAATTTGAAGCAGCCGAAAACACAGGGAGAAGGCACAAAGAGACATCTATAACCGCTGAAGAGCACTCCCTAAAGTCGCATCAAACGCACACGCAAACACATAATCAAATGTAGTCAAGCTGGAGCTTACCTGATCTGCAAGCCATGTCCACGTCTTTCTCAAAGTCAGTCTGAGGACAGAAAACAATAAAGATTGTATTCAGTGTACACACCCTGCTAATATTTAATAATAAACCCTGAAAGGTGAAAATAACAAACCATGAGCTGAGCGTGGCCGTTCTGGAAAGACCCTCCAGAATCTCCATTAGCGTCCTCTTGGCGGTCCACCACACGACACTTCACTGCCTCCTGAACCTGCAGCAAACCGCGAGAGCACAGATCATAACCTTATGATACATAAATATATATATCATATATCAGTTCACAAATACTGATACTGCTGAGACTGGTGCTAACGAAAAGGTCTTTGAGTCACCAAGAGCTTTAGCAAGCATACTTTGACGATCCTGTGTGTCACCACATTTCCTGTCACCTTGGCCAAAAGTTGCATTTACATTTAGTCATTTAGTGGACGCTTTGATTAAAGTGACTTAAGGTCATGTCAGTGCAGCAAGTAGTGCTCGCAAAGAATCAAGTGACAGGTTTATCATGCCCAGTTGTTGGTAGTGTTGGAGAGCTGTGTCTTCAGGAGGTCTTTGAAGGGGACGCTGAGGGACGGAAGTGAATGGGAGAGAGACCAACTGACTGACATAACCAACTGACATACCAACATAGGCATTCATAGGCAATCGGACCTATGACCAGCACTGTGAACCCTTAACAGGTATAATGAATCTCATACCACATAAATAAAACAGGAAGAAGTACTAATATGAAATCAGCAGTCATGTGAGGTACCTCTCTGCGCAGGATGCAGTGTACCATGACAATAACGAAGCCTTCCAGGGAATCAAAGACAGCAAAGAGGATCTGGAAGAGGGCAGAGCGCCGGTCGGTGATGGCGAGGACGGCTGACATCCACGTGAGGGCCAAAAGGGGCAAAACCACACAGGAGCTCCACAGGGACGCCCTGCAGGATGGGAGAGGAACCATAGTCAAGGATGGCACTGGTCAACGTGACACAGATGGCAAGACTACAATGATTTCTGACAAGACATTTCATATTTGTCATTAGCTTTGATTGAACTGAAGAAATAAACTGGATTCTTTTCCCTCTGGAACATCAAAGAAGGCAGAGAATGGAATGCCTAACACAATCTACTTGCCCTAGATAACTACCCATCGCTGTTAGCATAGTGTTAGCAGCCTTCAACTCTACTCATGCATAAATACATAACATCACAACAAAGAATTATGTTACTATCACAAACAGAAACATACATCCATTATCTGCAGATATATATGTTCATAATTCACATATATTACATGCATGTATGTTTAGGATGGCTCAGTCAAACCATAGAGGACCTAATGCCACAGGAAAGAGAGGAAGGAGCGAGGGTGAGCAGTGGGGGGGAAATAAAAAAGTGTAATGAGGCTGAAACAGAATGCAAAGACAAACAGAAGAGGCAGAGCAGAGGACAGAGAGAGAGAGAGAGAGAGAGAGAGTCATTCATGTCCACATTTCTGCTCCTACTTTGCTGTTCTTGTTTTTTTTTTTTTCTGACTCATTCCATTTGTCCTAATGCGCTCATCAGGAGCAGTAATTACTCTCAATGTGAGTGTTGTGAAATTATCTTTTCCTTCGATTATTCTTCTAAACCTATCCAATAGGTCGTAACATTTATTTAGTTAGAGACTATTCCAGAGGTGGAGAATTATGTAGCGACAACTGAAAGATCCATTATAGGCAAACATACGTTTGTTATGATGCGTCATGTGATAGATTTAGTGTAATATATGTTTCAACAGCAGTAATTCTATCAGTGCAACAAGAGTCATGTCATACTAACCAATCTGCTGCCCTGAGTTGCTGTTTCGAACACAATTTCCAATCGCTAGCACTCGATCACTGTTAGGCTGTCGATGACACTTCACACAGGTGTTTCACATTAAAAGCCCAAACAGAGGGATCATGGCTGCTAGAGTGCTCTTTAATGTTGAAAATCCGTGCAGGAAGTGCTGCCTTCCAACCACGGCAGCTTAAAACTGAATCTAAATGTGAACAGCGCTTTGTCTGAAACAGAACGTCTGTTTTTGACAATGTTAGAATTAATGCTGCTTTGTTTTTATATTAAGACATAATGTATGCATGTAGGAGGAGGTCAGAGTGAAGGCCTGCTTTTTTCTGTCAATAAAGGAACAGCCTGACAACTTTTGACTGTCACTGGACATGTGGCTCTTATGCTGCATTTATGTCACAGTAAAGTCTGGCTGTGCATATCAACATTCAAATAGCAATCATGACTAATGAGAGGCAGGTGAGCACACGTTTCCTGCAGATCATTACAACATAATCACTAGATGTCTAGAAAATTGATGGAGAGGGGCGGGGCTAAAAATATTGAACGTGTATCAAGATAATATTACTGCTGATGATTTTTTTTATCAAACATTTGCATATACATAAGCTTTTGAAGCCAACCAAATGATTGTCTGTTTTGTCTTGTTCAAATGCGATCAACGCATCGTCTGTTTAACAATCATTGCAGTTTGCATTTAATACAGTGCTACACGAATATGAATGAAGTCATGGTAAACTTGTCCCTGAACAATCTAGTTCAGTGAAAGAAGAAAGTCTACACAACTTCATTAAATCATGTAGTTACTTTCCCCTCTGGTGTTAAATAAGTCTAAAACCAACACAGGAAATGGATTCACTGACGCTGGCTGTTATTTTCATTGACCTCATTTGAAGTTTGATGTTTCTCATTATGTGTTCTGTTTTTTTACTCCACCCTGCCCACAGTAACACTGATTAACAATAGTTTTGGTATATAACTGCACATTTAAGATGCTGTAATGGCACAGTGTATCAGTACTACCTTCAAATAGCTGAATCTAAAGAATAACTCAAGTCATTTTCAATCTGGACCTTGTTTTTCATTGTTTATGACACGTAGACCTTCTCCATGTGCAGGGAGTGCTGCTCTTCAATACAATCCAATGAGGACATTAAACATTAGAGTGAATGAGAGTCAATGCCCGTATTTCACAGCAGAAATAAACATGTTTACAGCCTGGTACAGTTTTGGACTCACCTGTTCAAATTACATTACGGTTTAAAGTTCTGTATAATTATCAGCATGGCTGCTTTTATTGACAGGTATGGGTGACGTCATGCATAAGCTGTCCATTCTTTATACTGTCATTGACTGAGATCCACACATTTTATTGAGAGTTTCTATAGTCTATATAAGAGATATATAGAAGAATAATACATAGAAGTGATACACAATCAGGAGTAAAATGAGTGGGGTGTGACGATAAAAGTCATTTCATTTGACTTTGAAATGTTGGCTATTTGTTCTTGGATTATTAAGAAGAGACATTTTAAACTATTAATATTAGTATTTAGTTCTGGACAGGTCAGACTATAAAAATAAAATTAGTATAGGCAATTATTCTATTTAGATATATCATTTCAGAAGAGTCTGTTGTCCACATATAGGAAATAAATATATATATATATATGGGTGTGAAGCAGGGTTGGAATGGTGGTATACATTGTCATAGTGCCCACATGCAGTGTCAAATATCTGCTGCAGTGCTATGTGGGCGATGCTTTTAACAGGCATTTTTGCATTTTGAACACATCTCACTCCTTCAAGTCGCCGCAACTACTAGCCAGAAAAAGTACACTTGTGCCTGATGTGTGTGAAGCGTGTCAACAATGTCACATTACAGTTCTACGAAGTTAAATGGTGTGTGTTAATTATTTAGAAAGAGCTATTTAAAACCTGGAGAAGCTGTTTCGAGGGTGTGTATGTGTGGATTGTAGCACACTCCCTGCAAAGGAAAGCGGTCCACAATAAGCTGCTGTGATTATGAGCCCAGTCTATCGGCACCACAGAGGAAAAGTAGAACAATCAAGGCCCAGGTTGATAATAATGGAAATCTCATACATCACAGCAATGCGCGCACACACACACACAAACAGACACCACACAAAGACACACACACACTAAGACAATAAAAGTGTTGTTCTCTGCATACATATGGCCTTCTCAATATTTGTTCTAATCAACATTGTGGCTCTTAAGGGACAAAGACACACACACACACACGCACACACTCAGTCTCAATTAACCAACAATCACGCATACATTATTATTTACATGTATACAGTTAACACAGTTTGTTTTCAGGAGCAGCACATAAGCTTCAGGAGCCTTCTCATATTGAGTGAAATCCTCCCTGCCTGGGCGTCAGGAGAAAAGAAAAAAAATGACAGAGGGATAACGAAAGAGAACCAATCAAGTGAGGGAGAAGAAGGAGGGCGTACAGTAGAGGAGAGAACAGAGGTAAGAAGAGTTAAGGAAAAATAATTAGCGGGACTAACATGGCGTTACTGGTAGCTGTGGTGGAAACGTCAGCCGAAGAGATAACTCCGCACTTGGCACATTTGAGCGTCATATTGTACAGTGGCACTGTCATCTGACTGCAAAGTCAAATTAACACGCTGTAACATACACAAACAGATACAAATGCACCTACACACAGACTCGCACTGATGCGCGTGCACACGCGCACACACGCACAAACAGTCACCCAAAAACAGTGAGTCACAGTGTTCTCGCACAATCTCTCTCTCAGGGCTACAGTCCAGATCGGAGGTCTGTGTGTGTGGTGTGTGTTTAGGTGTGTGCGTGTGTGTGTGTGCACATGTGGGGAAAGGGGAGGCGGGGCTAAGACACAGCTACTGGTGGTTACTCATGTAACATCTGATGTCTGATTCCTTTAATAAATAACTGCTTTGATGACACTTGTGCCTGCTGTGGATTACATCTCTGCTCCTCTGCGTATGAAGATGTGCCTCAACCCTGCTCATCTCAATCTGTGCTAACTGCTTATTACAGGCGATGCCAATCGCTAATGCAAAGGTTTACACACACACAGACACGCGGCTCAAACTTCCACTCTTGTGAAAGCACGTACACACGTGCAAGCAATCAGCTCCATCGGCATTCACAAAGGAAAAGCCCTGCCTCAGCTGTGATGAAGGAATGCAGAGCACGAGTGCAGTCAGCATATTACTGGTGTTAAATTATGACAAGCAATTTAGTCACTAATAAACTGTCTGCCTTCCCTCAACCAGCCATTCCCGCTCCCAGAGAGCTGAGTCCACTTCATTTTACATTCAGCGCAGAGCACTGGATGTTCTGTGCAGACATCACGATACAAGATGAAGTTGTTAGAGATAGAAGCTCTTGCACATTAAGACTTGTAGATAAACTGTTTGTGTACACCTGAGCATTGATTCTATTGGTCACAGTAATTGCAGATCTCAGAACTTACAAAACACTAAAAACAAGAAACTTGTTCAGGCAGAAGCTCCATGTTTGACAGTTTGACTTCATTTTCTCGTCACTGACCTGATCATCTGACCGCTCCTGTTTCTCGCCTCCCATCAGACCTGTTTATAGAAATGTTGCCACCACTCAACAGGTACTTTGACGAGAGTGACAAAAAGAGGCTAAAAACCGCAGGAGAAAAGTCCAATTAAGACTTTCACACAGGAAATTCAATCACTGAGCTCAATATTGTGTTACGAGTGCTGCTAATGCTGAGTGGAAGCTAAAGATTACACTTAACATAAACCTTGTCTTTTCCAAGTGCTGTGTGTTTGAGTTAGCACTGAAGAAGAAAAACACTGTAAAACTACTGCAGTAAAGCTGAGGAAAGAAGTGTGTCTAAAAGTGCTTTTTTATTGGTATTTTAATATATTAACAGCTAGCCCTAGCATCTCCACAGGAACACTGAACATTTGAGAATTGAAAAAAAAAAAGTTAAACAAATATTTTATATTTTAAATAATAATAATATTGAAAAAAATAAAATGAAAGTTGAACATTGAAGAAAATGAAAATTGAGGGAAACACCTCTGGAACTTCCTAACTCAGAAAGTAATATCACTTCCTCAGTTCTTTAGAAGTACTGCTGTGCGCTGACATGCCTCTCATTCCAGCCTGAAAGACACTGTAGACTCTGGGTCTCTCTGTGACATCTGAAGATATACGTGGTTCATTCTATGGTAGCAAAAACATAATGATTCTTATTTTCGTTATTCACTAATGAAAGCTTAGTTATGAATATTAGATTTCTGCCATATTCAGTAAACAGCTCCCTGGACTTTGAATTGACTCTCTGTCTCCTAAATGTCAGTCTCAAGTAAAGACATTGTTGCATCTATATATGGGACTGACACCAAAACCTGATGTTTACTATTGATTTTCCAGACCGCTGAGGATTTTATATTAGCCACAGTGCCAGAAATACCTGTGTATGGAGCCATGCGGTCTGCCTCTGGACAGTGTTTTTCACAAAAAATGAGTGAATGAATCAGTGAAAGCTGCTATTCAGGTGGATTCGACTTTTAATGAGTTCACCCTATAAGAAAGCAACAGATGATTTCCAGGTATGGTCACTGAGAAACTACATGACTTCATTTTCCTTCCTTCCTTTCCACCGAAGTCAGAAACTCCCTGAACCATCAGGATCTAATTTATAACTCTGTATATCTCTACTTTCATTGCAAGACAAATACTGACTACAATGCTGGAGATATTGACAAGTAATAACAAACTAATCTGTTACCACATGGCCTCCTGCTAAACAACAATTAAAGCTTAAGAGCTGAGGGAATCGATTTTTGTAGCCCCTGGTCGCCTGGATTAAAAATCACATAATGGAAGAAATTCAATTTCAAGTAAAAAGGGCAATACAGCTGCTAAATGTAGGCCGTAGGCAGTGATATTAAAAAGCAATCAAGACTTTTTGAAATACGGAACCATTTCCCTGGACAAGGATGGAGAGGGAAAAGGTGGGTTGGTCTTCAGGTGGAGCGAGACGCATCAAGCTAAATAAATAAATATCCAGTATGGACAAACATCGAATTGATCGGGTGCGGTTTACTCATTGAATCAGACATAAGCCTTCCTCTGCACACTTTACAACATGTTCCACAGCTTTGCATCAAATGGAACTCTGGAATTTGAAGTACTTGTTAAACTACAAAAACCCATTTCGTCTCAAAGCTTAATGTTTGACTAATCTACTATCACAACCTGTAAATACACAGGCTTAATGATTGAAACCATTTATCAAGCATTAAGGAGCAGGCAGTTTCAAGGGCTGCTTGGAATTATGCCTCTCCTGTCTATTTTCATTTTCTTTGTGAATTAACCTCTAATTTAGGGGCAAAGGAGACTCAGCTGCCCGGCCTGCCTCTGAGGTGTGAGCAGACCTGCCTGGTGCAGATGCTGCTGCGCTCTGAATTACATAGATGCAGGACAAATTAATTACCTTCATTAAACATGTTTTGCATTTGAACCTTGAAAAAAACACATACAGGAGATCCAAGAGGGTGGACACTGGCCCTCCAGAAGAGTAAAAATAAATAAATACATAAACTTTCCTTTCTTTCCACAGAACTATAGACTACCCGACCAACTCAATTTAAGACAGTTAGATTGCATTACTTAACTAGCAAGGCTCAACAACATATCACATCTGCAATTGATTTCTTAAACGTGGCCATGGCCGATGAAAACGCCTGAGAGGGGCTGTGATTGGCTCCTGTGTGCAATGTGTGGAGGGAAAGATAAGATCCACGGTCACTGTGCACAATGGATGGTGACCATCAGTACAGAGTTGATGAAGGAAAAATTGAATTGATAAATTAGTTCTGTTTTATTAAGATATGGATTGATGCCATTTCTGAAAATAGGCCCCAACTAATTCTTGTACTGGATCTGGGGAACCCACTTCTCAAAGCATTTACAGGTCATGAGTATTACTACTGAAGAAAAAAAAGGCAATGCACTTAACTTTCAGAATTTTCAAAACATCAAACAATATTAAAAATCCAATGGATACATTGGTGGTCTTCTCTTGTCAATGCACTGAAAGCCCATACTGATCAGGTGTATCATGGTTTTTTCCTCTACATCTACAGGGGAAAAGCACATGACGCTAAGTGACCCTAAGAAACCCTATTAAGGCTGAACCACAAACGCTTTTGAATTGTCCTTTATTTGTCTTGGGGACCCCAACCAGTAGATATTTACTCAAATGTGAATATCTGTTGCAGGGGGCTCACTCTCAGAGGTAAGCTGAGGGTGCCTTGGGTGTAGATACAGTTAGGAGTTCAACGGATGAAAGCTGAAGTCCAGCTTCAAGGCTCACTTGACTAAGTCCAGCAGATAGCTGAGGAGTCCCAGAAGTGACGCATGTTTGACACAGTGGTAAATGATATAAAGGCTCACACCAGTACAAACTGTCAATCTGAATGTGTGAAAAAAAAATCTCATCTCAGGTCCACTCCAGTAGCTTTCTGACTTGGTTCATCACATAAGCGAAGTGTTGAATGTCAGCCATGTAAGCCATTGCACATAGGTGCCTGGCAGCCTGCTGACGCCTAGTTGATAGATTTTATACCTCACAGGCAGTGCTGTAACCAGAACCGTTTTGGTCTAAAAGGATCCCAGAGGTGGCTTATGTGGCTGATCTGTCCAGAGTAAGTTACTTAAATATTACTTCTTTAGGATTCTTTAAGTAAGGATTCAAGGAGTAAGTAAAGGATTCAACATTGAATACAAACAACTGATCACCTTAAGATCTCTGCCAGCACTCCCTAAAGACATCATACCCTGTCACATATGAGCGATATACCTATACAAGTGGTGCATCAGCATGACATCACATGTGCCAGCTGTACAGAACAGTATCTATAGCTAGAGACTCAACAGACACCAGAAATGGACAACGTGAGCTGTTTGTGAACATGAATGCTCAGCTCATGACTTCCATGAGGTGTGTGTATGTGGACCTTGAGTTGAAAAATATTGTCTCAAACATACTGATCCTAATGTCAAGTTATCAAGTCTTTTTAAAGTTTACTGCAACATTGTCAGTTCAATTATACTTTTATTGGCTCCTTTTCTTTAGCGATTCAATCACTTCAGTAATTCAAGTTCCACCGCTCCTTCAATGGTCAGGAACAATGCTGTTTGAGCTCGGGTTGTGACAAATTACTAAAGGGGGGGGACGCAGCCTGAGGTGAAAGCTAATAAAATTCAATCAGCAGTCTGACCTGTCCTGAATGTCAGACAGTCTACGTCTCTATGAGTTATTCAATCAGAGGTAGTATACACACTCTATTGATGCAATCCTTACAAAGACCACACTGACCTTGCACACACACATGCCCACACCATTCACATAAACAGAAAATATTAATATCACCGCACTGAGACTAGTATTGTGTTATTGTAGAAATAGTCACAAACAAGTCACAAACAAGTCTCTAAAAGCACTTGAGGGATAGTCAGAACCTGAGGCGGTAATGTGTTACGTTCTATCAGCTAATAGGAGGTAGCATAAATTGCAAGGTCAATAGTGGAATAGTGAGGATAGTAGGCAGGAAGTAATAGTAAGCCAATCAGAGGTGCTTGCTAGAGGACTCAGCAGGTTTGGTGATGGGCAGGGCTGGTAGCCATACATTAAGAAGAGGGGGTGGGATGGGCAGGTATTTTTTTACCCAATCACTGATGACATGGAAGGGGGCTTCAGAGACTGATGTGTTCCTGATTGGAGAGCCCTGAGTGAGAGAGAGGGGATTCTGTGCAAACGCAAACATGACATTTCAGACAGCAAAAAACAAGTACAGTAGAACAGAGAGATCATTGAAAGAAAGCAAACATTTCAGAGAGAAAGAAAATAACATTTGAGTGCACCAACAATGCCAATGGAGACAGAACAGCCTGCGGGGTAAAGGGGAGCAGGGCGCATGTGTGCACTGTACTTTGACTAATGGCTTTTTGAAAGCTGATACCAAAAGCCAAATAACATATTTAGATTCAATTCACCAGTAGTGACACTGTGCCAAACATATTATGTGTTCTTTATCTATTCATATTAGCAAAAGACATTGTTTAGCATTTAAGGAACACCGACATTTTGGAAAAAAAACGCCTCAGCCTTGAGTCAGATGAGGCGACTGATGCATCTTCTGGGAAGAGTTTAGAGTAATATCATAAAGCAGGAAACAGCCTCAGCCTTAGTCACAACCCCAAAGCTGTCACACAAACACTGAATACTCTGCTAGCAAGCAGGCTAGTTATAAGCATCAAAGAGTTGCCTGGTTTTCTCTCATGCTGGAGACAGGACAGTTGTCATATCCCATAGTCAGAACTTTTAAGATGTTGTGAGCCAGTCAAGGAATAATTCCAATGCCAACTGCTGCAAAACCACAATGTCTTGTACATTTCTTATTTGTGTTTGTAATGGTCTGTGTTTTTAACATTTAACATACTGTATACACTGGCCATGTCTTCATGTTCTGTTGCCTTACTGACAATGAATCAGAACACTATGCCTGTCCTTGCATAGTTAATTTGTGTGCTCACGCTAAAGTGAAACACACAAGAGTGATGCACATCAACACTGGAGATACTGTATACATGAGTACACAGTGTACCACGTGCAAAAATGCTAAAAAGCTATAATGCACATCACGTCACTGCAGGTGTGTGGGCTTTCATAGAGGGATGCAGGTGCAACCTCTTTGGTTGTGAAGTGGGGCCAACAGTAAAGCAGCCAAAAGTGCAGTTCCTCAAACAGCCACTTTAGGCCGTCTACAGAATGAGTCTCCATAAGTCCCCATGTTCAAATGTGCCAAAGGCACCGCAGTGAGCTATGGATGATGTCATGGATACCAGTCCATGTTTTATACAGTCTATGGTTTTAATATGTGCTGTTTTGACTTGACAAAGCTAGCTTAGCAGGTTTTCTTGTTCTGTTTGTGTATAGACTCTCTGACTCTAATTGATCTTCTCGGTAAGACTCATAGCAGTCTGGTGTTTCTTCAAAAATGTTGGAGTGTTCCTTTTATAAAATTCTAACAACAGCCCCATGCCTTAAAGCAGCAAACTGGTTTGTCAGGCTAATTGTACCACAAACTCCTTAATGACACGGACTTACAAGCAGCAGCTTAGTAATAATAAATGTTATTTTAAAAGAAAACGAATGCTTATTGCATCTTTTCTTGTGTAGCTCTGGCAGTTGGTTCTGTTGATGATAACATTGGATTTTTTAGCATTATCATCATATTCTGCAATCTCAGCAGTTACATTATTGAGCACAATGTCACCAACAGAACAGATGGACAGAGCTACAAAAAAAGGACTGAATGGATGTTTGTAGTGGGGTCTTGCTGTTTAAAAAAAGCCCTGCTTCCCTTTACAGGAAACAACCAAACAGGAGAAAAAAAGACACGGATGGATTTACAGAAATTTACATCAATAGCAACACCTGCAAACAAAGAGCAGCTGGAGGAAAATGCAACACATTTGAAACTTAAAAGAAAGCAATGAGATGAGTCATCATCTTGCTCAGTCTGTGCAGGACCAATAACCAGACAGCCTTCCCCACATCTTCCTCTTTACCTCTACCATTTGTCTGCCCTCCATTTAGCTCTATGTCAGAAGCACTGATCACAGTCTCAGCTTTATGAGAAAATACTGTTAACTTATTTTTGTTTAATTCCGCATTTTTTCTTCTTTTTTTCATCCATCTCTAAGAAAGATAAATATTTAATCTTCAACCAATTTGCCTCTCTGACATTGCCTGGGATCATTTTCAGATAAAAAGCCAATAGTGCGCTAGTCCCTCCCAAAGGCTGAGCCAACAGGCTGGTTATAGGTCACTGTGTAAAATGGATGTGTGGTATAAGGCATACCCCGCCCTCTCCTTTAGTTTCATATCAGTAATGCCGTCTTTGGACACCAGTTTGTTAAAAACGAGAATCCCAATAACCATGTTAACCTGCCAAAGAGAAGAGGCACAGGATTAAAGCAGAGCAAAGACAGTGTTGTTACTTCAGAACATGCACCTCTACTCTGACCATGATGGCTAGCAATGATGACAATGTTCGTCACATGAACATGCTTATAAATGTTATCACACAGATACACACACTCAATGTACTTACTGTAGGCTCTGCACTGTAAATACTAGACTGTACCATATTAAACGTTAGTGACAAAAACGATCAGGCACCCAATGAAGCATGACAGGATGGATTGCTAATATACAATAATTATGTGTAAAGATGTTTTTGAATATAGACAGCGTGCTGAAGAAAATCCTACATAAAATATGAGCTGTGTGAAATCAGAGGTCGGGGGAGGGGGTATCCTTGCCTGTACTAATTCCTATAATTTTACTGCTTTGAGGATCCACAGTCTATAAAAATCTCTTGTGCAAGCTACTGTGATGCTGCTCAGAGTGGGCCAGGCCTACAGTACAGGTGCCAACTAGAGCAATAGCTCTTTATTAGCGAGGCAGCTTGTGTAAAAAGGACACCCAAAACAAGCTGTTCACTTGTAAGTGGGAAGGTAGCAAAGGAAGTACTGGGAAGTGAATCACTGAAACCGTAGCTAATGGATTTGATTAGTGAAACAAGGACATTGTGTCAGTGCAGCAAGTTTACTGCCAGTCTGTGATTTAGGCAACCTCAGATGTAGATGAACATCTCAGTGAGGTGGTGAGTTTTATATGAAAGTGTCTGCATATGATTTTTATGCTTAATGCAAGACTGTCCTTGTTCTAATTTAAACAGCAGCTGTAAAAAAAAGTGGAACACTAATGATGCTATATTCATTCTAATAAGGACATCTGCTGTATAACCTGAATGTAAGTGCTGCAGACTCCATTATCTTCTATACTGCTGCAACTTGGGAGCTTACCAAAGGTACCTAAAGCAGCAATATTATGCTATAGTTTAGGTATCTGGGGTTTATAGCTGAAAGGGTGATTTATATCAGGCATCAAATGGACTATAATTACGTTCCAATATATGATTTTAATCACTAAAGTAGAAGTTGGTATCTTTGATGGCTATGCTTTATTATAGTGCCATGGTGTTTGATTGAATAGTGGTTGTCTGGACTTACTGGACACTCAAGCTTTTGATCATGATTTAAGCCTAGCCGTTCCCCAAAACACACTGTGACATGCTTCAAATATTTATATTTGAAGCTTTATAATATTTAGAAAAAAAATAAATGATATAATAAATAAGCACATACATTGTAACTAAGTGCTAGGAGGGGGACTGAAAAGAGGAAACAAATAAGGAAAAAGAACAAGCAGGGAAGAAAATTAGTTAATAACTAAGGACAGAAGACAGGGAAGAAAGGAAGAAGTAGGGAAGGTACATAGGGGGTTAATGAGGAAAGGTCAGGAAAGGGAAAAGGTAAAAAGCAGGTAGGAGGAAGCAAGCAAGGTGGATGCAGGGGAAAAGAGGTAAGGAAGGAAAAGAGGAGCTAAATAAAGAAAAGGAAGAGTCAGGGAAGAAGTAAATAAGGAGAGGAGGAGGAAGGGAGGAAAAGGTTGAAGTAAGTAAATAAAGACAGAGGAAGAGAGGACACAAGGAAAGGGATAGGAAGGAAGACCAAGGAAAATAAAGAGGAAGTTAACAGGGAAAGGAAGGGCCATGGATGCCAAGGAAGAAGTAAACAAGGAAAGGAAAGGAAGATACACAGGGAGAACGAGGGCAAGTGGGCTATTAACACTGGTATGATTTACTATTTTTAGAAACAGTTAATTATATAATTACATCACAACATGCTATGCTATTTTATGCAAGGATGATAGCTATATGATGAGAAGGCACCTTTACATGTTACATGTTTGAGCTGTGTCCATTTTATCTAATCTTATGTTTGTATTATGATATATATTTTACTATTTTAAAATGTTTCAAATATTACAATGATTCTAGTGAGATTGTGAAAACTGTTACATGAAAGGAGGCCACACTAACAGACAGGCGGAGAGGAAAGAGGAAATACCAAGACAACAGCTGCAGCAGGTCCAACAAATGCATAGAGAAGACCTCCTTCCAGAGACAGCCAGCAGCTACGAGAGAGAGGAGAGCAGGGAAATAAAGTAGATGTAGAAAGACATGATTGATGGAGGAGTGAGGCAGGGAGGAGGGAGGAAACATGAAGGGTTGTGAAGAGGATGGACAGAATGAGGTGAAAGGTAGAGGAACGTGTCCATAGCGAGGATGGAGATGGTAAAAGATAGATGAGACAGAGAAAGAGAGAGGTTAATTATGTCACAGACGTAAACCCCCACAAACCATGTGTAATATCCCTGCATGAATACTTAAAGAGGCAGTGGTATCCACAATAGTGGATCTATAGGAAAGCATGCTTACTAGCTTGGTGTTCCATATCCCTTTGCCTTGGTGAATCCCACTGAGATCGCCACTACTAGTGCAGGGAGACCTGGAGGGAAATAAAAAATATGGACATGAACACAGGACAGATGACAGAGATCAGACAGACGACATGACAGACAGCAGACTGAAGGCCCACCCCAGCCGAGACACAGGAAACGCTTGCGTATGATGCGATTCCGGAGGCGGCCCGTCACCGCCATGTACGACTGCCACGCCTCAGTCAGAACCCAGCAGAACGAGGACAGGAAGAAGAAATGAAGGAACGCAGCGATCAGGGTGCACAAGACCTGAAGAAGGAAGAAAGAAGAGAGAGGAGACAAGTTAGCAGGATGAGTCATAATGAATCAGTCATCACGTATTCGTAATAAAGATGAAGCGATACACTGGTGTCAGGATTAATCCTTACTTTATTCCGTGTCTGTGTCTGTCCGATGAGAATGAGAGCGTTGGAGGAGATGATGGAGAGGCAGAAGTTAATGAGGATGACTGAGCGCTCAGACCGAATGTACCTGCGGAAAAATGACAGAGGAGAGACGAGGTTAAAACAAACTTTGATTGGGCTTTTTGAAGAATTGTGTCTTTTTGTTACCTTAGAACGAGCCTTTAATATCTACAGATCTCCATGGAGCCCATCATGTTGAACTGTCATGTTTCTACAGTAGCCCAGAATGGACAAACTGAACACATGCTCTACATAAGATAAGATAAGCCAAGATAGACCACCCAGCACAGTCTCATGCAGGAGGTGAGAGCAGTTGTTCATGATGGACACCAGCCCTGCCAGCATCCTCCTCTCTCTCACTTCCTCCATGCTCACAGGCCACCAACACATCAGCCTTCATTCTCAAGTTAAAAGCTGTCCAAAGTCACCAGTGAAGCCAAAGCGAGTTCCTTCAGCCATGATGCTCCCAGTACTCCCTCTGTAGCCTGGCCAGCGCCGTAAGCGATTAGCTTCTACATCTTATTGGGGAGAGATCTTACATTCCCATGATAACAGACTACAGATGGTTTGTACCACTATATCTTCTCCTGGTGCTTAGATCCAGCTCTACATACTCATCTTCTTCTCCTCAATTCAGCAGGGATCACTGTTTTTTCCACTGAGGGTATGCTAGCACTACCTAAGGCTAACAGTTGTTCTGGAGTGTAAACAAGAGGGCTTTTTTTGAATGGGTGACCTGATGTATTCATGAAGCCACTGTAACTGGCAGCTAACCACATGGCACCATAGGGCCTTCTGTGTTTTTTCGGCGTTTCGTGCCCACTGCACGTTCTGCTAAGAAAGAGAAAGTGAAATGAGAGAGATGCTATCACTCAACTGCAGTGTGTGACTTGGATTTTCATTTCACTTCTATCTGATTTGTCCACATAGAAATCCTGGTCACCCTAACTTAGGTTAATGTTCTTCACAACAATTAAAGTCATTCATTCTGCATGTTAGCTTAAAGCTTATGTTGGAACATGATGTCCCCATCCTTAAGTCCAACACACAAAGGCTGCATTCATTTTGTATCAGCTGATTCCACACAAACTAGAACATGCTGAACATGTCATACAAACAAAAGTATCATTTGAGACATTTGTTGCAAGGACATGCCGTTCCACTGAACAAATATCCGATGACTTGACATCTGTTAACCCCCAATGAAAAGCATCAAGATGTAGTCAACAAAGAGGGCACATGATATGCCACTAGTGTCAATGAGTGCAGCATCAGACTGATTTGAATTTGTGAATAAATCAGAGATGTGAATGAATTCAAGGATGAGTACTGTCGATTTAAGGGGTATTTCTGCGCCCAGTGTTGACTCGTATTATCAGACAACTTTTGGTCTTGGGAGTCCAACTGGATCCAAGGGTGTGATGCTATTCAGCCATTATGTCTCTCTTCATAAAGAGGTGCCTCTGAATGGAGTGGTGACCCGCTGTTGTAGCATTCCCATCATCTATGAACTTTTTCAACCTTTCTTGTGCAGCATGGCATTGAACTACAGAGAAGTGATCGAGGAGGAGTCTTACAACTCAAGGATGTTCTCAAGAGGTTAACAATATAGACAGCAACACGCTGTGTACTTGACTTCCCATTTCCCACACATGGCCAAGTTCCATTGGAAAATGAGTCACACAGAGCAAAAAAAAGTTCCACATGGAAGGACGGTGATATGATCGATGTGTTTTATACTAGAACTTCTTTTCAAGCACATGCTGGAAGAGTAATTTCTGAACTTAGAACCTCTCGTCTCTTTTGAGTACAGACTGTACCTACAGTAGAGTTACCACGATACCAAAATGAGTAACCACAATACTATACCAGACAAAGTATCACGGTTCAGGGTATTATTACGATACTGCGGCCTTATAATGTTGTTTGGTGCATGATAAACATAATACTGCTGAAGTAAGAATTAGACTGAAACAAGTTTGAAACAGCAAGTTTGGGTTCTTGAGCAAAATTAGTGGTGTCACTGACGCTGATGCTGTAGCAGACACGCTGCTCGGGCCGGTGCTTCTGCCATGGTGAGTGTGCTGTCTCGTGTCGTGCGCACATCTGAGCGAGACAGAACTTTAGCTTGTTGTTTGTTTTGCAGGGAATTTCTATCGAAACTGAGCTGTCTTCATGGAGTTTGTTCTTGCCGGCAGAAACACACAAACAGCCAATCAGCTAACAGACGGGTGGGCCCAGCGTGCAGAAACAGCCTATCATATCCCCGGACGTCACCAGTAACAGGCAAACAGCCAATCATTCAGCAGCTGTGTTGTTCGGTTGCAGTAGTTGCCGTGTGGGTTTGTTTACAAGGGGGTAGCATGCAGTGAGAAGCTGGCAGGAGAGTAGAGGCGGTGCTATGTAGCAGAAACTGGCACCGGTAGTATAGTAATCCACGGTAGTACTGTTGTGTAGAATTTCTAATACAGTAGGAAAGGCTACGATTTGGCACTGCGGGGTACCGCGGCAGTACTCTAACTCTAACCGGCAGTATATTTCCTTGTGCTTGGTCTGGTTTGAATGTTTCCAAGATGCTTTATCTCACCTCCAGACAGACACATAGATGATGATGAGCAGCAACAACGTCAGTGAAGACACTCCACAGCCCACGATCAGCGTCACAGATGGGAGGTGTAACTTATCCATGTTCTGAAAAAGACAGCAGAAAAGAATACAGAGGTTGTGGTCATTTGTCAAACCTTTTTTATGACACAGTCAAGAAGTAGAATAGAAACACTAGTGGAAAAGCATCACTGCAAACAAAGTCGGGGAGAGACTTAGACGGAGTCTTGCAGATCTGTGGTCTTTGACAGGAGCTGTCAGCAAGATGAATACAAAACCCGAGAAATCGCCTGTTGGCTCCATTTGTGGAGAGCTCACCACCTAACTGTGTCATTTATGGTTCAGATGCAGTCTCTTTAGTCACTCTGAACCTTTTGAGTCCACAAAAGTTCTCAGACATGCTCGTGCTTCAAACAAGGAAAAGCGCTGGTTCGCATGTTTGAGTCAGTCTAAACTGCTGCTGACATCCTGACACGACGCGGGCCAATCTAAGTAAAAAAGTACTGATTCAAGATAACATCCCAATGCCACATCCCATTCCAGTCCATATTAACATAAAATCTGTGTCTAAATATCTTAATTAGATCAAGAAACAAACATTCTGTACCAGAAGGTGTAACATAATTGCTGCATGCTGCATAGACATTGGAACAGGTAGAACATTGGAAAAAGGATGTTAGTGTTTTATGAATATGAAAACCGAGTTACAATGATGGAAGTACCTCTGCTGCCACAACTTACATTTTCATAGGAGCTGCAGTTTTATTCTGTGCTCATACAGTTACCACTGCTTACTGAAGTTTTATCTTCTACATATCTTAACTGGATCAAGAGAAACAGATTAATGCAGGGGCACGGTCCCTGCAGTGTTTTACAGAGAGCTGAAGTCAAATGGAACCCTCCAGGTTTCTCCGGGATGCTGATGTGTCTTATAGAAACGAATATGGAAATCTGAGAAACACACTTCATTTTCTCAGGTACTGAATGAGCTTGCACTCTGTTACAAAAATTGTAACAGACATGATGTCGGAAGTGACACCTCACGACAATAATGTAAAAAGAACTAATAACTGACTTCTACAAATAACAAAGACATACTTTAGGAGATATAAGAGAGCAGCCAGCTACGTCAGACAGACACTTCACCTCCAGGTGTAAAACACATTTCAGTCAGATCAGCTGGACTTCAGTCGGATATCTGGAGGTGGTCTGGGCTGCCAGGAATAAATGACATGTGTGTGTAAAGTCTACATTGAGAATAACTAAACGGCCTCTAGCTTCACTTCTCATTGTTGTTAAATGTAGTGAACGCATCCATCAGCTGCTCCTGTCAAAGCTCTGCAGCACCTCTGACCATCGTCAGCATTTCTGAGAGGTATGGTTATGCTTTATTGCATAGTTAGCCACGCCCCACTGTGATGTCATGGTGTACTGATCCAATAGCATAGTGACTTGCTGCTCATTATGTGCTGTTAGCTTAGACGTTCACCACATGGACAATAAGATGACACTTCAGCCCGACAGACGATGGCGATGATTTGACTCACTGCTGGATGATTAGAGAGTCAGTTTCAGTCGATAGCCACAGTTGGCCGGCTGTACAGCAGAGTGTTTCTGGTGGTGAGTGGAGGTGTAAAGGTTTGCGGGATGACTTCAGACACGCTGACACACACCAGAGGAAGCCCAGCACCGCCTTAGGGAACCGTGATGAACTCAACTAAAAGAATTTCACTGGTGGAGCTTTCAGTGAGAGGCTTTTCTACCCTGACAGGAATTACATTATGTGGGAACACTGTCTGTACACACACACACACACACACACACAGACAAACACACACTACGTACTGTACATGCAGGTATCTGGTATCTACAGCTGGGGAGAAGTCAGCAGGCTGGCTGCTTGTTGGGCCTCTGTTGCAAAGCAAGGTGACTTCAAGGTGATTCATGAATAAACCACAATACTGCAAATCAGCAGAAACACACACACGCACACACACACCTAGTGATGCATGCTTTCACATAAAAAAAAAAAAGAAAGATGCCCATGTTATAGGACTGACATCTGGTTCTATCCTAAAAACTGACAGCTAAACACCATCCCCAGGATACAACAGACATTGTCTTGGTTGCCATGGCTACGCTGTAACATGGCAGCAGCAGCTGCAGCAGGGTGCATGGTGTGTGTTGTATAATGCTGTGTGTCTCTGCCTGTGCTGCATGTGATATTCCAGTTTGTCAATACTGACCTTCAATATATAATTCAAGATTTACTCATCTCTACTTTTCAACTAATTAATTAATTAATTAACTAATTTGAGTATATATTAAATAGTTTAAGTGCTTTGCAGAGAAGTGAAGAAAGAACTAATAAACAGTAGTTGTGCTTCCTATTAACATTATGTGAATATTATGAGTGGGTTCATTAAGATCAACAGTAATAGCATTAATCCCAACATATATGAAATGAGTCAGCCATGGTGATCTCTCACTATTCAAACGATGAATGCTGACCTCAGAGTTATGAAGCAGAGATGATTTCTGAGAGACAGCAAGCTCAAATAATCATTTTTTTGTCTGGACTTATGATAAAATGACTGTGGGGACGTCTTCAACACCAAGAACACTGCCAAAGCAACGATGCAGACTGACATGTTCTCCACTAGTGCTGTGCTGTTATTTCCACTCATTGTTCCCTCTCATTTTTTTATCTACATAGCATCTGTCAATTGTTTCCTGTGTGTGTGTGTGTGTGTGTGTAAGCTGTAAGCACACAGCCATATCCAGGGCAGCATCCCCTGATGAAAATACATTCCTGTGTGGAAAGTATGTAGTAAACTAGTCGGCACAAATTCTCTAGTCAGAAAACCAACTACCTGACCTAGCCAAGACACTCTGGCCTCGCTGACCTCAGAACCCTTGGATGCCAACAACAGCCAGACACAGGCTCCTCATTTTGAATAAGCACAGCAGGGCCTTCAGCAAAAAATCAACATGCAGGGCAATGTTTCAAATAACTTGGTCCAGGATCCGACAAATCAGCAGCCAATCAAATGCTTTCAACCGCACATACATTAGCCACTGACTAAAAAGTACTCCAGTGATTGCTTGCTCAGATTACTCTTCTTTGGCCTGGTGGAATGGTCCAAAACCAAATCTGTGTCATGAGGAGGCAAAGCACGCGTTTGTTGATAAGCTTGTGTCAATGTTAAGTGCTGACTAGTTAGCGAGTTTAACTCAGTTTAACTTAGTTGACCAGAAAGAAACGTCTCAGTGAGACAGAGAGTGAGAGACACAGAGCAGACTGTGTTGTTGAAGAACAGGATGTAATGTGTGCTATCAACAGCGAACAAGCATGACGCAACACGTGTTTGTCCAACACCAACTCAATCATGACTGTAATCATACTCCATAATATTAATAACTACTTCAACAAAACACCTTCGCAGCTACAGCTTTCTTGTAAACAGCCACGTAACACCAATCTGTGGTGAATGCAGCACAAAGTCACTGCTGCCTACTCCACATAAGACGTCAACACAACCACACAATAGTTACACAGATTAATATCAGACACACTTCCTCCAGCTCTGTCATTAGTCTCTTCCATCAGTAAAACACTCTCTGCCCCGGCAACAGTAAATAAATAAAATGTTTCAGTAAATTCTGTTCTGCCCTCGCTCTGCGTTGTTACAATCCATTTGCCACATATAAACATACAGATATATTCATAGTAATAATAGGGCAATAAGAGGTAAAAGGCACTGGCTGAAATGTCTGAGCCCATTGGCTATCAACGATTTAGCTTTTTAATTAGCTTTTTAAAGTTATCTGCATTCATACGCAGGTATCTGCTCACAGAGAATAGCAGAAATGTGTCTCTCTCCTCGTTCTTGTGTATCAACTTACTAATTGGTCTGCACTGAAAGTCTTGGCCCGGATATCTGTTTTCCGTCTTCCAGATATTCGCTGGTTTAGGGTATGGTACAGCCTGCGTTTCCGCTTGTGTCAAACTGCGAGCAATGCTGTCCCCTTACTGCTCCAAAATGGACAGCACAAAACACACACAGACTGTATAAAATGTGGATGCAGGTTTCTGAAGTGTGCTCTGGTCATCGCCATCTTGGCAGTGCCTGATTCCGTCAGCTTCTTAATATAAACAGCTCTCCAACAGTTCTATAAAAATTCAACCCCCCTACAGTTGAATGGAGAAGTTAGCTAGAGAGGCCTGACAAACATTCCGTAAACATGTTCTTTTGTGTTGTGAGGTTACTTTATTACAGGGGCTTATGGAGAATGACTGACTTTTGGAGCCAACCTCAAGTGGTCGTTCGAGGAACTGCAGTTTTTGGCACTATTTTATATATTGGCATCTATTTGGTCAAAGTATTGAACAAATCTTAACCTGACGATGTCATCAGAGGATCCATCCTAATGCACTGTGAGTGAGTGAAGGGTGTTCAGGTGAAGCAAGGGGGACAGTTTAATGAAATAAGCTTTGCTGTTGGTGGGGATGGGGGTGGAGGATGGGTGGACATGAGGGGGCCAAGACATAAGGGACTTCCACCCCCAACACATCCCACTTCTAGCAGGAGATAATTGGCTGAGTTTATAGCTTGTCTTGTCTCCAGGTTTGATGTGTGTGCCGGGGCCAAGTTAATTAAATCCCTCTGATTAATCTGCACTGCAGTGAGTTCCTTCTCTAAAAGCAAAGGGGGGAGAAAAAGATTACGAGTGCAGTGGAATGGAAAGGCGTCTGCTGAGACAGACAAACTTTTTACTTCCTCCTCGGCCAATGACAGAGCTTGGCTGGATGTCTCATGCAGCGTCCAAACGAGAGCGCTACCATCCAAAATAAAGTGACCAGACTGCATTATTCCACATGAGCAGAGACGGAGACGCTCCAGCTACCACCGCTGAGGAGAGCCACGGGATGTCAATTCCTCCAGAAATCAGACTGAATCACATGAGGCTGCTGCCAATATTAACAGTAAACAAATATGATTACTTAAACAAGTTTCACTGGTATCAATTACACAGAATGGATATGATAAAACTACTGATCCAAAAAGAGAAGTTTTACTTCCTATTAAGTATGGCCCGTTCTAAAGTTAGAAAGTACACAAATCTCTGACTTAGTCACTCATCTGACATTAGAGCTGAAATCATTAGTCAATTAATTCATTAGTCAATTGAAAACTATATTGATAGTTGATAAATTGTAACATTTGAAGCATTGAAGAAGTATTTTTTACTGTTGAATATCATTGTAAACCTTTGGAGGAAACAAAGCAGGCAAGTTGCATCAGGTCTTTTTTTCACTACCTTATTTTGTGGACTTAGCAGAGAAGATAAACAAATGAATCAATAATGAAAAAAACCCTTTATTGACTTTGCAAGCTAACGAATGGATCAGGGCTACTGCAGAATGAGTCATATCCAGCGCTGAGATAAACTAAAAATGATCATGTTTTCATGATGAACATATCTGAGGACTAAAGGCCAACTTGTTATTTTTTTCCAACTGCATAGCAACAGCACATGATCGCACATTAGGTATGCAGCTGGAATCAGGATACTGTTAGCGTAGCTTAGCATACAGACCAACAGCAGGAGGAAACAAATGTGTATCTTGTTTGTTTTAAAGGTCCAGAGTGTAGAATTTCATTGCATCTAATGATGTGAGGACTGCATTGCAGTCTCCTAACATCACCCTTGCCTACCTAGTGTAAAGGAAAAACAACACTTTAAGGGCTCTGTCTAGAGTCAGTATTTAGTTTGTCTGTTCTGGGCTAATTTTGAAACACAGTGTTTCAACATGGTGGCCTCCATGAAGGAGGAGCTGTAGATATAAAAGGATGATTTTAAAGTAACAAAAATAGAAGGACTCTTATTTTCACGTGATCATACATGCATGAAAACCTGACTTTACTTCCTGCCTTGCTTTCCCTCTGTCTCTGATTAGGCTCTCCTGGTTCTTCTTGGTTTTGGTTCTTCCTTCTGGATTTTGGATGTTTGGGTGTTTTGCCTCAGTCTCCAGCTGCCTTTTGGTTAGTTTGTTTTTAACATTTATGTCAAATGAACAGCTGTACATTATGTTGGCACAAAAAAAGTCACTGAACACATACCATCACATTTCTAATAATATTAATAATTATTAATAATCATATTATCATCATTTTTTCCTGTTATTTCATCTGTGTAGATCTGATTGTACAGCCACAGCCACTCAGATTTACCACACCCAGTCGGATATATCTATTCAGTCCAATCAGATAAACGAGGGCCTGTCATTATTTCTTCACTATCAAACGATAGCATCATATCATTCTAAATGTGGTATCAGAACAGTACTGAAGTACTGATACTTTAGACGACCTTACTTTGTTGCATCAGTAGTTTTAGGCGTGCTGGAACTATTTTATGAACAGAGAGCAGCTGGGCGCAGTGACTGTCTGAAGCTTCCTGGAGTCTTGTTGTCATCATGTGGAGACTCCAACAGTCCTACACATAATCCCCAAACTAAACCACGGATTTTGAGGCCTTTGAGGACATTCTGTTTTAATATGGACTAAACAAAGTAAACATAATGTGTTCACTGGAGAGTTTTAGATTTGTCACCTTAGGACAAAGCCAGACTTGAATTTGGCACCTGTTGAAACACAATAATTCTGAAGCCCTGCAGACCTCGGTCAGACCTCAGATCTGTGTTCTTATTTGTTACTCAGATTGTCGGCTAATTGACGAAAAAGGCTCATCACTGCATCTATATGCTCCTGACAGCACACTGAAAGTGGCTTACACAGGCTTACACCATCCAAAAAGATACAAGCACAAGCACGTTCATTCATCCTCTCCCCCCTCAACACACACTGCTCTGGCACTGGCAGTAAACTGGGCTCAGGTTTTGGGGCTTTTGCCTTTGACTGCAGTGGATTTTTTTTCTTTCTGTTTTTTCCTTCTATAAAAGCCTGCAGCGCAGTTGGACTGAGCAAAATGGACACAAGAGGTGGCAGCAAGAGAGTAAATGATGGAGTAAGCAGAGGGAGAGAGGGAGAGCTCAAATATAATGCAACATCAGAGTATGAAAAATGGCGCGATGAAATGAAGAGAGGGATGGGAGGACGAGAGAAGCGACGGGGGGGAAGACGGAGAGGAAAAAGGAGGTTGGGGTGTTTATCATGCTGGGGCTGTAGCAGGCTAGCTGCAGACAGAGCGGCTGGACCGTTTAGAAGCTACTATGTGTTGCAGTAGGGATAATTAGCATGGTAACCATGGCTGTCTCACAAACAATAGGATGTGGGAGAAAGGGATGACAGAATGTGGAAGAGAGACGTGTTGCCTTTTCCTCAATTTCTGGCAAAAAGAATCGCCAAAATGTGGCTTCCCTCAGGGTGCGTGAAACCTCCAGGGTGCACCGGAGCTGTGAACAGGCTGTCGTCTGCACAGGTGGAGGCAGGCCGCAGGGAAGACAGCAAACTGAAGGCACCTATTATTGGTTCAGTGATGATTATTAGCCGGTATATTCAGATTTCACAGATTTAACTGTAGCTGAACACAACTAAGAATCTGTAGCCGGGCTAGCAGCGCTGCTCTGTGAGGCTGTGCTTACTGTGGGCACAGCAGTGCTTTAAGCCAACAGATAACAGCATGCTCACAATAGCAGTGCTCGCTAGGGTTGCAAATGGGTGGACAATTTCCACAAACTTTCCATGAGAAGTTAAAATTGGGAATTTTGGACACGTGTAAATGGGAATTATGCAAAGTACTGGGAATTTATTGTATTTTCACTGGAAATTTTGGGTAATTTAGCAATTAGCATCAAGATAAGTTAGCCTCATAAGCTATCAAAGAAATGATGGTAGCTACAACTTATTTAGCATCTAAATTATCAGCTGGCTGTGCATGTGATGGAGGAATGCACAGTGAATATAGGGGTGATTGAGGAATTGCAGACGGGTGTACTTGATTATGCTAAAATATATTTTCCTCTACTATATTTAAGTTCCCTATTAAAGGCCAATCTTCAATTCAACCTTCAGTTTGGTACATTGCTTGTTTATTCCCATAAATTCCTGTTAATTTCCATGGAAAGTTTCCAACTTTGAAAAACAAAAAATCCCAGATTATGCAACTCTAGTACTCACAAACTGATGTTTAGCCTATATAATGTTTACCATTTTCATTAGCATACCATTTGTTAACTAAAGTATTTTGCAATTTGAAATGTTGATCTGATGATCATCGTGATCGTGATACGAACACAGAGATCACCAAAGCTGTTACAGTTCATCCACAAGGTGTCACAAACATCTGTACCAAACACCACGATGATCCATTCAAATTACAATGAAAAAAACACAAATGTTACCAATGAAATGTCACCAGATGATGAACTTCTTTAGGCTTTGCTCACCATCAGGCTATTCAAAATGCTGACCCAGACCATCTAATGCATGCTGATATATTTTTGCAGGATAAATTTAATTCATCCTCTGGGATCCATGAATGTCTGTACAAAACTACGTGGCAGCCCATCCAATATAAATTTAACATTTTTCAGTTTGGAGTGGCGGTCTGAAGTGGCGGACCAACAGACCACCACTGCTCCTTCCATATTTTCTGACATTTTAAAGACAAATAAATTCACAAATAATTCTACGGTTGACTGAGAAAGTAATTGGCAGATGAAAATCAAAATGAAAATAATCTTACATTGCAACCCAAGCACACAGGTGTGTTTGGGAATAGTGGTATTTATCAGTCTTCAGGCTGCTGCTGCAAGATTTCCTCTCTCATTCATAAATGCTTTACATCAGGCATATTCCTATTTTTTTCCTAATTTTGTGTTTAACTACTAAGGATTATTTTGTATTTGTAATATTTCACGACTGGTGTATAAAATGTCAAAAGAATCAAAAATGTCTTTCATAATTTAAATCTGTAATGAATCATTACAGTGCAGAGTTATCATGAGCTGTCTGCTGTTCTATTGTCTTTACATGAGGAACAAATCATGCTTTGCTCCACACTAGCAGCATTTCAGGGATGCTGAAGCTTCCCAGTGTCCCACTCAGCTGAAGGCCTGCCCATAACTGAACTGAACTAGTGCTCGGATGGAGAAGAACCTCACTGCAAAGAGGTTTTGGGTTGACCCTCTGAAGGATAAGCAGTTATAGATAACATATGGATGGACTAATAATTAAGCCTACAAAATGTCTTATGTCCACCACACATCAGGAATACAGCAGTGTCTTTCAAAATCGCTAGTGTAACTCTGACTGCCCAACAGCAAAACTGTAAAACCCAATTTACACCTACGGTACAAGAATCAACTAACCAGGTGAGACCAATATCAGCAACGTTCAATGGACTTCACAACATCTTCTTTCCAAAAGCAAACATGGCAGCACTGATCTTCCATGTCTGTGCATTGTGCGTAAAACAAGCTGGAAACAAGATGTGGTTAGAGTAGCTTAGCATGAAAGCGTTCCAAGTGGTGCAAGAAGTAGCACCCTAACTCCAATCATCTGTTTGTTGTTTACAGCCGGAGCAGCTTCTCTGTGTCATCAGGGATGTTGCCAACATTAAAACCTTTGCTCAGCAGCCACGGTCACCTGTGCTACAGCTGGAGATGCTGCACAGAAGTACTAGACCGATATGTCTTTTTCTTTTGACAATAAAGAATCTGAGTGGAAGGAAATGGATGGATGGATGGATGGAAAGATGGATGAATGGATGGATGGATGGATAGATGGAAAGATGGATGGATGGATGGATGGATGGATGGATGGATGGATGGATGGATGGATAGATGGAAAGATGGATGGATGGACGGATGGATGGATGGATGGATAGATGGAAAGATGGATGGATGGACGGATGGATGGATGGAATGAAGAGTTCCAGCACATAACTCAAAACCTGCAAACTGACATTTCTGCTTGTTCACACATTAAGCAAAGAAGATGCTGGTAGACATGTTGGAGTGTGGACAAAGCCAGGCTAACAGTTTCCCCCTGCTCCCAGTCTGTATGCTATGCAAGGCTAACCTGACCACAGCTCTGCACGTAACAGTATCTCACAAATGTTGATTATTGCTTTAAATTGCCATTGACCAACTCTCTCAGTCCACTGATGAACTAATCATTTCAGCGCTGAGAGAACAAAGCACGCACACACACACACACACACACACACACTGCAGCCTGTCAGCATGAAGACTGGCATATTTAATGCTGAAACCATCAAAGCGTGCAGCGCCTTCACTCACATCCCTCCCTCTCCGTCGTCTTCTTCAATCAAAAACCGCAACCTCCGTCTTGAACAAACAGAATGGAATATGCTGAACTCAAGGTGGTAAACCCACGCTGTTTCATCCGTGTAATCCACACGTTCCCCCTGGCCTAGCCTCCATTCCAGGCCGTGCAGGCAGCAGGACGAGCAGCACGCTGCCTCCTATGTCTTTAAGAAGAAAAAAAAAGCCTTGGTGCCCATGCTGTTACCAGGGCAACTAGTGAACAAACTGCTTCCGAGGCAATTTCCAGTCTAATAATAACTAATCGCACTGAATGAAAATTCCCCACAAAGACACTGCCCTTTCCCCAAAAGAAACTGGGGCACATTTGAGTCACCGGGATAGTGCTGTGATTTTAACAGACACTTCATTATCACATACACGCACGCAAACACACACGCACACACACACATGCACACTGCTGGCTCGATGTGTCCAGCTGCAGGCACAGTGTAAGAGAACTGTGCTCTGTAGCTGCAGGTCTTATTGAAATGTGTCTGCTTGCCGTGTTCGGATTGTTGGATCGCCATGCAGCACCTTCTCCATGAGGCCTGGTAACCATGGAGACAGCCACTGACAGTGTAATACGTTAACATATGCTAATGTGGATAACAATAGTTGGGTGTTCACATGGAATAGAAAAGGTGAGGGGTGGAGGTTGGCTGCTTGGTCGGTTGGTTGGTTGGCTGGTGGTGGAGGAGGGGAGCTGGGGGCATGCAGGTATGATCATTAGCTGTGTCACCATGTCATGTATGAGCACCACCATCTTAATGCACAGGTTAGCCCACACTGTGTGTGCATCTCCTCTGACAACACATCACATCTCCCACTTAGGTGCACGTGAATAAAGCCCCCCCCCACCCAAACGTAAAAAAAAAAACCTTGGCAAAACGTTTTGCATGGCATGTCGACACAGAGAGGGAAGGAAGGTGGTGGTGGAGAGGGAGGATCTGTTGATATGTAATGACAATGACGCCCTTTGCAAAAAAAAAAAAAACAGCTGATGCGTTCACATAAAAAGAAGACCACAAACACTCACACACACTCACACACGCACACACCTTTAACGTGAACGAAGTGAAGGGAGGTTTGTCGGACTTACCATTTCGGGATTTAGCCGTGCTAAAATGGCGAAGGTGGACAGTCTGTCACACACGCATTTGGTTCTGAATGAGTCGACTAGCACGGCTTTGCAGCCCCTGGCAGACCAGGATCCCAGCAGAGAGGAGCTGCACGGAAGAAAAACACACACACACACACACACCACACAGACACACGCACGCACACACACACAGCCAGACAGACAGAGACACAGGGGGAGAAGAAGCGATGCGGTGAATATAGAGGCAGCCCCGGCAAAAAAAAAGCAAAAAAGAAAAAGCGGTTCAAATCCCACCGCGGTACACCGGCGATTTAATCCACTTTACATGTCCGCCGGATGCAGCAGGCGACGGCGCAGAGAGCGAAGTGAGCGCGGTGATGAGGAGGCTGTGAGGCGGCGTGCTGCAGGTCTCTGCCTGGACACTTCTACTACCAACACGCTGCTAACAGCCCCACACATGCACTCATTATTATTATTATTATTATTATTATTATTATTATTATTATTATTGTGTAACAGTAGTACTAATTAAGCGCTATAATAAAACTGGCTATGTGACGGGCTACTAAGAATAATTATTACGACTCATTTATAAATTACTATTACCCATATTTTTTTTTTTTTTTTTTTTAGAATAAGCACAATTTTTAATAAGAATACATTAATCAGGCTACACTCCAGCATTTGATGTGGCCCTGATGGATGCTGGGAGTGGTGTGCTACAAACACGGTCCACTGATGGAGCACCACTATTGCAAATATATATATACATATACATAACATATCATAGTAGAAAAAAAAAGTGCTGCCAGTATATATCAATTACACCTGTGCTCTTCCTGCTTTGACAGGTCAACATGTTTGTTAAAGAGGAATCTTAATCAGTGCTCCGCTCACGCCATAACGTGTGTGAGAAGAGCTGGACATAGTTCAATGGCTGCTGTTGCTAGTCTGACTCGTTATTACTCTGGCAGCTTGTTAATGCCCAAACAACTGATGATGAAAAGAAAGGAATGGTTGTGATAATTGTAATATAAAATGATTTTGTACGGAAACTCAACAATTAAGACTTCAGAAGGCAAAATGACCTGAAGTTAACAGAAGAGTCACTTCAGACGTTACATTTCACTTATGATTATAACAATTTATAACTTTTAGTTTATAAACTTGTTATAGATGATTCAACTCAGTATAATTTTTAGATTAACCTCAATCCAAATGTTGAACATATTTCTTGATCACAGATTTCATTTCAAAACATTTGTTTTATTTCTTTCTATTATTCTGAATTGCAAAGTGTGTAAATGTATTTTATAATGACTCATGAGTCATTGCATATAATATAGATAATATTCAGTGGGTAATATGGAACAGGGACAGAGAAAGTCATGCATAAGTGACCACAGTCTAGTTTGGCTAAAGCACACAGTGATCCATGAAAAAAACCTTTCACTTTGTACACGGTAGGTCAACGGTGTTAATGTTTTGTTGGTGGATCAGCGTTGTGGGGTTTGGTTAATATGACACCTCTGGCAATTACATAGAAAAACTCCATTTGACTGGGGCTCCTGACACACACTGGCCTTATATCACTCTGCTTCAGTGCACAGAGAAATTAAGCAAATAAGTCAAATTGATGAAAAAGCAACCGTGTGTTATGAATTAACAACAGGCGGCAACAGGCGACAGACTTCAATTCTCCTCGCACAAATTTACATCCACTTGATTGACTTGAATTTACATCGACTTGATTGAGCAGCGCACTGGTTTTGACTCAAACTTGTACTCCGGCCATGGAATCCAAATGAATTTGTCAGGCCCTGACAATAGTGAGCACTTGAAATGTCAATCATCACGCTGCCTTTTTGAAAGCTCAGAGAAATCTATAGTCTGAATTCAGGCCTCACGTCCACTAATCAAATCAAACATAAAGCAATGAGTCGATCTTTAACGTAGATGTTGTGGTTGTATGGGTCTGACTCCTGAGAACTCCATTTCTGTTCTTCTGTCTTTAGAGTGTAACTGGCAACAACTTCATGGCAGTGTGTCAGGTCCTATAGTGCAAAGATTTCTGGGAGTAATCTCCACAGAGTGGAGTGCAGGCTCATATTTCTGCATCACATTACGCATCAAGTCCAATTGAACCCCCAAAGAGCACCGTTGTGTCACATTACAGCTCCATCGCGACTGCTGGAGACACTCGGCTGCTATTCCAGTCAGTGTGCCAATGTCAGCAGAGAGCATGAGCGCTGCGTCTTATTACAGCCCAGCTCCACCAACTCTGCGGATGTACATAGATGGCTACATTTATTAACAATTTACATAAAATCAATATGTAATTATGCTTCACTCTTTTTTGACTTTACTCAGCCAACTCAGGCCAAACTAGTTTGTAAATCTGGAGAATGAATGATACACTTTCAGAGGAAATGTAATGCATGTCCAATTCATTCATTCTAATAAATTTAAACCTTGAGATAGTCAGTGCACAGCAGGTGAGCCGGACATGCAAAAATGTGCAATTTATTTACAGGCACATATGAGTCAACATATATGAAGTCAAATTATAAACAGTTAGCTGTCCAACATGAGGCAGGAACTTTTTCATTGCCACTGTCACCAAGTTTTGATGTAACAGTAGGATCAACACAGGCGTTTCCAATGGTACTTATGAAGAGTATGATCTAGACCTGCTCTATATGGAAAGTGTTAACTTATCATGAAGATTTTTAAGCGCAGATCCATAAAGGAAAGCATCACAGCCTGTGTAAATTCAAACACAAATCATAGTACGCAAAATGATGCTGAAAAGGTGGCTGCTGACTAAGAAGAGCCAACTATTTTAAGACATGCCACTGCTGAAAGGCTTTCAGCAGATGTCGGAATTGCGACAGAAATGTGATGCAGCCATGGCAACTAGAAGACGACGCAGCCAACGCAGTGAACGAGAGGGGTAACCTTTACAATGAACATATTCAAAATCCTGATTAAAAACAATGGACATCAATAACTTAGAGTGTCTTTGTAAGTTAGAGTTCTTTCACAAGCCTTCACAGCAGCTTCAGCACTCATGTTTAATCATCGGTTGCAGATATACAGTGTTTCTTACATTGTGTGTTTAGATGAGACAATGCTGTTACTCAAAAATCTCCAACAAGTGTTACGGTTAGGGTTGAGACCTGGTGACTTTAAAGGCCATGATTCAACCTATCAAACCAGTCAGTGAATCCACTGTGGGTGCCCCTCCCTTTGATTTGTCAACTGTTACAACACCAGCGACAACCTGAGTAACAACCTGAACAACAAGAATTAATCAGGATATTTAATAGTCATGCATCCGTCTCATAACATAGACAGAAATAAAGACTACAGACTGCTTGCAAGTGTATGCATGGTGTTTGTGTGTGTGTTTGTGTGTTAGCCCCATGAGGTGACTCAGTGCTGACATTAGCACATCACCTCTAACAGAAATCCAATATATTAGGACTCAGTGCAGTTTCTCTGTGTGGCTGACATGATTAGGCCTCTCTGTGAGGCACACAGTGGCCTGCAGACAGTCTTGCCCCCACCGTCTAATTGGATAATTTAGGTGCTGGTCCAGCAGCACTGCATGGAAGAGTATTCTCTGCCAAGAATGGGCCACATGGATGAAAAGCAGTCTGTCAGCACTGAGGAAATATATAAACATGGGCTCTTTTGTAGAGAGCTAGATGGAGGAGAGCTCCTGCCTGATGTTTAGTGGTGGGGCTATAAGATCCTGCATCCTTAGAGAGATTAACTGTGATACAAGGAAATACAAAGACTGAATGTGATGTATTTCTTACTTTAAAAATCTTCATTTGACATTAAATGACTATTAGCTTTATCTCTTGCTGTTTAAAGGACTGGTTTGTAGGATTTTGTGGCATGCATTTCTTCCTGACATGAAGAAGAAACAACATTGTGAATATTTCTACCGTATTCTGTAAATATAGTCTTCTCATCCTACACTGGACCTTTGCTATGCACTTTAAAGGTAGGGTAGGAGATTTTCTGGAGCACTTTTTACCACATTTCTTGAAAACCTCTTCAGGACCTCATTGCAGCCAATAAAACAGAAGGTCTGTCAAAACAACAAGTTTTCGTCCAGTCTTTCCAGTGGGCGAAATCATGGGAAATCACGTTGATGGGGCTGCTCATTACGATTGGATCCTGACACATCCATCAAACTTCAGTCCACTTCTCCCTCCCCTTCTGTGCATTCACCCATTCGTGAACGAATAGAGACCCTTCATAACTCTGAAGGCGTGGTTTCGCAGGGAGGTCTGAAGAAAAGGCATGGGTGTGTATTTTCAAAATATAGCTTGCTGGAACCATTTTCCCAACATCTCCTACCCCACCTTTAACTGTGAATCTTAACTATGGTTAGAAATGCACATTACTGTAAACATGAGGTGCATCAACTATACTTCACATATATAGGATGAATAGTCATGGGGATGCAGGCTATGGAAGTATGATGTTATCAGGGTTATTACAAGGGAGCATGCCAAGTTGTATTATGGGAATTGTAGGATCCAGGGTTTTTGAATGTTGACCTATATACTATAGAGACTTCAAGTCATATATCTCAACCTCTGCTGCATCAATTGTGACTGTTCTTGTCTTCTTGTTTTTAGGTTTTAAAATCCTTTAAGGAGGTAGTTTGATTATCTTTGAATATAGCTGTATATAGATCTCAACATTTCAAAAGTGCACAATATATAGATATGACTATACTGACATATAGTTTCCAGTTAGTCTACAATCTACTGTATATATATTCGATCTACATATATTTTTAAGGTTGCGCAATTCTTAATTGTTCTTTTTTTTGCCACCCACTGTGTACCACCCGCCACACAACACCACCAACAGAGACAGAGAATTTTAGTGACTAGTTGGTGAACATCATTAAGCAAGAGACACTTTTTCACAGGAGTTGGTGGAGGGCAAAACAGAGCTGAAAGGAGAGATTCAAGTGGACACAACTGGATGCTGAAGTTTCTGATGTTTCTCTGTCTGAACCAGACTTTCAAAGTCGACACATGAAGCTAAGTTTAAGAAAAAAACAACATTTGGAGTGAACCAAAAAAAGATGATTTATGAAAATAAAAGTTATTTGTTTTTGCAAATGAACCTTTTGTGTACTTTGTTGGAAAAATAATTCATTATCAGTTCCTTCTAACTCGTCCATAAAGCTGATAGTTGCACATCACAGCTCTGACACATGATGTTCTATCAGATGTTGGGTCTTGTCCTCTAAAACAGCTGCTTGAGGTGGCTGGCACATGAGTTTGTGTGAATTTGCGTGCTCTGAATATAAATACAGAAGAAAGTGAGCAGCCTGTTCCCTGTGTTACAGCCACTTTCTGTTAAGAAGTAAACAAACATGGCCCCTGCCCACCGAACTTCACCTCCTCTTCTCTAATTGTATTTCAGTAATTGATGAAAAGTCCACCATGGTCAGACCCAGTGTCTGTGATGAATTGAGGCAGCTCCTCAACATCAGCCCTGACTCTGTAAACCAGCTGAGACAGCAAGGTTGATTTGTATGAATAGAAGCAAAGGTAGTTAGTGACTGCAGTCTGGTAAACAAATGTGTAGCCTACACACAGATACCTCTCTCCTCTGAATCAATCAGAAAACCTGTCCTGTAGTGACTGTTTAATGCCATCTAAGTTCTACTTACATATGGATAGAATAGAGTATGACTGTGCGCTGAACTCTAGCTAATGTCTGATCATGCACCACATTTACGTGATATGATTTAAAAGATTGTTTAAATTATTACGAACCTTTTTTTTTTCTGAAATGGCCCCTTACTATCATTGAGGAAACTGAAGACCCCTGGTGAAAGTTACAAATAACTTTTTAATTGCATTAGACAAAGGTCTCTGTAAGTTCTCCAGATATTGGTAGGTCTTAATGCTGTAATCGACATAATTGACAATCACATCCTATTTCAGAGACACAGACATCTAATTGACATTGAAGGAACAGCATTAAGCTGGTTTAGGTCCTATTTTCCAGACCAGTCTCAGTCTGTGCATATTTATAATCAATCATCCATGCACAAATTAATCACAAAGTTCCACAAGGTTCTGTGCTTGGACCAATTCTATTCCTATTCTAACCTTCTGTGTGTTTTCTTGAGGATGTATTATTAGGAATTGCTTCAATAACATTCATTGTTATGCATTTGATATCCAATTATATTTATGGATCAAACCAGATGAAACCAATCAGTTAGCTAAACTTGGATGACCTGTAGTTTTATGATGATAAACTGGAGTTTGCTTGTTGTGGGAGTTCAAGGTCATATCCTTTTTTAATATATTTAATTCACACAGTCACTTTGCAGCACCCACTGCCTCAACTCCACCCACACTTCATGTTTTTGCTGATTTTTTTTATTAGTGAGAGAGCTGGTGGAGGCAGGACTGCAGATATGGCGGCATCCATAGCCACCACATGCTGAGCTTCATGACAGCTCTTCAGAAACCTCATGGACTACATCCATGTTTCACACAGTCACTCACCATGAACTGCAGCATTCCTAGTATTTGTGTACTGTCCCCCATGTCTATATTCTTCATAATAATAAAGGCATAAAATGTCCCCAAAATGTATGTCCCAAAATAATTGTCCTATCCTAGGATAGGACAATAGGGCAAATACACAGTGTATTCCTATGAGAGTTTGAATTGTCAGATCTCCTCTTAGACTGCACCCTCACTCTTTAGGATGATGGCAGATTGATGCCAGATCACAGTTTTAGTATTTATAGTGCATCAGGTGAGACATACTGTAAACAAAACTAAGTAATAATGTCAGTGTGAGTGAGAGTGAGAAAGACAGGAAGAAGCTGCTGATGTTCTTGTTATTGATTTCAGGAGATTAAAGTGTGGTGCAAGTGAAGGCCCGGGCTTCTTCACAGCTCTTATCAACATGACAAGGATACCTCCTCAGATTTCAATTTCTCTCCCAAATATTAACTCATTAATCATAGTTGCTGTCCAAGATAGATTTTAATTTTGCATACAACATGACTCCACCAAGCTTCAACCCCCCAACCCCACACCCAAGAGATTATGTTTCTTATGTCTGTAGATGGTGATGATGTCATTCAACAATGAATGCCAATTGAAGGAGAAGTAGAAGGGATTTAAATTAAATAGAGGAACACAGAGCTGCAGAGTGCTGTGGAAACAGGTAAGCAGAGGAAGCGATGAGTCTGCACAGTCAAATATGATAAAATATACTTATACAGCAATGAAGGCTTTTTAATGGGGTTTTGAACTGGTATGAGATACTGTCTGAACTAAGAAGGGAAATAAAACGGCACAAGCAAATGAAGAGCGTTTTCTCATAGACGATGTGTGACTCAGCTCAAATGCTAAATTCAGCCTTCATTTAGCCGTAAGTCCATCAGCAGTTTCTGTTTTAATATAAACTGTTTAAAAATGTTCTCTTGCTGTTTAAAGGACGGCTGTGTAGGATTTTGTGGTTCCTTCAGGTCACCCTCTACTTTCTAGCATGAAGAAGAAACTATGGTGACCGTAGAGTGTAAAAACAGATCACAAAAAAAAACACACTTCTTATTTTCAGGTGATTATACATTAATGAAACATAGTCTGCTCATCCTACAGTGGACCTTTGCTACAGTATGATGCAGCAGAGACTGACATATATAACTTATTCGAGTCCAACCACTTCCACTGTTTTTTTATAATCACTATTAAATGAATAATCCTTCCTGTAGCTCTTCAAAACAAAAGCATGAAATGGCATGTAATAATACGCAGTCACTGTTCTTCCATCCATCCAGTTTCTGTTTAGTAGGTTACACCCTGAACAAGTCGCCACTTCATCACACAAAGACAAGCAACCAATTTAGATTTTAAGATCATGTCTTTGGACTGTGGGACATACACATACACTGGGGGAACATGAAAACTGAAAGTCTGCAGTCGAGGTCGAACCAGGAACCTTACTGCCAGGCAACAACCTCATGAACCACTGTGCTGCCCTTTCGACATTTCTTATGATAACACAATCTGCTTTCAGCTCTAGAATGTTTCAGAAAACTGGACAGAGGAAGAGATGGAAATATCTGATGTGGTAAACAGAACTGGAAGAAGTGATGATATGTCTCAGCACTCAATGTGTGTCTGACAGGACTGAGTCTGAGTTGACAAAACTAAAACAGACTTTGGCTGCTTGTGGAAGACATACTGTATATCCATCATTGCTGATAGCACACTATACTGTACACTCATGTGTAGTATCAAAAGTGTGATGTGGCTCATAAGAAAGAACCTCAGTCAGTGGAGTCAGACCTGCAGGCTCTCCACACATCAATCAGCATGTCCTCAACAGAAAAATGGTTGCACAAGTGGTTTCTGTGCATCTTGTTCCAACCCATATTTATGGGAGTGTCCACATTTGGCCATAGTAAATAGTTTGATGATTGCAAAGCAGTCCCATGTTAAACCAAAAGTAAATATTAATTCATTTTAACTACTAAAATTCTTTACTTACACCACATAATGCTACGTACATTACAAAACATTATTATTATTAACGTAAACGTAAACCATGACCCCATAAACCTAACCAAGTAGTTTCTGTTATAGAGTTTTCCTTTGGTTACACATAGCCATGCATGGGGCTTGGGGTCATAGACAGTGACAGCACTAAATCATATCAGAAAAGACTCCGAGGCTGCTGTTTGGAGTGCTAGAGGAGTGCGGGTGCCACCCTACCCTGACGCTATGGTGACCAGGGTTGAAGAAACTGAATCTTGGCCTCCTTGACATAATAGATAGCTAACTGTTGACCTGTTGTCCATTAGCATGCACAGACAACAGTGGCTCCAAACTAGAATGTGCTGAAGGTGAACACTAACATGGGTAACAGCTGTAAGGGATTAAAGTCTGACCATCAGCATGAGCTGGGCAGAATAGAGTCCGACTCATATGCATACGTGAATGTATGTGAGAGTGTCTCTGATTCGTCTTGATCAAGCTTCAATAAATATGACAGCATAAGACATCAGAGGCTCCTGAACTTTCTTCCCTCCTGACCTGGTGCCATTGATTTCAACGATTTGAACCATTTTCTCAGTTTTGTTGCTTACACTGAGCTCCAGTAGGCCGGAACAGCTCTGGTACAGTTACTCTTTGATAGTCATAGATGTCTTTTTTACATCACACTTCATTGGCACTGTTCAGTTGTTTAGATATGGCCATTGTTGACATTGTCTCAATGGTCACTGAGATATATGACTTTTGATTGTCAGGCTTCATTTCGGTTCAGGCCATCATGTTAATATCTTTTCCACTTCTCTTTCCTACACACATCAACTCCTTCTTCCCATTTCACTTGTTATCTTTCTGCAGGTCTATATGTGCCAAGCCAAACTTCTTTTAATCCCTTGACTGAGGCCATGAATGTTCTGCTCTTCATCCCTGTAACACAAGTGTTCGCACCCATCTAAATGCAAATGTCCAAACCTGCATTGCAATAAGGCTGCAAAATGTTTGCCTCTTTCTTTTGCCCTCTCTTTCCTTCACTCTATGCGATATTTTCTTGTCTTAAACAAATAGGGCACTTAAGAGCTAGGAGCAAATGAGTAGTGGTTTGAATCTGGCCACAGAGGCAGTAAAACTGAGCGGTTCAATATGTATTTTTACTCCTTTACTATGCTCTCATTCCCTCAGTCTCTCTCTCTTTTTCTCAGTAGACTGTGCACTGCTCTCTATCGTACGTGTTGATGTGTGTGCGTAGGCCGGGAGAGGGAGGAAAACTGTGAGCGACACTTTTAATTTTCCACATGCTGCATCAGTGTCGTAGCAGTGATAGCGTGGGGTTAGCGTTTTCCCAGACAAGAGCTGCGGAGCTGTCCAACACACTCAGCACCTTTCACTGGGGAGCAGTGCACTGACTTTGTCAAGATAAAAAACACTGTGGCCAGCCAAGGAACTTTCAGAGGGAACATGGTGTCTCTAAAACATCCACTGTGGAGCATGAGGAACCTCCTTATGTGCTACACACTACAAGACAGTATCTTGAATATTTACATATGGGATCTGGATCAATTAGTGTCAGTTCAGCTTGCCAGAATGAAGCAGTTTGATTGGTTATTTGTGGAAGATACTGACTTCATATGAGACAATTGGAATAGACAATTTTTTATTGAAATCTGAACGCGGCCATTTTCTTTGCAATGTAAGTGTTAAAAATTATTTTGAATCTCAGCTGAAATGTTACAATTTGCATTGCATCATATAATATAAAGTGTTACATGAAATATTAGTCAATTTTTCATCCAAAGTGAGTAGAAATTTCATTTGAATTTTGAAAGAATTGACAAAAAAATGTATGTTGCCATCCACAGTTATGTGACTGTTCAGCAGAGATATAGATGAACAGTTCATGGAAGTCATTTTCGAGTAGTGTACCCTTGCAGAATGAGAAGAGGAGGGCGTAACAAGATCAGAACATGATGGAAATACATGTATGTTTGTTTCATGTATTAATCCACCCAGATCTCACATTGTCATCTCTTCAGTGGAGCAGATTTATTTACTATATATTATTTCCATTTAACTTTGTCCACCAACATTTCCACCCCAGCCAAGCACAAAAACCTTTTTGTGATAATGTAATGTTTTTTGTCATTCTTAGACTCTTCCCTGAAAGGAATAAAAACCTTCTGGGGAGCATGAATGTCAGTAAATCTAATTTGTTAATTTAATTTAACAATATACCAATTAGAGGTTCATCCTCTGGGGAAGATTTTTGGATATTTCATAAAAAACTGGGGATATATTTATTACAGTGCAAACTGTAATTTATTTGGAGTATTAGGCAGTAATGAATGTTAGCTTTAGCATTAGAAAGGCCTTCCAGTAGTTCCACAAAGATGAATTCAAATAATGTGTAGTAGAGGCTGAAATATCACAATACAAACAATAATGAATTTGATCAGGTGACAAAGAGTCACATCAATTAATGAACAATGTAGTGAATCTTACCTATCGCTCTCGTCCCAGGATATACAGGTCTGGTTCGTAGTGCCCTAATGGAAGGGGAACACAAAGAATCACATGATCACCATGGGAGAACAGCAATAATAGAACACATAGGTTTATATATTAAATTACTTTAAGATAAAAAAAAATCACTCACGTTGTACAGGTGAGAAAACTCAACTACAAGTGGAGCAGAGAGGGAAGCAGGGGTGGGCTTGATGGCCACTGACAAAACCTTGGAGTTGAGGACTGTGCTGTTTCTAGAGGAAGAAAGAAAAAGAAAACGGAATATTAGTGGCTAATCTTTGAACTAAATGCTAACATGCTAATGTTTAGCAGATACAATGTTCACTATTGTAGTTTAGTATGTTAACACTAAACAAAATAATGGTGCTAGATGAAAAGTCAGAGAATCACCCAAATCATGAGGGTTCATTGTCTGGGGACCATGAATATATGTTGAAAACTGTTGAGCAATCTAGATTTCTGGTGGAAATAACCAAAAAAAAAAAAAAAAAAAAAGATTGTCAAAACATTTGTAAAGTTGCATAGCTCAATAGTTAACAAAATCATTAGGATACCATTTGGGAACCATAAATATCAGTCCAAAATGTATTGATCTAATGTGTAAATAGATGATATATTTTACAAGACAACTGGAAACTGCTGGTGTCAGAAATTTCCAAAGTTATAAGAACTCATTCTCTGACCACTATAAGCAAATTTCATAGCAATCCAATCAGTTGTTGAGACATTTCAATCAAAACTACCCCATAGTGGCCCTACAGGCAAAACTAAGAGAGCACAGAGTCAAAGCACCAAAGACCACCAAAGTTCAAAATGTCACCCCAGCTCTTCCATATAAGCCCTATCTGCCGAGTTGGAGTGAAAGGAGTGTGAAAGGACAGACTAACATTGCTGACATTGCCTGTAGTCTAGTAAAGGTCACACACCTGTCAGAATATGATAAAGCATTTCATTACAGACACTTCAAATATGTAACAGATTACTGATGATCTCCATCTCCAGTGAGCTCACCAGAATCTTTGTGCCGTGCTTCACAGCAAACATATAATCTTATCTGTTAAGTAAACTCTAAAGATTCTAATGTTTTTTAACATCTGAAGCATTTCACATTGTTTTTCAATAGCATATCTTAGAAAATTTTGGGGCATTCTCTTTTACATTCTCCCTGCCTGCTTAGTATGCATTGCAATTTCTGCTTTTCATAGGTACTATCAATCATGTGGAATGAGACGATCAGAAAAAAAAGTGAATTGCCACTGGAAATACTGACACCGAAAGCTTCCAGTCGGCCAAACATGTTCAACAGCCCATGCTCTGTTTTCCAGTTCCTCACACCATCACTGTATCCTCTATGCACAATCGCCCTTTCACCAGTCCAAAAAAACAATCAGTCAACTTAAATATTTGTGTCATCTAGTCTCTTGCCTCAAACTCATCTCATTCTCCTTGAGGGGTGGGGAATCAAATGCAGAAAAGGAGAGGAGACAAGGATGAAAAGAAAAAAAGAAAAAAAGAGTGAAGAGGAGCTGAGGAATGTGGAGAGGAGCAGCAATCCAAAGATTCAGAACAAACATGTGGGAGGACTGGAGGGAGGGAGTGAGGGTCTGCTGCATTTCCCTGTTTCCGTATGTTACCGCTTCATTATGTGCTTTCACCACATTATCATAATGGAGAGCTCCTTACCACCACAACCACAGCTACAGTACAGTAGATAACCGACTGTTACTCACAGAAGAGTGCATTCATTCCAGTATGCACACACACACAATTACACAGAGACACGTAAACACTGCTGTGTTAAAATGTATGTTAATCATCATGCAAGCAGGAACAACAACTTCTCCAAGAAATCCTCTTACTCACTGAGATAAAAGACATACATGAGGCCACCCACTGCCAGTTTGCCACTGTTTCTGCATCCAATCCTTGTTTTCATTTATCTGGAAAGAATCCACTGCAGCACTGATGTAAAATGCTCTGACTCCACCGTGACGCTTCATATAACAACCAGCAGAAGAGGTTTGTAGTGAATACAGTCCAACTGTGTCACCTCATCAGTGACTATATTTCAATGTGTAGCTGTTTCGATAAAGAATGATGTAAACATTCCAACGTTTGTGACAATCATTGCTGTCCATTGGTATGGAGTCTATGTGACTAAAACACAACAAGATTACCAAGGCTGTTCTTGGCGGATTAGTTGGAGTAATTTTATACTCCATCCTGGTTTGACACTGATGCTTTTCAGTTAAGTTTCAAGGACAGTCCTTGACTGGGGAATCTCTTAGTTCAATTAGACATTCTTTAAGTAATCTGGTAGCTGATTTGATCTGAAAAGTGTGGCTGTGTGGACTGTTGCTGTTGTCCCTCACATACTAAGGCAGAACTGGTGTGACAGAGGTCAGCTTGGATGGATGGGTTGACAAATTGTGTGTGCCTCACAGATGAGTTTTCAATGTTTCTTTAAAGCATGACATGCAAGACATTTACTGTCAAGCTCTCTGCCCTACTTCTTTCCTAAAACTAGTATTTTTGGTGCCTAAACTTTACCAAGTACTAATGTCTGTCAGAAAGCCCTGAGGGCAAATGTCTCCCAGGCGAATTTTTCCCAGAACAAAGTCTGTCTTGTGCCCTAGGCTTACCAGACCTTAACCATAGCTGCGGCTGAAAACTCTACCACTGATGACTATATCTGTAACAAAGATTTGTTCTGGTGTTGTTGCTCATTTTGTAAGTTAAGGTCCCATAGATAATAAATAGGATGATATAGAGAATGCTTTAGGGTGTGGCTACATCCAACACATCAGGATCATAAAACACAAAGAGATCAAACTGTCAAACTCGACACCAAGTATGAATCAAGACTCCTCATGCTGCCGTAAACCAAATCAGCTCCAGTCTTCCCCAAATATGGACATTTCTGCTTTAGAAAAATAATGTGGTAATGTAATGCCAAACTCAAAAATCCAAAAACCAATGAAAACCATCTTCACTTTGTTCTTTGTCTGGACTGAGTAACATAAATATGTAAATAGATAGCTGTGTAACCATTGTAAATGCATTTTTAGTAAATTAACTCAAATGTAAGCGTCACAGATGATTCAACTTCACTTCTAAACCTTACAGTAGGTTTACACTTTGCTTACAAACCAATGTATAAGTAAAAGTCAGGGATCACTAAAGTTATTAAAATACATCCAGAACGAGAGCGATGAATGTCAGTCAGTCTCATAGTTTCAGGAAATCTCACTTGAAACCATAAATGTCAACTTTATGATGGTGCCAGAGGAAAGTAGACATTAAAGAGTTATCCTCAGGAACCATGAATGTATGCACAAAATCTATCCAACGCATCCAAAGAGCCACGTGTGGTTAAAAAAAAAAGCATTCTTTCTTATTCCTGTAAACGTATATATCAAGTTCTCCTGGTTGGAATACACCTTTCTAACCTCTGCTGATATGGAGTTTCATGACTAGAAGAATCTCTAATGTTGACAGTTTCATGACCATGAGGGAAACCTGGTTAACAATCAACACAGCTTCTAATTTTTCAGTTGCAGTCAGTAGTCTTACCTCTGCAGAGTCAGAATGCTGCCCAGATTCCTGTACAAAACGATGCCGGTTACAAACGTGGAGGATTCGTCTGCATCTGTGTTGGAAAGAGAGGCACACACACGCAAACAGTGGTGTTTAGATGAGTGTGTAGAGAGACAGAATGGTTCAGCCTCTGTTAGCACTGCAGCCTGCTATAGAGGAGAATGCAGGTCAGCCATGCTGCCTCCAATCCTCCAGCTCCCCAAGAGCTCTTTACAGTGGAACTGGCCTACATGACTATTCAGCTATAAACGCTGCCTCTTACATTGCTTTACAGTCACATACACAAACACACACCCTGAAACACAAATACATGCACACAACTGACACTGCTAATTTCCATAATCTCAACAGTGGCAGAAGCAGCACAGTCACACCCAACACTGTCCTCACCCTGAGTGAAAACAAGAAATGCTCTACTAAATTCTATTTGAGCAGCAGAGGAGTGAAGAAACTAAAGAAAAGTCAAAAAGAAAGAGGGTTTACAGAGAAGTGCTTGTCAAACAAAGATCTAACAGCCCAAAAGAAGGGATACTATCATATCATTTGACACTGTCATATATTGTAGTAATAGGTTCACTCTTACCACCAGAGTAATGACAAACACAATGTCCTCCTGTGTGGAACCGTAAAAGTAAATGACAACAACTCAGGACCCTTGACATGTACAGATATACAGATAAAGAACTCGTCATTTGAATAGTTATAGTGATTACTGAACAAGAACAATAAACCCTAACCCAACAAAAACTGATATTTTTTTGTGGTCTTTATCAAGCTTCATTGTATAGAGACAGCTGAAGAGTGACAGGAATGTGGGGAGAGAGAGAAAGAAAGACATGCAGCAAAGGATTCAAACCCTGGGCTGCTGCAGCAAGGCTTTGTACATGGGGCGGGTGCTCTACCAACTGAGCTAATCGACACCCCTCAAAACATCTTATCAAAGCTATACCTGATTGACTGATATTCAATAGAATATAAAGGCATATCTAGCAGTGTAGTTGTTGATAGTAAACTAATGAAAATAAACTAGGCTCTATTTTGAGCTTTATTTTGATAGAGACAGCTGGAGCAATAGAGGGGTGGGGAGAGACGGGCCTGCTGCAGTAAGGACTGAGCATGGGGCGTACACTCTACCAGGTGAGCTAACTGATGCCCCAAAAGAAAGTTAAGGTAACAAAAACATAACGATTCTTACTTTCAGGCAATTATACACTAATGAAAACAGTGAGTATTACAGAGAAGTTTTGTCATAATCTGTAAATAGAATAGCTCTCTACATCACAACAATGAGATTGTGGTTATGACAAATAAAAAATATGGTTAAGACATGGATATAGGAAACCTAACAATACATGGCTAAGATTAGGCAAATAAAAATAGGTTTGGGAATGATTGTGCTCATGGAAAAGATGAATAAACAAACAAAGCAACCTCCTCCATCAAAGTCTGATGTTGCATGGCTATGAGGCTCCATATATATTCTGTAATCTACAAAACAGTCAGACCACGATGTGTGGGCTGAGCGGAATGTAGGCATGGACCATACACGGACAAACATGAGTGTATGCAGACACCAAATATAGTCCAAACAGCCTTCTCTTTTGATCTCTCCATATAAAACGCACAATACTGCATTGGCACTTAAAACACTGGCACTGAACCTGGCACTGCTTTTAAATGTTCATCTGTGGAATCGACCAATGTGTGATACATATATCAACTGCAAGGGTGAGCAAAGAGCTGGAGCGGGTAGCGAGAAACTTTATTGGTTTGCAGCACAGCCAAATACACCATGGGCCAGGAGGATCCATTATGTTTAGAATAAAGAAAGACTGAATGTTAGGACTGAAGTCATAACTTAAATACAGTGACACCAAGAGTCCAGTGTGTGCATGCATCTATTCTTGTGAATCCCAACGGTGCACAGTTTGAATCCTTTAAGGACCAAAAAGCAGATTACAGAGATTGCAATTGTAGAACAATTACAGAATGGGAACAATATGATACAATTTTTCCAGCAATATTGCTTGTAAAATAATATGGTAGTATGAAAAATGAGAAGTGATTTAAACTTTAAAGGCTGCTGTATCCACTGGCGTATAGTGTCAGCAGTACAAAGAGGTCACCAAAGAATCAGATGGAAACTTGGTGAAATACAGTAGATTTTCCTGCAAGCTGCACAAGTTGTTCTGGTTGGAAGATGTGGACAGAGTTCTTCACAGTTCTTCTCTTCTTTACAATGTTTTGTTGTTTTTATTTCACACTTGCTTTGGCAATGCAAACTGTGACAAATGTATCCATCACATTGTTTAACTTTTAAAAATATTGTATTTACACTGGATATTTTTATGTTTTTATCACACAGCTGTGACCTGATGCAAAGGCCAGCCAATAGTTTGGGTAGCAAACTGTGCCTGGTGTAAATCACTGTTATTTTAATGATTTATTTTCTGTCTGTATAATGAAACGTTTCCATTAGTTTCTTCTGATAACCTTAGCTAAGATAAAGGTGAGATTCCTCATTATGGGAAGACTTGTGAAAGATAACTGAACTTCAAAGTTGAAGACCCTCTGGTGATTCCTTGAAATGATGTTCTTACATGGTATACACTATATATACATTGTATGCTCATATTGTCTTCTTAGCTAAATAAATAAAAAAAGACAAAGACACTATCTGGAGTTGGTTTGGTCATCTCTCACTGGAGACACATATGTCTTTCCCAGGCCCATCCTTAAGTGAGTTATCCATAAGCTACATCTCTAGTATAGTACAGTACAGGGTGTCCATGGTCCACCATGGTTACATCTTCACAATCTGCATAGCGTGGCTTTGAAGTGGTCTGCAGTTAAAACCTGAAACATTTAAAGATCCAACCATCCGTCCATTTCCTGTGACTGCACTTATCAGGGTCTTGTGGAGCTGTAGCCTATCCAAGCTGACATTGGGTGAGAGGCGGGGTACACCCTGGAGTCACCAGTTAACCTATTAATTGCATTTCTTTGAACTGTAGGTTGAAGCCAGAGAAGAGAGAACCCATGCAGACACAGGGAGAACATGCATGCCTCCACACAGAAAGGCTGTTTTTTTTTTCTCAAGAAGGGAGCAACAAGTGACAACTTGAATGAGTCAGGACTTTGGGTCTACATTAGTTTACCCTCAGGTTATCCAGTGCTCTGGCTTGCACCTGAACACATGCACCACTGACCAAATCTATCTAATGAAATACAGATCATCCAATCACAAAAGACCTACACTACTTACATAAGGACATCCATTGGCTGATATTCATCTGTGCGTCTCTACATGAGGTCACAGCTCTCTGTGGATGAGCTCCCCCCGTTTCAGCAAAGGGACAACAGAATAGCGCCAGCATCGGAAGAAATTTGTCAAAACTTGACTGTTGGACGACATGAAAGCAGACAGGCCCGGGGTGAGGAGAAGTCTTCTCTTTCCGGCTGCAGTGTCAAACGCAAAAAAAAAAAAAAAAAAAAAAAAAAAACACAACTGCATCTGCCGGGACCATCTGAAGACATCCAGCTCTTCTGCTCCAGCAAGCTACATGGCAGCCTGAGAGCACGTAGCAGTGTGCCAGGCAGCAGGCAGCGGCTGTAGCTCCCAGGCAACAGCTGAGCACCCATGGGCATGAGGGGGAACGGAGCAAGACGTGTGTGTATGTGTGTATGTATGTCTGTATGTGTGTGGGGATGAAGTATTATGTGTCCTGCTCATCCACTCTTTGGCTGCCCCATCCAATATGCTCAGCCAGATTGTCTGTGCCCAACAAGAGCAAGCCTGGAGGGACTTTAACCAGTGATTCAATAAGTCATATGTCTGTGTGCAAAAACTGAAACAGTTCAGAGCCAACTATCTGTAATGTACATTTGTTTATCTGTGATGTATGTACAGAATATTTGTTTGCATATGTTGAAGTGTGAATGTGTACACCGCATGTGGCTGTGCATAAGCTTCTTTACTGACATGGACCAACATACAACTGTGGTCTCAGTACTGAGGTATTATAGTATAGTACTGAGTATTATTTCAAATACAAATATTACATTACACCATATTCAAATTATTTATTTATTTCTTTGTTTACTAATCGTCATAGATATCATGACGCTGAACCACATCATGTCAAAGCTAATGTAGTAGGCCTTGCTCAGACTGTGACGGTTAAAAATTAAAATTCATAGAGGTTGATTTTTGTTTTTTTTAATTTGTGAAAGAGAGGAAGTGGACTAGAAAAGCCTTTAACAGTGAGTGGAGTGTGTACTGATACTCCATTACTTCCGGAACAGAAACACACACGACAACAACGGAGTAAACATCATGCAAATTTAAGGTGCTACTCCGTCAGATGTACATGAGCTTTCGCTGTGCTTTGCTGTATTCGCAGGCTTTCAGCAACTGACTGTGAAGTGACATAAGAGCAAGGTGTTGGCAGTGACTGCTGCTTGCTGCTCAGTGAGGAGCATGCCAAGTGTGTCCCACAGTTCAACTGTTAGCCTTGTAAAGGTTCCCTGTGGAGGTTTAGACCTCTCTTAGCGCCACACAGGTGTTTTTTTTTTATGAGTGAGCCCCACACAAGAACAGACATCACCACGATGTCTAACACACTTCCAATTATCAACAGGTGGCAGTAACACACAAACATGTGCACAGCATGCCAACAAAGTCAGTGAAGAAGAGTGCTGTGAACTAAGCATAAACATGCTAGATTTAAAATAAAGTCGGCTTTGCAAAAGTTTTATATGGAAGGAAATGTGTCACCACATATGTTAGATGTCTCCTGTTAACACTGAATGTACACAAACTGTTTGTTTCCAACAAAACTTAGCAGGGCACCTTAAATACTTGAGAGGCCTTCACTGCTGTGAGCGTGACTCCATGTGGAGAAACAATGGAGATATAGACAATAGAGATAGACTTCTTAGATCATTCTGAGTTGATACAGACCTTTACACACATCATGCGAACAATGGCAAACATCTGCATAGCTTGGGTGAATAAACGCTGACAATGTGGAAATCATTGAGTGAATGCAACTTCATATCTGTTTCAGATCTTTTTTCAATACCCGTTCAACATCTGTGGTCTCGTTCCATCTATATAAGGTCAGGTAATGATGATGTCCCCATGAAACAGAAAGCAGAGTGCTATTTGCTTCTTCATTTTTATGTGTTTCTTATGAAAATGGTTCGATAACGAGGAATGTTTACAGAAGCCGATAGTGGTTATGAGCTTATCTCAGCATCTAGCTTTTAGTCAACATGGCTGGATCCAGAACCAAACAGCAAACAGAACCTCTGAAACCAGCATTTTGACTGGGAATACAGTAGCCTCCTGGTGTGGCTGGAACTGAGTCAGTTTGCTGCAGAGCTAACTGAGCTAACAACAGTTAGTTCGCTACTTTAATCTTTAAGAAAGTCTATATTTTTTTGGGCCAGATATTGGAGTAAATGTAAGCAACTTAAACATCAGTTGAACATCAGTTTTAACTTCATGGGGATCAGGATCAGTGTGTATGATTTAGTTGCATTTAGCGATGTAACGCCTCACCCTCAAAATGCAAAAAGTCCAATCTAGAGTGTTTAGCTGGTCTTTTCTAGGGTACTGTAGAAACATGTCACTTCAGTGATGGACTCTGCAGGACAGGACCCACAGCATCTGTAGATTTGATGGTCTCATTCCAACAAAAACATAAAGATTCTTAATTTCAGGTGATTATACACTAGTGAAAACATGCTTACACTTATGAATAGTTTTGAAAATAGACTCTTGTTCTTATGTACTCAAACTTTAAATCATTGAAAACATGTTTCACGGACGCCTTGTAGAGTGCCACAAAGAAGAACCACTGGCCTCCACAGCATGCCATGTTTTTCTTTTTGTTTTTCATTTTAAGAAAAAATCAGATGCTTTGTGTAGATGTGAGGAAAGGCTGATCAATCAGTGTAAACAAGGCATCAGAGAGCCATTCTAATCCATGTAAGCACGTCCAAGCTGTGTGCATAAAGAGGGCTGGCTGCTGGCGTGACATTGCCACCATGGAGACACATCTCCCAGCTGGGGAGGAAATTGTCTCTAATTGCTCCTGATTGGCTCCTGTTGACTCCTGATTAGGAGTGACGGCCTCATTAGCATGCTAGCGGTACAGGGCTGCCTTTAATGGTCGAAAAACAACCTGACTGACAAATAACCCTACTGCTACTGAAAACTGTGCACCGAGCACCTGCCTGCAGTGAGAAGCCTTGCTCGGCTGGTGCTGTTCTTAATCACAACTCATGACACAAAAAACACGTATGCAGCACATACACAAACACACACACACACACACACACCACTGAATATTTATATTGGATGATGCTGAAGAACTATCCGATGATGATGTTTTTACCATGTTTACTAGAGCATGGTCAGAGGTGAGGTGACCACTAATACTTTTCAAAGTCAGTGATCAGTGGCAGCATGGTGCATGACATGAACCCTCTCCCCAGCATTAAAGCTGCATACACCCATCCTGCTCACAACACAATGCCGAGTCATCTCAATGGAAACATCACTTGTCTACTCTTGTGCAGCCATGTCACAGATACAAATAAAGGCAAACTGAATTTTGATTGCATGTTAGGGTTACAGAAAAGAAACTCAGCTGCATCATCTGCAACGTCTGCAGCAGTCCGCTTATACCTGACGCTTGTGATGAAGAGGAAGCTGAGTCTGAAGGTAAAACTCATTAATCTTCCAATAACTGCACACGCTTCAACGGCTCTGACTTTTATTTTAGGTATTTATTTTTTTTTGTGGATTGAACATTAGACATTTTGTGGAAAATGATCTAAACCATTGTTCTTCTGTAGCTGCAGTTACTCATCATGAAATAAAGTTAGACCATAAATCGTTATTTACTTAATTGCTGATAAATCATGTAGCTCATGTAGATATCTTCTCTGCTGCATGCTTATGCTTCTCTGTCTTGGACAGTCTGTCAGTATCAGTATTAATATTTGTGGGTATGATTCTCAATGGCCTTGGTCGTTATGTTTGAGGTCTATAATAAATGAAATAACTGCACCTCTTGTTTGTGTGTGTGTATGTGTGTGTGTGTGTGTTTCACAGAGAGCATGTAGAGAACTTGAAGTGATATCAGTGTTGTCCTCGGGCTAGAGTTTCTGGCCTGTGCTCGGCTCTACTATCGGTACAGTATCTGGTCTGAACATCCTGTATACTGCCTGAAAAAAGTGTTTTGCTGTCAGTGCAATCTATTGCTGTTCCACACACACACACACATACACCCAGGACACATGAACAATCTAATACAATCCAGTGCCCAGCTCAGCCATGAATTCCACCTTTACTGAATACATGCCTCATGTTTTATTGACTTTATAGTTGTGGGTGGTGTCGTACTGGATTACATCATGCTCAGTGTTTTTTGTCCTCCATATTTACATGCATCGGGGAATCATAAACACCTCAATATAATGCAGCTCAGTACAGCACGATGACTAACATGAGTGACTAACATCAGTTATCTAAATAACACTTCTATAACTGTGTCTGACAAAGGCATCTAATAAAGTGGACACACACACATGCACACACACACACCATTCATACTGCTGTCTATATGAAAACCTTGACAACCATAATCCTGAACAATACATCTGAGACTGCTGTAGTCATGTCGGACATATTCATGAGCAGATTACTGGCTTCGTTCGAGAACACAGGGGAATGAAATGAATGTGTGAGCCTACAAGCAGCAGCTGATGATTGTGTTCAGTATATGTTGATCAATAATGCTCAAAGATTTTATTGATGAGTCGATCAATACTTCATTCTATTGAATATAATCATACTTTGTGTACCCTTGGTTTCTCTCTGCTGTAACACACACGTGTCATTGTCTTTGTCTGTAAGCAACAGCTAAGTCGTCCGTGGGAACGCTCAGTGTGCTGGAATTATTAAGGCAAACGAGCTTTGGATTAACATTTCATGAAAGTTACTCCGGCCTTATTGAAGGCGGCGTGCCTTTTTGTTGTACAGCTGCTGAACAGCAGGCGATGAAAAATGATTTTGTTATTCTGCTGCATGTTTCATTCTCAGCATTAAATACAAGCATCTCTGCATGCATTTGTCTGAGCGGGTACTTTGCTTTGCAGATTAATGGCACTAAACAGTGTTTTATAAATCAAGTGCTGTTGCCTATTTTTGTATTTTTTGTCTCAACAGCCCCCCTCCATACACACACACACACACACACAAAAGGGCCAAACACACACTTTCTTGAATTCTCAAACAGAAGGCATACAGGCCTGCAGCAATCAGTATTTTGTAAGATGTTTTGCGAAATAAATACATTTATAAATCATTTCTGAACTAAAAGGTCACAACCTCACTCCATCCTGGTTACTTGAAAGTTTCTCTGGAGTTTCCAAACATTTCATCCTGTTACTTGTGTGTGTGTTCTGTCTCAGTGGGGAGCTCAGGTTTGGATGCAAACGTGACATGGGTTTGTGGAGTGTGTGTTACGGCTCTCACCAGGCTTGCCAGTGGACAGAATGTTCTTGGGGATGGTGACTCTGTCCTCAGAGCTGCGGGCCCAGTCCACCATGCCCCTCCAGCCCTTCATAGGGAAGCTGATGTCGGCGTGACCCACCACTGGACGCTTATGGATGCTCAAAACTGTAATAGAGAAAGGGTTGAAACTTTAACTTGTTACACATAATATTAACCCCCAACCTCTCTCTCTCCAAAATAAAACTGAAACTAAAATGACTAAACTTGAATTTTGAGTTGCTCTTCTAGGTGCAGTTTGTAGAATATAGCTGCGTATAGTGGTTTAATCGCTGTGTTGCAATCTCCTCACATCATCCTCACCTTCTTAGTGTAAAGGAGAAACACCACTTTAAAGACCCTGTTTAGAGTCACTGTTTGTGTGTTGAATGAAGACATGCTCCAACTGTAGATATAAAAGGATCAGTACCTCTCATCTGGCCTTAATTGCCACATACTATCTCAATTCAAACTCCACTCTGCTGATTCCTCTGTGATGACTACACTGAGAAAAACATTCACAGTGGCCAGGCGATGGAGGAGGCAGGAGCTCATAGTGGATTTAGAGTCTCATGAGACTCATCTAAAGACCTGCAGCCCAAGGGAGTGCTAATATTTACCACAGGTTTGTTGCCTTGATGTAGATACTAAGGAGGGCTACAGAAAGACAGACTGTGCCGTGACTCCATGCGATAATATTACATTCGTTGGAACAGAGGAATTCACAAAGTATGATGGGCAAATCTCAACCTGAACCCAGAGTCCTGACTTTCACAACACAGAGCCTCCACTGACCCCAGACCAGCCCAGTTTTATTTTGGAGGATTTATGTGAAGATATTGGCAAAGTAACACTATGAAATATGATAGAGAAGACATTTATTACATTATTTGCACACTATAGAGCTTAGGGCCAGACAGCCACATACTTGGGCGATCAGATGATGCTTGTTTCTATGGATACAATAGAAAACTTATATCATCTAAACTACTTACCACCATAATTTAAAGGCTTTACTCTATTTATATCCTGACGACAACAACAACAGGTTTTGTTCAGGTTTGGTGAAGTGAATCTTATTTAACTTCTGTAGACTTGTTATTTAAAATTAGTCAGAGCCCGACAAAAATAGGGTTTTTGAAGCAGATACAGATTCAAATATCTGATCATGATTTATGCACGATTCCTAATTTGGTCATACAAGACCAAATGAAGACCAAATGGATCCTTGAGACCAACATACTGTATGCACTGAGCAATCACAATAACACAATAAGTAAACCTTAATTCTCCTTGTCTGTTTGGCACGTTTACACATGCTAAAGAGCTGCATTATGGGAAGTGTATGGGAGAATTTTACTTTATTTATTCATTTTGTTTCTTTATTTTTCATTGATGAAAAATTGATTGAATATGAAAGCCTGTTATACTATTTTGTGCTGTGGGCATTATGATAAATATGTGATATTTAAAAAAAGCCTGTCACCAGTGATGATTCCCTCTGTAGGTACTGAGCTGAGCCCTGTGTATGCACACTTAGACGGCAGGACAGAGCTCTCGCTGAATATAAACTTGAGACTGAAGGAACAGGAAACGTCTCTTTCACTGACAGGTCCCTCCCCTGCCCTCCTTGTATTTACTGCCATCTTCTATTATATTTATGAAGATCACTCGCCAGAGAAAGAAGGCTGTGATAAGAACATTTATTTAATAAGCAGAGATCTCCTGGATGGAGAAAAGGCTGACCTAGGTTATCGGTGACTTCATACAAGTCTTGAAAGTCTTTCATCCTCAGGCCGATGACATCCACAAAGTCCTCGACCAGCCGGAACAGCTCTTTGATGTTTGGCCCCAGCTGAGAAAACAGAGACACATGAAAGTAGAATAAAAGAAGAAGGATTATGGATTTGGGCTGAATATTCAGAACTGTTGTTGAGGCGCTGATTGAAAAAGCTGTGTTTGTGGCAAACATTGTCCCGTTGGTTCAGTGCCACATTCCTCATATTCCACACAACATTAATATTTACATACTGTGCATCACAGTCTTACTCTTGATTCTGATGATGAATGAACTCTAAAGGTTCTCAGTTTCAGCTTTTCAAACTCTGGCTAGGAATGAGCAACATGTAATAAGTCGTGTAAACATTAATAACATGAAGACTGCAGACCTCCAGCCTGACAGAATTATTCAATAAGAAAACTCCAATTTATGAGCAAGTAAAACAAATTCAGTGAAGGAAACAACACATTTAATAAAGTTTAGGGTGCATAACCTCAAATACTGATCTAAAATTTGAAATTAGTAAGTAATGCATACAGCCACTTTATTATATCATAGTGTATATATACTACAGGGTGTTAAATTTCTCTTCAAATTGCTGTATGAGTGTATTTTTTCAAAAATCCTAACAATCCCTATTGCTGTATTATTTAAAATATTTTCTATTTCTGTCATCTCTTGAGTTTTAGTTCTTAGATTCAATTCCATATATAAAAATCAAGTCACAGATATGTACAAATTGCTTAAAATAGCAAAGCCATCACATCATTGTGTGTTTTAATTTTCCTTATCCATTTATCTCTGTTACTGTTACTGGTTGTCTTGGTTTGGGGTTTCTGGTTCAGTGTTTCCTGTTTTATTTTGAGAGAGTCTTTCCTCAGGTGTCTTGTATTACTTTACTTCCAGTCTTTGTCTCTTTTTCCCGCCTGTTTTCTGTGTCACCTGTGCTGTCTGTAGTAAATAAGTTCTCTTATATTTAGTGTTTTCCCTCTTTCACCTGTCAGGTCGTCTCCTTCTCTTCTACCGTCCCATCAGCATTTGGCACTTTTTGAACTCAACCATAACACTATTTACTATACTTACTATATGTCTGATTTCCCCTGCGCCAAAGGATTCACTTTTGACCTTTGACCTTCTATCTTCCACTCTCTGTACAATGTGTATGTATGAGGGCAGTTTATTTAAATGGACCACATAAAGACAAACTATAAGAAAAATATGTCTAGAGATTTGAAATCTAGGCCATGTTGTGGTGTTGTGAGCGTTCAGGCAAAACCTGTCTCTGCTGTGGAAACAAAGGTCTTTCCACTCATTTGAGTGGAGAGTAGTGCATTTTGGCTGTGCTGGTGCGGACTGCAGGGGTGTCCACCAAAAAAACACACCAATGTGTGACGGAGGTGTTGAGTTCTTGGAAAACTTTTGGAAACATGCAGCCTGAGTCACACACTCAGATCGGTGAAACCTCCACAGACAGCCTGAAATGTCTCTGAAACTGAGACTACCCCGGTGGATTCATGGACTAAACCACGACACTCAACCTGTTTCCAATGGTTTGAAAGAGAGGGGAGGGTTGAAAGCAGACCGTCATTGATAAAGCTGGTTAACTGCTGAAAGAAAAAGTTACTTTCTGATTGGTTCACAGCGGTTACGTCCATCCCCCGCCCCCACACACTGCCGCAGTGCCGGATTCTGTCAGAATGTACGCCTTAAGATTAAGTAACCACTTTAATAGAGCATACATAATTAACAAACAAATCTGAAATTAATCAATTCACCCAAACAACTGTAATTGCTGCATGGTTAACCCAGAGCCCCCTGTGGTCCCCAGGGGGAGATTAACCCGCTTGGTAATCCATCTTTGGCCTGATAAAGGTCTAAAGTTTGGCTATTTGATAAAATTCCTTTCTTTTTCCAAAGTTAACATTGAAAGCAGGCGTGGTGCCCGCTGTGATAAATTCTCTGACATAACTTTCAAGTCACTGCAAGTTACTATTGATTTCACCATCGAGACAGAAGGGGACACCTTTGGCTGCTTCTGGAGCTCGGACATATTCAAAGATATAAAGTATGACAGGCACACTGAAAAATGGTCTGCAGTGATGTAATGTTTGTTTTTCTATCATATTGATCACGGTCACGGTTAAACAAGAAAAGCTCTTTTTGAAAATGAAGAGCTCTTGGCACGCCTCAGCTGAACAGAATTCTAATAACTCTGCCTCCTTCATAAAATCTTTTCATCATGGAAGAACAAATATCTTAATTCTTGTGCACAAAGTGTGTTATTTGCGTTTCAGCACTCCATCCTCATTTTGAGGGGACTGGTTTAGTTTACTTGGCATTGTTCCGGTGCCTGAGTGGCAGCACTCCTGACAAAAGGACGGGGATGGCGGGACGGTTGGACGGAAGCAAAGATACTGAAGCATGAGCGGATGCGCGCAGCAGATGGATGTGTGGGTGTCTGCGTCGACTCAGTTACTCATTATAGCTATTTCTGTCCTTCAGCAGTACTCCTCGCTCCTCTCCTTCTACCTCTGTCAGTCTGAAAAGATACAGGTGGGCTGTTTGTCCACCTGCGTCTTTGTCACAGTGTCTAACTTGTCAATTGTACAGATTCAGGGTTGTTATTATTACTGTACAATAAGTTCTGGAAAAGATGTAATTACAGGTGAGGTGGCGAGGTGAATTCAGTTTTAGAAAGAGAGGGTGATACTAACCAGTTGTGCTTCCTCCCATCTCTCCCTGTTCTCTTCCATCAGCAGGTTGCTGACTGACTGCACAAAGTTCTGGAAGAGAAAGAGAAAATGTTTCACGTAACGTCCCACTCTTAGCTTTCCATTCTGAAGTCACACCTCGAGGTTTTCACTAGATAGTCTGTATTTCTGCTAGATGACAAATCCCATGAAAGGACTCCTCTGCCGTGGAGCCCCACGGATTTTCATTTTTGGACAACAAAAATGATTAAAAATGCATCAATGAACCAGCAGGGTGACATGTTCTTTCATTAGCATGAACACAAATGCCCCAAATACTCACTACAGCACCAAATGTGTGTTAATACACAGATGAAAATAGTCCCTAATAACTGCATGACCTTCTTGTGCTTGTGTCAGATCTCTCTCAGCCTCTCATGGCAGATCAGTCTGTCTCTGTTTGGGGTCCCTGAACTTTTTCCTCCCCTTGTCACCTTAACTAATGTTGTTATGGTAGAAACCACCAACTCACCCTCATGTCTGCACTGCTGGGACTGTAGTATGCCCTCCTGAAGATCTCTGTCATGTTCTTCAGCACGTCCACGATGGCCAGCAGATCGCCGCTGTAGCTCGTCCCATCACTGGACGTCACCCTCAGCTTGGTCATCACCTCCGAAACTCCATCTCCCACAAGGCCGCGCTGTGCCTTGGACAAGTGTTCCCGTGTCTAAATGGAGAAAGTGGCTTCTGTTAGATTTCATGCTAAGTGATCAACACATCTTGGCGGTTTGTGGTAACGGCTAATGGCAGAATCAGTTTTTATTTAGCTTGTTTCATATTCAGGGCTTTCTGAAGAGAATAACAATATAGCAGCCCCTACAAGCACGCTTGAAAAGCCACCATCAGTGTCTTGATTTGGCCATTCTGCTTTAAAGATCCATATTTTGCTCTTTTCTGTTTTGTTTTTTATTTGAAGAGTTGATATTCATATGAAGATGTATTTGTGCTTTTAGGTACTGAAAACCATCTGAGTGTATTCTCTCTGGAGCTCAAGCATGACCAGGATATTTTCTGTTGCATTTTGTCTCATTAATATTCATTCGTGTTTTCTAAAGGACACATGGCCAGACCACAGATAACAGACTTTAGCCAACCTGGTCATTGGGCCACACATCCCGGTGACTCGTTTAAAGACGCAGTTTCAGAATACAGGCTGCTTGCATTTCTTTTAGACCTACTTCATAATAAAAATATGGACAGCTTACTTTTTATAATCAGAGTTTTAAGACTACTGTGAGTGTAAAAGAAAAATTTCTCGGTGCTCACCAAAGTTTGTATACTGCGATAGTCATTGGAAATGCATTTCATGTAGGTGGGATTCTCCCAGTAGGCGATGCCCTCCTCGTCCAGGGTGCAGCGGCGAAGGATAAGTCCTGTGTGTGGACACATGAAAGAAGCGGTCTCTGTCACCAGAATGTAATTGTAATCCGCCTTTTAAAAAAATACCAGTGGTCATTTGAGTCCTGTGGATGGTAAAGGTCTGAGCTCACCCATGGCATTGGGAGGACAGCGTACTGCTGCTGTATCCCCAGCTGGAGTCATCTTCCATACGACATTGGAGAAGTTGTCCTCGCCACATATTTCATGAGGTTCTGCTCACAAAAAAGATTCATATCTCATGTAAAATGTGAAAAACATCTCTCAGTAGCTCAGGTTTCAGTCACAGATGACATCGACACTGACCTGGGCATCTCTTTTCATTACAGCGGCGGACCTCTTCTCGTTCTCCAGGACAAGATTCCCCTCCAAAAAAGGGCCCAAAACAAATCCTGTTTCTCTGCTGGCTCCCCCCACCACAGGTTTTAGAACAGCCTGACCACAAAGACCACGGCTGCCACTTGCCATCCACTGACAGAATGAACACAACATGAGAGTGTTAGACAGGACTCGGTCAGACCCAATGAAACACACACAATAAATGAAATTTTTTCCATTATTGGCCCAGAGCATTCAATTCAACCAGCAGAGACTTGGAACTTGCTTAATGCAATTCATTGATAATTCATAGCATTCTGAAATTAATGAAAACTGGTTGCGGACGGCAGACAAACACATTCATTTAAAACACTGTGAATCATGAGCAAGTAAATTACTAATAATGCAACATCCATGTGAAATGTGGAGTTTGGTGAAAAACAAATACATAAAATCACAGTTACAGAACCGTGTGAGAACTTTACTCCATCAAATACATTCTGATAAAAAATATGCAAACAGCTTCCTGTATGTGCTTTCTGTGTTTTCGCTGCCTTTGCCAGGAGCACATACAGTATAGAACAGAGCAGAGGTTGTTGATGCGTGGGCAGAGCCCGCTGGAGTTTTGAGAGCATTTGAAATTTCCCCAATTTCACATTTATTGTTTGTCAAAGCGTCTATTTGCATGCATGGTTTGTGCTTTGTGTTAGTCTGTGCAGGTTCTCAGTTGATTGTTTGAATTGTTTTTCAATTACTGTCCCTCCCATTTTTCCATGGATCTCTACTCTGAATGTGTGAAGGTAATAAGCTTCGCAATACTCCACATAATTATAAGAGACGTGTGGGAGTCATATGTTTTCTGTTACTGCCTTCATCATTCTTTTTAATCTTAATTATTTCAATGTAAATCTGTCTAAATGTTATGCTGTCAGATTCAGTTTGTTATATTCCAGTAGGAAACACCAGCAGGGATAGGTGTTTTGAATGACCTGCCTCACCTGGCATTTCCTTAAAATGTCCCCACAGCACTGGATGAAGCAGCAGTCCCAGGTAAAGCCACACAGCATAGCTAACATATTTCATCCATCAAGCCAAGGCACAAATTGTGTGTTCAAATGGGTTTGATTATGTGGACTCTCCCAAGGTGAATAATTCAGTACTGAACTAAAGAGCCACATCATGCAGGAGAAACAGAAAGGACCTGCTGCAACCGAGCTACAATTAAATCCATTCTGAAAGCTTCAGGTTAATTTATGATTAAATACTCAGAGATCTTGGCCTTCTAGTAAAGCTGTAGTGAAAGAGCAAAAATAGATGTCTGAACCACAGAAAAATATTTTTATCTGACTTTGGCCTCCGTCTCTTTCACACCTGGGCAATCCCCGAGGAAGCAGTCAACAGTCTCCAACCACTCTCCTCTGCACTCGGAGCCTCCGTACGAGGGGCCGTTACACTCCCTGGTTCTCTGCATGGTCCCATTGGAGCAGGAGGCGGAGCAGGAGCTCCAGCTGGACCACTCGTTCCACACTCCATCCACTGAGGATGGCCAGGGTCACCAGGCAGGCAGACAGAACAATACAATACAAGAAGAAATGGGTTAGATACTAATCCAGTCACTTACAAATAAAATAAAGAACTGTATTCCATGACTGCACTTACCACATTTACAAGGTGCTCATTGCTGGATATTTTAATCTGAACATGTCAAAACGTTTTGTATATATTGTGAGCATGAAATACAATATATGTCCTGATGTACATTTCATATTGTATGGTTAGGCATTTATTCATAAATGTTCTAGTAACATATATGGACTAGCTTTAAGGGTTGGGCGAGTTTTAAACTCACTAGTTTATACAAAAGTCAAAGACAAAAGTGTTTAGAGTTGTTCCAAGGTAAAAAGGCTGCCCTTACACAGGAAGCGGGGTGTAGGGGGACGAGGCATCATGAATCTTCTCAAAGGCATTTACTGGGTTATGCACTTAACAATAAGGCTGAAGTATTTGTGTGAAATGCTGGACGCAGCAAAAGTTTTGTTTAGGCTACATTAGGTGTCTGCATACCACCTCCATGTCTTTAAACATGTTTGTCAGCACTTAAAGCCACGTGCCTAAAAATCCCCACAGTCATACATTTTAGGGCTGAAGAGTCAAACCCTCAAGGACACTTGAGATTAAAGTCATGCTCACCCCTCTAACCACGTGGGGTATATTTTTGGCTTAAAGAATAGAAAAATGGAGCTTGAGAGAGAAGTTGAATCCTATAGCTTCTTTCTCGCCTCCCCGCATTTGGTAAATTGCTGTGTGATGAGGGTGTGATTTATCGTTGTATGATTGGAAAAAAATTTGTTGGCTGTAACCCCAATGCAAAGGAAGCCAGGGATGGAGGTATGAGGTGCTATAAGAAAATCCAGCAAGCATGTTGCTTGAAGCATAGACTAATTTTGGTATTGCTTTCGATTGCATTCACACTCAACGACTGTTTTGTGCATTGTCTGGCTCGGAATTATATCTTACAATCTCTCAATTATATCTAACATAACTCTTTAGTCTGACTGTAACCTGGCTTGTTGAGTATTTTCCTTACCTGGACAGACAGCTATGTTGCAGAATTTGGTCTGTTTCTCTGGGCCCTCACATGGGTCTCCCCCAAACTGAGGGGGTGTGCAGGTTCGTGTTCGGGACCTGTAACCTCGGCCACAGGTCGAGGAACACAAACTCCACGGTGACCACTCGTCCCAAGCGCCGTGCACTGCAATTAGAGCAGCTAGGGTATGATTTATAGACAGACAAACGCAGCCCCCCATCAACACACCAAAACAACACAAGGTCTTCACTGAGACACGGAACTGCACTATTATAAGTTCTTGTGCTGGGATCATCTATGCTGATCCACTGTCCTCTGATAGCTTTGCTTTCTAAGTGGAGGAGTCTCCCTGCCTGTCTGCATGTAGGAGAGCCTGAAAACACCATTAAACATGTCATTACAGCAGGAATCTAAACTGTAGCCTTTCTGTAAGGTGAGGGTGAAAATCATTCCAGGGGCCGTGGATTTTCTAAGTGCCCGAGAAAGGGAGTCAGGTGGGTCTTGTATGGGTGAGGCAGGGTCCAGGAGAGGGCTGGGCGAGCGCAGGAAGGTAGCAATAGGGCTGGCAGGAGGTGGGGTGGGGGGGCTTACCTGGACAAACAGCAGAGTTGTTGCAGGGTCTCTGCTCTCGCAGTGGCCCACTACACTGGGTGCTGTAGGAGGAGGACACACAGAAACGAGTGCGACTCTGCCAGCCCTCCCCACATGTGGCAGAACACACACTCCACGCTGACCACTCCTCACCTGAAGCTGAGTCTACTGAGGAGGTAGGGTGGGTAAAGGATAGGAGGATAGAGGGAGAAAAAGGAGGAAAAGGAAAGGAGAGGGCCATAACTAATTACCATGCAGGATGCAGCCTCTGTGGCCAAAGAGGAAGGGTTGTGGTGTGATAGAGGATAGCTTCTAGCTGTGCCACATTTTAAGGGGCCGCCTCCTTCAAAGGCTTAATATTTCCAAACCGGTGGATGAGGCTGTCCCGTTCCAAAGGTTACTTCAACCAAATGTGGCTGATAAATGAGGCCTTCCTTTGCAGACCTAGCTGATTTTCCTTGTTGGATCTCAGTATTCCAAACCATTGCTCGCTGGTCACTGACAGGAAGCCACTGACAGGAAGTTAAAAGAAGGCCTGAATCCTCTGTAAACCATTCCGTTATCTTATCTTGGACCTGACTTTGAAGGAGGTGGCCCCTGAAATGGACCCCCAGCTTCTGTGCTGCTTGTCCTTCTTCATCTGTGGGGCTCTGATGTCATATCCTTTGCATTGACTTCCAGTGGAAGTGAATGCCACTGGCTTAGGATATGTCAGTCATCTTTTCAATCTCCATGACTGCCGATTTGATGCGTCAGTTGACCAAAAAAGGGAAAACTGGGCAGTCACAGCTGGGGAAGCAGGGAGAAGAGAACTAAATAGGATGTGGGGGGATCGATCAGCAAATTAAAGTGATACTTCACGCAAAAGCTGTCTGTTTGTATCAAAGCTGCACCTCACGTAGGCTTGAAACATTTTGTCTTAGATTCATAGCTATCTGCAACATGGCCACTCCTGCGACATAGCCCACTTAAATGTAGCATGACATATATCCAAGCCGAACACAGCCTCTGTGAGTCACTGTGAAGAAGCTAACCACAATCTTTTCACAGCCACCTCATAAAGTATTAGTTCAACATTTTGGGGATTGCACGTATTTGCTTTCTTTCAACTTATATGATCAAATCGATACCACTCTCGTCTGTGCATTAAGTACAGAGCCGAAACATTGCACATGACATTGCATAAGAGCAAAACAAGTTCCCTGGCTGAGAAATGCACCTACTAACAGCTGTAAAGTTCACAAATGATTACGCATTTTACATTTGTAACCATTCCTTGGTGAACAACAAGGTGCAATGGCTTCCTGGAGTCTCTTCATGCAGTACAGAGACCTGTAGCAAAACTTGTGCCCACATATGGCAACCTGGAGTTAGAGAAGTCTCAACCCAATTGTTTTTATGTTAAACAATTACAAACAATTAAACAAATATAACCCTGAAATGGAGTATTAGGGCTAGTAGGTGTACTTTTGAACCTTCCATGTCAGCCGTTCCTCTTTGCTTCTAGTCATTATGTTAAGATAGGCTAAACACACTGATTCTAGCTCCATACTTGGCGCACAGACAGGAGACAGGTATCTAACTCTTGGAAAGATAAAGGAGCAAACAAACAAATGTCCCAATTTGTTGAGCTATTTCTTTCAGCTTACAAGAGGACTAAATGCTTACTACTCCTGGTTTTGGATGGAGTATCACTTTAACAGAGAGGGAGGACTCCATTTGATTAGTGTTTTACAGACAGGGCACAGTGTCCTGTTTTGACCTCACATAAAATACAATTTCACTATGTTCAGTCAGGGTCCATGTTGGAATCAGCCCATTGCGGACGAGGCACTACTTTGGGAGATTTTGATAGATGTGTGCAACTCTACTATTTTGTGGTTGTCAATGTATATATTGTGTTTAGTGTAAGTGTGGTGGTCACCCAAGCTGCCACAGTGACTGATGCATGGGATCCCTCTGCGTCCCGTTGTCTTACCTGTCTGAGGGCTCTGCTGTCCACTGCGGGGCTTGTCTACGTCATCACGCTTGCGGCTGTCCACCGAGCGGAGCGATTGGCTGCGAGAGAGATGGCGACCTTTGCCTAAAGGGGGGGGTGAGGCAAGGCCGGGGGGGAGGAGGGGGCGTGGGTTAGCAACCAGAGGTCCGTCATTAATGGCTTATATTTGGGACACAACCGTGACGTGATTGGTCACCCAGAACAGCATCAGCCAAACTTGGGACTTTTGTTGTGCTGTCGGTATTTGTGTGCTGTAAATGTGTGCGCTGCTCATTTGATGTTTTCAGCTGTTGTGTAATAATGTTTATCCGAGTCTCTGATGGCATGACTAAGTGGAATAAAACATGATAACACATCTGCAGTAATGACTGTCTGTTGTTTGAGCTATTTGTCAGACAGGAATGTTCTGTACAAATGAAGACAGCAGTAAAACAATTCAGGGAAAGCACTCATGCTTCTTGGTAAATTGCTTGATTTCCTGGGTCCGTTTAGCCATTTGTGAGTCATGTCATGTTGCTGACATCCTGTGCATGGATGGTCTTGAAAACAGTCGACCATGTCATTATTATTTTTCATCGATCAAAGTCCCCTTTCCAACATGCACTCCTTAAGTCAAAACACTGACTTATAGAGGATGGATACAAAAGCAGATGAACAAGATGTAAGAAAGAAAAAAAGAAAACAGCTGTAAACACACACTTTGCACACACCACACGCTCATATTTAACTTCAGAGCGTAAAAAAGGGTCGTCAGTGACAGACGTAGATGTACTGAATGAAGACAAAGGGCACACAGAGCCTGAGGAGCTCACCCGTGCAGGGCTGCGAGTTGCAGGGTCGGCCCTCCTCCACCACACCCTCGCACAGGTATGACTCCTCTGGAGGCGACTGACAGGTCCGGGTACGGGTTTGAATCCCGCCTCCGCACTCGCTGCTGCACTGCGCCCATTGGCCCCACCCACTCCAGCCACCTAGAGACACACATACAAACAACAGAGGTCATTTATTGTCAAGCCTCGATAGAGTTATGATCCAAACGTTTTTACTGAGCGGGCATGTTGTCTTATTCTTTTAACGCAAATCATCTTTTCCTAAACCTAAAGAAGTAGAAACACACTCTGAAAGTCCTGTGACTGTCCCTGACATCCTCTGTTTGACTCCTGGTGCTGTGGACCAGTTCTTTAGGAAGTCAGGTAAGAATCTAAAGAGTGGCACATTTCCAAATGATTTGACTTTTAGAACTGCACGTGTGCTTCAAACTCAGTGAGACAAGGATATTACAGTACATTGTAGATGACTGAATAAAGCAAACAGAGGCTAGACCACATAGACATGACGTCCTTAATGCAGGTATACATATATGAAGGAATTCTACATGCCATTACATAAAAGTTGCATGCTGTTCACCCAATGCCAACTAAATGTTTGAACTACTTTGTCTATCAACATGTGACCTGTTGGAAAACATTGATCTAATATTATTTCTATGTCCAATATTTCATTTTCATTTTTCATTGAGTGGCATGTGTATATTATGCATGTAAATGAACATGGATGCATTATTTGCATAAGCAGGCTGTGGGTTAAAGACAAGCATGTGATTGACACTTGCTGAGGTTCACCCTCAGTAACTTCTCAGATGAGTTGTGTGGTGCAGGATGAGCTTGACTGAAGTTTCACAGGTCTTATTTTTACATCTCTATCAGATATTATATAGAAGACTGCACTGTGACTTGACAGACGACGGAATCTGAGGAGCTGAAGTTAGGGAATGTCTAAATGAATACTAATGAGTCATGGGAGTTTTTTAGATTCTGTCAACAGCTTTCCTTGTTTTACTTCACAATTGTGATAGAGCCCATGAGCTATTATGGCCCAATTTTCTCAATTTCTCTCTCTCTCTCTCTCTCTCTCTCTCTCTCTCTCTCTCTCTCTCTCTCTCTCTCTCTCTATCTATCTCTCTCTTCTTCACAGCTAATGACAGACACAACTAGTCTTTAAAGAGAATAATCGGGCAGTGAAATTCTGACTTGTTTTTTAACAGTGACACTGAGCTTATTTGGACACTGTTTTCTTGTTCTGAAGGTGGTGTTCAAATACATATCATAATTTATCTTTAGAATAAAAATAAATGTACATTTTGTTGACATATATGAATAAAGTGTGTGTGTGAGAGTAGGAAATGCAGAAAGTGAAGCAGATTTGATAAAAGCTTTTTGTGTGACATAAGCCAACACAGTTACAGATTGTCGAATCGCTGCACACCACTAATGCATACGATGTGCACATTGACTGCCTGTTCTTGATATACAAAAGTTAATCTTATATTTGGATCATTCAATTTTCTTTTGATTTAAGAAAAAAACAGAGCTTATTGAATTTTCATCAAAGAAAAAAAAATGAAATGGATATATAAGTTTGTTTGTAGTCAAAAGGGAAGAGCAAACTAAACAGTTTGATTTTCATTTCACTTGCCCATATAACCTGTTTTTTTCATATCCTGACACTGGATTGCCGAAAAGAAAGATAAAGGTGAGGTCAAATGACATAGCATTCATCATTTTCTCTAAAACTATCATCCAAACAGAGAAATAATTCCCTTTAATTTTCTATCATGGAAACGGTTTTATCAAAGAAGACATTCAACAAGACTTCAGTGAATCATGATGTGATTGCAGCTTGGCTCCTCCTGTACTTGTACCACAACAGAGGAGCATCACAATTCAAACAGCGTGTGGTTCGAGTGGCTGTTCACAGATGACGGCTGACTTGACTGCAGTGACATTTCTGCGGATGACAGACCTTGTTTTGTCGCGTCTAAAATCCTATCAAAGGGTTTCAAAGACATTTTAGTCTTGGCTAAAGCAAAACGGGCAATTTGGCACTCTGGTCTTGTAAATGACCGCATGCAGGGTCATCTCAGGGTTATGGTTAGAAACCCGTTTTTGTCAATTGAAATAGAAAATGAAAACAATTTCACTCATCCCCATTTGACCACGGAAAACAAACCAAAAAATCAAATGCACACTTTGTTTTGTTTTAATGCCTGTTTCTGAAAAGGAAATTGAACAGCCCTACACACACACACACATACACACACAGCAGATATCCTCTTAACTTTTTTTCAATAACTCCACCACAGTATTCATCAGTCATACATGGAGAAATCTATAGCACGGAGGCACAGATACAAATTCCTCTACCACAGTGACCACAGTGCAGCACAGATAAGAGCCATGGCTGCCATCTATCACGGCCCCGACGTCCAGAAACTAGTTGCTAAACTCTTTTCCCTGCAAATATCCATAGATATAAAGGATACGTGTGTCAAAAAGGCTTGATGTAGTGAAGTACAGATGAGACCAGCAGAGGTAAAGTCAGTACACCAGAAAATAACACAGCTCCTGCACCGAACACTACAGACTGATGCTATCTAACATTGAAAGGGGGATCTCTTTTTTCCCTTTAAAACAGAGGTGTGATGAATGCCACTGTCATTGTGAAATTCCCAGTTTAGCCATACTGATTTAATGCAGTCCATTAAGATGTGTGCTGATATGAAGAGGAGCTGCAGAATGTCTCTCTTTCTGTGTGTCCTGCATGCTCATGAATGTTTAATGGAACAGACAGATGCCTTTCAGCCCCCACAGGCGACGACAAATATGTATTAATCTGCATGAATAGAACATGAAGTTGGCCGACGTCCAGACACACACGTTTTTAATTACTCGCAAGTCAATTTCCTCTGGGGTGAGGGCTGAGACGAGAGGGCATCGCAGAGAGGGCACTTCAGTTGTACGTGTCAGTGTGCGCACACACAAACACAGACACACACACACATTCACAAGTGTGTGGAATCTCACCATGTCAGCCCAGTGAGTCAACCTTCATGGATTGAAAGAGACAGATTCCAGTGAAAAATAAAGTCCACATCTGTAAACGATTTCCTCTTTGGCTTCAGAAATGAAATTAGCAGGCACCGGTGATCACAGTCAATATCTGTTTGTTGTCAGCAGACTGACCGAGTGTGGCCCGAGAGTTTACTTATGGCTGTGAAATTGGATTTGCTCATGTTTCTGTGACCACGCTCAATCGGCACACAAACAGTCCAGTGGAGGAATAAACCATTAACAAAACAACGCAAACAAGCAAACAAAGCGCGACTCATTGGACCAGTGATGTGGTAATTACAACTATGAGTGCAAACACGGAGCTGCTATCAGTTATTGAGACATATCAATAACTCAGCTCCACACCTTTATGGGCACGCTAAGCCATTGTGCTTTGTGGTAGGTTTGGTTGTGTCCAACTCGACTGACGCAAGAGAAGAGGCTATAACGGACCGCTGCTGCAAATACTGTGCTTGACTTGACTTGATGAATAATAGTCCTGTTCCATGGTTTGACTAAGGAAATTGCTTGTTGTTGGGCTGCTGTCTTATTTTGGACACTGTACTGTACAAAGCTGGATGGTGAACTCAAATGGTAATCCAATAGAAAGACAAGGCTGGACTTCTAAGATGTTGCTGGACTCTTGTTCTCTTTCCTCTTTTTTAATTTTCATTTCAACTGAGACAGAAATAGCATAAACACACCAACTTATCAATATTAATTCATAATTCCTACCAAAATATGAAGCAGCAGTGTACTGTATTAAAAACACATCTCACCACAGCAAAGAACAGAGCTAGCTACACCTGTAACTGCCAGCAGAGGGTGTGTTTTACCGAAACAATAGAAAATCTGTTTATTAATTATTACATATATTACTTACAGACAAATCAGAGATACACTGACAAGCAACCGGTGTCCATCACCGTCTGTCTGTGCTCAGTGCGAATGTGTGTCAATTATTCCTAACCAGTAGATGGCACCACACACATGAACCACGTTAGTAAGTTAATGTTTTAACTTACTAAGCTCACCTAAAAAAGTCACCTTTCATCAGCTTCACAGATAGAGCTGATTTTCTCACTTGTCCTTCAGGGCCTCCAATTATGAGGTTCTAGGAATAACTAAATCAGTATTTGGTTATTGACTGACACTTCTGTTCAAGACTTTCATATGAAGACAAATAATGAACTCCAGGGGGCCTTTGTCTTGCTTTAGCCCTGGATCGAAGTGTGAATCAATACAGACTGGAACATGTGTCACCTCTTATGTCACGCAGGGGCATACAGTATCTTCTCGGAGCACCCATGCATAGGTAGTGACAGACGTTTTGCAGACTGCAAAGAGCTGCTCTTGTGTGCATTCACACCTATCCAGTCACCAGAAGCATAATGTCATTGCCATGACAACAGGTTGCCACCGTCATTCAGGCTAACTTTATTGCTAAAGCCTGAGGCAAGTTTGCAATGAAAAGGAAAGTTAATGAAGAGATAAGAGAATTGAGGGGAAGGACAAGGGATGGATGGACAGATATACATTCAACCTAGCAGCCATGCTCATACCTGACGCCGTGTGTTAAAAGGGGAGTCTGGTGATGTTTGGCATTTTTTTATCGTGTGTATCCAATGCCTGATATATTTGCGGTAGAGCTCCATCGCTGTCCAACAACTACACCACAGGAGATAGTGTCCAACAAATGCATCTCACTGTTAACATTAGGTTTGCTTATAACAGCCTCGACCAGCCAGAGATATATAGAGTACCACATGTACTATATATACTATATATATATATATATACTACTATATATATACTATACTATATATGGTAGTATTTAAAAGTACAGTTGGTTTTGCTAGTTTAATGAGATGACAATAAGGAAACACTGGTAAAAATACCAGTACCAAATACCAATACCAATATCAGTCCAGGATACTTTATAGAGTCCTATTCCAAGAATACTCAGCTACTAGCACCGTTCTATGGGGCTAGGTTTCAAACAGCAAATTATCTGCAACAAGTCTGTTGAGAGAGGAGACAGATATGGAAATTAACACTTCTATCTTCCCGACCCTCTGCCCTTATGTAAAATTCAGTCACATTTATTCAAATTCAACTTTGAGCAGTCCTGATTTGGTATGTTTGAATTCTTTTGCCTTTTGACTGTCTTTGACGTTGCCGGTTGATCTCTCTAAAAAAGTTCATTGTATACAGAATTTAATAGCAAAAGTCACTAAATTAGCTTGTACAAACCAGTGCTGTACATGGTGATTACCAATAACATCACCCTGTTATCCCTGTATCACCCCCTCATGCTTTTCATTCAAACATCACAGAGCAGCCATTTCAATTCGAACCAAATGCATCTTGTTTTTTAAATGTTCCTGCAGATCTGGTGTTTCAGGGCCAAAAGTGAGCCTGCTGCAGCAGAATAACCTTCAGCTGCTCTCCTGAATCATTCTGGGTTTATTGTGAACAAATATGCTTTATGAATACAGAGGGAGATTAACTGCAGTTTAGAGCAAAGGACAGAAGCTCCTTCTGTCAAATGAAGGCTTTGGCAAGGCGAGAGCAAAAGAGGGGGGGGGGTGGGTCCATTTACAGATAAGATTCATTCTTCTGCAGGAAAAAAAAGACATAATGACAAGACTGTGAACTTTCTTCTTCTTTCCTGCCCAATAATCAGACTCGAGGAGGGGTGGAAGGAGAGTAACACAGTGTTGTCTTCACCCTCTGCAAGGGCATTTCATTATGTTCTCAATAATTCAGAGGGGGTCTTTTGTCAGAACACCCCTGGTAGCAGTCACCTCGATAATCCTTATCCTCCTTCACCTCCCAAAGTCCCTGCTTTACTTTGACCTTCAGTCTTCTCCAAAACACACATATTCTCCTTCAATTACTCAGTGTGTGCATTGCGTGGCTTTGCAGTTCACCGGGTGCATTGCATGTGTGTGGTGCAATTTTTGTGTGTGTCTATAATGAACTTCCTGAAAGTCACCTTCGCCTGCTATTTGGAGCGGTGGGTTGAGTGGATCTGCATCTCCTCTTACGGCTCTAGTTTCCGCAGCTTTGAAAACCATCAATAGCTGCCACTAACCCCCACCCTCCTCCCAACAACCCACCACCACCATCCTGGCCAAATCACCCAAGCACGCACATGCACACGGAGCTCTCATAGGTAGGGTTACTGCAGATTTATTGATTGCAAAGCATGCACGTGAAGACCTGTTATGGGGAAAAAAAGGTTTGGGTGAAATATGATGTTGAAGTTGACAACTATTGCGACAAGGAGCAGGCAGCTAGGGGAGGCAGAGAGAGAGAGAGAGAGAGAAGGGTGAGGAAAATGTAATAAAGACAAGAGACAAGAGGACTGAAGTAAATAATCATGAAAACATGAAATGCAGGCAGAGAAACGGGGCGATTGGTTCACACAGACAGAGCTGAATGGCTGAATGAAGGATAAGGCGAGTGCTGACACCCAGAGGACAGAAGCAGTCAACTGCACGGCAGAGATAACAGGCGGTGAAAAGAGAGAGCGAGGGGGGAGGCTGTGGAGGTGGGGGAGGGAGATGAAGGGAGACAGCAACAGAAAGAGGGGGGAAAAATGTTGGGAGAGATAAGATGAGAGGGGGAATGAAAGGAGAGACGGAAAAAAACACAGGCCTTACAATCTGAACAGAATGTTCGAATCGATGAAGGAGCTCACGTTTTATGGTGTTTTGTTATTTATTTATATTCAGATAATATCCACTGTGATGCTAATTCATCGGACTGATGAATCAACTGGCTGTGAGAATGCATTAGCAATTTATATATATATTATAATACACCTGTTACTAATAATTATACTTATTAATATGCATTTATTGCATGTTAGCACTAGCTCTGGCAGGTCTGATGTGCTCCCTGTGGTTTTCCAGAAATAATAAATAGATAAATAAATAAATAAAAAAAGAGGGCACCTCGACACAACTGCATCCCATCGATCAGTCGCTTCCCGTAGAGTAAGGGAAGTAGGGAAGCTTAACCTGTGGGTGAACCCAGCGCAGAGCACCCAGCACCCAATCAACTTCCTCTCTGTCAGGTCACTGGTGACATTGAACAAGCAGTCACCAACATATCACGCCTCTGGATGTAACCTCCGTTAACAACTGATTTTCTGTTTCACCTTCAGTTCATTACAGAAGTTCATTTCACGCTGTTATTTTCTCTTTAACCCTGCACCGATATTTTTATATTTTTTTAGATTAAGGCAGCCAAATTTTCATGGCAAATAAATGTGAAAATATGCAAATGGCCCGTGGTGTTGTTGTGGAGCAGTGGATGCCGTAGCTTTTATCCAACATTACTCGAACAGGAGGAAATGGTGTGTGTGTCGAGGAGTATTATCACTGAAGGATTCATTCATATTTGGTAGACGCTGATGAGTATTTCAGGCAGCGTGACGGTGTATTTGGGATCGAGTCAAAACACCAGACTCACTTGGCCGTCCTGTGGTCACACTGTAGTTACAAAGGCAACTGTGTGAGAAGTTACAAACAGACAGACAATAAGACAGGTTTTAAATATACCAACACTTTATCTGGATTAGGTTAAGAACTTTGTTTGCAGGTCCAACCTCAGGTGAGCACACCTGGAATCGATTATTGTGCTGCCAAACTCAGCATTTTTAGTCAAAGTTGAGACTCACTCACTCATTCAGAATCGCTTATTGTGTTTCTTCTGCCCTGTTTGACCTTTTTAGTTGGTGAAATTAACTTGTTGAGCACAAATCTCATGACTTCCTATAGGAATAATAGCAAGAACCTCCAAAATAGCCTCAAAATCCAACCCACGGCCCTTGTTATATGCTCTCTCCTCCTACTGTCGACCAGGAAGTGGAAACGCTCCAGACAATACGTAAAAAGATGGCAAGCTCTCATCCGCTTTCCTCCTCTGTTTTATTCTTGTCAGGAACCAAAAAAAAAGAAGCTTGTGAAACACTATTTAGAGCATCGTGGGACAATAAAGCCCTCCACTGAAAGCTGAAATTCTTTTAGGCAGGTTAACAGTTCCTTCGGGCAGGATGAGGCAGCTTTCATTGCAGGTTTTACACAATGTCCTCCCACCACACTGGAATCATTCTCTCTGCTCAGACATACTCAAATAATATCATAACACAGCAACAAGCTGAAATCAGGGAGGAACACTGACTGAATATCAACATACATAATCCTCGGACGAGGCCAACAGCGTAGGCTTCATCAACCTGGAGAACTAATGGCTTTTGGGATCTCAAACATAGGTGCCCATTATCTAAATGATCTGTAAAGGCTCTACATGACAGGACTTTGACAGTAAGCGTCACGATGGTTGCACAACATTTGGCACCTGGGAGGGAGTGCTGAAAGTAATGACACAAAGGAAGTAGAGTGTTCTCAGCTGTACCTTGGTGATGGAGCTCAAAACTCACTTTTCAGTTCAAGCTTAATGACCATAATAAGTATGACTGATGCTTTTGTTTCCTCATCCGACTATTGGATCACCTCTTTATGTCATGTATAAAATACAATGTAGAGTTCTGATTTCTGTATCATAAAATCCAAAGATTAGGTTGCGATGTTATGATTTGCATGTTTTTACATGCTTTATGCAAAGCTTCATCAAATAGTCTAGAAGTCATAAAGCCACAGTCTACATCTAGAATGAAAACATGTGCCAGGATCTGTTCAACAACACAAATGATGCATAATAAAAACACATTTAAATATTATTCTCATAGGCTTCCATGAGAACTGGTGCTCCAAGAGAGAACTTCTGGAGAAGTACATGCTGTTCTCTTATATTACCTGTCAATACTACTGATGACAAAGAAGGCGTAAGACTCACATTAGACACCGACACAGAAAATGCCCATGTTCAGTGTGTTATTGGTCCCTGCTGCTTGAGATCTAACATGAGTACATCAGATGAGCATGGACACCATGATAAATGTTGGACCATACTGAGTAGACTAGCATCTATAATTACAGCCTACTTCTCTTCACAAACCAGTCTCAAAACACCTCACTTAATAAAGACTGAGAACATGCTCTTAGCTTTTGTTCCTAATATTGGGTGGAAACAGAGTTTGAAAAAAACCTGCACTGTAAAACCAAACCAAAGTTCAAGGGCAGTGACGTGGAGGTGGCCTGTAGAAGTTTGGTGGACAGTGCTTCAAAATCTTCCTCTGTGTTACAAAGTGATTCACTGTATCTCCAGCTTGTTTCACCACACAGGAGACTTTTGAAGAGATCATTGTTTCAGGTAAGACATGTCCTTGAAGTTAAGGCTGTATATTTGTTAGCTCTCAGGCACTGTTTAAGCAACTGTTTTGCATTCCCCCCTCCTCGCCTACATTCTGTATATAAACTGCTGAATATTCATGCTGTATACATATATTGCAGACTGATCTGATATGAGAATAATGTCCTTGAAATATTTTTGAATACTTATGGTGATTTTATTTATTTATTTTTTGGGGGTGTGTAAGAAATGATTTCAATAAAAAAATGTTCAACATGCTCTCAAAGGGCAGAACGAGATGCACAAATATACTGTATATCTTTGTTTGCAAACCCACCTGCTGCTGTGGCCTTTGTGACAAAATGATGGCATTTCATTCAAACTTAAGCGGTGCTGAAACTTGCAGAAATGTTCAGCCTAAGACAGATTGCTGCTTTGATTTTTTTTTACAGAAATGTGACTCAGACAGCTACTTAAATATGAGACTGATGTGTCAAGCAGCCAGCTCATTTCATTTTTCTGTGTCAGAAAGGTGCTATATGCTCATCCGTACATAAAAAAACCCAAAACATTTTGCACACTCAGCTGATTGTTGATTCAGTGCAATGCCGTGCCATCTCTTTAACCCTATCAGCCGAGGAGCACACACCATTACACCCCTCACCTTCTGGTGCAGCACCATCTCTGAAAGCCTCTGCCCAAACCCATTGTCTATAAATACATATCATGTGGGCTGCTGCTCTTTGGTTTCAGGTGCAGGTCAGCCAACCAGACATTTCAATTCCGAAGATGGATGCCCCATTTCAGAGGGAACGATAAGAAAAGGCTCAAAAGGTCTTTCACCACAGGGATCAGATGCTTTTCTTACTTTTTCTGCAGTCTGACTGACAGCACACAGAAAGGAGTAAGGCTTTTTGCTGCTTTTTGTCCTTCTCGACACACATCTGACGACTGCTGATCAAGTTTGCGTGCTCGGGGAAAGATTGCACATGTGGCCGCACGGCCGCACGTGCTCGCTCGCTCGTCAAACAACTCAGTGCAATTATACTGGAAGTCTCGGTCAGTCGTGCTCTGAATTCTGCCTTGTGTTTTTTGGGGGGAGTCTCTGCTGATTTCCAGAGCAGTTAGAGAGCTGCTGAGAAGTACTTTCACTTCAGCTGGATGTTGTTTACAGGTTGTCTTCTTCCCAGTGCCCCCAATGCACTGGGCATCAGGCTAAAGTGTTCCTATGGGAACTGCCAGAGTCTCCGTGTCTATTTCCTCCATGGACTTGAGTGGTTTCCCCACCCCCTCAACCTTCCCCCGCATGGCTATTAAGACTGAAAATCGCCCCCGCTGTGCTTTGGTGTGTCCTTAGCTTTCTGCAGCTTCTTCATTCACTCCACAGATGATGAATGCGTCATTGTTTTTCTTCGCAGTGTTTCTCCAAGTTACTTCGGGAGCGCATTTAACTGCTCCATTTAAAACCCATACGGCATGCTACAGTATATGAAATATTTTCAGAGGCGTCCAGGGATCGCTAACCTGTAAGCCTCGGATCCATTGGCACACATACAAACAGATGCAAGCGCACGCACACGTGCACGCACACACATGCAGAGATCTCTGAGCAATGCGGTTTACTCTTCCCACGCTTTATAACACTCTCATACATCAGAAGCCCTTGTCTCCCCACACAGTGTGGGATGGTGACTGCATTGTGACTCAGAGACACAGAGTGAGAGAAACATAGAGATAGAGATGGATGAGGAGGTGGCGGGGGGCTGCTGGGGGTTAGGCCATGAAGGAAGAGGCTCGCAGGTCACTGTGGGTGATGTACATACAGCTGTAGATTTATGCCGGCGGAAGTTAACAGCAGCCACCTCCACGATGGTGGATACATCTACTAACTACACTTGAGACAAAATTAGATTCATGTAGTTCAGCGTGTACTTTACAAGTACCAGTGTGCTTATGGCCAAGGATATATTGGCACCCACACAGGTTTAATTTGGACCCCTAAGTTCCAAAGAGCCTCTCTTTTTTTCCATTATGTTGGTGATTTTAACCAAACCCTCTGAAGTGCATTAACTCCATTGTTCACCTCCGCTTGATGACTGCCACCTGTTTGTGACGCATGTCTAATCATCTGCATCGCTGCTTCCAAACTGCTACAAAGGCTTCCTCTTCTGCTTCATCTGTGGGAAACTTTCATTCACAAAATTGTAACAAAAGAGTCAAAAGTAAAACCGCATACTGTGAAAGTGAAGTCCTGCGCTCTGAAACAAGCAAAACCAACATCAATGGCAACATCAATACAGCTATAACACTAACGGCTGACAGTTCACCTTTCACGGCTTCGCTGTTTCGCAGATTTGTTTGTGCTCTTTTTTTTTTTTTACAGTGCATTGTGTTGTTAATCCTGATTGGCTAAGCACATTGGTCTTTCACTTAGACTTCAGTAGAAAAAGACGCTACAGCAGAACGGAGTCAGGACGAAGACGCACAGTCTTCAGAGGGACTGTGAAATACGCAAGTCACAATGTTATTATTAAAATTTACATTTTATATTATTTCTTAAAAACTATCATAGTTATCTGTACGAAAACATTTATATTTTATTTCTTAAACAAATGCTTGGGCCTGAAAACAGGTTTAGATCTTTGGTTTCATTCTATAGTACAGTATTGTATAATAATTGTAAAAAAAAAAAACACTGTAGTGGTGTTACAGCAGAACATATCACTACAAGTGTTAAAGCCATGACAGAAATAAAGAGAGAGGCAGCTTATACCAAAGAAATCATGTGACCCATGTCCATGACTTGGATGGACAGTGACTTGCATGAAGACCTTGAGGCAGCTCTTCCACTATCTTAATTTTGTTTCTCTTTTTGATACAAGTAACAAGTTAAAATAATTATACAGCATCATAAGTCAAAGTGGCGGAGAAAGGCACGCTAGCAAAGAGGAACATTCCTCAGGGTCTAGAAAGGTGGAAAGGAGGAAATCAGAGTTTTTCTACTGCAGGGACCACAGTCTAAATTAAGTAACCCTCCGGTGTCCAGAGCTCAACACTTCTCACTGGTGCTAGCCAAAGTTACAGAGGAAAGGGCGACAGCATCGTTCTACGTAGTACAGTCAGCCCACCAGTGAACATGCAGATTGGAGCTCACTGAGCTTTAACGTAACAGCTCACTGAAGGCCAAATACAATTCTGTCCAATCACACACACAGGCTGCCCAGATACTCTGCATGTTTGGTAGCACGTACCCTGTGTGTGAGCGAGCGAGCAGCTGTTCTCTGTAATGAAGGACAACAAAACATCTCACAGGACACGTCGCACTGACAGAGAAGATGAAACAAAGAAAAGATTCCAGATGTTGAGCATGAGCAAATAGAAAGACTCAGTGGACAGATGAACCTCCAGAGGTGGGAGACATTTATTTCTACAGTTAACTGTATTATTGTTATTGCTGACTGATATTCATCCTTTGATATACATACATGCACAACTTTTTCTATGTAATACTGCGTTCAATAAATTTTAAGATGTGAAGTGAGTTTAAGTTTTCCACCTCACTTATCTTCTATCTGCTATATGATGTTGGGTGTGTGGAATTTCACAGTCACAGTTCATTCTTTTGTTTTCCAGACACAGTGAATTTTTCTGGCCCACAGATGTATTTTAGTTTTTAAGCTGGCTCTGTCAGTGATTGAGTTTGACAGCCATGCTTTGGACAATAATGTTCTTCCAACTCTGTGTCAACAGTTTGTGTTTGTCCCATTCCCTGTTACCACATCCAACACCTTTGGGAAGAACTGGAACGCTGACTTTGAGCCAGGCCTGATTAGCCAACATCAGTGTTGGACCTCATTAATGCTCCTGTGGCTGAATAAGAGCAAATCCCTGCAACCAGGTTCCAAAAAAAAGACTGAACCCAGATGAGTGGAGACTGACAGCAGCACATTAATGCTCATGGTTTTCGAGCTGGATGTTAAACTATCACATATGATGGTAACAACCTGATGCCATAAGTACTCATTAATGTACCAAATGTGTAGATCTTAATCAATTTCACATCTATTTCTGTCTGTTTAAGTGACACTTGTTAACTATGCTGCTGGTTCGGGAAATGATTGAACATTTAAGCACAAGGTGACCTCTTTTTTAAAGATTTACATCTTCATTAGGTGAGGGTGGGCTTAAAGCAGTTTTTCAAATGTCACCAACATTTGATAAAAATAGCAAAAAAAAAATCCAGCCTACTCTGCCCCAAAGTGGTGTAAACAAAAAAGCTGGAAACACTTCTTCCTCTATATTTATGTGAATCTTTTTTTAGTAATAATTGGAGGGTGGTGTGTGAAAAATTTGGATCCACTTCATACCTCAGAATCTGAAACCAATGCAAAACCGTGTATCCCCTGCATGTGGACGGCTCCATGTGTAATAGAATTTAATATCCACAACTTGGCACCAAACACAAGCCTTTAAAATGTATGAAATGAGTTGGATACCAGAAGAGTCTTTCAGAAACACCGGCTTTAAATGTTTTAAATCAAGTGTCTGGAGTCATTATGGTTCTGTGTAGAAGCACTACCACCAACCTTTCTGTCTTTGTGTACACTCAAACAACACTATGTGTTGCAGTGTGTCTGTCATAAACTGTTATTCTGCAAAAAAAATGAAGGACTACTTAAGACTCTAGTGCCACACAGGGACACACCTCAGTGGATGGAAATGCATTTTCTACCTTTTAAGGCAGGGGTAGCTGAAAAAAGAGCTTCTGAATTTGAGTTTTCATTGTAGAGAGTGCTCTGCAGCAATATCATTTCTGCATATGTAAGAAAAAAAGCCCAGAGGAGTTGAAAATGTAAGATGGTCTTTTCAGTGTTTGTATTTCTTCAGATAAATCATTGTCTTTTTCAGCAGATGAAACAAAATGCTACAAAGTAGAAAATGAAATTAAATAGTGCAGAATCCTTTCTGCTCACAGTAGGAAATCAAAACCTTAGATTTTGGTATCACACCGTCAAGTCAACAGAACCAAGAGAAAGGCAAGGGTCTGAAAGTCCCAAAGGGGGTTGTTGGCCTCAGAGTGCTCTGACCTGTGACCCGGGGGATGGGGACCACTGGTCTAAGACACCGCTACAGGTAGCGCGCAGAGTGGGAATGCAAAGAGACACCATTCATGGTGTTCCACAGCAGAAATGTTCCACATTGTTGCTTCAAAGAAATCCTAAACACAGAGAGAAAGATGATTTTCTCTGAGGGCAGATGCTGAAAATGGTTACTTAAGTGTGATGAGATTTAAAATCAACATGCTTTAACCAACAAGTTCAAGGGTTGTGTATAGACAGCACAACAGTGAAGCATAATTATTTCTGTACTCTTTCTTCAACCTATTGGATCAACACTTTAGAGGCCCCACAGGCTGCCTGTATGACAATTACTTTTTGGTAATTTGATTAATTAAAGAAAATGTGTTCTCTAAAACTCTATGAAGGCCTAAAGCACAACATAAACTGAAATTTAAGGAGCAGTATTACATCTGGTTTAATACCTGATTCTGAGCCCCCCCCCCAGCATATCAAGGGGCCATGAGTCGAAAATCTAGTCTTAAAGCTTTTATTTATTATTACTGTGCTTAAATGCTTCATATTCCTACATAATGGTGTTTCATCAGATTACCACAAACTCATTATTATTGAAAGCAATTTATACAATGTAAAAGGTGTGGGAGAAATGAAATGTTTGGCCCCAGGGTTTCCCATAGCCAGCCAACGCTTAGATAATGCTTCGACTTTGCTTCTTAAAACTAATGAACTCTGTCTAACTTTTTAAAGTTCTACACTTGCATGAGGCTGCTTTCACCGAGCCTAATGTCCTGGATGGCTGTGCATTATTATTTCTTAGTACAACCGCTAACAGGACATTCAGAGCACATCCACAAACCTACAGTGTATGAAAAAAGAAGGGTAAATAAAGGTCAAATAAATACATATAAATGAAATGCGAGTCTGCAACAATAAAAGACTGTGAGGATTCATTTGCAACTCATTTATTCCGAAACTGCTTTAAAGGAGTATAGGCACAGCAGTACAGTCACTGATTGCAGCCCCCTCGCCTTAACCCTCTCCTTTCTACCTGTGATGAAGCATCGTCTGTAGATATAAAAGTCTTATTACAGGGTAACAAAAACACACTGCTTCCTTTTCTGTAAACAGAGCCCCCTAAATCTGACACACTGGACCTTTACGACCAATAACAGCTCTCTAACTGCTCTGTTCATCCAATTAGGTGTAGGGCATGTTGTAGATGTCTTAGTCAATCACCTGTTGTACAGTCTACATGAAAAGCTGCCAGATTTCTACTATGAGTGATGGCGTGTTGTGTTTGCCTAAAGACGCTTGCTGTCTTCAGCTCTTTCCCTCCTTTTTATTGACCTCCTCCGCTGAGTTGAACTAAGCACAGATGATGGATTCTGGCTGATGTCAGCAGCCGCAGAGCCACGGCCAAGGATAGTTTTTAACCTTCAACAATCAAACTATCAAAGCATTAAAACCAAATTTATCTCCTAAATTGAAAGCAGAAGCATTAGCAGAACACAACAGCGCTAACACCACAGATAGAGATAATTCATCAGTGATTTTTATGCCACACTACGCTGAGAGAAGAGAAGAGCTCAAATCTGGAGGGTGGTGGAGGGGGTGGGGGGATTTGATTTAGCTGAAGCAGACTGAAAAGATTTACTCTTATTGGAGCCTCTGGGCGTCTGAGCTGCAATAAAAGAATGTGTTCTTTAGAATGCCCAAAAATAATTAATTGTAATTTTCGTTTGAGATTAGATTGAGCAATATAATCTTTAGCGGATATGAAAGCAATGAAAAGATAAGAAGTCTATCAAGCACATAAATGAGAAACTGTGAAAAGGCACACCCTAATCATGTTGTGATGCTTTGATGAGAAATAAATGAGAGTAAATAAATCAGTCTAAACGAAAAAGAAGAAGACGAGCTGATCCTAGAAGTTGATTGCAAACTCACATTACACACATAGAGCTGAGATACATGCAGAACGTTCCTGACCATGATTATATCCTGTCCTGTCTGTGATCAAGTTAGCCTGCTGTTACAGGGGCATGGCTCACGTAGATGTAAAAGGATAATTAGTAAAAGTGATTAAGAATCTGACCGCATCACCACAACATTCAAGGTCTTTCAATTTCATTTCTATATTTCTATGGTTACTGTCAACTGAAGGCAAGAAGGCACAAATATCATTTGAAAAACAACAGCCTAATATTTATATTGTCATTTGTCATATTGTGATACTAACATCAGCTAATTTATGTTAGTTATGTTAAGTTATTCAAGTACAATAGATATGTATATTAGACTTTCAAATTACGCTTGCGTGGTTATCATCGGGAAACAGTTGACAGTCCACAAAAACTGGATGGTTAGGTTTGACAGGCATTGTGTACTTACTTTTGAACGGGTAGTGTTATCTCAGTTCAAATATGGCCATTGTGAACTTACTGGGAATGACAATGACATCATTTTACCTTTTATTCTTCTTCACAGATGTATAACATATGTGGAACTTACATCTGTATATTGCAGTATTCACCACAACTGCTGCAACTCCAGCAGCTTCCTCTGCTGCCATTTTCACAATGCTGGTGGTTAGTCCTCATCTGGGTACCCACACTGCACTGCATTTTGCCATAATTGATAGTTTAGGTACTTAGGTAGGTTTAGTAAGTATGGACGTCTGCGCATTGTGTACGCACAGCTAATTAGGACTAAACATAAAGCAGACTATAGCTGTGGGTGACTGGAACGTCTTGTTGACGATTGATTGTAAATTGTAATGGACAATTAAAATTTTGACCCGATGAGTGCGATCAATGATCCTCTGGGAATCATGAATGTTTCTGCAATTCATCCAGTACATGTGACTGCTCCTACAATTAATATCCATGGAGCCATGATGACCAGTGCTGCTAAAAATATTCTTAGATTTGATTTACGTATGGAAACTGTGAATTCATCACGGTGCCTTCCACAACTCTGATCTGATCACTTTTAGAAATCCCACTAAAAAACACCACTGTTCACACTTCATGTATCATGGAGAACGGTCAAATATTGTAACTGTAAAGGAAACATAAATGTTGTATTCCATTCCATATTCCAGGTTCACCTTTTCTTCAGATAGTGATTTCCCAATACAGCCCTCAGACTGAACAGACTGATCATCTGTCTGTCCAGCAGCTCTCTAACAGGCTGCATTTCTATGAATTGTCCTGGGTCTTTCTCATGGTCTAAGAGGTTCCACGGTGGTTCCAATGCACCAACGCTTTATCCTGAAATCTTTTAAAGTAGATTGCCATTTAATTTGCTGTGGATATTTATGATAATTCCCCAGCATATGAATCTTAATGTCTGTGGTGACTCCGTGACCTTGGACTGCTTCATGACCACTTGAACACAAGATGAAATTATCTGATGAATTCCATGCCTCTAAGGGCATTCACCATTTTAATTATTCAACAAGCTCAAGATGAATTTTAGATGATGAAAACTGGTTGATTTGAGCAACAAGTTTTTTGCACTTAACCCCAAAACTGTATGACTCAATGCAGGCAGATAAGAAGTAGAGAGGGCTCTGTGGACAGATAAAGGATAGAGAAGAGGGCCAGGTCTTCAAATGGTTTTGAATTCATCCACGCTAACATGCTGTTGTCAGGCAAAAATGATCCTAGTAATTTTCATCCAGCTGACTTAAGCTAATAACATTTTTTCACGCACATGCACACACATGGCCGATGACATGGATGCAGACGTGCATTAGTTGAGGACCGATGGGGCCACATATTGGAGTGAGCAATCAGGGGTTCGGTGGCTTCATCAGGTGCACCTCAGCGAGGATCAGGAAGTAAGCTGATCCTCTCCAGAGAGAGAGGGACATTAGTAGTTTTTTTACACATAGAGTCATGGACTCATTTTGTGTGTGTTCCTGCTTTGTCACTACTGTTATTATGCCCCGGTTTCCACACATTCATCAGTGTCAAACAGTTCGACATGACCAGTGGATGTGGTTGGACTACAAGTGATGCTGGTATATAATTGGTGAGGTTCTCCCCAAACGACGTGCGAGAGACTTTTAATTAAAAGCCTGCTATGAAAATGAAACCTCGCTAAAATCTCTCGGAAGGCAGCTGTAATTGCATCAACAATTTTCAGCAAAGTGAGTTCTGCAAGTTAATCATTTAATATATTAAAATTTTAGTGTCTGCGTGACAAATTCAAATTTTAATGTTGAATTAAGTGCCATATGTTCCGGCTCTATTGGTCTTTTACACTCAGAGTCTTTTAGCTGAGTTTATGTCTTTTTGCTGGCAGTATTTCAAACTGCATTTGGGTCTGTTTTAGTCTCCAAATCCTATCTTGTTGTATGTTTTATCAGTAAGTTCCATAATTACTGTACACCCACAATTCATGATTTCTCAAGAACCTGCATTTTCTCATTTAATATTATAATTACATCCACAATATTTCATTATAAACACAATAAACCAAACTGATTTGTATTTGGAAATGAATTCATGTAGGTTAACATCTTGGTCATGACCGTGCTAATTAATAAGCTGCAGTTCTGCAAGTTTACCTGTTGCCATATTTGAATTTTTTAAGCTGCTTTTCAGAACCAAAAGTTCTGGACTCATGTCAAATCATCAGCAGCCTTACAGTATGTGGATAGCCACTTATGAAGAGCGGGTGAGTGTTGAAATCAGTCAGAGGCTGATCATAGACATAGCACAGACGGTCACACTGTCTGACGGCTACCTACTGTACAGCCAGTCTGTTCATGCATTAGAAATTATGTCTTGGGCTAATAAACAGAGCCATGTCAAACAATATATAATGAATATCTGCTGGGGCAGCGTTTAGCTCAGTCGGTAGAGCAGCCGCGCCATATGCAAAGTCTCGCCCATTCCCCATCTCTCTCCCCACATTTCCTGTCACTCTTCAGCTGTCTATCCAATACAGTAAAAAGGCAAAAAAAAAAAAAAAATATATATATATATATCTGCATTCTGATCTGAGCACACCTTAATAGGTGACCACTGAAAGAAGCTTTACAGGGACTGACACTGCAAACAAACTCTGCAGCTGTAAGGAAGGCCTCAGAGCCTCTCACTGCTGATCATTGAATAATCATTTGAGAATTTTCAAAAAGCACTCAGGACTGCAGAAACATCCCTCACACGCAACTTAAGGTGGACTTTAGCTTCAGACAGTGATATGTCAATGTGTAAAACATCAAGCGAGGGTGTGTGTGTTGGAGTGTTCTGTATATTTTCTGCTTGTGTGTGTGTTGTTAGAACAGCACATGGAACATGTCTGCAGTAATGAGTTCTTTTCTTGGACCTGGCAGGCTTTGGCCAAGATCCACTCAGCTTATTGGGTGTGTGTGTGTGTGTGTGTGTGTGTTCTGTGTCTTGTGTAGGTGAGTGTTCTGACAGTGTGTCACCTCTGGGTGTCATTCCAGGTGACACCGCCAAGGAGAGCAGCCTTTACAGCCGTCCTGCAGAGCCACCGCCTGCTCTTAACAAGGACACAGAGGCCTGCGCACGCAACAACACACACACACACACACACACACACACATATAGTTTTTTCCAGTCCAGCTCTGGAGCGCGGCAGCAGTAAACGCGTACGTTTCAGTGTACCCTGTGTAATTCATCTTCATTGTCCAAGTCATCAAATGTGGAGAACGACAGTGAGACAGTTGGGCTAGCATTAAATGTCCTCACAGCCAAGGAGACTAGCGACATGAACACACACTCTAATTCTCTATTGTGCCACTCGCACACACACACACACACACACACACACAATTTCACCCTTTGAAGACACAACGCAAGTCTCTCTCTGTAATAGAGCACCAGAGAAAGCAGCGAAAAAAACGGTTTCAAATCTCCTCGACTCCCCGATTCCTCCGAAAGAAAATGTGTGTGATGAAGTGTAAAATGGAGAAGAGAAAAGAGAGAAAGTGAACAGGCAAACAGTGACAGGCTGCCTGTCAGAAAACACAGGAATCCCTATCGCGTCTGAGCATCATCGTCCGACCATTCTCCTGCAGTCACACATGACTGATGAGGGAGGTAGAAAAAGTTCAACTTGTCTTTTCTCTAATCCTCACACTTTTCTTTACGGCAGGAAATTAATGGCCCCTTACGTAGGACACTTTCACACACACACACGCACACACACATTTGTCAGCTCGTCCTGGAGCAGTGCTTTTATTATCACCCGGTAAGTAGCGGCGGTAAAATTGCTTAATTAAAGCATGAATGTTTAATAAATCCTCAGGCTGTGTGGAAAAGGGGGCCTGAGATAGGCCGTCCGTTGATGGGCAGCGTCGAGGACGGAGCCCGACGATTCCCCGACTCGCTGTACACCGAGTTCAAGTGAGCTCTTTGACAGGAAACAGGTGGAGCTGGCAAAGGCCTGAAACTTGGTGAGTGGCGAGGTCACTGCCATGAACATTTATAAAATGTTAAGTTGTTCACTTCTGTACTGGCTGGGAGTGTCAGCTCCTGAGCTAATAGTGTAACCTTAACCGCAGGCTGCTTCATTTTCATAGCATTTATATTCAGGCATCGACCATGTCTTTGCTGGGCTCACCATATGTTGCTATTTTGGGAATAAGTTGATACCACCCAGAAATGCCATTGACTTTATATGTTCTAGGACTATGAGACTATGAGTGTGTACAGTCATGCTAAAAGGTCTGCCGGCTGTGTGGTGGCATGTGTGAGAAGGCTTGTAATATTTTGCATCACTGTATCAGTTAAGAGAGAAAATATCTCAATATTAAATGAAGGCAGGAAATATTTGAGGTCATCATAGCAATTAAAATACTGTCCATCATTCTGTGGTGCATGTTAGCATCGACATTCCACTAAAGAGCTGATTTTCATGAAATTTCTTTGTTGTCTTATCAGCTTAAACAGCCTCGCCAAAAGCAGATGTTACCAGCTCCCTCCGGCAACTTTTCTTTCTTTCTTTTTTTTTTTTTTTTTTTGCTGCACATGTAGCCATTATGCTGATTTCAAGTGCTGCTGCAAAGGGTTGTAGGTGAAAGAAATGTTTAAATGTTGTAATAAATGTGTGACCAGGTCAAAGACAGTTTTCTGTCATTTATGAGAGGTTTTTGGAGTGGCTGTGGAAATCATCGAAACCATCAAAAAAAAAAAAATCCTCCATGCATGATGATCTGTAACCGCTCATCCTTTGGTGTATCATTTGGTGTACTACATATAAGAATCTTTTATTTATCCATCCATCCGTACAGTCTCTTCTGCTTATCCAAGGTCAGGTCACAGTGGCAGCAGGTTTAGTAGGGTGCTCCAGACGTCCTTCACAGGGAGCCTGAGGCATTCCCAGCATAGATGGGCCTTCTAGTTCCTTCTACTGGGTTCTGGGTCTACTCTACTCTATTTTCCCATCACTCGTGAGCAAGACCCCGAGATACTTGAACTCCTTTGTTTTGTTTTAAATTCATCCAAGAGGATTGCCAGTCTGATTACTTGGAGAGAAATAACTGTGATGCTGATAATCACAGCCTCCAATCTCTAATAATTACACTGATCCTCAATGACCACAAATAACACCGTGCTGGTTTGCTAATTGTTTTCTCCCCTCCCGATCCCAAAAGAACAAACTCCGTATGAAAACTTCTCAAACAGAGCTGCGAGGCTCCCTGCAGGCGGAGCGACCTCTACATCAGCGTGGAGCATCTTACTGCCATCTCTCTTCAGCTTCATCCTGCCCACACGGCGACCCCTGTGGTGAACGCCACACCTCGCTCCTCTACACATGCTCACACGCACACGCAAAATCAGCTTTTATTCTCTCCCTCAGTCAGCCACCCACACTCAGTCACGAGGGACCGGTGCGTGGTTGCAAGAGTGTATGTGCCATTTTCTGCTGTGACATTTCACCGTGTGTGTGCTCCAGTGTTCTGCGCAGTGTGTACGTGTGTGTGCGCGCAGGTCCACGCATGTGAGTGTGAAGAGGAGCTAATGCATTAGACTTGCTTTAGGATTCCTCAGTGCTCCTTACGGAGGCGGGTTGGAAATCCCTTAGTTTAGCAACAATGTGGTCGGGCCGGGCAGAGGCTTGCAGCGAGAGACACAGCGCTCACATTCATCTTTCTCAACTGCAGCCGGCTGCCAGCGAGTGGAGGAAAAATGTGCAAGTCAGGAAGGTTTATGAGGATTTCTTCCCTCTTCTTTCCACATGCTGTCACTTTTTAAGACCATGTATCAGTCTGGACTTTTATTATTTCTTTACCCTTCCATCACAATCAATATGGCAGACAGCGTTGATTAGACTGTGATCAAAGTTCTGAAATGATGTGTCTCAACACTGTGGAATTTCCACAAATGAATGGCCCAGTGGAAGCAGTACAGATATAGCTCAAAAGAAGAAAAAAATAGTCCCATTCCCCTCGCTGTCACATACAGTACCCAGTTGTTCTGCTGCCTTCAGAGCAGTCAACAAAATGGTTGTCCAGCTGGTCTGAAGCAGCTGGAGTCCAAAGGATAATGGATATTTGAGGCCAACATCGACCCAGTTATTCAAGAGTTACAAAATATACACATGTAACGTAAGACAGACAAACATTTTTTGGGATAAGTGGTCATAGAAGATGACCAAAACGAGTAAGAACCCCTTGAATGAGGTTATTAAGGCCCTGTAAATCAACACAGGTGTTTTCAGTCTCAGGGTGAAGGTGGGCTCACATGAGGTCATGCTGTATCTACCAATAAAAAATAATTAAAGCGAAACTGTCGCTCTAACAGATAGGGAAGTGAGGGAGACGTCAGTCACACACAGTCAGTACACAGCTGCAGAGACCTGCCGAGAGGTCTAATGAGGCGATTTAATTAAAATCACCTGTGTCAGTTTACCATGCGCAGCGACTCTTTTCATTTTGAAGTCCCGTTGCAGTCAGAACGTCTTTATCTTCCACAGCGTGACACATTTCAGGCTGAAGCAGAATATACAGACACGGGGGGGTTAGTTATGAGGCCTTTAAAACTAATTCTTTGGACTGTGTTCAAAAAAAAAAAAAAAAAAAAAGGCAAACAACGTGCAGAGCTGTGGAGGACTTTACCCATGGAGGCTGACGCCAGGATAAAGTGACTGAGGGGGCCATTAAAAGTTGCAAAGGGGCAATTTTTTTTTCATGCACTAAATGTATCGATTTAAACATGCAGCAGTTTCAGAGAGGCAAAATAACAACGGCACCTGGCTACTGTTTCAAAATCAAAGAATCAATTTATTATCTTTTTATGGCTTGCAGTTCTCTCTCTCACTGACTGGCCCTTTCATTTCCCTGTCACCCCACCTCGGCTCTGGACTGCTACAATGGAATCAGGGCTGAAAGTTCTATTAACAATGACAAAAATGAAGCAGACAAAGAGACCAAATTAACTGTCTGTCTGTCTGTCTGTCTGTCTGCCTGTCTGTCTGTCTGTCTCTCTGGCTTTATTTCATCCTCTCTGTATTAGTACTATGGGCAGTCTAGTCCTGTATCTGTGTGTTTCTCAGCCAATAATTTTGGTATTTTTCGATACCTAAACAGAGAGGGCAAAACATATTTTGGTACTGAATCCATCTCTGTTAGACTTCAACTAAGCTTTTTCAAAAAACAAACATTTATTATTTCATTTGTTCATTTATTATTATCATTAAAACAACTGAGATGTAAACACACATCTCGCAAGATATATATATATATATATATATATATATATATATATATATATATATATATATATATATATATATATATATATATATATATATATATATATATATATATATATATTGTGTGTGTGTGTGCTGACTGATTGTGTCAAACCAAAAGCTGACATGTTAGTTGTTATCAGTGTTTCTCGCCTGGACCTGGCACTCAAGTCCCAGTGACAGGGACCTTTACAACACACACAGACAACAGACACTAACACACACACACCAACTAGTCATTCTGCAGCTTGTTGACAGCTGCATCACTGTCACTGTCCTGAATCAGGATTTAAGAAAAGTGGAAGCAACAACAATAACAAAAAAGAAAATCTCTGGGAGGAAAAGAGCAGGGGAATGTTCAGTGTTTATGAAATGATATATCCCCCAGGATCCAACATGATGAGGGAAAAAGAAATATGTATACTGTGGTAGTGAGTTGGCAGTTCTTGTCAAAGGCAGACTAGACAAGATCTTTGTTTGTTCAAGCACCAGTAACTGTAGCCTCCGGAGAACCATGATGGGCCAAACGGACAGACAGCAGAGACAGTTCCCTCCAGCCCTCCATTTTCTGCATACACTTACCCTGAATAATGCTCCAGCATGTATTGGGTCAGAGTCCAGGAACATCCTGGACAGTCAGGACTAGTTTTCTTAAACAAACACATCAGCTGTGTGTACAACCACAGTCTTGACTTGTGATGATAACCGCATGATCACACCATGGCACTGTGATGCTCCAATTTTTATTTTTGTTTGGGCATTCCCACCACGGTGAGGAAAAGAAAATCCATACACAGCCACTTTTGACTCCTCTGCTGACTCTTCTTAATGTTGTTAGCCGCAACAACTCCCTTGACCAACCCAACCGCCTACTTATGTACTAAGATATTGGTATTATTAGCTGTAAGATGTAATGTTCATGTTTGTTTTTTAAGGGAGTTCACCAGCTGAGTGCTCATCGCTGCTCAGAGACTTTTCCACAAAGTCGAACTGTTTTTCCTATAAACGATCCATTCCTTGATGTGTCTACTTCTGACTGAAATGTCTCTTACTTCAAATGATGAGAAACCTGAAAATAGTCATATTCATACTGAGGGTAAGTATAATCTACTATTTCACTATTTCCATTATTTATTATATCAACCGGTGATTAATGATATATACAGGCTATCATTCATCCTTTTCAGCTTTTATGGATTTTCCAGTGACTGCTAACCAACTGAACACACTGAACACTGCATGACGCTTCCATTAAGAAACTGACCTGTGCACAGTAGATTGAAGACTGCAGGCGCTGTAATGGGTACACCAGTATACAATTTCTGCCCGTCTGGACCACATTTGGAGCTTTTGAAATGAGCCAGGCCTTGCTGGTGTTTTATGATGCAGACGTATAATGTTTGACATGCACACTCACATCTTTGGCTAATTTGGGGTTTTCAATTTACCTTTTCTAACCTGCAAAGTCCAAACAGAAAGGGTTTATCCAGCTAACTTGAGATGATGTGAAAACGATTGACTCTTCTCGATGCAGAGTGCTTTTAGACGGTGACACTGGGACCTTTTTTTTCTGTTATTTTCCAACTGTTATTAAATATTCCATACTTGAAAATGCTGGAAAGCTGCAAGTGAGAGTGCACGATGTGAAAGCAAGGACCCAGATGATCGGCATTGTGGGTAAATCGTGTCTGTCCTCCTTGACCTTCACTCGGTCGGTCATTTCTGGTGCTTTCTCAGAGCTATCACACTGTGTCTCTTTTGTTCAGATTGAGTCATGTGCTTTCTCATCCTCTCACATCTCTCTGATCCATCCTTTAATCACTCACTGCCTCCCCTGCTGTCCACTGAAAGCTAACAAATGAATCCTTTCGTGCTCCGTGACACACCACGTTTGGTGACACAAATCACACCGCATCCACACACGTTGGAGGTCTACCAGAATGGATTTTCATGGGCATTATTTCTGGACTGAAACTACGAAGAGCCAATATTTTGTCCCAAAACCTTTAACTTTGACCATTTGAATGTCAGAACAGTCCAAAAATAGCCCTGAAATCAGCAGTCCTCTCAACTTAAAGGTTAAAGATTTCTCACACAGCATAGGAGCTGTGTTCAAATAGCAAGCTATGGATGTATAGCGAGCTAATTAGCTGTTCCAGGGACACTGACACTCTCAATTAAAACATAAGTGATACTGATAAAAACACTTAAAAACCATGTCATGGATCCTTTCATACTTTAAATGTGATCAAAAGGACACATTAGAATCAATGCAGGTTAAGCTTCTCTTAATCAAGCTGCTACCATTATCTGTCATACCAGAGGTCAACCACACTCATTGGCCAACATCCAATGTTGTATTATTGACAGCAGTGTAATGCTGACTCCATCATTCTGAGTGGACACACAATGCTCACCTCTGCCTTTATGGGAATGACTGTGGAATTTATTAATATAGACTACTGACATTTCAGCTCTGCAGATTGCAGCATTTAACTAGAATTAATGGATTATTAATTATTCAATGACATATTGACTTTAATCCCTTACAGATGTTACCCATGTGTTCACCATCAGCACATTCTAGTCTGGAGCCACTGTTGTCTGTTCATGCTAATGGAACGTCAACAGTTAGCTATCTATTATGTTTCTTTGACTCTGGTCACCATAGTGTCGGCTGGCACCTGCACTTCTCCATCACTCCAACAGTGGCCTCGAAAATACATAGTACTGTTTGGGTTGTAGAATTTAGTGGCTTCCAAAGATGAGAAAGAAGAAAGAAAAGATGGTGGACTCCGTGGAAGAGGATCTGTGGCTTGGGTAACCAAATCACAACAATTATTATTTTCAGGTGATTATGCACTAATAAAAAGATGCCTGGATGTATGTGTATTACATTTATGCCAAAAGATCACACTAAATCTTGCTGGAACACAAATTGCCGGTCTATGGCAGGATGCAAACTTTCCAAGAAGAAATTCAGATATACACCAACCACCCCGACATCTATTTCCTGCACATTGGCATTGGAGGTGTATGAAATTCTGTGCAGTGTGGACATTCTTTATTAAGTTTTATTTTCATTAACCTTTATGTTTTGAGTGCATGGTACAGTGTTGCACGGTATTAAAGTCTGTTTATCTGTGCTATTACATTCTAAAATGTGTTATTAAATCTAATTACATAAGGGCTAATTAGAATGAAGCATTTGTTCAACCAAAAAGTTTTCATACCTTTAAGGGTCACTGTAAATAGTATTACTATTAATAATAATTATGTGCCATATGCTGTGAACCACTTTTCTGTGAGGGTTATCAGACTGTGAAACTCTAACACTGTTGCAACTATATTGGGTACACATGACCACGAGGAGAGGTTTAGCACAAAGTAAAGCTCCCTACTGTCTATAAGGAGCCAAACTCCTTGAGCCCTCGTGAGCTAGACAAGCAAGATGAGAGCCAAGCTCCAGTGCCGACAGCAGGTCTCACCCCTCCGTCTGCTGCTGGGCGGGACCTTCAGTTCCTCTGGAGGGGGTGAGGGGGGCTGGGAGACCAAACGGGTCCAGCTACATATTGGCAGACCCAAGCAACAACTATCTATCCTCATCAAGGCCGGTCCACTTCAGAAAACCTCTTCTTCTCAGCTCTTGTCAACCTCCTAAGTCTCCTTTATTCCCCTCTCTTGTCTCTGTATCTATTGTCTTTCCTTCATTCATCACTCACAACTGTCACCCCTTTATTCCCCTCTTCACTGCATAGCGGCACAAAACTGCCTGCCTCCCAGACCTATTTCCACACAGAATCCATTATGTCTCCCCATCTTCTTTTTATCTTCATCCACCAATTCAATCCATCCAGTCACCCATCCAGCCAAATATTCACAGACTGCCTCTTCCATTTGAGCTCATCATAGGGTTCCATCACCGCTCGTATACTCTGAACCTGGGATTATCATCTAGGAGACACTTTGTCTGTGTGGGTTGAAGCACACAAAAAGAGAAAAAAAAAGCTCTAATGTGCCCTTCTCTTCCTATCTCTACAGAAGCCAACAATGGATGGTATATTTCTTTTTTATTTTTCACACCTTAAGGCACAAACAGCCCACACCCCGCTGTTGAGCACCATAAGCGGGATTACATAAGTGTGATAACTAGCAGAGAGAAGGCTGGGGCGGTGAGGGGATATTAGCCGCTCTGGAGACTGGAGGAGGATAAGGCAGGAGATACCCACCGCAACATCTTCTCTGCTTGGTTGGCTTCCCACGACTGGCACAGTATCAGCCCACTATCAGCCCGGGGAGGGAAAGATGGGGAGGCAGCAGTGGTGGCTCAGAAGAGGAGGAGGAGGAGGAGGAGGAGGACCAAGAGAATAAGACCACAGGCTGATTAGGGGAAGCGACTGAGAGTAGCAGAGGAACGAGGGAGAGATAGATGGTGGAAAGGTTAGGGAGAGAAAGGGGAGCCGAGAAATGTTCCATCCCCCTGGCCATAGTCCTGACAAAGCCAGGATAGAGATGTCAGACCACATCCTGTCTGCCGAGGGAAGGGAAGGGGAGCTGGGATCAAGCAGCAGACAATTAGACTTCAAGCCACAGGCCCTTATCCAATCACATTTCTGCCTCTCTCCTTCTATCTTCCTCTTTTGTCTTTCTTTACATCACCCCCACCAGCCCCCACCCCCGTTCTGAGCATCCCCAGAGCTATCCAATATCATCACTTGATTCTCCTCTGTTTCCACAGGCTTCCCGGAGGCCGATCGAGTGTCCCTCCGTGGACCGCAGAGGGACAGAATATGGTGCCGACCTCACAAGGTCACAGAGCTCGCAACCATCAGATGAAATCCTAAACCTTCCATTTTTCCTCTTTCTGTCCCTGTTTCTCTCTTCTACTTCAGCCAAAGCACTCCACTTGCTTTTGAGCCAATGTCACACAAATTATCCTCACTTTTTACAAATCATACACATTCTCATGGCTTGATTGCTACTGAAGATTCCATTTCTCTGTCATTTTGCTGAGAGCATGCTAAACTCTGAGTGTTCCTTCCGAGGTCACACAAAACAAAAATGAATCTGTTTTTCCATAATTTCTTCAAAGCAAGGCTTGTCTTTCCCTATTGTTTTACATTAACATTATCCAAACTATTAATCTTGCAGTAAGTGCTTTTGGAAGCTGTGCAGTTGATGTATGAACAATGATAAACATGAGCAATGATGTTCCCAAAGCGAGTAATATTGCACAGGTCAACTTTTTTTGGAGTTAAGCAATCGTACAATCTTTCTACTCACCATTTATCTCAGCATCTTTTCCACTTTCCTTCACGCTGGGTAAACAGTTTTCCAGGTAAACTCCATTGTGATAACAGCTATCCCCTTCACTGAGCTGCGGTGGTGGCTCCCAGCACATACACGGAGTCTGCATGATTCCACATGGCCTATTAGACGTGCTGGAAGCCAGACAATCCTCCAGCCACTGGCACAGCATCTGGCACGCCGCCATGCTGGGGTTACGCTTTCCCACCACTAGGTACTCTGTTTTGAAATCCCCGTTGCCGTCTGTGATCGCCGTGCCTGCTCGAGGAGGTCCCTTCCTCATTTGGAGAAACTGCTTTCCGGCCTCCAGGAAGGCCACTGGCGCAGAGGTGTCGCACAGCCTCACCACCTCATTAAAGCTCTCCATGCCCAAGTAGGTACGCGTGGTCTCCAGGAAGGAGTCATACTGGAATGTGCGGAGCTGGGAAGGCACACATTTCTCTGTGGGTTTGGTAACCTTGATGAAGATGGTGTACCGCCGTGGATCGGGATTCTGCAGGGTCCAGGAACATGGAATGGTTGGGAATACTGATGATGAAAGGAAGAAGCCGAAGAAGCGGCTCTGGACTAAGGTGGAGCAGGAGTCAGACTCTGGGCCTGAGGGGGCTGCATGGCAGCAACCCTCCATCAGCAGCAGAGGGGCAAAATATAGGAATAAAACTGGGAGAGGCCACCTTGCTTGGCCACGAATCCAAGAGAAAATGCTTGTCATGGTGTGCAGATGAACAGAAGGTATCACAGGCTGATGGCTGCTTTCTGGCTTCAGAGAACTCAACTTCCAGCTGTGTAGGGCAAAGGAAGAAGAGAAGGAGGTGGAGGGGGGAGAGGAACAGGAAAAGGACGTGGTGGTGAAGGAGGAGGGGGAGGAAGGTTGCTCTCAAAGATCCAGCGATCGGTCCATGGCTGCATCAGTCGACACAGAAATTCACAAGAACCTGTGAAATGGAAGAGACGAGATATGAATTAGACTTCATATCTGATCACACGGAATGGGATTACACTGATTCTATTTATCTCCGCAACGAGAAATCTCTATCAGCTGTTACTGTTTGTGCTGTAAACTGAGAGCGACTGCAGTGACTGTGCAGGCCCTGAAGAACAACAAGTAGAATAGCAGCAGACGGAGGGAGGGAACCAGTGATTTAGTTAAGTTTTTCTTCATTATGCAAGTTCAGATTGGTCTCTTCCTAAGAGACAACTGTTTTCCTCACATGTCTGTTCCCATATTTCTTCTGCCAGCTCATTAATTTGTCCAATTATAAGACTATTAATTACAAAAAAGGCAACACCTGCAGTCATTCATTACTCCAATTTATCAAGGATGAGCCACAGACAGCAATGTCATGATCAATAGTCCTCTTTGTTTTTGCTTATTAAAGCTGAAACAATTAGCAGATTGTTGCGTTTAAATACATATACAATGATATGACAGCACTATATTTTACAGTTTGGCCTGCTTCTTCTATTACTTGTCTCTTCTACATGATATGGAGGGCAGCCAGCCTTGAGTGGCTTTGCCGTCTTAAGTTGTTGTAATCAATGTTTCTTTATTGAAAAGCTATGGCGTGGAAAATAGTTTTAGGATGGTAAACAATATCATTCAAATGCACACCCCAGGTTTGCTCTTGTAGTGACAATTGCATAGTTTCAGTGGAGTGCACTGATTGATTTGGAATGAGTGCTTTTTAGGAAGACCGTCGACCGTTGTTAAAGTTAAAAAACAAAAGGTGCCCAGTTCTGCAGCAAGTCTGTGAGCAGAATGTAAATGGTAATGTAACTTGCAATTGTTTTGGGGAAGTACAGCAGCAAACTATAAAATGTATGCAATGAAAGAGGTCACTCATAGTGATGAACCCAGAGTCAACACCAACTATTTCTGTTCATTGTCTAATTTCTAGCTGTGGCAGGCTGATATTTTCAAAAAAAAAAAAAAAAAAAAAAAAAAGACTGATAAACCCTCTTTAAGCTACCTGCCCAGATAGTGGTGCATTTAACAGCCACATATTGGTCTCGGGAGACTGTGGAGGTCAGGGATGCATTAATCTAGTACATCTGATTGAAACCAATACACATCCATAAGATGATTTAGCTATTTGCCATGATATAACGAATCCACATTAAATACAGTTTCTTTTTCAATTAAGTTTTTCCGCTATTGATGACATTCCCTCAGCCACCTATTTAATTTTAAGAGGCACAGCATCCCTGGCCTCCTCTTAACTTACATACTTAATTGCAAATGATTCCATTAAGTTCCACACTGTGATGTATATGTGTTTTAAATCTGGCAAAAGAGACCACTGGTACTGGATTCAGTACTGGCCTGAGTTGAGACACAGAAGATGATGTGGGTTAGACCAAAATAAAACCAATAGGCCCATACGTAATGCTGGCCCAAATATAACTCCAAAAGAATGCCAATGTTGCTGTATGCAACAGGTCACTTACTAACATGATCAATTTAGAACATGTTAATGTTGTCTTTGCAACATGTCAGAAGTCTAAAAATAGTCTTTTTAACTGAAAGCCAACTCTCCAAGAGTCAAATATGAGGGTTCATAGTGATGGCAAAGGAGGTGGACCCAACTACAATGTCTCCAGCAAAAGTTAAAAAGTGCATCAACCAACCACCAACCATAATATTTCAAGCAAGAGACAAAGTTATAAAACTGCTTCCTGGATGTACGCCCTTAATTCTTACAATAGTGTCCCTACAGACAACCAGAAAAAGTGAGCATCTAAATGAGATGTAATATGTTCAAAGATGGTCTAATCAGACTCCAGGGGCCTTACGCCATCCAGTTCTTGAAGAGCTTGGGCTTCCAGTAAAATGTGTCATTGTCCGTACTAATGATGAAGTGAAAATTCTCACTGGGTAGCCTACTGCCAGTGCATGGCAACATGTTGCCAGAAGATGATGGTTGGTCTGGTTGGTTGAGCCCCCTGTCAGTTTAAACACTTCCAACAACCACCCATTATGAGTACAGATACAGATAATGGTGTACTAGTCCTTAAGCCAGTTCTGCAGCCTGAAACCACCCCTTAAACTATTATTTATATAAACTATTTCTACCTTGCAACAAATTCAAATGTGGCAATGACTTTGACAACAGATACCACTGGATCTCTGTCCAGCTGATATAGATTTCAAATAGAGAAAACCTGATGGCCGGGTGGACAATGTCGCCAAGGACACCAGCATAGTGAAGCCTCCCACTGATCAATCATAATGATCTATAGGCCTGACAGAAAGTCTGATACAGTCACCGTTGTGTGGAGGGATGGAGTTAAAGATAAGTCGTCAGAACCAATAAAACACAATCCAAACGGAAAATCCTTCTGAGGCAAGCCTTCAGGGGAAAGCACACTGTATCATCTCCACAGAATGAAGCTTCCTCTCCAGACAAACTTAATTAAGCAAACTTTAATCAAACTGTGTGTCTGGCCTTACCGACAAGATTTTGAACACGAACAGGTCTTGGAACTACAATTGGAACTACAATCATTTTTTTTATGTGCTGTTGACCATCTCCAGGGATATTTCACTAAATTCCCGACAATACAATGTTATTTCTCTCATTTTGGCATGTTTGAATAATGAATCTTTAATTTGCAAGTGACAGTCACTTGTGAAACATGAGGCTGCCACAGTTTGAAGCGACAGGAGCTCAGTCTGCTGGGACTTGGCTTGGGAAACGGAGGGTTTGACACAGAGCATCAAAACTGAACTTCCCTAAGAGGGATTAATGAAGTGCTCCTTCTTCCATATTATATATAGAATATATTTACAGACGCTGTCACCATTTTGAGTGAGAATGATGGGCAGCCACTTGATCAGAGTGCATGATCTGTCTGATTCTTTTTATTCTCCAGTGTGAAACAGATTCAGTCCTGTGAACATGTCCATGTAGAGCCAGTTTAGGTGTGATTATGAGTGATCAGATCAAGTTGCACTCATGTATATAATCTGCAGATGATCCATACAGACCCTGATGGACATGGACATATGGCCAACTTTACATCAGGCAAATATTTGTGGATTCTCAAGGCCAAAGGGAAAGTATAATTTGCGCTTAGAAAACAACGATTGTGTCACGGTGCCCATATTCTGTGCCTTACTGAAAGCTCAAGGTTGTGTGAGAGAATGGTTTTATAGAGTCACTTACAAACCTCTGTGTGGAAACCAGAAGCACTTTGATTTAGGAAAGACTTTGACTTTTGATCTTCGGGGGCTGTAATTGTCTGCTAACCTTCCTCCAGGGGCAAGCCGGCTCTGCAGTCTTTTCTTGGGGAATGCAGTAAAAATGTTTCCTTCCAACAACAGAGCCCCCTTTGTGAGACTGAAATGACCCCCGTTCAATTCAGGGGTGTCAATTCTCAAAACCCTAAGCTACTGCAAATCCCTGTATCTAATATCACATAGACTTTTCTTTTGTTACAGTGATTCATCGCGTCTCATTTTTATCTCACCCCTCATGCCTCATCCTGTTTCACCCCGCATCAGCCTGGCAGCTCTCTAACTTCAGCCTTACCGAAATGTGTCCAGGAAAAAACTACCTAGGCCTCTTTCACCAGACAAGCCTGACAGTAATGAAACAGAATAGAGCTTTAACAGATAATAAAGAGCTGCATTTTATTGACAGCCCCGCCTCATTTATCTCCTGATCCCCCCGCTCCACACACACACACACACACATACAGTACACTCAGCCCCCTCCACCTTCCCCTCCTCTCCCTAACCTGCCCAGTGGGAGTCTGATCGCCCAACATGCAGCGCTCTGCTGGAGCTTCCTGTTCATGTCAAGCCTCCCCTCATTTCTAACACCGAGCACAGCCCCCCCATCATCCTTACCGCCAATCCTGAAACACACAGACAAACAGACACCCCAACCATCCTCCATCCATCGATCCACTTTGAGAAGCTAGCAGATGGAGAGCAGCTATTAACACACTTTTATCTAGTCTGCAGCGGTGGAGAATAGGACACGGTAGTGAAAGACGAGATCTGCGGCAGCCCGCTGAATGAAATCTGACCCCAACGATTAAACCTGATGTTCTCTGTCAATTAATCAATACAGCCGTCTGACTCTCCGCTCTTACATGTTCTATTATGTTACTTCTTTGAAAGGCTGCAAGATTTTCACAGCACGCAAAATGACAGACTCCAACAATGGTGACACTGAGCATGAGATACACACAAAAATGTGTGTATCTGCCTGTATCTGTGTAGAATGTGTGTGTGACTATAGAATCTTTCTATCTTTTTTTTTTTTCCTGATGGTTTCTGTTTGAGGTACTTCAGTGAAAACTGGTCTTTATGTGCTGCTTCAGCCCACTCATGCTCAGTGTCCCTGAGTTGGATGGTGATAGTTAAGGAGTATCTCAGTGATTCACTATTGGCCTTTCATAAAACTAGGGAGGCTTACCAAAAACTTTTTTCTTTTTTTTTTAATAAAAGGTCGGAGTCGGTGCAGCAGGAGCCGAGATATCCTGTCTCATTTTAATTCACTTCCCAATGGGCCAAAACAGCTAAAAGGACAGTGAATAATGGACTCATGGGGTGGAGACAAACACATCACATGAATGATAAAGTGTAACTATGTAACTGCTTGCTAATGTGTTGAACAACAACACTATAAAATGATGGTTGGCTCCACTTCCCCCATATGGCCAAAAATAAATGCAGCTTTAATAGTTTAACTGTTTGGCTCTTTCAGGTGATTTTACTCCTTTACGCCCACTAAAGCTGACCTGCTTACAAATCATTTCATTCTGTGTGGAAGCTGCCAATTCTCTCAGTGAACGTCCTGCTTGTTTACCAAAAGATTGTGCTTGTAATGTGTTGATGTCAAGATTTTACAGTAGCATTTTAATGCCAAAAGAGATGTCCACACAACAGCAGTTCTTGTACGCGGAGCTGCTGTGTATATACCAGGCTGCCGGAGCACATTCATATTCAGAGAGAGGAAGTTCTTCACGGGATGGAAATTTTAGTATTCTGTAGCTGTGGAATTATTCATTCCTTTCAGCCCGTGGCTGGAACAGCAAGCAATTAAAAGAACAAAGGTGTTGCATTAGCCAGCAGCCTAGAAGCATGAATCCATGTAAACAAGCCCAACAGGCTGGCTCTGTGAGCGAGTCAGAACAATGGCCCAATCACAGAGAAGCAACAGTCCCTCAGAAAGAGATGTAGAGGAAGAGATAGAGACAGAGACAAAGAGAGCACTGATGAGAAAATGATAGAGTCGCGTGGAGCATCACTTCTCACATCAGCAGCACAGGGATTACAGGCTGATTAGCAGAGCAACACAGGGACCTGCTGCCACGCTCCGCCGTATAAACTACAAGGCAAAAAGCCACGGGGCTGCGAGACGCAGACAGATTCCCTCTCCTCTGAAGTACAAATTGTGTAAAATTGCTCCTCTGCGTCAGGAAGTTCTTTCACATGCAAAATAATTTGGCAGACATCACTTGCAGCAGTTTGCCGTGTTGGACACTGATCACGGAGGCTATTCAGTCTATGTATACACTGCTCGAGAGAGCAATCAGGAACACAGGACGAGAATTGGAAGAGATAGAATGATGGAGGATGAAAAGTGAACCATTACATGAGGCTGGACTGATATGAGGCACAGAGTTTCAGTAAATGTCTCTACAATGAACACATGACTAGCATTATTAAATCGTCGCACTAACGTGAACTTTACCATAAAATACAGAATTAAATAGTTTATGGAAAACAATTTCCAGCCTGAGAAAAAGGGAAAGTAAAAAAAAAAAAAGATCAAATGAGGTCAATGAGGACACAATGAGAGAACAAGGTTCTCCTCAATTTTGATCAATAATACAGAAACATATTCCTGCAATAATTCAGCAAAGTGTGCAGATGATTGAGCAACTTTAGGTAATTTGCAGTGAGAGGTTCTCACTCCTGGTTAGCAGTTTGGTTTCCATAATATAACTTGTCATTTCTAAATGTATTGGAGAAGGTAGCCATTGATTTTTGGAGGTCATCTCCTGTTTCTTGTCACACTGTCAGTGCAGACGGAGGCCAAGCTAATGCACATTTAGCTGCAGATAGTAGTGAAGTGAATGTTGAAGACAATGCTGATTAGGGTTGCAAAGGGGTGGCTACTTTCCATGGGAAGTTAAGTTTGGGAATTTTGGGAATATTCCAAATCGGAGAATGCATGGTAATAATGGAAGTGCACTGTCCAGTCCACTGTAAAGTGGGGGTAAGTTAAACAAAGTGTATCATATCCAAACATAAATCTAAACATTTAGTTTTGTCATAAGCAGACACGCAAAATATAACAAATAAAAACTGTTTATTTGACAAATGCATTTTCAAGATATTTTTAGCATTTTGCTATTTGCTATGAGGAGAAAGAATCAAGAAAGAAGCAAACAGAGGTCTCCAGGTGGAGACAAACTGAGGAAGTTGCAGTTACATGCATGATTTATAACCACAGGGCTGCAAGGACATCCTGACAAATGTGTCCTCATACAGGTTATGCATTTTTTTTTTACTATAAAAGTAGTCTTACATTTATTTTTTATATTTATTTCACAAAACTAGACTACAGACTGCTGGATCAGTGAAAACTTTTGTTTTAAATTAAAATGTTTTTTTCTAATTTGACTAATTTTCCAAGATATGGATCATTGTTAATGACTGTGCACCATCTGTAATCTTGAAAGGTGGCTGAAAGGTTTCTTATTAGCTCTTTTTATAGCTGATTGTAGCTGCAGATGACTCACAACTGTTAGAGCAAATTCTGATGTCAAACTGGGCTTTCAGCAAAATGTCTCAGATATATTTTACTTTCAATGAAGTTTTGGACTATGAGGAGGTGACAACTGGCAGAAGTAGTGTATTTATCTGTGGTTCGACAGAAAGGGTCGTCAGGCAGTAAAACACACTAGGAGTCAGTCTAAATCCTGTATAGCAAATTTCTCTTGTGTGATGACCGTTTTTGATTCACCCTAACATCCATTTTCCTCTCCTTCTGAAATACATGAATGAAATCCTGGATTGACCTGAGCTCAAAGGTTAATGGACATGCAGGCTGGAGGAAACGCGGCAGGGTCTTTTCTCGGCAAACTGCTGCTGTTTCTCTACAGCTGCACCCTGATGGCTCCAACAACAAAACCTGCGACATCTTGCAAGGCTCCAAAATTAAACAGATAATCATCTGTCTCTGCTGATGAATGTGTTTACCGTGGTAAATGTCAAAGCCTTTCTAATAAGCAGAGGGAAGACATCACACACACATGCACACACACACACACACACACACAAACCTGCTCACCATTTTTCAGATACACATTTCATTACAGCTCCCACGGAGCTTGATGGGAAGTCTTACAATGGAAGTGGGCAATGTTTAATTGATGAGAAGCGATGTAGAATAAAGTAATAAACAGAAGTGGATTGTAAAAAAAAATCTGCTTAATGTCAAAGAGTAAGTTGTCCTCATATATTTTCTCCTCAGTCTGAAAATGAGCTCAACACTCTTTACACGTGTGTGTGTGTGTGTGTGGTGTGTGTGTGTGAAAACATAAATCATATTGTGCGGAAGGAATTTACTCCGCAGTCCAAAAACCTGCAATGCAACCTGCAAAAGGCGGCAAAAGCCCTTTGGTTCCAACTGATGTTCACATACAACGGTATCAATATCAGCACAATATATTGGTGACACTGTGACATGACAAGCAGGCTGGGTCATAGGATCAGGCCGGTTTCGAACTTAAATGGGTCTGATTCTGTGCAAGCTGACTGAACTAGCATTTGTCCTCACAGCCGTGCTGGCAACACTAAGCAGCTCTCAGGTGTCGGCCATTTAGAGGACAGTCACTACAGTTCTCTGCAGCACGCGTGCAGGAGCCTCGCAGCTGAGCAGGTGGTGCTGCAGAGTTGGGACTGTCTTCACAGTGACTTGCTGTGAAGTTAAAAAACAATGGGTCTGCCATTTTCTATGTTAAAATATAACTCTAATAAACGCGACAGCCGTCATGTCACTCATGTTTATGACATCCATTTGCTATGTTAGTGAGTAAGAGTCAGTAACACAGCAGAAGTACAGAGCCTCATTGATCCACTCCCGTTTGTTCTGCTAAAGTCACTGCATAGCACTGTAAATACAAACTAAACACTTAATGTTTCATTTCAAATTAAAAGCCCTCTAGCATTTCAGTGGACATGAACCATTTATTCCTTAACAAGGCTTGTATTGCAAACCATTTGCAGTATCATGTTGTGGAAAACTCAACAACTCCACTCTCATTCATGGTTCATTATGTTCCACTTTGGAGAGATTGACTCATACACCACACCTAGTGGTAAAATCCAGTATCCGGTTCAGTCTTTGGCTTAATGTCAAACCAGTAAGAACTCTGTCTGTCCCCAGTTCTACCATCAATACCACCTATTTGATTATTAGAGATCATTTTGGTCAAAGTAAAACACCTACAATGTTAATTTAGTTATTGTTTATTATAGTATTTGTTTTCTGGATTCCATAAGTTAATTATAATGTAGATTTTGATTTTTTTTTTTCAATTTTAATTATGAAGGACAAAAGGAGGACCCTATGTCCCTGAAACACCTGGTCTCTTACCACTTCCTGCATTTATACCCTGGGTGACATCATCATACTCAAGTATGTGGGAGGAGGTAAATGAGCTTAGCATTTATTTATGTTGATTTGTGATCTGGTTATGTTGGTTGAAAAGTAGGTATTACGATGAACAATGAAAAGCGTTTATATTGTGAATTTAGCTAGAATAGAACATTTCACCTTTCTGCTGCAAACTGCAGAGCAGAAGAAGAAGAAGGCTGATTGTGACCAGATGCAGAGGAGGTTCACATCAACGTAAAAAGGTGGAGCAGCAGTCAAATATAAGAGAGCACAGATTTACAATTCTAATTCAAAAGGAGACAAGTCTGCAAATGTTTGATTAAGATTAACGGTCACAAGGTCTTTAAAACATGAACCAGCAGTAAAACGCTGAGGTTGAAGATGGTGTCAAAAATATAAAAGATTTAAAGTCTTATTCAAAATGTGTTCAATAGATAATACAATAGACAAAACAATATTCTGTAACGGCACAACTCAGTTCAGTTCAGCTAAATATTGAACACAATAACTGCATTGCACTAACATTTTGAGCACAGCACAATTCTCTCTTTGTCATCATCAAACAGACTTAATTGGTTTCTTCTTTGGTATGGGAAAAAAGTAAAGGCTCCTTAAATAAACATGTAGTATTTTCTATTAACACTAAAATGAATACAATGCTGACATGTCGGCCTACTGTTTATAGGTTTCCTTACACCCCTTAAAAATAAGAAGGCAACACAACCCCCTGTGAAGCTTAGGAATCAGTGATTCAGATTCTTCTTGTGATGACCTGACGAAGGAGCAAAGAGGTCACCAAAGACATCAGGAGTCACCGCCCGAGGAGCAAAATCCACGATTTGACGTCAGTCTGATCTGTAGTCTGCTGTCATGTCCTCTTTCTCCATAGTAAAGCGTCAGACAGACAGACAGACAGACAGAAAGACAAATTGACACTGTCATCTCATACCGGGCTGCCATGTCAGTGCCAGTGTGCCATGAAAAAAAATGTTCTGCAGTCAGTCCAGGCCCGCAGCATGAGGTGCAGACAGCAAACAGACATCAGCATTGTTTACAGCGCTGTAACACTCGAGACACTAAAGCACCATGAATGTAATTGAACATGTCTATTATTAGCTTTACTGTACAGACTGTGTATGTTGTCAGCTTCAGCTGCATGCTGCTCTGTTCTTGAGTGTGAAATAAGAAACACGGAGAGCAATTATTCCATAAACAACAGGCTGCGACTGTGTTGAAGTGCGTCCAGAGTTAAATACAGTCCTAATTGGATTTTTAGCGAGATGAGAATTTATGACATGTGTAACCTCAGATTACAGCCCTGCCACGCACAGAACAAACAGCACGAGTGCGTTCACAAACACACTAATGGGCTGGCTTTGTTGGATTCTCACTTGTAACGCTCATGGCTGCAGTCACACCGGTGCCCTGCCCGAGCCAGAAGAAGAAGCACAGTGAGATTATGGTCATGATGCATGTGCCTGTGTGTGAGCGTGTGTGTGTGTGTGTGTGTGTTATCTGTCCTTCCTAATACCCTAATCTCTCAGTAGGGATGTTACTGATGGCAATGTGATGGTCCTTTTTTTTTTCCACAAGCGCCATAAGTCTCAGCATAATGGCCGCTTTGTTCTACGACGTAATCGCATTAATATGAAAGGCAATTGCTCTGCAAAGCAAATCAAATCAAGTCAGATCACATTCAGATGAAAATGAGTTAATCAGAAAAGCTATGTGTTTGCACAAAGGCAGGGGGATTAAAACTGAAAGAGGACATTGTATGCAACTGACTGCTTTCAAATGTCATTCCAACTCTGTTCCATCCAACTGTAAAATACATTTCAGACAAACCTTTGGAAGTCTAAATGACGGGAATTCAATGTGCTTGCATCAGCTGAACTACCGACAATTTCTTTATTCTCCTAATGTTAAAAATTTGCATCCACAAGGGAAACTAGAACAGAATTTGAAGAGTTTGTTAGGACTGATTCGTATTAGAGCTGTGCACAGATCTCTTTTTCTAACCAGCCTGCTCCCACACTCCATTATATTAAACCTGCCACAGCCCACAATTTACATTTAATGCCTGTTCTCATAACAGCTCATCAAAGGATGAACAGTCCAATTCTTGATGATAAATCTCTATGAAATATGTTCCAATTATTGGTACATCTGCATCTATCACTGCTGGGACGACCTGCTGTGTATGTTTTAGACTCAACAGGGGACTTCTCTGCATAATTAAACCATACGACTGTATGCAGAAGCATACATACAGGTGGCAGATTAAAAGCAAAACCTGAACAAAGAGTGGAGAAACATAATGAATGCAGACGTTTCCATGCACAGCACACAGGGTCACTGGATGCTTTGATGAGTATGGAAATGTTGTGAATCAGATGCTGTGGACATCTATGGGAGATTTCAGAGGGAGTGTTAGACACCAGCCAAACACTAAAGGAGGGAAAATATTCTGGAAGAACGGCATTCAGCCCCCGTAGAGCTCCACACACTGTGAGAATCTCAAACCTGTCCACTAAAACTTCTCTTTGCGTACATATGGCTCAAGGTTAAAGCAAGGAGGGAAGACAACACGTGAGAAATCAAATCAGATGGCTTCATTTGACTTAACTACAAGAGAAAATGAACAAAGATAAACTACAAAAATGGATGCCAAGGTGGAAAGAACTAGAAGAGTACATCTGTTTGAGAGTAGATCCCAAATGTAGAGCTTAAATAACGCTCACGTTTTCATGTTATTTCACAACATTTAGTCTCTATTGTCTGACACAGTAGGCTGCTGTTCGAGTCCCATGTAAAACCAAAAGTCAACATTGACAGCATCCCTAACATTAAATGTACATGTGACTGATTTTTTTAAAATATAAATATATCCTAACTGTGATGATTTCACAATATTAACCATGTGTTTATTATTTCTACATGACCACATCCTTTCCTCCATGTCCTCAAAGATGGGTGAAAGTGGTTGGTGTTGTTTATACCATTAAAGCAATGAAAAAAGTCAAACATTCTGACCTGATGAAGAGCCAAGTGAGTGCAGCAGTTGTTGTCCTCTTTTCAATGAAAAGAAGGTAACACTTGCTGCTGTTCTCTGATAGCCTTGCACCTCAGTGATGTGCGTGTAATTACCTTCCTGCTATTTATGCTATTTATAGCCCATGATATTACATTGGTCTGGGGGCATGTGGGTGGGGAGCAGGGAAGTGCAGGGCAGGCTGTGTGTCCGGCATGTGCACAGGAGAGGAGTGGAATAAAGGGGAGATGATACACAGGTTACATTAACATGGTGGAACCTGACAGGTGTGTGTGTGTGTGTGTGTGTGTGTGTGTGTGTGTGTGTGTGTGCAGTTGTACAGGTTGTATAGTTGACCGCTGAGCAAGATATTCACTACATGTGAACAAACCCTGTCTAGATTTCCTGAATTCGAGCCAAGTTTTGCACTGCATTACTCATATATTGTGCTCTGAGTTTGTCAGACCAAAGAAGAAAGTGTTATTAACCACCAGCCAAATTTGAATGATTAAAAATATCAACAAGTTTATGAAATTAGGTGTCAAAATCAGGTAAAAATTCTCAAATTCTCAGCTCCAGGACTGTGGGGGCGTGTCCTCTGAATGTGTTGAAGCCACGCCCACTCACAGGAGTAGTCATGCAGCCATTTTGAAGAGACTGAAACGTGTCAGATGAGTTCAGATAATGACGTGACTAACTTTGAAACACTGAGTGAGATGAATTCATCTCTGTCTCTCTGCTAGGGGCGCAGGGGTATGCTCAGGGTGTCCTCAGCGTGTCATCAAGCCACCCTTTAAGGACCGCCCACAAAATCCTGGACTGAAAACTGGTGAAAAACTGTTTGAACCTCTAACTCCACATTTCACTAATATATTGTTCAACGTCTTTCATGTTTTCAGCAACGACTTTCCAACATATTTAATGTGTTTTGAAATAAATTTCAGCATTGCCTTTAAATCATAAACATAAACATGTGGATGAGGATGAAGCAGCAGCACAGGTCTTGGTATTTCGTGGATCATTGTGCTCCTAGCAACCACTACAACAGCTTTTCAATCGACTGAAAATGACATCAGGGGGATGAATGTCACTCACTATCGATTGGTGAGGACAAAACAAAACGAACGCCTCCTCCTACCCGCCCCGTGAACAGACACAGATGAACACAGTCTCAGACTGAATAATCAAGTCAAATGTCAAGTCAATCTGATTACCAGGCTGAGAATCTATGCCAAGGCCTAACATCTTACTCTGACTTTGTTTGTCACCCATCACAACACATAGAAAACTCTTTGTTAATGTGGAGAAATGGATCCATTATTGAGTTGGAATGTAAACTTAAGTTGTACCTGAGGCTCAGTGTTTGGTGATTCAATCAGGACAATTTCATCCCATCTAAATGTTGGAAATGCTCCAACGGGCAGTGCAAAATGATTGTTGTTCGTTACAACGCTGTCAGCCAAGCCATGCAATCTCCACTCAGAATCCTTTCTGCTCTTTCTATTTAAGCAGCATTTTCCGTTGCAGCCTCCCTCTGTCTTTCCTCTCCCCTGTATGTCAACACAGGTGATGTGTCCCTTTCATGGCTGCTTCCACGTCAATAGAGAGCAGATCCCTGATCAGCTCCAGGTTAAGTGCTGTTGAGTGGAGGAGCAGCATGAAAATGATTCTATCCATTACACCGTCATTAACGATGGATGAGAGTAGAAATACATGATAAGCCTGTTTGTGCCAAATGCATATGATTAATCACTGCCCGTTGCAAACATGCACAATAACACACACGCACACACACACATCAAGTAAATGCCTTCACATACACCTTGAACAGTCCAAAAGGTACGGCAGCAAAGTGATGTTTGTGGCTGTGCATGACACACACACACATGCACACACATACACGCATACACACTTACAAAGGGCAGCAATGACTCAGTATAATAGCCATTTGTGAAAACGACCTCAAAGGATGACGTGGTGACACATCATCCACACATGACCTCACAGTCTCACAGTCTGATAAAGACTCTCACAGACGGCTCTTTAATCCTGACAAGAGCTCAGCGCCACCTCAGCCCTCAGCTCCATTCTGCCACTGAACGGAGCTAATGTCATTGTACGACTTGTCTGCTTGTTTGAATTTATGTGTTAAGTACTGAAGAAAACTATGTGTTGGTTAGTCCATTAGTGAAGCCATGAAATCACTCATCGACCAGAAATGTCTCACAGTTCACTGTGAGGATTTGCTGCTTCTTTTCAGTTCGTAGGAAAATAAATGAAAGAGTTTTGGACAAAAGGAGACATTTAAAGATCCTTGGGCTTTCCTGTTGAAATGTATCTGCTTATTTGGAAATAAATACGTGAAATAAGCGTTCTGTTTTTTTCTCTCTCTAATCAAAGTTACGTCTCTGCTGGTCCTTGTTTCAGTTCATTGTGATTATCACGCAGGCTTTGAAACACACTGAATGTTTGACATGTTGCTAGCAGTCAGAGCATTTGACGGCGCGTTGCTGCATTTCTCGGAACTGACGGTTCATCTTCATAGTGTGAAACTGTGAAACCTCTGCTGTTGGTTAATAATGTTGCCCTTTAACCCATCTGAACGTACAAGCCCAGTAACCATAGTTACTGCTGCATGGGGTGCGTTTCATAATAAGCGGGGAAAGAACGGATGTGGTGGCTGGGTTAAGGTAGTGCAGCTAATGGACGGTCAGTTTGTCACTTTAACACTTCAGTGCAGACTAAAATGACTCAACAAATGGGATGAATCATCAGGTTATCGCTGTGTCCAGCATTGTGCTTTATGTGCACATACCTACAATACCAATGGCATCCCATCAGCCTTAGCTTTGTCTACTTTCTTTATATGCTTTGTTAAACCATAGACATAAAACCAAGCTTGCAAGTTAGCATCTAGTTAACATGTGCATGTATGCAACATGTTAGACTAAGACGGAATATATTATAAATGCTTAATTACTAATGCTAGCTCTGTAATTTTCAGCATGTTACTGTAGCATGCAGATGTTAGCATTTATTATAATAGTTGTTGTTATGATTATTACTTTGATGACACAGCTTTGTCTCTTTCCCTCTATAAACCCAGCCAGTCACAGCTGATGGCTGTCCACCATCAGCCATATTCGGTGTTGCCACTGTCATCAAGTGCTTGCTCATGGTGGGAACTGTTGGGTTTCTGTAAATATGTATGAGCTATCTTTGAGTGCAATATAAATAAAACTTAATTAGATCAAATATTGCTGTGCCCACATGCAGTACAAAGTCACAGAGACACTAGCACAGCTGCAGCACAATGGCCAACAACCAACAAAGCAGCGCTTCAACTTTGTGATATTTTGAGCACGATGCACTGTGGGGATCATTCAGATAGAGTTGTGTATTTCCGAATAAACATTTCAGAACCCATCTGTTTCTGGTACCAACATCAGTCTGCTGCCTACCTGATGATTCTGTCTAATTTAACAGTAAATTTTTAGCCCAACTAGTAAATGAGTTTGAATCAGCATCCAACATAACTTTTAATGCTGTCTGAAAATATCCTCCTTCAGTTTAGTATTTCCCTACAGCTATCTCAAGAGACATATGTTGATACATCTGCAGCCTCTGATTGGATTGCCATTACACACAAGCGTTCACTGTGTTTGCCTACATTAAATCACACAACTCTACACACATCAGACTGCTCGGATATAACCTGGTATTCAGCTTATGAGTGAAATGTCACATTGCCAGAGCTCATTAATTCTGTGCATCATGAGAGAGAACATTCCAGTACTTCATGTTTTATTCTTTATATGCACAATGAGACAATGCCTCTGTGACCATTTACAACCAAACAAAATACGACAGAAACATGACTAAAATAGAATTGCATTGATGCGTTTATAGTATATGAAGTGTTTCACCCAAACATTTTAATCGTTTCATTTTATTATTGTTCTAATTGACTGTTTCAAAAAACACCCACATCATGCCACTCCGCAACATCATGACAGCATGATCTCCTGGAGTAGCCGAATATTCATTTGAAACAGTCCATGCTTCCCGGATCTCTGCCCTTCTGCTTCAGTTCAATTCATGATCCATACAGAGAAGGTCTAGACTGTACTCTATTATTCTCTATACTGTAATACTATTATTTACAGAGATGCACAACAGCAATAAAATAATGATATTATGAACTATAACTAATAATCACTTCAATGGTGATGTGACTGAAGGTAGTAATCATGCTAATCATGATCATAGTATATATGTAGTGGACGTCAATGTTTGCATTATCAAAATTAGGCCCGCAGTCTTGTTCTACCATAGGAATGAACTTACGCAGAGCTTTCCTGCTGTTTATTTGCATTAACCACAATTTCAAAGTTGCCCTATGGCGATATTACAGAAAGAAACTGTTTGCAGAGTCATGTCTATATCAACATTGTGTCTGGCTATAGGTTCAGCTGCAACAAGATCAAGCCCTCGCTCTGACAGCTGGCAAAAATGTATTCTGAAGAAAATCCATTAACCAGCAATTAGAAAGTAATATGACAGGAGCAGACGAGGCAAGGTGAGGTAAAGTGGGCACACTGACAAAGTGAATAAAGCTTCACCACTAAATAACTTCTGGGATTGCACGCCAGTGGAATCTACAGTCTATAAAAATCCAAAGTTTGAGCATGAAACCATTTTATGTATGGGAGGGTTATATTTGTAGTCTATTTGCTCTGTGATCAGCAGAAGGAATATGCAGCTAATAAAATGAGTGAATAATGTTACAGATTACATTTTTTTTCATTTTTTTGTCATAAATTATCAATAGAACACATTTTACACTGCATGAATACTGAATGTGTATTTATTTTTGCATGGCTACAGCACAATTGCAAGTTAAATCATGTGAGAAAGACTGAGTGCTCTCAGAATTAGATTTTTTGAAGCATTTGAAATAACTGTAGAAAATATCAGGAGTGTGATTCCAAAAGCACGTGTCTGTACGGGCCTTCAAATCCACGTTTACTGCAAGTCTGTGTGATGAAGAGCAAAAGAAGAAGCGAGAGTGAGAAAACCTAATAGTGGAATCAGCAGACTGTGTGCGTCTCTGTGAGACTGTGAGATCCAAAATGTGCCTTCACAACATTACACGTCAAAAACGCTCATCACAGTCTGAAAGAGCTCGTGAGAACAAAACTGTGTGCATTGAGCAAGCAGACACTCTGGCTAAAATTTTCCTCAGACTATTTCAGGCACTGAAGTCAGATTTCACAGGTTGTGTTCTGGGGTTCCTGAATGCTCCCATCTATTTTGGGTCAGGCATGAATCACTGTAATTCACCAACAGACGATGGAGGAAGCCCGTCACACAGAATCAGCTTGTTAACAGCCTGGAAGTCAGGCTTTATGACTGCACTTGTTCAGCAGGCAAGTAAACACACGAAACACTCGACTTGTAAGCCACTCTACTTACTCTTAACCTTGAAGTCTCCATGAAGGCAAAATGTTTTTATCTCATATTTCTGGCATTGTATGCCAACTATAGCACGTGGCCCAACAATGACAAAGCAAAAAAAAAACTTGTTGATGACTCATCCTGCACTCTAGGGTGTGTACTAATTTTGCATCCAGTGAAATTCTTTCTCGCTTATCACTTGCTTGATGGCTGAATCCGCAACAGAACTGGGCTCAGCAGCCAGACTTTAAGAACGGCCTGACAATTTAAGAACAGCCTGACAGCCTGGACTGACTCAGCCCCGTGACGCCAGGAGCCAACCATGGCAGGAAAACCACTTCAGTAGGCTACTGTATTCCAGTGAACAGTAGATCATAGGTCTATCTTTAGTGCTATAGTGTTTGGGGAGTAATGTACACTCACCTTTGGCCCTCCCTATCTGAGTGTACACTGCTTTCTGTTTCATAAGTCCAATTCTTTGAATTATTCTTCCATCTGAGAAATGACGAACAAACCCAACACAACAGGTGGTGTTAGTTCTGGGAATGAGACTAAGTAATCAAATATCTATGTATCATTTATGATTAACTAAAAGGTCTTGAGTGAAGCAGAACTGAAACTTCAAGTGAAAATGATGCCACATATGCCAAATGAATCGGGCAAAAAGCTACGAATTCAGCCTTCTAACCGCTGGACCCTAAAGTTCTCGTTAGAGTCTACCTCTATCGCTATCGACATCTGTGTTGAGACCTCGAAGGTTTAAGGTGTGGAAGGAAACCTCGTAATCTCAGTCATGAACAGTACAGTACAATGGAACAAACAGGCACACACACACACACACACACACACACACACTTCACTGCTCCTTTTGTGAGACCTATGTGAGGTGGATCTATTTCACTGTCATGCACTGCAGATCTACGGTGAATACAGAAGAATCTGCGTGTGTGTGTGTGAGTGCGAGTCAGAGAAGAACAACAATAACCTGTTCTGCTCGAGCACAGCGATAAGGACTCTGAATCCAGGCTATTACTGTAAGACCAAACACAGAAAACCAAACAAACAAGGAGTCTGTGTAGTGGAGCTTTAGAAAAGAGCTCCATTGATCATCAATGACGTGTTGCTGAGTCTTGTAGTGAACTGTAGTGAAGGCTGCTGCTGAAACCGGGTGCCTATACCACTAGACAAACAAAGTAAAGGAACAAAGCCGGTGAAGAAATACTTTTTTTATTGAACCAGAACTGTAGAAACTTTACATAGCCCACATGAGGGAGAGAGAAGTGGAAAACTAATTGTTGTTGCTTTTTGCCATTTTCTTTGTGGCTATCAATTTGAAAGTGCAACACGACCTGCAGTTATCTGGAAAAGAAGCAATCCACTCTACAACGAACTGAGAAAATGCAACCAGTAAGTCACTCAGGCCTGTTTCCAACCGCAACTCATCAAATACGGCAGCTCTCTCGGTGGAATCATGCTTCAAACTGGGAGGCTGTACGTTCCCTTCCAGTTTTACTTCTGGACACACACACCTCTGGTGTAATATTCTGATGTGCTGTTGAATTCAGGTGATGTAGTCAGCCTATGGGAAGGTTTGACATTCCCTGTGTGTCTCATGTGAAACTTAACATATGGGACAATGGTTGTCTAGTTGAAAGGTATGCAGGTTATCTATCTTGTGTTTCTCTTGATGTCCACTGTGTTAACGACAGCAGAAAACCAATCAAAAGGGGAGACCCATGCACAGTTTCTCTGGTTAATAAAAGGGTATGCATGGCTCAAACCAATCAGACAATATGATTTCTAAACAAAAATACAGTCAGTGTATAAGGTAACGTTCTGTCTAGTCTGTCTGTGCAGGCTGGACGTGGCTGACCTAACTCTCTGACCACTCCCACGTTGATCCTCACCTGCAGTATTTAACTACGGTTCACCCTCTCAGCCTCCGCCTGTTTGTTGTTGCACCTTTAGCAGTAACTTCACAACTTAACAGCTCAGAGAAACTGGTTGAAGATCTTTTGTCATAGTATTTTTGGATGCCTGTTTGTCTGCTTCTGTCCTCCAGCCCTGCCACACTCACCTGCTCTGCTAACCACGCTCAGCCTACCTTTGTCTGTTCACCAGTCTTCACCCTCCTGTCCTTAAGATCCCCCCTGGACTTCACCTGTTGTGTCTTTTCATGTCCCATCTTGTAAGTAAAATATGCAAAGCAATTCCTGTCTGTGGTCTGTCTGTAGTCTGCATCGTGGGTTCAGTGTTCCACCGTGAGCTCAAGCTTAACAGATAAAGCATAAACTTTGTGTGTTTAAATCTACTAAAAATGTCTTTTTAACCTGTAGAACACTGAGTTGTGCACATTTATCCCAATGAACTCCAAAGCAGCTAATCTGTCTCTGGTTTCTGTTTCTCCAAATCTTCTAAATGTCTCCAAACTCCTGTTGATCTGGTCAGTCACTCCTGCTGTACTGTTTTTTTTTTTTTTTTTTTTTTATTGTTTGATATTTTTCACTGACCCGCAGTCGGTGTGTTTGCTGCCAGATTCTCATGCAATGCAAGAAGAAAATAGAACAGACAGCGAAAGTAGATTTCGAGCCTTGGCGCGACTACAAAATTGCAGCTGAAAGGTTTGGATATGATCCAACTGGTGGCCTAACCAGTCACGAATTGTGATTTTAAAAGCAGGAGCAGCAGCAGCAATGGATACTGTGACACACCTGGTCAGCCCATTACACTGTGTGATGTGAGAGAAGAATCTCAAGTCATAGACAGGACCACAGTTCATATCTTTTTTTTCTGGAAAAATCCATTGTAATAAGTACAGGCTTGAAAACATACTCATGAAGTGACCCCAAAAAATGAGTGAACCTGAGTTGTGGAAGTCTCATCAGGAGGAGTCTGACCCTGGGAATAAAGACAGAAGCCAGCGAGGCAGCACAGACCTGCACTGTCCTGTGGTCGTCACTCAGCTGGTGTGTGTGTGTGTGTTTGTGTGAGTGTGTAGAGGTTTCCCAGGGTTGAAGGGCTCCATTGAGACGGGCTCTCCTCCTTTCCTCTCATTGCCATGCAAAGGGGACCAGCTGCCTACACTCGGCCGTGACGGCTGAAATATTTACCACTCTGTTTACCGGGAAGGTCCTGATTGACAGGCCTGTCGCCCCGCACCCCCTCCCCCAATCCCTTGAGCGCCTCCTTCTCTTTACCTAAAACTTCATCCCTCCTTTTCTCCTTCTCCCATCACTCCTCGGCCGGAGCTTCCTATCAGCGCTGGCTCCAAGCGTCTTACACTGGTTTTTGTCGATAATAGATTCTTTGAGTGACAGATTTTAATCCTGTCCCATTCTAATGATATTTGCTGTCCTCCCAGTGTGTCACCCACTATCAAAATGTCACAGAGAGATTTACAAGTGCATGAGCTGCCAAACAAAGCTTATTTTAGTCCGAGGCTTTAGGGTGGGGGAAAAAAATCCATATATACTGCATCAATGAGGAAATTTATGGCTGGCACCTGTGGGCGCGAGATTGTGAATGGCTGCATACGCACAAATGAATGAATGATTTGGATAGATTTGATGTGTGTGTGTGTGTTTGTCTTCTTTCTGTTGTTTCATGAACGTAGTCATGCGTGGGGGGGAAAGGACTTAAAGAATGCCATGTCTCATGAACAAGCCTATAGAAGGGCTGTATTTATTATACGCCTATGTTATTGAATAACAACAAATACTTTTAGCTGCCATGTAAGTAAGATGCTGTCAGCTCTGTCACAATGTTTTTCAGAATCTTTACATGCCTAAAAAACAATGTTTTAAATGCCTTGTTCTCAGTCCACTGCCAGTATAAAGAATGGACAGCATATGCGTGAGAATCTGTTGCTCTGGCTGATGCCATGTTGGAAGTCCTGCTTCTTCCACCTCCCGGATAATCTATAAATCAACAAAGACACTGATCATCAGCAGACCTGAGGAGGGCTGAATGACACCTGGGTGATCAAACAAACCATCTGTAATGACACCCACCTGTCAATCAACCTTAAACCTCAAGCCTTAATATCATCTGAACAGGTGAGTTGTATATAAATTCACCCTCAGTACAGTTGTCATGAATGGGGAAATTAGCTATAGAGACCAAAACTGTTTTTTGTACCAGGCTGTAAACATGTTTATTTCTGCTGTGAAGTTGGACATTTGAACATGGGGACTTATGGAGACTGAAGCAGCCGCTCAAGGTACTGCAGTTTTCGGCACTTTGGCAATGGTTTCACCTTACAGCCACAGAGGTTGCTGCTTGTCTCAAACATGCAGTAAACTGCAAGTTCTGCCTCAGTATATTTTGGGAGAATTCCCCAAATAAAGTAAAGAATTTATTTGCAGGATTTGGATTGGTGGGGAGAGCGTTTTAATTTCTCAGGAACACGCTGTATCTGTGGCATTTATTAATGTGCTCCAGTCTGTTTTCTTTTTAGTTTGTTTGTTTTAAATGTAACAGACTTTTGCATCGCCACAGATCGTTTGAAAAGGTTAGGAATCTCTCCCTCAGTTTGACAGAATAGGGGCCCCTCGAATAGCCTCTCGCATAGGGCCCTTGAAACAGCTAGAAACGGCCCTGATCATACTATGTTAGATTGAGTTTAACTGATAGAAAACTGTGAATGTGATAATGCTTTATTTATTTCCTGAAAGTATAAAGTTTGTGGCCGTATTGTCAAGAAATCACAAAGTGCAGAACATCACCAACAATGAGTTGATCTAACTAACACGTACAGTGTGTATCAAAGCCTGATGTATGGCGTTCCTCTGTGCCATAGAACAAAAACAAAAACACATCAATAAGCCACAGTGTTGCACTGGGTGACATGTTCCTTCATTTCATTTTGATTCAATCCCACATACACCATCCCGCTGCCACAAATACTGCAAGACCAACTGCGGCTGCTGAAAATGTTCTATTTCCTTCTGTCCTTTGAGTAATGCTTGCTAAAAAACTACAGTGCCTTCCAAAACACCCTGAAACTATGTATTTATATTTATGAAATAAATATATATTACTACTAACACGTTGAGCCTTTCAGAACAACTCTTCTCATGTGTCGTATCCTTCACTTTTTCCACCTCATCTGATGTTATGCAGGGATATCAATATATTTGATACAGTGTGTGCTGCACATTCAGGGGGATGTGTACGGGTCGGGGTGGGGAGTCGGGTGATGGACAGTGCATGGGATTCAAATCTGGATTATGAAATGTGTGCAGGACACACACCCCCACTCAATCCTCGGGGGGACAGGCACCCTTTGACTGTGTCTCTGTGGCTCACAAAGCTAAAATGCAGACATCCACACGTGTCCTACTTGTAATTACCACTAGGAGGCTGAAATGAATGCTTCTCCTCAGTTTCACTGTAACCCCGAGATGACACAAGATTCTCCCTCTTTTCTATCTTTGTCATCTCTTTCCCTCTTTCTTCTATATCTACCTCCCTGCAGTTGCGACCTCACTCATTTGAAACGCCTGTGGGGTATTGGTGTGATTCCTCAGTGTGGAAGTGGAAAAAAAAAAAAAACATGACGTGCCTTTAGGGCACAATTACCCAATGCCAGCCACTATTACTGTGGTTCCTCTACAATCATTCCCTGAGGGAAGGGGCCACGGAGCCCACACAGCATCTCCCTACCCCCCTGAGTAATGGATTTATGATATCCCCGCTCTCCATATGGAGCCATCGGCCACATATACATAAACAACTCACACACATCCTGCGAGCATTTCACTTCTCTGCAGCCATATGCTCATAACTCACTGACTTATTCAGCTAAACCTGTCCTAAAATGCGTGTGTGTGTGTATGTGTGTGTACGTTTTTCTATACGGGGCCCTGCACACAGTTTTTACACCTCAGCATGTACAGATTAATACTGACAATCATCTACGAACAAGAGAAATCCACCCTCGGGTCATTAAACTGCTATAAATCAGTGTGTGAGGTGTCTCGAAGAAGATGAAGTGTTATGATTTGTGATATACCATTAATACTTCCCCCTATTTCCCACGAAGCCTTGTGTCCTTTTGATTCATTATTATTTGAAAATGTGAAAGAACAATCTTCATCTTAAAGATAGCAGTAAAAAAAAAAAAAAAACAGTCTTAACGCCGACTTCAACAAACACAGAGATTGTTTCTTCCTGATATATTTATGGAGACATCGCACACTATTTTGTGAACTGTACAAAGACATGATGCCCAAAAGCATCCACCCACCCAGGGTGCTCTCTATCCCCAGCAACACATCCCAGCTCCTCCTGGTGGATCCTGACGTGTTCCTAGGCCAGGTCGTCTATATAGTCCCTCCAGCAGGTTGTGAGTCTGCCCCGGGGGTCTCCTGCCAGTTAAATGTACATGAAACAAAGAAAGGCCCCCAGGAGGCGTCCTGATAAGATTCTGGCTCCTTTTGAAGCAAAGCAGAAGCGGCTCTAAATATCTGTTCATATCAGGAGGCACAATAATATAGTATAGACTGATAAACCATAACATGATGACCTGGCTTATTTTGTGTAGGCCAAAGTCAGCCCTGACCCATCGAGGCATGGACCCCACTCTCTGAAGGTGGACTGTGATATCTGGCACCAAGGCGTAAGCAGCACATCCTTTCCTGTAAGTTGTGATGTGGCCCTCCATGGCTTGGACTTATTTGTCTAGGACATCCCACAGATGTTAGATCTGGGGAATATGGAGGCCATTTCAACACCTTGAACTCAATGTTTTCCTCAAACCATTCCTGAAGCATTTGGGGGGATCTGGACTTCAGTATTTGTCAGCCACTATCTGAATATCTGAAGTGAATTATCAGGGGTGTGTGCTGTGCTACTCTGGGAGACAGAACGTTTGTTTGTGTCTCTGGTGGCTGGCCACAGTGCACATGGCTGATTACACACATTGACAGGCCTGCTTCATCACTGCACACTGAACCTGCAGTATATGGTAGTTACTTGCCCTCCCACCCCACCCACCCATCCTCCTCCATCCTTTAGTCACAACACATTTAGTCTTTACAGTAAGCTTTATTTCGATTGCCTCGCCCAAACTTTCTGCTCTGCATTCTTACTTTATTTCCACTGTGTAACCCTACATTAAAGTAATGGGCTGTGGCATTTTCATTTAAATTAATGTCTGTTTTGTTGCTCACATACTGATGGAAGTAAAAGTTTAGCTCGTTCATAAAAGTTTTAACATTTGGCGTTCTGAAAACGGTGCTTGCAAGGTCTTTACTAAGAAAGAAACATTGGGTGCAGAGCAAGTGAAGCATGTTGTGTTTCCCATTTCTCTGGCAGAAATAGAAGAGTAGTTTGCATGAGCAGTGGATGAGCGTGAAAACAGTGCCAGCTGCAGAAACTCTAAACTTGATCGACAAAAAAAATCTAATGTGCTCTTCCAGTACAGGCAGAGATAACACTTTCAGGGGTTCCAGAGAGGGCAGATGGTGGAGAGAGTGAATTTAAGGCCAACAACAAAAATCACTTCCAGCGCGTTTAGCTTCTTCATTAGACACCGGGGAGGAGGCGGAGCTGCAAGAGACACTTGATTTTGGTATTTTCCTCTTGTCAGTTTGAGTACTGCTCTGTCTTTGACCCTAAGCCAAAGCAAAACAAAGGCTCTCGATTGGCAGCCCTGGTACTCTGCTCTCCAGAAAGTCAGAAACTTTTATTTCTCTGCTGTCTGGACAGCTACCAGAACTCTGATGTTACGTTAACAGCCTGCTGACACTGTGTCAACATAACCTTCTAAACCTTTACAGTCAAAAAAAAAAGGTATTCTTTCAACAGATCCATTAGCACTTCTCACCTGGAAACACAAAATGCAGATGTATCCTGCGACAGCTGCCACGTGGCTATTGAAACAGAATGACAAGCCAATCAGCGGGCATGCTAACAAGACTGGCAAATTACAACATGTACTAATGGAAATCAGAAAACTGCGATGAGTGTTGCAAACTTATGCTGGCACTCAAAATGAAAAGTTCAGTTCATGATTTTTGGGGTTTTCTGGCCTGCTCTCATCAACCTCGTTTCCAGCAGCTGTTTTCAGAGAAAGGCTTGAATAAACTCGGTGTTCACGAGCCGTCCAGCAGCAAACAGCACACAGACGCAGTCAGAGACGAGCTGCTGAACTCAGTTAGAGCTGGTGGACACAAACTCCACTGCACATTCATGCTTATCTTACTGATGTGCAACACTTGAAGGTGATAATATGCTTGCAGTGCATGCATATCTCCATTAAAACAACCTCAAATGTAAGAGCAACATAAATTATATTTTCAACATTATTTTTTTTTTCTGGTAAATCATTTTTTAGTGCCACCCCACATACCCTGCAGGCTGGCAAACACAAAAACATCTGGCCTCACCGCAGCCATACAGGCAAGATGCTGAGGCAAAGTCAATGTGACCTTTTCGCTCTGTTAGACAGTGACTATTATTGAAATGAACTTGTGAAATTACTCAACACTGTAGTTTATGAACGTTCCAGCAACATGTGGGTAAAAACACAAAAAGCAGTTGATAGTAGAACTCAGTCATCGTGGCACAGAAACAAACTGTAATATTAAATTAGGGTCACCTGGCAGAAGTTGACACAACTAATGTAAAAACAGCACATTCACAAATCAGATCTGCAGATTACTTGTTGACTTTGTTACCAACGTATGGAAAAGAAACTATTCTTCACTGCACTGATCATTAAAAAGTAGCTGCACCAAATGAAAAAAGAATAGTTACATAGTTTAAACAGTGACAAAATGGTTAAAGATTTTCATTCAAGACCATAACTGCAGTCATTTTTCCTGGTAAATGAAGGGTTGAAGTGGTTTTAAAGCGGTTACAGAGTCAATCCTACGGATCAGCATCACGGCTGATATTTTAATTGATCCGTATCAGCGAGTGAAGTGAAGCTAAATCTGCTACTTCCTTTACTGAATTCAGCCTGCTGCCGCAGCAGCGTGCCTCTCCTCACCACAGCCGGGCTCGATGGCGAGAGCATTTTAACAGTACAGAAATTAGAGCGTGTGAATGTGAAAAATGATTTGACCGGTCTGAGTGCTGAGGTCAGACACTGAGGTTGGCAAAATGTATGGATTAGCTGTGAGGCAGGAAGTTTTACTCTGTTGGAGGTGTTGAAACTCTACAATACATCTCTTCTTCTACTGTCAATTTCAGAAGTCATATTCTCCAAGTTTCATATAAATAGTCATATTAAAATAATTAGTGAATATTTTTTCTGTGTTTGGATGAATGAAGATTAACAGGTCCCGGATCAGGATGGTTGGTTCTTAAATATGTGCATGTTTTGCTAAAATCATAATGACACTTTTGGATTGGAACCATTTGGTTCATGGTTTTATGGGAATTTTTTTTTAAAAAGCAGCTTTTATGAAAGTCCAACTCCATAACCGCTGGCCGTACCCTCCATTAGTATCAAGTCTCCTGTTGCTTTGGGACTGAAGGAAGCCAGAAGCAAAATAAATAAATAAATAAATAAAAAACACTTTTCACTCACTTCTCCTGCAGACTTGAGTCAATGACCTGAGAAGACTGTCGATAAAGCTGGGGAGGGGGAAAGAGAGATAACGCTAACAGCCACAGACTCTGAGCAGTGACAGAGGCTATCACTGTCAGAGGCTGCACGCTGACCCATGCCATCCATCACATACAGGAGAGGAGAGGAGAGGATGAAACATCAAGGGAGCAGAATTAAAATGTTGGCGCTTAAAAGAAAATAGCACAAGAGATGAAATCTGAGAAGAGATCACATGAGAGAATGAGGAGGCAGATGATGAAAGAGAGGGAGATCTGAGAAACAGGTACAGGGCTGAATGGAGGAGAAAAGAGCAGTAGTGAGGACAAAGGAGAGCAGAGATTTGAGAAGACAGGAGAGGAGAGGAGAGAAGATGTTTGAGTGAGGAGATTTCAGCACTGAAGATGATGCAGAAGAAAAGAAATGAGGAGATGGTAGAACATATGAAGGTCGATGAAATAAGAATTGTCAGGTGTTTGGTGGGATCCAGTTTGGAGAGGAAAGTAAAGATGAAGATCTCTCAGACTGCACTTGTTTCTTTGTTTTTTTATTTCTTTCTTTGTCCACCATTAGCTCCACACGACAGAGCATAACAGCAAATTAACAAGTGCTCAAGTAGACAAAATATGCCGAGCTCAGTATCCAGCTGCAATGTCCTCTAAGTGGAGAAAAACAACATTGTAGATGTAATGAGGTGGAACATGGAGGGGTCACAAATAAATGCTTCACTTCAGCAGAGCTGTTGTACAACACAGCTGACAACGGCAGATTGGAAAGTCAGCACATCGGGGCCACCCGTTTTCCTTTTTCTTTTTTTCCTTGTTTTTTTTCTTCCCTGAGACAAAAAGTTTACGAAGACGTTTATCTAACGGAAGACAAATTACTGCCAGATGTGTTCTGGATATATGGATCTCTGTTAGGAGAAATCTGGAGCTTTTTATGACAGCGACAGTGACAGCTAAAACCTCACAGACAGCTGCTTTGCTGCTGCAAGAAAAGCACAATGAACACAGCCCGTGTTAGATATTACAGTAGATCAGCACTGCTGATCAACAGCTTCTCATCGTCACAAACTTTATCACTCCACCATCATTTTGAGACGTGAATCATATCTTCCAGTTATAGCTTCACAAACACACAGACACCATATGGAATTTCTTTAGTCAGAATCAGAGCTGTAGAGGACTTGGAGAATTGACTTGAACTTTCTTTAAATGTATAATATATAACATTTCTGCAATAAAATGCCTGCCTGCCTTTCAATAGTCATATCATCATCATCACCCTCTTTAGTTGCTATAACCTGTGAAACTTAGGATATGTCCGAGAGTGAGGAAGGATCGGCCATGAACATGTTTCACGTCAGGAAGATTTTCATCGGCACTGCTGGTTGTTTAATAATGAAGACAACTCCCATGATCCCACAGGATGTCCTCAAACCACTTATTTGGGTTTTGATTCATCATTATTTTGATGTTAGCACCCCTAGTGGCAGAAATAGCATACTGTTTAAATACCTGACCATACTTGACGTGAATGTTCTTCTACACTTGAGATTTGATTTAAACTTGGTTTGACAGAGTTAAGGCCTGGATTTGACTCGTCATAAAGGACTTGAAGTCAACTTGAGATGTACTTTAAGAAGAGCTGTAGTCTGAACTACAATCGAAGAGGTCACCTTCCAGCCAAACAATGATGTACCTGTGCAATGAAGAGGAAAGTGATCATTCAATTAGACCATTTGACGAGTGTTTATTCAAGGCTCAACAGTTACTTTTAAAAGTTAGTAATCAGCTTTTGGTTGCCCAAACTGAAAACATGGCTGCCATCTTTAGTAGACTAATAGTAATGTGATACTAATATAATGTTTATTAGTGACCATGTGTTTGAATCTTATCAGTGTACTTGTCTTCCCTCACTCCACATTCAAACAACTTCATTTGCTTTACCATTGTCTCTAAAGCAGATTCCTGCGAGTAGCCGAGTAAATGCTCCACTGCATGTGCAGCTGGTTCTGGTTCCAAATGTAACAGCAATATTTAAATATCACCAGTGCAACAAACATCAAAAATGTTGGGTATCATGTTTGGACTGCTCTCTGTCCCTGGTATTTATATATATATATATTTAAATGTGGTTACCACTGACTGAAAGTCCAAGAATCAGTTGGCAATTTCTTTAAATGGTTGCCAACAGCAACCTGGCAACAGTTTCTGTTGAACCTTGTTATTTTTAATTCAAGTTTTGTGACTTCCAGGCCTCCAAGGGAAAAAAAAGTCAGATGGCAGCTTGTTCTTTTTTTTTCTCTCTCTCTCTGCTTTAAAAGTCATGAGGAGGGTTTAGCAACTCCTAAATGCAGCACGAAACAGACTTAACTGCAGGTAAAAATACATTATATAATTCCCTGATCACACATTTGGTGTTAGAAAACATAAATGTTCAGAAATTGTGCTAAAAATATGTGTGAAATAAAATTCCAGTATCCGCCTGATCCGCATCAGCAAACAGATTTCAATCAAAATAGTGTACAACGACAACACGAAGAATAACAGCAGCAGTGGAGCCAATCCCACATCTGGAGAAGTGTGCTGTTCAGTGGGGAGAGTGGTAATAACCCTGATTAGTTCCAGTGTTGATGGCTGCTTATGGAGCTTCCAGGGGAGAGTTGAATAGAGATGGAAATCAGGGCTCAGCTACGGATGATTATCTAGCCACTCCAGATCAAAGATTTCCCTCAGTCTCATCACAGAGGATAAAGAAAAGATCATTTCACCCTGCACTGACGCTACCTGTATCTGTTTTATTGAGATGGACTGAAAAGAGCAGCAGGACTGCATTTGAAAAAGCCAGCATCAAACAGAAGCACTGTACATCTGCATATGTGCAAATTGATGCACATATGGTTAACATGATATACATGGCAACACAAGCCGACGCACTAAGATGATTTATAGAACAGAATGCTCCTGAAAATAGCCATGAGATTGTTCTATAATTATTTAATGAATTAATAAATGAAGTGCCAGGAGAAAAAAAAAGTTAAAGAAATTACAGCATAATGTGTTAATAAGAACTCAGATTTTCTGCCAGAGAGAGGGTCACAACACTGCTGCGAAAGCTGTGGAGGAAGAACACAGCGAACCATCTGTGATTTCTCCAGCTAGGTGTCTATGTGCAGTATGTGCGTGGGGAGAAAAAATGCCATGAACATGCCTACATACGTGACTAATATCTGTGGCATTTCTTCAGCTCGCAGCGTGTCGGAGTGAAAGAGCTCGAGTGGTTGTGAAGTTGTTGAAGTTGCTGAAATATAAGTGATATAAGTATACTGGAGAAGTAACACTCATTCTGAAGCACGGCACAGCTCTCCTCTTACAAAGTGCATTTTATTTACGGTGTCAGTGCGGTGAAGATGTTAAAATAGAGGACACAGTCAGTCACACATCCACATTCATGACCAGAATTGACGAAAACAGTGTCCAGAGGGTCTGATCTCTACTGAAAGGCCTGGTCTGTTATGTCTGATTTGATAGAAGAATAAATGTCAATGTGCCCACTGATCACTGTGTGTGTAAGACTATGAAAAAGCAGATGTACCACCTAGTGTTTCCCGTTGTTCCCTCCCTCTCTTCTGTGTCTGTCCCTCTCTCTCTCTGTTGTGTGTGTGTTGCTGGGTGTGGCCACCTGACTGTCACCTCATCTAATCAACCCCTGCTGTATACAAGAGCAGCTCAACCTTCCACATGCCGCTTCCAGTTCCAGTTCAGTCTCCTTCATGGTAACAACTCAACCAACCTCGTGAAACTTGTGTGCACTTGTTTTGTTGGTCCCGTTTAACCTTGCACCACCCGTCATTCTGCTGTCACATCCAGCTCAGTTTCAGAGCACCTGCTCCTAAAGTTTACAGCCACCACCGGCCCTGCACCGCCCTGAATAACACCACTAGCCTGCACTGTCCTCGATCTCCTCCCGTCAAGACTGCATCCTGTCTACCCTTCTTCAGAGTTGCACTATCACCTTTGGTTTAGACTGTTTAAAGTGATCTGGTTGTCGCTCGCATTTCTAAACACATTTTAATTCGACACAAAAAAAACTAGTTATGAAACTACAAATGGCAACAAAAAGAACAAGAGCGATGACATTTAAAGAAACAGATGATTTTAATTGTTTTCAGGGCTACATGTCTGACATTCTTAGAATCACAAACAGCACAAAGGTTTTAATTTGTCACTTGACGCAACACAAACACTGACCAACACCTTTATTGTAACTCGTGTGATGATATAGGTGAAGCAGACACTATCTCATTTTGCTGCTACTCATCTCACAAACCCTCAGTGCAAACGGAAGCCTGCGAATTAAAGTGCACCTCCTTCAGGTGGGACCAATGGAAATGCTGTTAAATGTATTTTTGAATTTTAAGTCAAACTGACAGCAACTCAAGTTTATGTTCAAGTTCAAGACAAAGCCAGACCGCAGAAGTTTGAAGGGCAAATATCTATATTATTTGCAAACATGTGAATAGAGTTGTGGAACTATCAGTATGCTCACACCCAACGGTCATGCCCTGGAGGAAACCTGTACATCACTGCAGCACAGTCAGAGGTGAAACCACAGGAGGTCAGAAAGTCAAGGCTCACAGGTTCACCTTACATGAGCCATTTCTGATCAATTTTAAGCATATTCCAGGAAAACTTCACATATATACAAAGATCACATACATATGTTTGTATGCATGTAAAAACCTGAACTGAAAGAACTAATAAGTGATAGAAAACACAGGTTTTAATACAAATGCATGAGAGCAGAGCATCATGGTGTGGAATCTAGAAAGTAAGGCTCAACTTGTCAAAATGAAACTGTGACATCAGAAGGAACACCTATCAAAGGTGTTAAATATTCTTTGTTCTTTGCTATTTTATAATTATTTTATATTGTATGTGTGTGTAAGTATACATGTGCAGTTCATACGGTTTCGTCCATTGGCTGCTCTGCATGTTTGTCATACAGGCTTTGAGGTTTCCAGAGGAGCAGACTGAGGTGTGAAGGTGTTTCCTCTGCTTCTCTCACACACTTGCTAACATGAAGATAAAAATAGAAAAACAGAGAGAGAGAATCCTGCTAATTGAAGGCCCTGACTCACAGCGACGAGTCTTTCAGATCCTAACATACTGTAACAGCTACATAAGGGTTCCACCGTGGTGGGCTCAGAAAACCAGCCTCATATGTTTGCCTTTAATCAGAAGTAATATTCAGTTTCATGCCATCAGATCTGTCATATCAGAGATGAAAAGGGACACAGAGTACAGCATGTTTGACTCCTAATAAAAGACTAAAATGAGTGAAAAGTGACGAACTAAAAATGGTCTGATTCTGCTATGGCAGTGACAGTGAAGAATGATCATTTTTCCAAAAGTTCTCCAGTATTTATGACTGACATATATTTTTGGCCAAAGCTATGGAAAGTCACCTGAAGCCCCTACCTTTGCTTGAGAGCAAGGTTATTTTCAGAGCTAGTTAAATGTTTAAAGAGAGTAAAACCAGGCCCAAGACAGTCGACACAGAACACAACATACAGTGTCACACATTTAAGAAAGAAATAAGTCAATTTTTCACATTCCAACAATTGTACTTGAATTTACTCTGACTATGACATTCGAGACAACAGGATAGCTAAGTACTTTTTTTTATCCCAGTTTGGTTCAAATCTTGGGTTGACCAGACAAAAGACTCTTCCTCTGACTTCAAACCACACTGAAGACCACAGATTGGTGCCATAAAGACCCATAAGTAAGATGGAGACAACCTCAGTGTGGCCTCATAAATAAATGTCAGCCAGTGAATTGATCTCTGCATATAAAGAGATGACCATCCAACCACGGCATACAAATCACACTGATGTGTCATAAATTTGCTTCCAGTGTCAAATCCTGGGGCAATGTGCAAAAAAAATGTGTCTGAAGATTTCAGACAACCAGGAGAGCATGATCAGTACGTGTACCTGTAAGAAAAAAAATTTCAGACTGTCCACAAGTGGTGAAAAAGTGTTAATAAAAATGTTAGATCAAATCAACCAAGGTTGCTTTTTTTGATACTGAATACTGAATTTTTACAATAAGCAAGAGTCTGTTCCTGTTTCCTGAGGAAACTTTATTTTCCTTTATCTGGATTTTCAACTCAACAGGATGAACTCTTTTTAATATGTAACTGCAGCTGAGCAGTGCGTGGCAGTGTTTTCTGTATTGTGATCAATGTTATTATTAGGGGACCACATGCAGATCCCTGTGGTACACCTCCAGTACAGTGTTCATGAAATGTTAAGTGTCAATATAGGAAATATTCAGTCTTTTAAGTCAGGAGGCAGAAACTGTCCTGTTACAGACCTGAACTTAAAGGTCCAGTGTGTCAGATTTAGGGGCTCTCTTTTCAAAATATAGTCAGAAAATGAGATTTTTATTGCCCCAGAACCAGACTTCTACAGTATATCTACAGATAGATATATCTCCACAGAGTCCACCATGTTGAACTGGCCATGTATTTACAGTAACCCAGAATGGAGAAACCAAACACTGGCTCTAGATAGAAACTTTCACATTACTCACACATTAACATTTCACACCTGCCATAGTCCTTTGCCGCGTTAGAAAGAATAGGGTGAACAACATTAACTATTACCTTTTATTAACTGCAATCTAGTTTCTCTAGTTAACTGCCTATCCTTAGCCATAGTTTATCCATCATAACCCCAATCTTCTCCCATTAACCATACTTACCGTACGTCATTTTGGAAGGTGAAAACCAAAAATCAGACTTCAGTTCAGTGGGAATTATCAGAAAAGTAGACAACACATTTGCTGTGTACTCAAATAACTCAGTACTTTGAAGCCTTCTCAGTTCACAGTGGTTGGCAGTGTCAAATGCTTTAGATTAATCAGTAACTAATACTGTACAGCACGGTTTCCTGACCAGAAACTTAATTATACTCATTATCTTTACATCTGAGGTATTATTACTAAGTTGTTTTCTTCTTGCAATCAGCTCACTGGGTCTACATTCTGGCTAATAGAAGGAGTTTAGAAATGGGTCATCATCATTTGTTTCAGGGAGTGGCACAATTCCTAGAGAATCAATAGGATGCTTTTATTTTTGCAGGTTTGTGCACGATAAGATTCAGATAATTTTTTTTAGACATGCATCTGCACACAGTCCACACAGTTGTGATTTGGGAGACGTGGTATGAAGTCTGGTGTCGAGTGCTCGGTCCACGCAGGATTTGTATTTTAATGCTTTGTCAAGCAGCGAGCAGTAAACTAAATTTATGCTTGGCTGCTCTCTCGGCAGTTGTCTCCAGACAACAGGCAGCATGTAGCACGTCACCTGCTTTTTATACCCTCACGACAGGAATGATTACGTGATCACGGAATTTCTTTCACACTTCTGGGCTCTCACAAGGCTGCTGTCATTTCATTCAATAAATAGGTACAAATATTTCACTTTATCTTTTAGAGCTCATACTTTCTCTTATGCTTTCTTATAAATGTCACTTACTAAATTTAATTACATTTAAATAATTTCTTAAAACTGCAGCCATCAATGTTTTTATTTTTATAAAAATGTAGTTGCTGTTGATCACAACAGTCTACTGAGCATTTATAGCATCACTGAGCTCCAACTGTCTTACAGGCCCCGACTGAACTGTTTGGTTCAGTCTTACGATTTTCATCAACCTTGTTTCCAGCAGCAACAGACAGCTATCAGTGACTGTTAAAATATACCCATATACCAGCAACTAAACATCAGAGAGAGACAGTTAGCATCTAGTTGATAAACACAGTGGAGCATTTAACAGCTAAAGAGTTGGTGGTGACCAAAGACAGAGCTAAAAGAGAGAGTGAATATTGGACTTGCAGAATGAAGTGGCCAGAAACGTGACTCGAAATGAATGCTGACGTAGCTCTGTATCTGCTGGATGTACAAAAAGGCAACTGTTGCTCACAACAATTTATGTTTCAGTTTGTTGCACTGAAAGAAATATATAATGTTTTGGGGAAACGTTGCTGTCTTGTTAAAAAGAACTACATGGTTAAAGTTAAGGAATGATCAAACTGTGCAAGCCTCACAAGATCACACAAGAATCCAGTTTGTCTGACACGTCAGGCCTGAACTGAACCGAACCATGGTTGTTCAGAACAACTGGCACCCTATGCAGCTAAGACATGAGCTACAGGTGTTGTTTAATGCAAGGTGTGTGTGTGACAACATAAAAGATCTTTTTGCCCTTCTCCCTATTGGCTTCTTATGGTTCACTGGCCTAATGAGTTGAAGTTCACCCGTGATCGATGGTGATAGACAGATGGTTCATCCAGTAACCTGCCAAGTTTCTGAAAGTGCCTGCCCTTTTCTGACAGTTTCCACCTACGACTTCCCACTTCTGTGTAACAAACCATCTGGAGCAGTCAGGTTAGGAATGATGGCCGTGGTTAAAAGAACATCATGTTGACTGTTGGGAGTAAAACACAAACCAACCACTACTCTGTACATTTGTCACGGCTCTGTTTTCACACCTACATCAGCTCATACTGGCATGAAACACGAATTACATCCTTGAATGAATAATCATTTAAAGCAATCACAACTAAACAGCAATGCAGAAATGAGCATGAGGGCTGAGGCGTGCATGTAACCATTGAGGATCTTCGTGGTAAAGCTTTTGTGGCTGTTACATGGTTGTCAGCCTAAGTTCCTGTCTCAGTCTGCACATTGGCCAAGCCTCATTAAGCACCCTTCCCAAGATCCTTGTTTAGTCCCTAATTAGGAGAGCCAGTGGTGTTGCAGGATCTGGTCAACCTCCAAGTCGCTCCAAGCAAAGATATTCTCCCCACAGCATCATTGAGAAGTCATTAGGAACTTTCAGGACATGGGATATTGGCATGTTTCACCATTTAAGTGCCTGAGTTTCAAAGTGTGTGTGACTAGCCTGTCTTTGCTGACTGATTACTGTGTATTTAGTCCAAAGTACGGTGTGTGTCACTCACAAAGCGAGTGTGGAGTGGAGCTCAGAGGCAGTAGAATAGCACTGTCTGTCTATGTCACAAGGCCCCGTGTCTACAGTCCCTCTCTATCTCGCTTTTAATCCATCTTCTATCGTCCCGCTGACTGTCTCCTCATCACCCATCTTTTCATCTCCCCTCGTTCAATGACTCCCTCTGTCCCCCACTGCCCCCCTTCCCATCACTGTCCCCTCTTCCTACCTCTGATGTCACAAATTCAGATATGAGGTTCCCTGATAGTGCACAGCCTTGGACACTGCAGCCTTGTTTGGAAGGGGAGTGATCAGAGGATGAGAAGATGGTAGAGACGGCGAGTGAGTCAACGGCACGGGTATTTTCCGAGGCAGCGGGAGGATGTAAGATACAGAAACAAAGGAGGACATCTAGGTTAGGAAAACATGCATGAATGCCTCTGAAAAGGCCTGTGTTGTGTTCACCGGCTTGTCTCATCCCCGTGACTCCGAGCCAGCCGTGCCTGTCAGGGCACTACTGTTGAATCTATTTCTGTTATCCGCTCTCTTTCTTGAGGATAAATCTGACTGCTAATATCCGTACCTGGAGCGAGGGGGAGGGGGGATTCTCAGACCCAGAACGTAGCGCATGCCCCATAAATACATGTTGTCATAAGAGCAGACAAGTCCTGTACACTTCACTCGTCACAGACCTGTGGCACGGATTTTACTTTCTTTTCTTGCAACAAAACCTCATAAAAATTTGCATTACGGTTGGGCTGCCCCATTAATTCTTTGTGGTTAAGTGTTTAGTATAATGCACAGGATGTTGACGGGGGTCCAGTGTCTGTAGGGATTTGGCTTGAACATTTTAATATTAATGAGAGGTCAAAAATCAGTTCAAACCACTGGCCGCAACCGGGGAATGCAAACAATATATATATATGTTTTTTTTGTTTTTTTTTCTGGGCCGCAGTGACGCGGGTCAAAGGTAGTCCTGCTGGTTTTTACGTGATGGGAGGGGGCGGTCGTGTCGCCTTGAGATGAAATCTCTGATGGAAACTGAGTTTTTAGGATTTCACAAAGTGGGTGATGAATCAGCAAAGGAGAAAAAAGGGCTGGAACAGCAGCTTGATACCAGAACAATACACAGAGGGACAAGAGGTATTAAGACGGCAAGGGCATTTTTAATACAATTTGACCTTTAAATATCTAATGTATCTCTACCTCTGAATACATCTGAACCGGTGGGCAGGTTTAGAGAGCTGCTGACCCAAAAGTAATTTCATTCATCTCAGTTTAAGCAGAGAGTTTAAACTTTCTTTCCAAGGCTTTTATACAGTTTTTATACGAACTATTGTTTTGAGAATCCAAATGTTGGCATCGGCATTTAAAATGACTCCTGCAGTCATTCCCGACATTTTAGGTGTGCCTTTTCCTTCACTGGTAGACAAGTACGTATAAAGCATTCAGCGACGACACAAGCTTCTGCACTTTCCATGTCATGAGCTGGATTATATTTCAACAGATTGATTTTTTTTTTTTTTAACACCAGGACTCTGTCCTCACCTGTTGAGACACTTTTTAAAATGAAAATATACAGCGTGATGATGCAGTTTAAGTTCTGTCCCCCAGCAAGCCAACGCTATGCTGCAACAAATCCACAGTGATCAGCACAGCAATAAGCTAGTGGAAACTTAACCTGATTTACCCAAGGGATGGGTTTATGTGTTTTTACAGCGCCCCCAATAGTATGATGTGCTTACTTGAAAAGGTCTGAGGTTGGAGTAAATTCTATCAAATTCTATCAATTTTATTATATATATATATTGCTAAAAATGTACATAGGAGCAGATTATTTCTCTCAGAGCAAACCCTTAAAATCAAAAAATCCAATTAAAAAATTTGAAAGTTCTTCAAAAACCTTGTCTCATTTTCATCAGTGTGTGTGTGCACATGCAGCCTGCCTCATATTGGACATCAGTGAGTCTGTCTGCAGTACAAGGAGAGCTGGGGGAGGCTCCTTGCACCAGAAGGGGGGACAGTGAATGACAGACCATTTTGTTTTGCGAATAAGACTGCTGGCCATCAGTGAGTGATACCAAGCTGAGGGAAAGTGCGCCAGCAAAAGGCTCAGAGCGTTCATCTGCCTACTCCACTGCAAAGAAATCAGCTACGTGCCCCTGGTTTCTCCCATAGGCATCAGTGGGCAGGATTTCACCCCGCCTCATCACCATGTACACACGACTTGGAACACATTCTCTGGTTTTACGCAGGTATCCAGGATTCCTTAAATCATTAGACTGAATCTAATACTCATGACAAAGTCATCAAATATGAAAAAAAAAAATATATTTTAAAGTATCCTTTTTTTTACTCTGTGATCTGTCTTCAAACTTCACTGGAAAAATATATAGACTCCAGGTCATCAAACAAACTCGATAAGTCATGCACCAGGTTTGTCCTGATGCGCAACGATTTCGTGTCGGACGGAGACTCCAAACGCCAAACTCCATTCAAAAAATCTCCATTTAAATGCAGCCTGCTTACTGACAAAGCTGCACACTGCTTTGAAAGGGAATCCTTACGAGTTGCATGTTAGCTCATCTTAAAAAAATAAAAATGAAATACAAATCTCCTCTTAAAAACACGAGGTTCTGCCTGACACTAAAACTTCAACAAAAGGTGAAAAAAACAAGCTCAAATGTTCCTGAAACAGATTGTGCTGGACGTGTTTGACTCATCTCCATTTAAAGAGTTGCGCTCTGTTCATTGCACAGTCTGTAAAATGAGATTCTAGCTGCTGTTTACCCTCTCCGAATGAACAAGGACTCGTTATATTACACGTTTTTTTTTAAACAAAGTTGGGCGACACCGTCTCCAGAGAGGAACGAGCCTTCAGTTCCATTCCCGGGCTCAGGGGCTCACCGAGGAGCCCCACACGGCCACTGTCCACCAAACAAACGGAGCGACTCCCTGAGCACAAACCGTTTGGGTGTGTGAGACTTGGAAAACACTGCGCTGCTCCCCAGCCTGATAAAGGAACATCACACAACGACAACAAGCTGCTAAGGACTCCATAAACACACTAACTCCATCTCTCTTTCTCTCTCTTATTCATTTGTTGTTATTGATCATTTTGGCTGCGATCGGTGCCAAAATCGACCCCAAAACAAAACGCATGGGCTGCACGGAGCAAGCTGTGCCAGTGCCATGTGTGTGCAGTAAACTTGAAGGTGAGCAGCAGTGTCACCGAGAGGTCAATAAGACGAATACTGAAGAAAATGAGATTCTTTACCTTGAGTAAGTTATCAGTCCCTGTGATGCATACTGTCAGTGGTCAGAGCTCGGTGCGTTCACGGGGCAGTCACCAATTCCAAAAAGGCTAGAGATAAGTCCTAGGATAAGTCCACAAAACGCATTACTGTGGACGGAAACCTCGCTTTATGTGTGCAAAAAGAAACGTGTCGTTGCTGTGAGAAGGTGACGAGAAACTCGGAGAGGAGTTGTGGATGTCCGTTAGTTCCGACTGATGCGTAAAATGGGTTCAGAAAATCCCGAATGTGTCCACTCTGTGTTATTCTCTCACATTGTTCCAAACTGACACGTCCTCCGCTCCTCTCACATTTATCAAGGGAATTCAAATCCTCTTTATTTTTACAATAGTTGTTTGTTATTCCGGAAAATCTGAGACTGCTCTCAAAAAGTTAATCTCCAGATGCAGACTGGTCCCTCCAGGTTCTCCCGTTCCTCGGTCTTCAGGTGGATGTGGAGGTTTAACGGAGCGGCAAATCAAGGAAGGGCTCGCGCGCGTCTCGGAAAGCGACGTCGCCAGCTCGCGGCTCTGGAGCGTCCTTGTCTGTCTGTGTGTCCGCGCGCAGCAACAGCCGGATTCCTTATTTGGAAGCCCGGGGCTCGCGCGACTGTCAAGAGAGTCAAGCTGTAGCAAAATGACTTCCAGCGAAATCTTTCAAAATAAAAAAAACCTGGATTATTATTATAATTATTTCATCAGGAGGACCTCTTCATTAAAACCGGAGGGGGAATACCTGAAATCACGTTTGTACAAATGAAAGCAAAATCAAATAATACAACAAAAATGTGATTTTTTTTTTTTTTTGAGAAGCTGCTCATCACGTGGAGCTCTTCATTAATGTAGAAGGCGAATGATATTTTATTGTCATTTTTTTTTCAATTAACTTTAAATCACATTTATGCAAAAAAAATGTTTTGTCAATTATTTTAACCTATATATAATTATGATATATGTTTTGTCTCTTATTTTCAAGTCATAACCACAAAATAATATTCATAAAAGTCAATGATGTCAAATCAAAATCACATCTGCTCTTGTATTAAAATGTCTGTCTGTGTTCTGTGAAATATAAAAATATAATTTCATGGTGGACATTCATAGTTCATAACATATTTGGTCCACCATTTATCTATTTTCTATGTTATAATGCGACTTAAACCAACAACACAGATATTTCAAATGAAACTGCGTTCAATAGAAGTTTCCCCTCCCTTGGGACTGCTTTTATTTTGAAGGCAAAATAACTCAATTTCCTGCCAGATTCTGCCTTACTTGTATTCAAAGCTGAGGGGGGTTCCTCTCAATAGAAAATTCACCCAGCAGCCCCCTCTTCTGGAGTCAAACAGCGTCAATTGGATGTTGTGTCAGGTCCGTGGCACCACCTACATTTCCCACACAAAGAGGCATGTTCAGAAGAAAGAACCACAACACTTTTTAAAAATTATTATTATTTTACAGGTTACAGAAAGGCATTCTGGGGATGGTGTTAATTCAGCGATGCAGCAGCTGAACAGGGATTTGTCAAACTCAGCATTGAGGAGATTCAGTCAGTCAGAGATGGACAGGGTGCAGCAGACGTGTGTGAAGTGTGAGGGACATCCTGCACATATACAATGTCAGAATATATATATATATATATATATATATATATATATATATATATATATATATATATATATACATATATTCTGTCTATTTATTTATTTATTTATTTTTTTTTTTTTTTTGTTTGCTGGTACAAAATGTCTTGGGGGAAATGGCGTGGCTCTGAAGGGATTTGGATTGATGACGTTTTAGTATTTGAGAAAGGGGTCCATGAGCAAATAAAAAATATATAATAACATAAAGGTTTAGGCTAACATCAGCTTCCCAGGAGCTCCAGCCTATGAGAGCAGAGCCTATAGGTATACTGCCATATCACACAGGTGCTGTGTTCTATCATCACAGTTTGTCATGATCAATGTGTTCATGATCTGTTGATGACAAATGTTGTTTTAATCAGTGATTTTCAGGGGGGAAATCAGGGGGAGCCCAGTCAAAATTGCAGTTTAAATAACAGTCTGTTTGTTTACTCTGACCCCCAATCAGTCCCTGTATGTTGAATATGTTAGTAGAATGCAGGTTCACTATCAAGACACATGAGGGAGCAGAAATAAATGTGAACGGGCTCCAGGCCTCAGGCACACTCTTTCAAAAGTTAAAAACACATTGCTTGCTTCTACAATGCTTGTATGCTTCCAGTGCATATTATTATATTATTATTTTAAGTTATAGAATTTTGTTTCCAACAACATTTTGAGGAGGACGTTCTTCTCGTGCTTCTTAATAAAAATGCATTGCATTGTTGTTGAAATGGGATACACATATAAATAAAACCACATTGAATGCATCATGACCCTTTGAGTAATGTTAACCTGCCTGCATCAACTTCCATGTTTTAGAAGTGCTCAGTGTAATGTTGGCCACACACTGAAGCTATTCCGCCATATTGGAAGAGATGGAGTGTAAATAATGCGCAGCGGTTTGAACCTCACCTTGAACAGAAGTGTGATTGCTGTCATCAGTGTTACACATGCACATGTGGCACAGAGGTGTACTTGGAAACACCATGTCACTCTGCCCTGCTATAGGAAGGCTCCTCCTGTCAGTGTGAAGACAAAAAGCTCATCATCATCATACTTTTGCATCATCGTCAGTCAGTCAGATAAAAATGAGGAAATATGTGTTTTACAAATAATATTTGAACTTTAATTCAAAGAATCAATCAAAATGCTCCATGACTCGCTCCTCTAATAGACATTTTTCACGACAGACTTCATATAGGAGGAAAAGCACAGGTAGAACTTTACACATTAACATAGAACTAATGTTCTGTGAAGTGTCCTAAAAAGTCTGTCAGGTGAGTCAGCGTGTACAAAACCTGTCTGAAGTGAAAAAAGGTTTCTTTGAACGGTGAACGGAGACTTTCCACTTCAGTAATTACAGCCTGTAATTCATGACTGTACATTCTGGACAATGAGAGAATTTAATGATTAAATGTGACAACGATTGGCTGTTAATACCAACCCACGACCATCTGACCGGTGAGCAGCAACAAGAGCGAGCAGCTGCAACTGCTCTGTAGCTGCTGAAAACCCCAAGACCAGCATCAGGACCAGGATCAGGACCACGGAGAGCTCCCGTGTGTGCGGCACTGACAGCAGTGAGACGTGGAGTTCATCACACTGACTCACTTTAAGTCACCTTCATCTCATCTTTCTATGTTCAGTTAAAATGTTAGCATTGAGCCAGAAGTGTTTTTTTCTTTAAAATTGTCTGTAAATGTGTCATCATGTATCTAATATGAAAACAGTGCATACTGAAATGAATAAATAACCCATGATGAAATGATGACATTTACATTAAATCCATCTTAGATTAATAAAAAATATATATCATATAATTCACAGAATTCATTCAAGTTGTCAAAACAAATATTCTTTTTTTTTCTTCTTTTCTTACTTAATTTTTTTTCCAATATTGCTCTAATGACACACAGAAGGACGGTTACACGTTCTTATAGGTCAAGATTGCCAACTGAATTCAAGCTCAACTAAACTAAGAATCAAGGTTTATTTTTCTTGGAAACAGTATCTACAAACCTTTTTCCAGAGGATCAAATCTCACTGGCTTCACCAGTAGATGGAGTTTGCTTAGTTGTCTCTGTCTAGATTGTCATGATCTTATCAGCAGTTTTATTACCAAAACCAAACATTGTGGAAGTATGCCAGGTATCCTCACACTGATAGTGACAGTGTTTTTATTATTATTATTATTATTATTATTATTATTATTACTATTATTATTATAAATCTTTGACTTTACTTAAAATTGTTGAACAGATGATTGTAAGGAGAATACTGTCATGTACAAAGCAGTCTGAATATGTTTTACATTGAATGTGGTAACTTTTATGCAACACATGCATTTTAATGTCTTTAATAATCATTATTATTATTATTATTATTATTATTATTATTTGTAGTAGTAGTATTGTTGTCATTATTGTTGTTGTTATTATGTGTAATTGGGTGGGTCTATTCAAGTCCCATTGATTATCAGTATCAGTTCACATCTGTTTTAGCTACTTTAGCATCTAAAATTAGTGCCTGCTGCAGCGCTCTTGCTGGGCATGGCCTCTGGTTTTCGCTGTAACCTTCCTGACAACCTCACCACCTGTTTCTCATAAAAATCAACCCATGCAGTACAAAAGACCAGCTTGGACTCCAGGAGATCGTCCAGTCTCCCTCATGGTACCAAGTGCTTCATCTAATGTTGTGTGTTTCTGGAAAATAGACTTTGCTGTGATCTGATTCCGGTGCTCCAGGAATCCTGCCCACCATTCTCCTACTCTGCCCACTTCCAGCTCTGTCTGGTCCCTGCACCTGCCTCCTGAAGTTCTGTCACCACCAGCCCTGAACTGTTCTGGATCCCCTCACGGCAAGATCTCACCCTGCCAGGACTCTGTGCTCTGGACAATTAAACTGTTTAAACTCATTCTCCTGTCTCTGGTCTTGTGTTTGCTATTAGAGTCTGCTACTGTTAAACTGCTCTCCCGCCCTTCTTCCAGACACACATACACTTCTAGCTTTTCAAACAAATGCTTCTTTCCTCTGTCACTGTCATTGTCTCAACCTCAGTGAAATATATACTGGCATGTACAAGTGCATGTAAGGACACACACACACATACACACACACACACAGGGGGTACATATGAGCAAGCTGTTTCACAAATGAATATTTCATGTTGGGTTGGATGAGTCAAACGTCAATGCCTCCAATGCCTTTCTTTAGATTTGTGTCCGATCGTGTTTGCAGATGATTTTTTTTCTCATTCCTTTCAAACCTACAGAACGTACCACACATGTATCCTGAACTGCTTGCCAGTGTTGCCTCTTTTTGCTGCACCCATGCATGAAGCGGGCAAATTCGCAGCACAATCAAAGTCTTATGCAGCCTCGTCATGAATTGCATTTACAGGAGGCTGAGGGTGCATTTTCTGAGCCTCTTTGTGTCGGGAATTATGTTCAGCTAGAGTCCAAGAGCACAGGGGGGAGCACAGGGATGAGCATGAGGGGAAAGCAGCTGTGTTAGCAGCTGAACTAATAAAAGAGCATTTAAAAAAGAAACACCCCGTCTCCTAATGCCTCACACTGGCACGGAGGAATTAACGATTGCTACGTTCCCAGGAATTCATTAATGCTTGGCATGAATGAATATTGCTATTCAACATCATTTAAAGTAGTACAAAAGCCGGGATGTAAATGCTTCCCTGTCTTCTTGTTTTTACAGAGAAAATGGAGCTGTAATTTTGGGCACATTGGCGTTAATTACCAACATGTTTCACGTTGTGACACGGTTTTATGACCTCATTGTGGTGGCGCTGTAATGTTTTTGCTCCTGTAGATGGATGTGGCCCCACATTTCACAGGCTGTGTTCACACCATGAGAGTGTTTCTGACTCTCTGTGAGTCTTGATGATAACCTTCCAGACACACAAGGACCCAGGAGGTCCCAGAAGCCCCCGGTTCACTGTAATACAGGCTTTGTAATTTCATTAATATGAGATTTGTTTGGGGATTTGGACTGCTTAAGTGCAATATCAACAAAGATGGAAACATAAAGCAGACAAAAACAAAAAAGCTGCGTGTCTGGAAGGGTCAATAAAGGAACAATGACAACTGTTTCCTCCTGTTTTCCTCCCCTCACCCCCAGGGTCAGTCCAGCAGGCCAATGAGCAGCAGTAGCTCAGCGGAGTTGCATTTTTCATCAGCTAACAACAGGACAGCTGTGGAGGAGGGTAAAAAGCTCAAGTGTTATTGTTGGTGAACACAAGTCAAATATTTAAATGACATGAATATAGTAATAAATGTAATGATTGATGCATCTAGCTGAGATAGACAGGTCATGGGGGAAACACTAGATGCTTTGATGAGCATGACGCAGATGGGATTCATATGTTCACAGCCACTCTGTGCTCCATGCCCCATGGGAGATTTCTCCACCAGCAACAAAACAAAGAACTAAATTAAGAAACATCTTCAAGAAGAATGCTGTTCACCACTCCAGCTCCACACAGTGGGTGAGGCTCAGCTCCACCACTTCTCAGCAGCATCAGTGATTCTAAGAGTCTTTGTGTTGGTTTGTCCTTTTGATGGTCTTTTGTTGGTTCAAGGTGTGTAAAGCTGAGCCAAGCACAAAATCTGTCAGCAAAGGTTTGTCCAGGACCTGTGAATTCATATTTATATGTGCACAAAATGGCTAAGGTGAGTAACATATAATGGCAATAATCCCACTGTCTGTGATGAGGCACGGCAAGTCTAGTTGTTACTATGCACAAAGTAAATGAAGTAATTAATCATAATTAACTAGTATCCAAGTGACAACACTTGAACATTAAGGTGTAATTAAAGTTTGGTTCATTTAGTAATGATACAGCCTGATAATGTGTAATGCCAACATATCACTCATCTTGTCGTCAGATACAGAAGCAGCTTTGTCACTTCCCTCAGTGTTCAGAAAATCTATCTTGAAGTATCTGTATAACAGGCTTTTAACATTGGGAAACTGTTGCAGTTAGGTTAGGAAAAGGTCAGGATTTGTACTGAAAGAAGAATGTCACATGGCAGTGACATAATGTAACCTGTAACTTTAAGTCGACTTTTGGTTTCACAGGGAACCCAACCTCCAGTCCAACTCCTTAATGAAAGTCGTGTGTCTGTCTGAGTCATCCAGCCACCCCAGCCAGCGTCCTTATGTGAACACTGGAGTAGATATAGACTGAGATGCACCTTTGTGCAGTGCACATGCACAGAGGTTTGATAAAACGTTGATGTTTGAGGCACTGGAATGGAGAATAGCTGGACAATCTACGACAACAACCAATATCCAACCCTGAACAACACATTCAAACATGCACTACAGTGGTTCAAGAAGGTCCTGGCTTCAAACCGGCCAGCTGACTGGGAAGTTTGTGGAATCCGAGTTTGCATGTTCTTGTGTCTGTGCTGGTACTCCGGCTTCCTCCCCAGTCCAAAGACATACTGGATAATTGACTCCAGATTGCATACAGGTTGTGTGAATGCTTGTCTGTAATGAACTGGTGACCTGTCAAGGGTGTACCTGATAAGAATAAGTAGTTATGGGAAATGAATGAATCACAGTTACTGTTGAAAAGTCAAGAAGGTTAGTCTGTGGTCGAGACATGGACTGTTTATTATTTTCAAAGTAAAAGTAGCTGACAAATGTAGATTATTGGCTAATCTTGTCTATGCCAGGCACAAGCCTTGCTGCTGTACAGTAGTAACACATCTGCCTACCTCTCTGGCATGTTGCTCGTGTCTTTGGTTCTGGTACAGCATTGTGTGGGCCTGCGTTTGAGCAGAAATGATGGTGTGTGTGTGTGTGTGTGTGTGTGTGTGTGTGTGTGTGTGTGTGTGTGTGTGTGTGGGTCTGACATGCTGTGCATCACAGGGAGCCACACTACGTCTCACTTTGACACATCACTGTAGAATCGTACGTAAATTGTACGACGGAATAGTAAGGACGTGAACGGACGCCGGGCTACATGTCTCGAGGCTGCCAGCTTTTGAACACCGTTGTAGCTTTAATGGACTGGTGACTCTTGGTCACAAAATATCATTATGTAACCAAGACATTTTTTGAGTTATTGTAAAGCACAATGTTAGCCTCTGGCAGAGCAACACTAGCAGTTCTCCCTGCCTCCAGCTTATGGTGCTCGGCTCCAACAGGCTAAACACATCCTGGAGCTACCTCTGTTCAGCACGCACACAGATTAAATTGATATTGATTTTTTTTGTGACCAGGTTTTACAGCAAACAGGCATATTTCCTTTAAACGTGGCTGGAGTCACACTTCAAGCTTTTTTTATGTTCTAGTCCGCTCATTTTCTGCCACATCGAGGCTCTCGTTTCTGTTTGCTTATGTGGATGAGCACGTTGCGCTGCAGGGGCTCTGGAGACTGCAGAGCCCCCATCATCTGCATTGCACACCATTATCAGACATGACTAATTCAGCACGTGGCCAAAAGACTCTAAATGTGTAATTAAATATTTAATAGGGCCACAGACTATCCACCCACCTCACAGTAGCCGTTTCTGTGCAGCATTTATGCAGAAAAGCACTGAAGCACTTGAGGCCTCTCTTACCTGAACACGTCGAAGCTCTCAGGGCTTTGGTCTTGTCATCTGTGAGATGTGCCCATGGTGAAGTGTCCTGTGGGATTTAATAAATGCATGTGAACTTTATATAGAGAAATGCCACCATGTGACCGTCCTCTGTGTGCACATGTAGTCTTTCTGGTTTCTGTGTTTTTGCCTAAACTGTTTGTTTTGTGTGAACTCCTCGCTTGCTGTCTAATCTGGGGATGCAGCCTCATGTCATTTGGCTTTGTGCGGCTCATGCTGAATAACACTGTCAGGGACATTAAAGCCCAATTTGAGTGTGACCTTTTTAACTGCTTTTATCTAAAGGACTCAGGGAAAGGCGGCCTCTCTTATTGTGAGGATTTCTTCATGAGGCTGCTTACTGGCTATTCATAAATTAGCTTTTGTCCCTGCTTAATATATGCCAAATTGTCCAAACCTCACACAAGCCTAGTAACCTTTTAAAATTTGGATGCAGCTACACTCCCTGTCTTTAATCACACATCACACTGTGCTATTTTTAACAGGCAGACTTTTGTACAAGGCTTATTTTAAGTGATACATTGATCCTCTGTGCCCGGCATATATTCAGGCCTTGGCGAGCCCTGGCGTTGCTGAGCTGGGATCTGGACCCTGTCCAGTTCCACCGTTGCTGGGGGTGTTAACTGTGTGGGGGAGGCTGGGACCATCCAAGCCAGAGAAATCATCGCTGCTCACATCTCATCCCGCCCCCCTCCCTGCCTCCCTCCCTCCCAGCCATGTTTCTTTCTGCTGAGAGAGGAAGAAAGGGGCGCCAGAGATGTGAATATGTGTCAGCTTATGGGGCATACAGTGAATAATGTGATTGTACCAGTGTATGTGTGTGTGTGGAAAGATTGTGACGGCGTGTATCTGCACTCATGCACTGAATGAGGGCAGAACTATACATAGATACAACTGCACAGATGTGTTGGCTGGCGCCTCTTGGTGTTACCATTCCTTCAATGACCAGAATGCAGGGTTTCATAGGTGACTGAAGGTTAATAATTCCATCAACATGATAGCATCAACCGAGATGAAAGCAGAAGATACTTGCCATGTTATTTAAAGTTTGTGTGTGAAAGAGAAAATGGGCTAAAATTGGTCTGAAGCTGCTTCTCTTTACAGTATCAGCTCTGATGTTTAGGTTTTCATGTAGTGTCAGTGCTACGGCAACACTTAGAGTCAATGGTATGAAATGCAGCTCTGAATAATATGATATTGTCACTATAGATGCTGTAATTTTGTCGCTCCATAATATGAAAGAAGAAAAGAGCATGTCAATATTTGAGCTTCCAAATCCAAAAAGGAAAATGTCATCAAATGTCTTGATGGTCTGCGTGCTACAGTTAATTATAAAATATGAAGTAGCCCAAGATTTTTAAAATTAAAAAAATGGTTAAATAAAATATTGTTATTTTTTGTTATTTTAAGCTCATTAGATAAAGATATATTTGTGTTTAAAATTACATTGAAACAAGGGGAAAAAGCAAATATATGCAGAGTGTAATCCCACTGTGGTAAGTATGTTCAGATGTACACATGTATTTGAGCTGATTACATTATTTATGATCAAAAACTAGCAACTTTGCTAACAGCCAAACATCAACAAGATCACCAACAGCAGACATAGCAGCCAGCTAATATTACTGACTAGTCCAACAGCAGTCAGCCCAGCTCGGCGTCTGTCTTTCAGCCTTTTATTCTGAACTGTCCAGCAGTTTCTTGCTTGGTCACTCTCACTGTCTTCTTGGCTTCTTCCATCACCGTCCTCATCATTCATCTCTTCTCCTCTGCCATTATACCCATCCTATAGGCAGTCTGTCAGTTAAACTGAAGATGTATGCATGTAAAATAAAATCAGTATGAAAGAACTGCCTTTAAACTTCTAGCTGCATTATTTAAATGTGTCTGATAAATGATTTCCATGATGTTTAATAACATTAAGAATAGCTTGGACTGGTACTGGTTCCATCACTTCCTGCACTCTGCTATCAGTCTCCATGCCTGTTGGGTCACATCAGGTGGGCTGTTTATGTCCTTGAGCGCTTTTCCTCTTTTGATTATTACTGCTGCATTTTTTTTTTCATCAGTGTCGGCTTTCCAGTCTGGATACAGCAACACCACTTCTGAATAGATGATCATTTTCCAAGGTGCTTTGAAGGTCTCCTGGGGTGGAGGAGAATTCTCTCTCATTTCGAGGTGCCTGCTCTCCAACACAAGACCCCGCGCGCGTGGTCCTGTCTGTGCTTGTGCGTCTGTGCCACGCCTATGTATTAAACCACACACATGCGTGTGACATACGTTGGCATGATCCTCTTCATCTTTGATTACTCTGTGCTGCTCGCGTGTGTTGGTTGTTGGTTGCATGTCCCTGATTGTGAATGTTAACCACTGTGTTAACTTGTTTTTTTTGCAGAGGTATTTCATTTACAACCAGTGGACTGAGCCAGGTTAGTTCACTGATTTTGCACACACAGATATTTTTGTCAGTAGTGTTTTGATTATATATACTGTATTATTGTTATATTATATAATCCACATTCCACAAAATAAATAACTTTGTTTTACCAAATACAGCTGCTTCGTGCTTTGTGTTTATACATTCATGTACAAATATACTGTATATGAATACAAATGAGAAGGTTAGGCTTTGATATTTCATCATAGAAGTAATCCTGCGGGGTGTCAGTTAGTTAGCTGGTAGAGCATCTGCCTCATGTTCAAAGGCTCAGTCCTTACCTTAGTGGCCCAGGGTTTGAATCCAACCTGCAGACCATTGCTACATGTCATTCCCCATCTCTCTCTCTCCACACATTTCTGTCACTCTTCAGCTGTCTATGTCAAAAACTTGTAAAGGAAAAAAAAAAGTAGTCCTGCTACTTTTAAAGCAGGTTTAAAGCAGGTTTCATGCCATGATTCATCATATTGACTTATTTTTTACTACATAACATCTCATATTTGAACAACCACCTGAAATCCTGAAATGTAATGTAATCTTTCTTCTCACAGTTCGTCACACACCCGGTTTGATTCAATACATTTGTGGGCTAATGCTGCAGAACGCGAGATCGCCTGCAGGCGTGAATCGAGATCAGGATCTCAGTACGTTGCAATTAGTTGTGCAATCCTAACAGATACAGCAGAGGTTTGTCCAGATCCACAGCATGGACATGTTCATCATTTTAATGTCAGAAATCTGAGGGTCTAGTCACGGGAAAATGTTTTCAGAAACATTTTGAGCATTAAACTGACCACAAAGATATAAACTAAGAAAAAAAATGTATTTCCAAACATCACTTTTGGCATCATATGGTCTAATCCAGACTGGCCCTGCTAAGATTCTGAGGGATTTGTTTTCATTGCTCAGTTTCAGCAGAAGGCAGCTGAAGGGAAATGAAGTTACCATCAGGCAAGCTGTAAAAGCTCATTTTCCTGCATCTGGTGTGGACAGAGAGTGCTCAGAGGTCAGAATTAACTGCAGAGTGGTAGCTGTCGTATGCTGAGTTTGTCAGTAGGCTGACTCCTGGCTGTGTCCCATTTGATATTTCCCTCCCTGCAGATGAGAGGAGCTGACTCAAACATAGACCATACTTCAAATGCCCCCCTAGTGTTGGAGGTCGCAGTCCCGTAAACCAAATATATGCTTTATGGAAGCCTGGAGGTAACGTTCACTCAGAGATAACATGCTGGAAACATGACCCACATTCAGCGCAACATTCTAACACACTGATAAATATTAGCTTTTGTATACGCACACACACACACACACTGGCATCACACATATGCACACCCAAACAGCATTTGTGCTCTCTTGCCCAGTTAGACACTGCTCCCCTACAGCTACAGCATGCAGAAAACAAGCTGTCGTATCATTCAGCACAGAGTCTGATGTTTTGGTGAGTACACTTGTTTGCCATCGCATCTTTAATCACATTATCCAGCTATTCAGATAATTAGCTGGAATGAAATGCAATAAAACTATAACTAATGGAAGAATTTAACATTTGGGTAACTTTTATTCACATTCTTGCTGAGAATTATATGATGAAGGCTGGCCACTCTGAGGATGGAGTGGAATTTGGCAGGTGGAGCCTGCATTGGTGATCTATTTTTATAATCTTAGTATAATCTAGTTTTATTGGTTTTAGAGTCTTGGTTAGAGTAAACAAGTAATCTGAAGATATCTATGGAACCCAGAATTCACAACTTTAACCACTGCTTAGAGGATTTTTATAGCCTGATGTGTGTAGATGATGATAAATCAAACCTACAGCAGCTCGTGGTACCACACAACAACTTTTCCAGCCAGGGGTCAAGAACAAAGTGTTCTAGAGCAAAACTTTTGTCGGGACCCCCCCTCCCACACACACACACACACACACACGCCAACAGCAGACCATAATTTCTGCTCAAACACAGACCCACACAATGCTGTACCAGAACCAAAGACATGAGCAACATGCCAGAGAGGTAGGCAGATGTGTTACTACTGTACAGCATCAATGCCTGTGCCTGACTAACAGTAAACAGACCAGCCAATAATCTAAATTTGTCAGCTACTTTTCATTTGAAAATAGCAAACAGTGATTTACTATGAGACTTCCTGTAGTAATAAATGGATGAGATGTGACTCTCTAAGTTCAAAAGCTCAGAGTAACTCCTTTTCTATTCATGTAAAGGTGAGAAACATTTGGCGCCTATGGAAGATCCTGTAAAATATAAACTTATCTTTTCTAATAGACTACCATAGCTACAATAAGGTAATATTTTAGTCTTCAAAGTAGGCCAAAAGATTAAACTATCAAACCAGTTTAAAAAAAAAATAGTTACAATTACCTACAGTGACACCTTTAAGTAATGTTACGGTGCACTTCAGGAGTGTCTGAAATAACAATGTCTGGTAGGGATCGATGGCAGTACAATGAAGGGACAGCACATGTGTGACGTCACCCACAGGTTTCCAAAGAGCAATTTGAAGCTCAGAATACGTGGTGCTAATCGATGCCATGTTGGCTGTCTGCAAAGACATGGATCATCAGCGGACCTGTCAATCAGAGCACCTGTTCTGTTAATTATGCAGGAACTAACTTTAGGCCTTAATATAATTTAATAATAACTGGTGAAAATAAATAAATAAATAATGAGTAGGGTCATGAATGAGGAAATTAGCTTATTTCAGCTGTGAGGTTGGCCATTTTAATATGGATGCCTATGGAGCTTGAAATGTTCTGCAGCTAGCCTCAGCCTCTGGCCACCCGAGAAGTTACAGTTTTTCCCAGCCATGGATTTTGTGATATTTAAACTGTGGACAGGCCTTGATCCTAGCTCTTTCCCAATTCATGCTAAGCTAAGCTAGTGTTGCCTTGGTTTAAGCTTCATATTTACCACACAAAAGCCAACACAGTAAGTTCAAAACATATCACAGGATTTACCAGCAATTCAACAACAGTACAACCCTTTCGAGGTCAAACCTGGAATTTTAATCACATGAAATCAAATATATATCTACAGTTTCATGATAGCTGATCAAACTCCAGCTACTGATAAAAGAAAGAAAGCCAAAGAACAGCTATCTACCTATCCTATCTACAATCCTGTTTCAGACGCGTCTTAATACACTATTGACAAGTTATTGTGGACACAGGTCTGCTATTACTGTTGCCTGGTCCAAGATGTGTTAAGCTTTGGCTAGCACAGACAAGAAAACCTGTAGCCCTCCTTAATTATGTTCTTTACAATACCTCCAAAGTTCTTGAACACTTACTTTCTAAAGTACTCTTTCAAGTTGCACAGAGTACACACACATTTACTGGGCCTGTGTTCGTAAAGAAATAGCTTTTAAAGTCAGTGTCTCAGTTTATGTCGACTTGTGTTAAATAAGCAAGAAATCTTTCCTCCCTGTTCCAGTCTGTGTGCAAAGTGAAGCCTCCCTGATCTGTCACAGTTCAGGTAAGCAGAGTGTGGACCCGAATCAGACATAGGCTTAGAGGAGACTTGGCAGGAAGTTAAGTGTAGCCAAATGCAAGCTTACAGATAGCTGTGCAAGGGCACAAACACATTCAAACAGGACCAGAACAGCAGGCAGGATGCTAATACACAAGTGCAGATCCCAGGCAGGAATCAAGTGGAAGTGTTCAAGAACAGTGGCAGCTATCAGTAACACTGACAGTGTGTCAAGCGATGAATGTAGAATGGCTAACGTATTAGCTTAATTAGCTCAGCAAAAAAAAGGTAAGACTGGCAGGGCGACAGAGAGGGAAGAGAGCAGTGGTGTTTTCTCAGCAGGGAGATGATGACAGATATGGAGCATTAAGACAAAACAGCACAATAAAGTCAACAGTCATGTTCAGCTAAGGAACAGACCTCATGATCACACATCCAATTAGCTCACAGAGGAAGGTGTTGCATCAGGGCTGCCTCCTTGGGGTCACCTCCACCAGGTCACTGTGGCTGCTCCAGGTTTGATCAGCCGGTGTAATTATGTTGCCTCTCGCATCCTCTGCTGAACCCTGATTCATTTTCTGTCATGATCATCATCAACTCATGAGCCACCTTTCGAACTCGCAGGTGAAAAAGGTCCATGATGGGGACACGTCTTTGCCTTTCCACCATGGGCTTCAGGTTCTCTCCTGCTCCTCTTCAGATATTTGCAGGTACTATATAATTATTATGCAATTGAATGTATTCCAAACCACCTCTCCTGGTTTCAGTCTTTCCACCAGATGTTGGAACCTGGTTGCAGGGATTTACTCGCATTCAGACAGAGTATTGAAGTGCAGCACTGCAGCTGGGTAATAGGGCTTGGCTTGCAATTGGCATTCCCTTTCATCCTAAAGGTGTTGGATTTAGGTCAGGGCTCTGTGTGGGCGAGTCACTCCCCTCCAGAGTCCAACAGCAGTGTGTTTTATACAAGCGGCAGCCTCTGTGGTGGAAAAAAAAGTTCCTAATACTGCAGTTCCTCAAATGGCCACTTGAGGCTGGCTGCAAAAGTGAGTCAGTCTCCATAAGTCCCCATGTTCAAATGTGCAACTTCACAGTAGAAATAAACATGTCTACAGCCTGGTACAACAGTTTTGGTCTCTATAGCTAATTTCCCCGTTCATGACAACTGTACTGAGGGTGAATTTATATACATGGAAAGCAAAAATAAATTCCCCATTTGCAATTCATCAAACATGTTACAGGTTACATTACAAAACACCTGCTAAAAAAATAAGATATACAACTCCACTCCACTCATAATCATGTTCTCTAATGCAGCCATCAAGTTTGAATACTTGACCAACAGTATTTTACAGGTTTTTGTCTTTTCAACATCATTTTCAACCTATGAAACCAAACTGACCCCCTTTTTTCCCAAGCTTGTTTCAAGTTTTATTCTTTCAAATATCAACCATCTACAGAACTTTTCACTACATTACTTTTCTACTCCTTCTTCTTACCATCATCATTATTAAGTGTTATTATTATAATTATAGTCAAGTGAGTGTCTAATTATTTAATATCATACAAACAGCACCAGGACTAAATAACAATGAGAGTTACAGTGTGACGGCAAGCTATCCCCTTTGTGCCATCACTACCATACTGTTAATAATCAAAGAAGCTCTGAGTTATACAGTATGTGTTAGAATACAAGACATCAGCAACGAGGTACAATCAGGCTTCATTCATGATTTTGTATAGTCAAACTAACCAAAAACTTCTTATTGATTATTATAAAGTTTCAGGGTGTTCCCGTAACCATGGTAACTCACAGTGCCAGAGGGGAGGGAGAGACACTGAATGAAGCTGTTTACACAGATACAGGTACAGTTGTAGTTGTTATTTCACACATCTTTGTCAGGCGAGTTCTCACATGCTGACTACACTTTATAAACTGATTCCGAAAATGTGTCACAGCTCTGTGACCCAGTCAAAAACACATTGTTAGGTTGCAGCGCGACAAGTCCATTGTAGCTAAGCAGCTAAACTTTAGCGCTGCTCCATGTTAAGATCCTGCCCTGTGTGGGTCACTATACTGTCTTTGCTCACACACATGCATGTAGTTGATTGGCTGTAGAGTGTGACAATCTGTCAGTAAAAATCAGCCAACACTTTCTTCTCTCCTCGCATCTTTGTTCTCCTGGCCTCTGTGGCCTCTGTCAACTCTGAATGATGGAAATCCATCAGAACGATGAAAAACTTTATTCCCTTTTTATATCATGGTACACCTTAACATTTTGCATAATTAATTAACAGCACGGTCACTTTGATTGACAGGTGGGTGCCATCACATGCGGCTGGGACAGCCTGCTTTGGCTAAATCGACTCAACTTTTGGATCAGCCAACATGTGACAACCTAACCACTCCAGAGTGTTTGGCACTGCACGTTAAACATACAGTGAGTTCGTCACCTGTCCTCCCTTTACCAGCCACTGCTGCTAAGGACAGTGTTTACACTGAAAGGCAGCAACCTTGCTGTCTGAAAGCAACTTTAGGCTTTTATGCCACAGAGTGGCACAGAGCAGTCTGTTTTGTGGCTGAGCTTTCTCCTGCGTGTTTCCACCTAGCGATAAGAGCAGAGAGCCACGTCAGGTCATACTGAAGAGGTCAGTGAATTTCATTCTCGCGCTAATCTTGATCACTGGCCATTGATTTTATTCACCTGTGAGTGATGAGTGTGGCTGAAGCAGATAAACTCATTAATTTAAAGGGGTACTCACATACTGGTGGATGTACAGTGTAATTGGACTGTTGCTACCCTGGATGTCTGATCAGAAGGACTAACAAATACATTGCCAGGTCTCTGCAGACTTTACAAAGCCAAAGCTCTAGGTGTCTCATCCATTCGCATCTGTCTTGTCTGAAAAAGTTGGCAGAGTGGAGTATTTTTCTTTTTTTTTTTGGCTGGGGATCAGTGAGCACATTTGGACACTAATCATTCAATCCTACCCTGATTAAATAAATACCCCTGACTATCAGAACTGTCATGTAAATGCCTTTGCTGTTCCTGCTCACTTTAATTGGTCTAAGGTTCTAATCAGAGGAGCATTAACCCCGGTTCACTGTGTGTGGTCGTGACTGAGATTTATCTCTACAAGCAGCGTCCCAAAGCTTTATTGATGAGGCACACACCATGGTGTAGACTACAGACACTGAAAACATTGATGATGAAGTGAATAAAAATGCAAACGGGCTGATATCAGAGAGAACACACAACACACCTTCAAGTTCAGTTTGTAGTAGTTCATGTAGCCACAGTAATGACATTGGCTACATTCAGCCATCCTAAATGTTTATTCTGTTCAGCATGTCACCCAATGCAGTGTTTTTCAGTCCTGGTCCTCAGGGAACACTGCCCCAACGCACCTGATTCAAATGAGTGGCTCGTTATCAGGCCACTGCAGAGAATAATGACGAGCTGTGTACTGATTACTCTTCCCATCATTATAACGGCATTATTGTTACTGCCAAAAAATGCAGCACGTTACTGTGATTGAAGGCAGACGTTTTTCATCAGACCAGCTAGATCTCTAAGCCGAGCGGCAAACATTTTTCTTGTTCCTCCTTCCTTGGTGAGGGTGGAGACAATCGCATAAATGATGACGATTGGCTGAGGCTGAGTAATATTCCATGGTAAGCCAATCAGAGGTGGAGTTGGGCGGGTGTTGCTTACACAAATGGTCAGACACACAAAGACGACACAGGACATTCACGTAAGTCAAAGAGAAACAGGAATGGCGAACCTTTGTTAAATGGAAGTATAGTATAGGATATATATCATAAATAATTGAACATACACATGATGATGATGTACATAATTTGTAACTCAGTAACTACTTTAGTTACTTTCCGGGAAAAGTAACTAGTAACTGTAACTAGTTACTTTTTTAGAGTAACTTGCCCAACACTGCAGGTCACAGAGGTCTGAACTACTATTAAAAAGTGGGGACAAAAAAGAGTTTTATACACGTTACCTTAGCTTTAAGATCACTTATCAAATCCGAAGTTTGACAGCCACACAGCAGAGAAAGCCCAACATGCCCCAGGTGTATAATGATCTCTTTATTTGTGTGTTTGGATCAAACATACTTCACGGTCTACTGCATTACTTTGTTGCCTCTAATGTACCAATACAGGCAAAGATCATACATGATAAAAAACATAAGATTACACCAGATACCCAGATAGGTATAACAATAAATATTTAATATCATTATCATTAGTATTCCCATGGGCCCACTACCTGTGGGAGGGATCACAGGGGGCGGGTGCGTAGGGAGTTGGGCAGCAGTCAGAGGCGGGGACCCTGGCGGTCTGACCCCTGGCTGCAGAAGCTGGCTCTGGGGACGCGGAACGTCACCTCTCTGGCGGGGAAGGATGAGAGGTACCGGCTAGATATAGTCGGGCTCACCTCGACGCAGAGTTTCCTTGAGAGGGGTTGGATGCGCTACCACTCTGGAGTTGCCCCCGGTGAGAGGCGCAGAGCGGGGGTGGGAATGCTTGTTTCACCCCGGCTAGGCGCCTGTATATTGGGGTTCACCCCGGTGGATAGGAGGGTAGCTTCCCTTCACCTTTGGGTAGGGGGACGGGTCCTCACTGTTGTCTGTGCCTATGCACCGAACAACAGTTCAGAGTACCCAGGGGGAGGGGGTGCTGGAGGGCGCTCCCTCTGGGGGCTCCCTCGTCTTCCTGGGGGACTTCAATGCTCACGTGGGCAGTGACAGTGAGACCTGGAGTGGCGTGATTGGGAGGAATGGCCCCCCCTGACCCCAAATGGTGTTCTGTTGTTGGACTTCTGTGCTCGCCATGGATTGTCCATAACGAACACCATGTTCAAACACAAGGGTGTCCATATGTGCACGTGGCACCAGGATGCCCTTGGCCGCAGTTCAATGATTGACTTTGTGGTTGTGTCGTCGGATTTGCGGCCATGTGTTTTGGACACTTGGGTGAAGAGAGGGGTGGAGCTGTCAACTGATCACCACCTGGTGGTGAGTTGGCTCTGATGGTGGGGGAGGATGGCGGTCAGACCTGGCAGGCCCAAACATTCTGTGCGGGTTTGCTGGGAACGTCTGGCTGAATCCCCTGTCAGAAAGAGCTTCAACTCTCACCTCTGGGGGAGGTGGGGGACATTGAGTCAGAGTGGACCTTGTTCCGTGCCTCCATTGACCACTGACCGGAGCTGTGGCCGCAAGGTGGTCGGTGCCTGTCGCGGCGGCAACCCCCGAACCCACTGGTGGACACCGGTGGTGAGGGATGCCGTCAAGCTGAAGAAGGAGGCCTACAGGACCTTTTTGGCCTGTGGGACCCCTGAAGCAGCTGACAGGTATCAACATACCAAGTGGAACGCAGCTTCTGTGGTTGCAGAGGCAAAAACTCGGGCGTGGGAGGAGTTTGGTGAGGCCATGGAGAATGACTTTCAAATGGCTTGAAGAGGTTCTGGACCACCATCCGGAGGCTCAGGCGGGGGAAGCTGTGCACTGTCACAGGCAACACTGTGTTCAGTGGGGGCGGGGTGCTGCTGACCTCGACTGGGGATGTCCTGGGTCGGGGGACCGGAGGGTGTGCTCCAACTATAGGGGGATCACACTTCTCAGCCTTGTCGAACCTCGGATTCAGGAGGAGCAGTGTGGTTTTCGTCCTGGTCGTGGAACAGTGGACCAGCTCTATACCCTTAGCACGGTCCTGGAGGGTGCATGGGAGTTTGCCCAACCAGTCTACATGTGCTTTGTGGACTTGGAGAAGGCATTCAACCATGTCCCCCGGGAAAACCCTGTGGGGGGTGCTCCGGGAGTATGGGGTCCAGGACCCGTTAAGACAGGCTGTCCGGTCCCTGTACTCTTGGTGCCAGAGCTTGGTCCGCATCGCGTGACCTTCAGCTTTCTCTGGAGCGGTTCCCGGCTGAATATGAAGCGGCTGGGATGAGAATCAGCACCTCTAAATCTGAGGCCAGCCGGAAAAGGGTGGAGTGCAGTCTCCAGGTCAGGGTTGAGATCCTGCCTCAAGTGGAGGAGTTCAAGTATCTCGGGGTCTTGTTCACAAGTGAGGGAAGGATGGAACGGGAGATTGACCGGCGGATCGGTGCAGCTTCTGCAGTGATGCGGACTCTGCGCCGGTCCGTCGTGGTGAAGAGTAGATTGACTCGATTTACCAGTCAATCTACGTTCCTACCCTCACCTATGGTCACGGGCTTTGGGTAGTGACCAAAAGAATGAGATCGCGGATACAAGCAGCCGAAATGAGTTTTCCTTCACGGAGTGGCTGGGCTCTCCCTTAGAGATAGCGTGTGAAGCTCAGCCATCCGCGGGGAGCTCGGAGTAGAACCGCTGCTCCTCCACATTGAGAGTAGCCAGTTGAGGTGGCTCGGGCATCTAGTGAGGATGCCTCCTGGACGCCTCCCTGGTGAGGTGTTCCGGGCATGTCCCTCCGGGAGGCGGCCCCAGGGAAGACCCAGGACACGCTGGAGGGACTATGTCTCTCAGCTGGCCTGGGAACGCCTTGGGGTCCCCTTGGGAGAGCTGAACGAAGTGGCCTGGGAGAGGGAAGTCTGGGTCTCCCTGCTGAAGCTGCTGCCCCCGCAACCCACCCTTGGATAAAGCGGAAGAAGACGGACGGACGGATGGATTAGTATTAAAAACTGATTTTAAAGCCAATGTTTAACCACACACTTTAAACCTATTCTGCATTGAAAAGAAGTCAGTGCTGTAACAGACCTGGGTTCATGTGGTAGAGAGCAGAGAGCAGGAGCATAATGACTGAAAGCACCATATTGTCACATTCACACACTGATGGCAGAGGCAGCCATGCAAGGTGCCAACTGCTCATCAGGAGCGGTACAACGCTTCTTATCCAAAGCACTTACAATAATACATACCATGCACACACACACACGGTACAGCCATCAGGAACAATTTGAAGTTTCAGTATCAAGACACTTTAACTGGACCAGGGGAGCCGGGGAAGCCAAGAGAGAGACGACCAGCTCCACCACTTGAACCATAGCCGCCCCTCAAATCAAAAAACAATCAGCTCTTTGTGTTATTAGGAGCCAGTGAAGAGAAGATAAAATAAGAATGATGTATTCAAACCTTTTGGTTTTAGACAGAATTCTGAGATAGAATAAGCTGGAGCTGATCCGAGCTGACGTGGTGGAGTACATCGGTCACACAAGTTGCCAGTTCATCACAAGGCTGACAAGTAGAAAGGCAATTTTGACCAACTGACCTGCATGTTTTTTGGCTCTGGGTGCTGGAGTAACCCTCAAACTCCACACAGAATCCATTTTGGATTAGCTTGGAGGTGGCAGAGGCAAAGACTGCCAAGATGGCACCGGTCAGAGCCGCCACACTCAACGTCACAGACACCGCATCCATGTTTTATACTGTGATATGAACTCATACCACCTCATGTAGTGCCCCCATTTCTGTCAGCTCATCCTTGAATCTGTAATCCATCTGTTGGCTGACATCCTGCCTCTGTAATTGATCTCTTTCTACCTGCAGAGGCAGTCTGGAAGAGGAAGCCCGGGCTGTGGGCTCGTGGGATGCTCGTGTCGCTGGGGTCTGTTCACAAGCACAAACATTAAGTGCAGAAATGCATTTGCAAGATCGTTTTGACTGCATAAAACATGTAATCAATACTTTTTAATAGGTACTGATACCAAATGAGTAGAGTATTGAGTTGTGTATCGAGGTATGGATTACTGTGGTATTGATCTGGACAGCTGTAACCCTCTCTCCTCTCTGGGATCTTGAAGCTCACTGCCTTTTTTTCTGATCCACTTCAGTTCTGAAGTGTTTTTCTTCCTCCTTCTGTTCCCATCCTCTTCCTTCATTTTTTATGCACTCCCACTAATCTGCAGGATTAAGTTATTCTGCATCTACCTGTATTCTTTGATTATTGCTGAAAGCCGGAGCGCTGAAAACTGGCTGGGATTATCTCCCGGCGGAGTGTTTGATGTTCCCCTCTTAATGAGGCTGGCAGCAGAACACCGCCTCGCTTAAAAACCTTTGCTTTTATGTTGATATAATGTTGCAGCCGTCTTAAAAGCAGTTATTACGGAGCCATCGCATTCATTCAGGCATGTCCACTCCTGCATCAATTTTGGGTCACACCCGGGTCAAATGGTGTTTATGCTCAGCAGCATTGCTAATAGTTTTGATAGCTTAAGGCAGTGCTGAATATCAGAGAGGGCTTTTTGAATTCCAAACATCGAGTGAGTGGAGGATAACACATCCACACACATGCTGCCACAGAACATGTAGGAAATGCTTAGTGGATGATTCATGGAGTTTTTATTGACTGTGTGGCGTGTGTCTAAGAGAATTCAATGATCATGTTAAAAATACACACAACTGGCATTAATTTGACTGTTGAGACATGAAGAATCTTTACTATTTGAATGCACGATACAATCAGAAACCAAACTTGCCTGCTGGTCTGTGTGTTTTTAAGTAGCTTCAACATGAAACAAAATCAGGAAAAAAAAAAGTTGTAAGGAACTTTTAAGGTAGTTGTTGTCAGAGTATGTATTTACAAGAAGATACAAGGATACAAGAATCAAGCAAAGCAAGTGCCATAGGAAATCTGTTTTCTTTGTCATTATAGCATTAACCTTAGCTTATTGATGTTAGCAATTATAAGAAATATAATGTTGAACATAAACAGACCTGGGATAGCTAAATGCGCATGCATTATCAGATGGAATTAATTGTGGTTAACACAAACAAGAAACATAACACGTAAATAATGATATAAAATAATAAGTGTCAAATGGCTGAGGTGAGAGTCCATTTTGTCTCAGAACTGGATTATTGAATCTTGTCTTCATGTTCATTTGCACAAAATGAGACATTGTGTTGCTAATTAGGAAACAACACGTGAAGGGAAATACCAGGCAGTTTTCATTTTAGGCACATCTTCGTCTGCCACTGATGGAAAAGTGAAGCATCTCTCACTTGAAAACAGATTGCATGACACAGTATGAGAAACCTCTATGGTGGATCCGAGTTCTTTGTAACAAAATAACAATAGTGTCAAGCCCTCATGGGAGCTGTAGTTGTCAAAGTGATGATCTTGAAGTCATTATTTAATAAATATATCAAAATAATACGAACCATTCCTGAAAATTCCCCTCTGCTGTGTGTTTTAGCCTCCTTCAGTTTTGCTGTCACGGCCCACAACTTTACCGGTAGTGCTCAGTCCCTGTGCTCTCATTAACCTTGTTTTCAGAAGGAGCAGGCAGCTGTCTTTGGTGGGAAAACCCATTAATGAACTCCTGTACCTGTTCAACACCAAACAGCCCGCAGTTAACAACTCGCTGGTAAGCATGGTGGAAAGAGGCCTTGTGGAGGGGGTGTGGTGCATCAGCTGCAGGTTGGCTAATCACTGTCCCTTTTAAAACAGCAGCATGCTGGACCTGGCAGGAGAGAGAGAGGAGGTGGAAAGACACACGTCCACAACTGCGTGGCAGATGCCGTGCACAGTGAAGCCTGCAAACGGCTGGACAAAGTGTGTGTTTTCCACCTTGAAAATAAACAGAAATGCTGAGATGGTCACCGGGCTGTGAGGTGTCCACTGCTGAGGAAGCCACGGTGGTAGTGAGTAGTGCCACACAGTTACACTCAGGACAAGTCGCCACTTCATCAGAGGGCACATAGAGACAAACAACCATTCACACTCACATTCACACCTACAGACAATTTAAAGTCACCGATGAGCCTGCTAGGTGCATGTCTGTGGACTGTGGGAGGAAGTCAGCGTACCTGGAGAGAACATGCAAACTCCACACAGAAATGGAATTAAATATTCATAACTATGATCTAATTTGTGTATAATCACATGGAAATATTGTTTTTGTCACATTAGAATGAGCCTTTTATATCTACACACAGTGTCGATCATGTTGAATTGCCATGTTTCTACAGTAGCCCAGTAAGGACAAACTACATTGTACTTCAGGGCGGTTGCAATCAGCAACTGTTTGGTGCGCTTCACACACTGGATGTTTAAATAACAGTTTAAATTTGAATAATAAATTCTATTCTGACTTAAACCTCATTTAACTTCTTCTTTTTTGTTTTTGCTTTAATTTGCTCTGTGCTCATGCTTAATGAGGGGGTGATTGGGACTGATTACAGGGCATATTGATAGCACATTTAGATGGTACAGTTAATGTTGCATTTAAATGATCTGCGATTATCATTATTGTGTATGGTTTAAAATGATATCAGTTGCAGAAAACTAGCAGATCCAGACCATCAGAGAGCCTGATGGCTTCCTCCATCCTGATAAACCAATGTAAGCCAGCCCAGCTGCTCTGGAAGCACCAATAAGTCACGGTTCACTAACTGACCCTCCAAAGGACCAGTCATGCAAGGCTGAGTGTGTGAACAGCATGAAATAAGTTGGCTGGAAGAATACTGTACATGCGAGCAGAGATCACTCACACGGTCTCATCTCTCGAAGTTCACGCTTCATCTCCTCCCCTTGTTTTTACACAAACATGTCAAGTAAAGCCTGAATATGAAATGTTGTTTTATGACTTAGAATATGAAAAATTGTTCTGGTGGAACCATATTGATCCTGAGAAGAACTCTTTTTTTTCTTCCCTGACCAGAAACTCTTTTAATGTGTTTCTATAAATGCTTCTCTCATCAGATTCTAATGCCAAGTCGAGCACTCATCAAATCAGCAATTTATTCCATTTTGATTACTTAAATGGGAATAAATTATGACTGCGAGATTCTTTGGTTGATTCATATGTCTAGGCTTAATAGAGCTAGCTAACCTTGTGATTAAGAAAAAAACTCCCAAAACAACCAAAAGAATCTTCAGCAGGCAGAGCGCCCCCCTCATGGACTGTGTCTTATTTGGGAGCCGTGATCGATTCTGTCATGTTTGAGTCAACAGCCGATAAAAGAGTCTGCCAATTTATCACCTTTCATGATGCTGAAAATCCAAACACATGTTATGTGGAATCAAAAAGAAAAGAAGGAGGGAGTCAGTCCTCTTCATAAAGCCCAGGAGTGACAGCAAATCCATTTCTGTCGCATGCAATTACCAGCATGCTGATTCGGGGAAAACACTCCTGCTTTATATTTCATCAAGGCCATAGAGGAGCTGAGGTGGCGCTCAATACTGGTCTCCAGAGCAGCACACACACACACACTCACACACACTCAGTAAAGATAAGTATTAAATGTACAGACGTGTGTAGGAATGCTGTACAAGGCTGAAAGTTAAAATGTATGTCGAGAGTAGAGAATAGAAGTTCATTTTACTTATATATCATGAAAAAAAAGGAATGAAGTTCCTCCAATCCTCCACACACTCATCAACTACTCCAGGTTATACAGTTAGTTTGTGGTTGGTGGGTTCTACCCTGACATGACCCCCTTTGCGCTCAGGACCACATCTGTCCACCCCTGTCCTGGTATATAATTCTTCCTGGTTTTACAAATAACTGGTTGAGCAACTCCTAAAAGGAAACTGATTAAAACCTGAACAGATCTCTCTCTCTGGCTGTATATTTGAAGATGAATAAAATAATGGAAAAGCCTCCTCATACACCCTGGCACCAGCCCTGCAGCACTCTAAACACCTCCTCTAACCCGGGGCACTGAACTAATAAATGAAGCAGCCCCTCAGCCTGTAAACGGAATGAACAGCTTCACCCCTGCTACTCGGCTGCTTATGTGCTCTGTGTGTCTGTTTGGAGCCATCGCCCTGTGCACAATCCTCCACCGTAGGTCAGCCACCCGTCTCTCTATGGGGCTGCTTGTACAGGATCAGTTAGATTTAGATTTATTGTTCCAGAGGAAGATTTGTCTTCACAGGCAGCGCTGCACGGGCATGTACAGATAGAGACAATTCATGAAATCTTTATGTAAACATTCATACATCCAGCTCACTGTGTACAGTGTCAGCGAAGCATTTTGTACTGCTGTAGCAGACTGAAGCAAACTCTTCTCCTTTTTTAACCTTTGTGTGTCTCCAATCAGATCAGTGTACATTTGAAATGTTGATTGGGAGGTGCAAGAAAGGCTTTCACACATCCCAGAGCGTGTAGCCTTAAAGGAACATGAAAGGTTTGATTTATATATATATATATATATATATATATATATATATATATATATAAATAATTTGAGTGCAGAGTGCAATTCACTGATTCACTGCTACTGGGGGGAAATATGAAAAGTTGTCCATGTGCAATTTTTATGATTATATTACTAATGATCGCAGCACGCATGATTGCTGCGGTTAGCACTGTTGCCTCTCAGCACGAATGTTCCCAGTTCAACCAGGAGAGGCTTTCCGTGTGAGATTTCATGCTCTCAACGTGGCTGCGTGGGTTCTCTTCTGGGTTCTCTGGCTTCCTCCCACAGTCCAAAAACATGCAATTAACAGGTTTGTTGGTGAGTGAATTGCCCGTAGGTGTGAACGTAAGTGTGAATGGTTGCTTGTCTCTACGTGCCCTGTGATGAGCTGGTTAATAACTTTTAACCCTAACCGCTCCCAGTCCTGAAAAACTCTCTCTAACCTCTTCTCTAAGGGGTCAAAAGGTCCTGTGCTACCATACATATGAATAAATAACATTTTCTCCATAAATAGGATCCAGTTTCACCAAAATCTGTGAAACTGTTGGTTCTGTGTGACTATAAAACGCTACGTACTTCATATGAACTGAACAACAGGTGCAGAATGGGAATGACAGAGGCACCAGATCACTCCCTGAGAGCAGGAGTGACATTCAGGGAGGGGAAAATGTACTCAGTCATCATTCCATAGTTCAGCCAGAGAGCATGATTCATAGACCTGTGTGTGTGTATGCGTGTATACCCCTGACAGACCTGATGTTGGGAGTTGTCCTGTTGACTGAAGCCTGTATGGGTTTCATAAGGTGGCCCACTGAGCCAGCCGGCCTCATGCAGCCTGATCCAAAACGACAGGTCTCCTTCTCCAGGCAACTCTTATAAAACAGCTGTTCTCCAAAGAGCCACATCCCTGGTCGGTTGCCATGTTAGTTCATGGCCTCCAAAGTCTGCCAGGCCTGAATTACAGGCAGTCAGGTCAAGTCTCCTGTGAAGATGTGTGCTGTGTCACTTTGCTTTCCCACTCATGAATTGTCTTTATGTGTCATTTATCATCTATTATCCTCAGTGATGGAATACGTGAAGACTTGAGGTCTGTGTTTTTCCTCATGAGGACTGTGCTTATTATTCACAGCTGAAATTAAGATGGAATATTATCTTTCATCTGCTGTGCTGATTCTGCTCATCCAGGTTCACGGTGAGGTGTTTCTGTGCCTTCTTCTCGAAGTCGTTCATGGATTCACAGTGTGAGGTGACAGTATATTTTATGTTCCCTAGTCTTGTTCTTATGTAAATCCAGGTGTGCAGTTGCCACTCGGTGATTGGACCCTGGCTGCGGAGGTGTGGCCCTGATGGCTCAGGATACTGGCAGCCGAGAGGACCATGATTGGTGCTGTTTCCTCTCCTGACTGGCCAATCCGCAGGGACCAATTGCCCCAGCGCGGGCATTTCAACTGTAGCCGCCAGAGCATCGGGGTGGCTTGTGTTTTTTGTTTTGAGCTCACCTCATTTGTTGCAACTTGCATAATTTGTGAATGTTAACAGTGATTAACTCGTTTGTGGAAGTTTGTTTGGGACTGGGGCAGGGTTTAGTTTAGTATGATTGTTTTACTGATAACAAGTAGAAAATTTCAGCTAAAATCACTAGCTTAGGGTTGCCGTTTCTGATGTGTGTTTTGTTATTAAGTATTACTTTAGATAGTGAGCTTTTCCTTTCTCATTTTGGTTTCAACTTCGATAGTATAGGCTCTGTTCAAAGTTCTCCTTTTGTTATATTTCTTTGTTTTGTCGAACAGCCTCCGCTTGCCCTTTGTTCCCTTAGTTCCTCACCTCCTTTTGTTAAAACTATTTGAATTTTAATTTAATAATTTAAAAAAAACCTGTGATAGAGACAAACAGAGACAAAGAGAAACAGAGGGAGGAGGAGGGGAATCCCCCGGCAGTCTAATCCTATGGCAGCATAACTAAGGGAAGGCCTGAGCCAGCCCGAACTATAAGATCTATCAAAAAGGAAAGTCTTAAGTCTAGTCTTGAAGGGGTGACCGTGTCTGCCTCCTGAACCCAAAGTGGTAACTTGTCCCACAGAAGAGGAGCTTGATAGCTGAAAGCTCTGGCTCCCAGTCTACGTTTGGAAACTATAGGAACCACAAGGAACCCAGCATTCTGAGAGCACAGTGGTCTAGAGGGGTAGTAAGGTACTATGAGTTCTTTTAGATATGATGGTGCCTGGCCATGAAGAGCTTTGTATGTAAGGAGAAAAATTTTTAATTCTATTCTAGATTTAACAGGTAGCCAGTGCAAGGAAGCCAAAATGGGAGAGATGTGATCTCTGATCTTGGTTCCTGTCAGAACACGCGCAGCAGCATTCTGAATTAGCTGCAAAGACTGCATGACAAACTTTGGTATGCATAGAGGATTCATCACTGACGTGAACAAACTGGGATTGATCTCAGAAATACAACTTAAACCAGCTTAAGGTGGTTCCTTTGATGCCAATTTGATGTTCCAGTCTCTGTAAAAGAATTTGATGGTCTATGGTGTCAAATGTGGCACTAAGATCTAAAAGGACAACTCTAACTCTATTTCCTCCTCCCCCCAAATGAGGAGTTGTAGAGCCTGATGGCATGAGGGACAAAGGAGTTCTTGAGTCTGTTTGTCCTACACTTGAGAAGGAGCAGCCTTCCACTAAACAGGCTCCTCTGGTTGCTGATGATGGTGTGCAGCGGGTGGCTGGCATTGTCAATAATGTCCAGCAGTTTGTCCAGTGTCCTCCTCTCTGCCACCATCACCTTTGAGCCCAGTTTCATGTTGACAACAGAACCAGCCCGCCTGATCAGTTTATCCAGTCTGGAAGTGTCCTTAGATGTGCTGCAGTTTGTGCAGCAGTTTGCTGCAGACGTTGAAAGACCAGAATCTCCTCAGGAAGTACAACCTGCTTTGTGTCTTCCCATTTGTAGGAATCCACAGCCTCCACCTCAGCTCCCCCTAACAGGACTGGTCGCAGTCTTGGTCTGGACCTCCCAAAGTCAATAACCAGCTCCCTCGTCTTGGAGGTGTTGAGCTGTAGGTGGTTAGTGTGGCACAGTGCAGTGAAGTCCCTCACCAGACTCCTTATCTCTGATGCACCCAAACGATGGCTCTGTTATTGCTGTACTTCTGAATGTGGCACAGCTTCGAGTTGTAACAGAAGTCTGCATATGGGGTGAAGAGAAGAGGGGCCAGCGCTGTGCCCTGGGGTACTCCAGTGCTGCTGACCACAGTGTCAGATGTGATAACTGGGAGGAGTGGATTCATTTAAGCTAACATATTCATCCATGTTCATCCTCCTGCAGCCAGGTTTCAGTGAGACAAAATAAATCAATATCATAATCAGGTATTAATTAATTGACTAAAATAGCTTTAGAGGATAAGGACCTGATATTCAAGAGTCCACATTTAATCCTCCTAAATCCTGGACTGTTTATTCTTTAAATAATTTAGGTGGATGGGGGACAGACAGTCTCTATACTAAAGACACAACAGAAAGGGATATAGAACATATTCCACTGATATTTATTGCAACTTCCCAATGTATTGTAACTGTACAACTGTTCTGTTGATGTAAAAAGGTGAACAAAGGTATACAAAGAAAGATTGTACTTGTTGTACTTTTGCAATCCACTGTTGGTGTTGGCAAGTTTTTGTTCAGTTTTGTTTACCCTTGTTTGTCTTTTTTGTGAATTTGTGAGTTTTTATAAAACATCTACTAACACTCACTAACCATTAGTACAGACGACTAAAACATTTATAACTGATTATAAACCATATACTAATGAGTATTTATGTCAGAAACATGCTTTCTAAATGATGAATTCAGTATTTACTAATCCATAACTAGTGTGCTTATCAATGATGAGGAAAACATTTAGAACCCTGTTTAAAATCTACATACTAATGAGTATTCATGTGTTATAAATTCAGTATATATTAATGCTTAACTAATGCTTAATAGTGTGCACTGTATTATAAACTGTTACTCAAATTTGTATTTTTTTAATCAATGGGAAAACATTTCATTCTTATTTGATTTTTCAAGTTTTTTATTCGTCATATGGAGAAATAATTACAGCGAAGCTTCTGTTGGCACTGCCAGTTTTTATTCTCAGGCTCCCTCCAACAATGTTCATCCAACTCAATTAAAAAAAAAATAAGAAAAGAAAAAATATGGATGATTAATTTTGTATTTTTTGTGTTTTTGAGGGCCTTTCATTTTGGCCCCACTACACAGTGCTCATGGTATCATCTTCAAACTGCTTTACTTTGTGAACATGTTCGATGTCGTCCCTCCTACTGAACTATAATAAAGTAAACTGCCTGCACTAACAGTCTGACAGCAGAACTACTAGAGAGCAAATGCAACCAACAAATAGGATTCATTCATCATGCTGCAAGCTGTTTACATGCAGTCTTTGTGCGGTGAAGTTGGGAATACATTTTAACCCTCTAGACCAGCAGTGTACATTCTGTATTTCACTATACTGTTAAAAAAAAAAAACTAAAAAGTAAAATAAAAATTAAAAAAATAAGGTATAAAAACAATAAAATTACAGACATTAATGACAGACATCAATGTGGCTGTCATCCAGGGAACTGGCCAATGACCACTGAGCATGCCTTCATTTGAAAGCTGGCGTACGTCAGTTTGAATGCTGCAGGACTCTAGCACAACTCTGCTGGTCCCCTCGTAATTAATAACATGGATCATCACCTGGATTATTTTACATCTGCACACCAAATTCTTATTTGAGTGAATCTGAGTTGTGGGATTTCAAAGGAGAACAAAACAACAAAACAAAAACGGCAATATGGACACTGAGGAACAGTCAGGATCTGTGCAGTCTATTTACATGTGTTACACGGGACTCACACCGGGGGACGTAAGCGCCGCAGAACGGCTGCGCCACGGTTCAGCTCCGTCCTCTGACCGGCGTCAACTCACATTGGGTACGTACTGGCAGCGTAACGGCAGCGTAGCGAACTAGCTGTATTCAGGCGAGATCGCACGAGAATCCTGAACGTACACGAGACCCCGCGATAAACTGTGTAAAAGAAACAACAACAACAAACAGCTAACTTTGCTTCTCCGGCATGGGAGAGATTATAAAAAGGATCTGTTGTGTCATAAATTATTGTTTGCTGTTTCACTTGTTACGACTCCTCCCTTACTGCCCACCATGAGGCAGGTGACTGGTTCCTGCAGGGCTTGGCAGTCAGGGAGTGGTCGTTAAGGCAAGGTGCTGACACCTGGAAAGGCCTTCCACCAGGTTATAAATGCCACTCACCATTCATTCTCTGTCTCTCTCTCCTAGGCTCCACACGGCTCACGGTTTTGGGTTTGTTTTGGTTTTGTTTCTTTCTTTTGCATTCAGCAGATACGCATACATTCCTCACACATCCATACATTACATTCACTACTGATACTGCCACTCTATACACCACATGCTGTTATGAGTTATGTAGTTGTGGGTAATTTACAATAAACGTACTTTATCCTTCTCTAACCCTTGGCCTCATCGCTTGTCACATATCTTGAGCCAGTTTGTGACAATAACTTCCACAATTAGTCTCTCGTTGTTCATGTTGTGTCTCTTTGATTGATTGACAGCTGACCTGGTGCCACGGGTCATAACGTAATGTGGACGTGAAGCTGTGACAGACGACATGAACTGCATTTTGTGTTTTATTTTGAAAGGGGGCAGAAGTGTATTATGCCTATTCTGTGTTGGCTTTCCTGTCTGGTGCAATCTGCTCTGTTGAAATTTACACGGTTTAGCAACGGCTCGCGTCAAAAATAGAAGTGCTACGGAAAGATAGCTCTGCGGAGCGGAGAGACGCTTCTGGGACGCTGCTGAGATGTTCCACGGCGCGCCTGGTGTGAGTGGTCACATTGATTATAGTGGCAGCGATCAGCAACGGTGACCGCGATGCAGCCGTTACGCGGTGCTGACTTCGCCGGTGTGAGTTAGGCTTTATGCCCCAGTCTCGGGGTGCCTAGGGGATAACTAGAAACTCAGAAATCAAACAACTATAACTAAGATATCAGCTTCAGGGTGGACCAAGGCCAAAACAATTACCAAAACAATTCTATCTGGAAAATAAATCACTTACCTCAGAAATCAAATGACCATAGACTTCCTCCCTGACTAACAAACAGGAGAAAACATGAACTCAAAATGGCAGTCCACCCTTACTATTCAAACAAAAACTACTTCTAACCTAGAACAAAGGACTTCACAAAGACATGTGGCTGGCTGGGAGAGGAGGAGTAGGAGGAAGTGCTGGTTGCCCACAGGACAGCTGACAACATGGCTCCTTATGTCAGGTGGTTCCCAGCTGCACCTTAAGAAAGACAGTGCGCAGCAGGATGGCCTGAGGGTACCATGTCGCAGCGCACATCACTGTCAAAACATACTGATTTCCTGATTTTGGTAACGGATCCACACAATCCACCAAAACTTGCTCAAACGGCTGCCCAAGCACAGAGATCAGGTGCAGTGGGGGCAGAGGAATAGGTTGATTGGGCTTTCATACAACTTGACACGCATGACAGGTGCGGCAATACTTTGTCACATTAACCCGGGTTTTAACACGGTTTTAACCCGGGCCAAAAGAAATTGCGCAACACACGATGGTATGCCAGGTAAGGTGGCATCATGTGTGAGACTCAAAATCTGTGGTCAATATGCTGTTGGCACAACCGATATGCTAGATCCGTATCAGTAGGAAAAAACTCAGACTTATTGACACATTTCATTACTTTGTCACACTCTGTAGCAGGAGACACTGAAAAGGAGGGGTCACCCTCACCTAATGTAGCCATGAACGACTCAGACAAATCCACAGTTTCACCCACTTCACGAGCCTGTGCGTGCATAACTGCCCACACAGATTAAATTCAGCACAGACACAACAGAAGAGACAGAGGTGGGACAGCCAGCAGACGCAACCGAAATGGGATCATTAACTACGTCGGGCAGAGGAAACACATTTCAAAATAAATAAATAAAATAAATGAATGAAATGCAACTAATCAGAAACCGTGGGCGCATGGCAACTTTTACATGTCCGGACACGAGTGGTGAATGCAAGTGGATCGTGTGAAGTGGGGCATTAAGTTGACTCATTTCAATTCCCACCACTAACAAATCAGAACAGCACAAACCAGGGGCGATTCCAGGGTCAGAGCTTTAGGGGTGCTGAGCACACAATAAGCTCCATTGCCACCACCCACCCTTTTTTCACACTAAAACAAAAAATATGTGTATTGAAAAATAACTTTATCATTAAGGCATCCTGGGAACATTTCCTGCCGTCCTGTTGTTTATTTTGAAGCCATTTTGGCTGTGTTGAATGAATATAGCTCAAATTTGCCAGAAGATATTCATTTCAATTCTTTTTTAGAATTGTCATCTCAGTACTTCAATTAAGCCTAAAATGGCTAAGCTAATAAAAACCAGCCTTAATACTGTGTGTCCAACTTCAAAAGTATTTTCTCTTTGAAGGTCACTCTCTGTGCTTCAATAGTAAAATAGAGAGGTATGAAGAACCGAAACAAGACTGGACTTGGTTTTGGTTCCATTGGTTGTCTGTGCTGGTGCACTGCAGCCATGGTTGTGACAGAAGTGTGGGAACAGTCATTTTGGAGGTGGCAAGACATCACAGCACACAGGACTCTGTGCATGATCAAGTCTAGTGATGGGAAGTTTGGTTCTTTTTAGGGAGTCAGATCATTTGACTCATCTCACCAAGAAGAGCCTACTACTTTTGGCACTCCAACAGCTGTTTGTTTTACCACTTATACCTTTAATAATTCAGCCAAATTGAGCACTATTTTGACTTCTGATTTACATGAGTACACATATATCATGTATATATACTACTACTGTACTGTAGTATTCAAAAGTAAAAAATTACATTTTCTAATATCAATAAATTAATGTAGCATGTAATTGTGATTGTAATTAGAATGCAACTGTTTAGAATGTGTCTGTTTTCAACAGACCCAGATAGAAACCTATACAAATTATAAAACTCATTTAAGTACTTTCGATGATGTGTTGGTCGTTCACAACTGACTCGGACACAACCACCAGCACAGATGCCAGACAGAGCACAAAACCCATCAGGAGCAGCAGAGTGACCTGCTGCAAGGAACTACGGCCACATAGGAGGCTTTGCCGGCGGACATGGCACAGGAACAAGAAGCCATACCCCCGTTTGGACTCAACACCAGTCATTTCAAAAGTCTCTGCCCACAAGAGGGAGTCTCGTGAAGAACGTCTTTTACAAGGTCACTGCAGAGTTGTCATAATTTGGGGATCCTTGGGAACATGTCAGTCATGTGCATTGTGTGTCACAACTACTACATGAGGAGCACCTCCTGCAGGAAGATAGTTTGAGATGCTGCGCAACGTCCCAGCAGTAAGATCATACAATATACGTATACAGTAGTTTTAAAAGACTGACTTGACCTTTCGAGAACATCAGCTTTATTTTGACGGTTCACACAGACAGCCCCCTGTAACAAACACAGAACCTTCTTGCTGGTTTTCCTGACCATTAACTCCATGTGCCTCCTTTTGTATCAACAGTTATTAGATTAGATTACATTACATTCAACTTTATTGTCAGTGAACAAAGCTGACAGCTACTTGGACAATAAAATGCAAGTCTATATCTTCTGTAAATTATTTACACATGGTCATCTCTAAACCAATATAAGTCAGCAATAATTCATAATAAAACAAGCTTCACATTAAGAGCAAAAAAAAGAAGGTAAAACCAAATAGTCAAAAAAATCGAATTCGAAAGTACTTCTCCTGAATCCCCATTTGGCTCTTGTACACAGGCAATATACTCTACTTTGGGAGAGTTAATCTATGTCGCCACACTTTGAGGGTGGCAAACCTGTCAATGACCCTTTGGGGTTCAGTTCTTTCAAGCAACTCCTTCTCAACAGACATCACAGCTAGGTGCTGGAGTCTGCTTTAGCATGTGGTCCTCCTGAGTTGTGGAAAACCATCAGCAAATACACTGAGGAGAATTTACTGAGTTTTGCCATCAATCCAACTGCTGCAGGTGTATTGATTGTGGAGAGGCACGCAATGATAGCATTATGAATCAGTGCAGTCACTGAATGAAGCTGGCTTGCCCAGTGTAAATGACAACTGCACAAGATCTCTTGGCTGCAACCCTAACTTCTTTTGAGTGTCCACATCTTCTGGTGGTTTACAAGGGAGACACTAAAGAAAGAACTGAGACTTTCCAGCATGTTGATGAACTCTGTGGTTTCAGAGTCAGCTTTGCACGTGTGGCATAAAACAAGACTTAACTCATGTACATAGTAATGCACATAAATTGGATCAGGTTTTCTTTTTTTTTTTTTTTAATCGGCTTGTACACCCCAAATATCCCCACTCATGACAGCTGCCCCATCATAGGTCTGTGCCACACATTGCAACTGATCAGTTCCCTTCTTTACCAACTGATTTTCAATTGCAGCTGTTATTGAAGTAGCATCAAACTGTGACACCTCTGTAAGGGCTAGGAACCTTTCTTTGATGGCACCCCCAACAGACACATACCTAACACAGAGTGCCAACTGTTCTGTCTTTCCATCCCTGGCCTCATCAGCCACAATGGCATACATATTTGCTCCCTTTATCTCACTAACGATATTTTCTGTTAGTTCTTGTGAACAGCACGCGACCATCTCATTTTCGGATGCGAGGTATGTGGTGGGGCTGTGCATCTCTGCAAGAAGGAATCAAATTTGGTCAAAAGTGACATGCACTCTAGGAAATTGCCTTTGTTGTAACTCTCATCTGTTTCATCATGACCTCTGAATGCTACGCCTTCCCCAAGAAGCAGGTTGCTGCCATAATACGCTCCATTCTTTCACTAATTTCAGTAGCACTAGCTGCCTCTATCTGCTCTACAACATTCCCCCTTGACCGGCTTGCTTTGTAGCAGCTCCAACAAAGCACACTGTTCTTATGACCTTGTGTAACTTGTGTGTGTGTGTGTGTGTTTGTGGTATACACTACTACGTCTGCATGGATGTGATGCGATTATTAGGGATGAGCAAGTACAGCATTATTATCCATATGAATTTTCTGTATCTGTATTCTGGGTGGGCGGGGCCTAACACAGAAGTGGGTGAGAATTAACCCATATGTTATTTTAAGCATGTAATTGACATGGGTTTGTCAGAAATCATTACGATTATTGCTGAAAACTATTTACAGGACAGCATCAGCACTGAGCTTCAGATCAATGGTTTTGATCACAACGTTTGATCGCAGCGTTTCTTGGCGTCTGTGGACCAACTGTGGAAAACGTCCCAGTGCATTAAATCAAACGCACCGATCCCCATAGATACATCTATATGATACTCGTTTTAGCCGAGTATCCGGCTCAACTCTAGTGACTATTATTATTGCAAAGCCTGGTTCAGGTTAAATCATCTGTAAAACATGAATGAATACAGCAAAGAAAAACTTTTTTTGTCTAATTTGACAGTCAGACACAACTGAATAATAACAATTATGAATCTGGGAATAAAGAACAATTCATTTAAAAGCCACAGTGAGTGTTTTCACACGCACTGCTGGTGTACACTGATCGTTTTTCAGCTCATGCACACGTTTTTTTCACTCTGGCTGACACGGCTTCATGTTGCCATGACGACTGACCAGAAAAAGACGTGTGACGTCTTCTAAAGTAACGATAAACCTTAACAACAGAGACACGTACAGAGTTTATGTGTAATTTATTTGTCTAATAAACGGACTGCTCCAGTTCAACTGTAGCCGTGCTAATAGTGCTAACGGAGCTACTCTAACTGGTAAACGGTACCCTGACTCCAGTACTCGCCGATATGGTATCGGAATCAGAACTCTAAGTAAAAGAAAAGAAGTGTGAGACAGCTTTGAAACAACGGTGTGAAACGAGGGTCAGCCTCACTGTGTACCTCTGAGTATTTATGAAACCCACACCTGCGGGGTATTTTTGTATTGTCCTTTTTTTTAAGAGCCGGACAGACAGTGATCAAATGGCCTGGCTCATGACAGTAAAAACATTTGTGGCTCTCACACGCAGCTGGTAAGGTGCTTTTACGCATAAGCTTTGCCAATCTTTATTTTGAGGGCTAGGCGGAGATCCTCCGTAGTCATGTTTTCCATGACTGGACTGACCCAAGATCCACACCAGCAGCGAGCATGCCAGCAGCCTCTGCTGTTTTCACCTCAGCTACTGGTGCGTCACTCACCTTGTCACCCGCAGCAGCCTCAGCCGCATCAGCAGCTGGGTTTGGAAGGATGCCCTGCTCCACCAACTCCTCACACAGCATCTGCTTAATTCCTGCCTTCCTGGCACTGTAAGGCACCTGCATATTATATCAATTGGCCAAAAGCAATAGTCTGTCTTTCTGCATTTTTCTATTTTATCCAGAGATGGACTGACCCTGAAATCATCGACTGCAAACTCCATAATTCCTCCCACACACCAAAATTTACTGCCAACCAGTAAAACAATTGACTCACCAAACAAACAAAACACGACAAGAAGACGGACAAGCCCACAATTCATGTTATGCCCCAGTCTAGGGGGGCCTAGGGTTGGGCCGAGTCCCAAGTAGCCACGTACAACAAGTTTTAGACTAGTTTTAGTCAGACTAGTAGGTTAGCTAACTGCTGAGAAATGAACTGATACGTTTACGGTTACGTTAGCTAACTTCTAACGTCTGTCCTGGCAGTATTTGCAAAGGGCCACATGCAGAATTTGCTGAGATTGGCAGTCCGGTTCTCGGCTCCCACATGAGCTCCCACATGGGTTGGAACCCTGTTAGAGCCTGCCACCATCAGTGTGATTGGGTGAATAATGTATTGCAGAGTGCTTTGGTTGATAATACTAGAAGAGCACTTTATATGCAAAACAATCCATTTACTGTATTCTTCACTGTGAAGAACCTACAGCTGTGCATCACCTGTGAGATCATGATGAAGAACCAGGAGTGACACAATATCAACAGCAAAATCAGACAGGTAGGCAAGCAGAGGCAAAACATACAGAGAATGGATTTGTTATATGAAGTTCAAGTCCAAGTCAGTCATAATAAAAATATTACATAAGAGTGAATGTATGTGTGAGGCTGTTGAGTAATATTTTGCATGCCTATGTCTCCAGTGGTAAGCTGGCTAATATTGTTTGTCTGTGTGTTTTCCCCTCATCATCCAGACAATATGGAAATGAAAGGTCTCCTGCCAGAAGATCTTCAGAGCCAGTGAGTATTCATGTTATCCTGACAGAAAGACTGCGAATGGATAATGTGCATACTATGGGCCATATTACTGTCAATTTGTCAGCACAAAGACAGACAGTATTGTACTCATCTATGTGTGTATGAATCCAGTGCTGCCAAATGGTTAACAACGGTTAAACAACTTCTTTCAAATATGAACATGTACACAGGGCCTCAAACATGAATCCCTGCTCTCTATGACTTTTCTATCATGCTGGCCAGTAGTATCTGTACCACACTGAGCGCGTGCAGTAATGGAAGTTGGCTGCTCATTCCCCAAAGTTATCCAGGAAATAGCTCTGCAGTCCGATGGCCACATTAATATCCTTTCTGGGTAAAAACCTTTAATTATAATGTCTCATAGAAAATGTCAATGACGTTTGTTTGAGTAATTCACTTTAGATGAAAAATGAGTCATTACCTAACCCTCATGCTGAAAGAAGGCCAGGTTATTTTTTTCAATGAACAAAACACTCCTGTGCTTCACATGAAAACAGCTTTCAGCATCTTCCCAAACCACTGTAGTCAACAGCGGCTTTGTTTCAAATGTTAAACAACAAAAACATAAGAATGCCTTCATACTGCTTATCGTAATTCAAGTTTTCAAAAGTCCAGACATGCCAAGTTGACCTGAAAAGCCATCATTTACACCATGTGTTTAGCAGAAAGCCACACTGTAGCTTCTTAGCTGGAAGCTGCGTTGACATACACACTGTCTGATCTGTGGGTGTGGGTTTGCTTGACCACAGTGCAGAGCTAAGAACCTGAGGATTCTTCACTTGTTTTTTGCATTTAAAACGTAGTCACTATTTACTGCAATTGTTTGGGGAGAATGCTACACACTGATTTCCTGTGGAACTCCAGTGTTTTTTGTGTGTTTTTGAGGGTGAGTAGGTAATGACTGAATTTTCATTTAAAGTGAACTAAATGAAATACTACTTTCATCCTACTACAATCCTACTACAGTAAGGACCTTTCAGTAATAGCCCCTGTGTGTGTGTGTGTCCTCTCCAGGATCACCAATGAACCAGATGATTACTGGAAATTTGGAGCAGGATTTTTCTGCTTTTTCTGCTGTGTCGCGCCTCTGTTACAGATTCATTGATGTTTTGTGGTATGTTTTGATTTTACTTAATAATAAATGCACTGTATACTTAGGATTCTTAATTAAAACACTGTAATGAATATAGTGGAAACAATATAAAACTTTTGAAAAATAAAAGCTACCACAACCCGCTCAGCTCAACAGCACAATTTGTTTGTACAGTACAGTTTAACAACAGTTTTTGCTTTCTCTATCCATTTCAAAGGTGAAATCTTGACCCCATTTTGACAGAAATGCAATGCAGAAAACATGCAAAATAGCTTTGTATGAGCTTCATATGTTGCCTCTGTCGTTGGACAGTTCACTAAAGAGTCGGTAGGGTGGACACTAATCAAATCGTGCTTTTCCACAAAGTTTTTCTTTTTCTTTTCTTTTCTCCTGTGGATGCTCAAAATTTCATCACATAATCACTGGAGTCTCATCTTAAGGATTATCAGTGAAGGGCAGAAACATTCAGGACTTCTAAAGGGTTAAATCTCCCCAGCATGTGTTTGGTGTATAGTTTGTTTTGCTACTGCCCAATGTTCAGCTGTCTATACAGTGAAATAATGTGGATAGGGAAATAATCTTTAGCACGTTTTATTAAAATATACAAGCTGCAATAGGTTGTTTCAGCATCATTAGACATACATATACTATATCACCTCATTAAACTTTAATGATGATTGTACATGTTTAGAAAAACATGATTAGCCTGTATGGTGTTTTAATAATAAAGACTACATGATACTCGCCTGAGGCGACTGCCAGTGAATCTTTTAAAGTGCTGAATTCCCCTCTAAGCTCTCCTCCAAGCATTTGATCTGCAGCCTGTACCGCCTGTCTGGCCTGCTAATATATTGTCAGATGCTGTTAGAGCTCACTGTATGAACCAGGCTGACAGTTATTTTGAGGTGAGACATTTTCCCCTGCTGTGTCATCCAGTAACTTGATTCCCCAAACCTCCCAGATCTTAGTTTTTAACCCGTGCAAACGGCGCTGGAAATGACTCTCAGAGGGTGACACGGCTGCAGAAGCCATTAATTAGCGCTGCTGTGACTGCAGCTCCAGGCTGCAAAGATGCATCTATTTATCATATTTAAGACATAATCTTAAAAATCTGGCTTGCGGATGATTCATAGTCTTGTGTTGCTATCGGTATTAGCAACAATATAGCCACTTTTATCGTGGGTGCAGTTTTCATCTCAAAGAGAAAAAAGCTTAATCCATTTAGCGCGCTATTGTAGTCCCTTTCAACCTACATTTGCTGGTTTGAATTTAATGGATTTACTCAGTGTGACGTCTCAACACACTCTGTTACAACTTGTCTTTAACTGATCACACTCTTGTCTTCAGCTGTTGACATTTCAGAGACATTTGACATTTCATACAGTACCCTCTTCACCACTGTTTGCTGGTAGCCGTGGGTTGGGTCATACCCACAAAGTCAAGAAAGTTGAGCTGATCAGGCAGCATAAGTGAAACCTCCTGTGTGCCATGTTAGGGATTTTAAACTGCCCACAAAACTATGATGGAAATAGCAATCAATGGACACAACACCAGACCTGGTGGGCAGTCAGTAACCAGGAAACTTAGTGACCAGTAATCCAATGCAAAGGCAGCCCACGTTCCTGATGCTGTACCAACAATGAGTGAGTTTAGGAAACTGCATGCTGCTCACTATCATGGCTTTCTAGGAAACCTCACTCAGAGTTATCATTCGTGTAATTAAATCTGTGTTTCTGCTGCTGTGACAAGGAATAATCAAGTCATTCAAATGTGGAGTGAATTTTAATATTTAATATTAATTAAATTTCCAGGGAAAAGGTGTTTGTCCACTGTGTGCTCTACGTGTGGTGAACAATCACTCAGGTTTCCATCCAAATGGAATGAAAATCTGCAAAAGAAAATGCAAATAAAGTGTGTTAGATGTCCAGGGTCCTTCTCTCTGCCACAGTCACAAGAGAGTCCAGCCCTGTGCACACCACAGAGCCAGCCCTCCTCACCAGTCTGCCCAGTCTGGCAGCATCTCTCTTCTTGCTGCTTCCTCCCCACCAAACCACTGCAAGAGGACGTTGGCCACCACAGACTGGTAAAACATTGTCCAGTCCAGCCTGTCGTCCAGCTGCAGCCCCAGATATCTGAATGTCCTGACCACCTCCACATCAACTCCCTCGATGGACATAGGTTGGTTTCTTCCTTCTGAAGTCCACTACCATCTCCCTGGTCATGATGGTGTTCAGCTGCAGGTGGTTGGACCTGCACCATCCCACAAAGTCCTAAATCAGGCTCCTGTACTCTTCCCCCCGTCCAGCCTTGATACAGCCAACTGTTGGGGTTGAACTGTCCATGATGGTGATGGGGGTTGAACTGTCTGGTGGCCGGAAGAGGGTTGAACTGTCTGTGGTGGGTATGGGAAGGGGGGTTGAAGTGGGCAGTCACTGTCTGTAGGAGCTGGAGTATCAAACCTGTTAGCAGTTTAGCTGGTTTGCTCTCCCAGCATCCCCCTCTTCGGTGCTGCTGCCCTTCTTCTTGCAGCCTGTGATGGTTTTCATGCCATCCCAGACCTCCTTCATGTTGTTCTGCTGCAGCTTCTGTTCCACATTCCTTCTGTACTCATCCTTTGCCTCTCTCAGCTGGATCTTGAGTTCCCCCTGTACTGTATGGAGAACAGCGTGTCTTTGTCACTGTCGGGAGGGCAATAGCCCCCTCAATGCCCTCACCATGTGTATCCTGCAGGACGTTCCAGTCAGTAGATTGAAAGAAGTCTCTCAAAGCCTCCACTGCCTCAGGAGACCATTTACTGAAGGAGCGTGTAGTTGTGGACTGTCTCTGGATCTTTGGCTTGTAGTGTGGTGTGAGCATGCCCAGGTTATGATCAGACCAGTGGGGGCAGAGGAGTGGCAGTGTACTGTAAGCTTCCTTCACGTTGGTATGCAGGAGGTCTAACATCCTGTTCTTCCTGGTGGGGCAGCTTACAAACTGGTGAAAGTCTGGTAGTGTTGAGTCCAGTGCGTGTGTGAGATGGCAATGAATGCCTCTGGTAGTTGTGTTTATGTAACCCGGGTATAGTTTAACTACTGTCCCTTTAAATCAGATTGATAGCACTTTTTCAGCACTGGTGTAGAACATGACAAAACCTGAGAGTGGCGATCCCTCCTCTAATAGACAATCTTTGTTTTTTTTTCGCTTCGACAACGGCGTCAGTCCCGGTGAAATTAGGAGTTGAACTATTAGCTAAAGAAAAGTTGAACTTGATAACTAACAGTGGAATTTTTACAGATATTTAGGACATTTGATGTCCCGGTGAGTTAGCGGCTACCTGTCGAATTAGCATGCTAACTAAATTAGCAAAACATGTACGCAGATAAAAAGTTCTGAGAAACCCTGAACTTCTATCAAAACCAGTCGGGATAATCTTAATGGAGATATGGTTTATATGTGATGATAATATTGTGTGTCCTATGAATCCTGCTCAATTACCAGTCAGGTAATGTGTCATATGTATTTCTGTTAATCGCCATTTAGCTTGCGGCCAACTAGTAGCCGCACGTGGTGTTGAGGCATGTCTCCATGCTGCTGAAATGTATTATGAGTTAGTTATGGAGCCTTGTGTGTTTGAATTTTTGGGAAAAAAAGTAGTTATCATAATAATTGTGGATTCGGCTGTAAAGATTATATCCAAATTGTACTGCATACTGTGGTATAAATTGAAAGTGTGTTCCACTTGGAGGTTGTGTGAGTTTATGCACCTTGAGGTACTGTAAGTTGCATTATTGTGTCTGTAGTTATGAAGTTATGTTATGAAGGAAGAGGGAAAAGAGACAGTTGAACTGGGACCTTTTTGGACGAGTATTAATGGACATTTATAATGGACTCGTGAATAGTAACTGTCCTGCGTATTGTGTAGACTGTTTTTTTGTAGAGCTTCATCTGGATCCAGAGTTGTCGCCGTCCGTCATCTCATCTGCTGTCTCATCCACATATTTCCCCTCGGGAAACATCCCACCTTCACCCCGGGAAACATCTTCATCTTCCTTCAAACCACTCCATAACCACCACCACGGACGATCTTGTCGGACATTGGTTTTAAAAGAGAGTGGTAGGACCTCATTTTATTTTCCTTTCTTTTTTAATTCATTTTTCCTTTATTCCATTCATTTGAACTTTGAACCTGAAACATGTTGTGAGATCTCACAGGGGTTATCTGACCTGCTTTTGGTTATTGGTAAATTTTGGAATTTGCTGTTACCAGCTCATTGCTTATCCTGTATATTACTGACAGGTGATAACTGGTCATATTTTTTCCGTATTTTTGTCATTTATTTTCACATGCTTATGGTCAAGATCGTATAATGTGATGTCCTGATTTTAGAGTGTCTTGTTGGGAATAATACATTCTTACTTTTTCCTCACGACCTGTTCGTTGTTGTGTGATCTTTGGGGTGGATACTTGTTTACTTAAACAGTCAAACGAATAGATTACAGCCAATCTCCTCATCGAATCTAGATTAGAGGTTGAGCCCCTGGTTTCTATTTAAAACCTATAAAGTAAGGTGCAGGCGGTTACATTTACAGTCTTAATACGGTGGTGTGGATGGCGTCTCACACGGTCTCAGCATGTGTACGCGGAGGGACATCAACACACACACAGTGTAGGAAAACTCTCTAGGCAAGTAATACAGTCTGAGACCTACCGCCAGCAACTCAGTGTCTCTGTTGCACTCCTCCTCCATAACATACCGCGGGTGCATCATCTGATGTTAATAAATGGTGCAAATTCTCCACCTTTATGTTTGGCGCTGTGTCTGCAGTCCCTGTCCGCTCTCACCATGGTGGATCCAGGTTAATCCAAATTAGTGTCCGGTGTGTTCTGGGTGAACCAGGTTTCAGAGAGACACAGTAAGGGCAGCCAGCTCGTCTGTCTTGTTGGTTAGACAGTTAACATTCCCCATGATGATCGAAGGAACCAAGGGCTTGTACTTCTAACGCTTATCCACTAGCCTAGCTAATATCCACTTCACATTCGCCCCAGCTCTGCGGCCGTTTTCCACTGCTTTTCAACTGCTTCTCCTTAGCAGGGCCACTGGGTGCTGCAGCCAATCCCAGCTGATACAGGACGGGTGTCCAAGGTACACTCTGGAGGGGCCTCATCCTGGAGGTCATCATGAGGCAGGCACATAGAGATGAACAACCATTCATACCCATCGGTGATCTAGTCACCAATTAACCTGTATGTCTTTGGACTGTGGGAGGAAGTGAAAACCTACGCAGGCATGGGGAACACATGCCACAGAAGGGCTCCAGGTCAAACAAATATGATATATGTGAGAAGGTTAGTGTCTGTGTGAGAGCTATGGAGCGTGAATGAGTATAAAACACAAGCACCAACAAAGAACAAGAAGAGACTGACAGGATCTCGACGATCTGATTTATAGACTCCTTATAGACTGCAGCTGTCTCGCAGGCTCCACGCTCCGACTCACTGAAACAAAAGTGGGAGGCACAGCCAGCCAGAGAAGATAAAAAACATGTGGCAATTATACTTTTATGTTTGTTTCATGTATTCATTTGAGGAATGTCACAGTGTCTTCAACACTCCACGCAGATCTCATGTTTTCATCTCTCATGTGGAGCGGAGGCTTCAGTGGATGTTAAATTCACATGCTTCATGTACATCTTGATTAATTCAAGAAGTCTGTTTCCATGCAAAAAAAAAAAAAAATATTGAGACCTTTTCTTTTTCAAATTTCTGGCACTAGCATTTAGCCTACAAACAGCATCAGAGTTGCTCCAGTGTGGCTGCAGAATCAGTGCAACTTAATTTAACTTTGTTTAAAGGTCCAGTTTGTCAGATTTAGTATTTAAGGAATATGACAGAAAAGGAATATAATATTTATACATAAGTTTTTAATATGTTTAAATTAGCCTTTTACATCTATAGACATGTCCGCCATGATAAACCACCGTATTTCTACAATAGCCCTGGGCGAATAAACAAATAAATGTATAAATATATGCTCAGACATGGTGAGGCAAGGGTTGTTTATCTGGTTTCAATCTGCAACCTCAATGCTCGATGCTACAGAACCCTACACTCCAAGATTGGCCTGATTATTCAGTATTTTTAAGGAATAACATGGGCCACTTTCCCCAGCAACAAAGTCAAACTAATACTGCAACTTCTACTTTGCTTCACTTTTTTTTTTTTTTTTTTTTTTACCACAAATGCTACTTCCTTGCGTTGGCACTGAATATTGGCTAGTGGACATAAATTGTGTCCTGCAGAATCTTCCAATGAATGTTATATTAATTTTAGAGAGACTGGGCTAATACTTTGTAATCTCTCTTAAAATGCTGACACCACGGAGAAACTGGACAGGGGGAAATTAGATGACATTAATTAAAATAATTTAAAAAATGCAGAGGTTTTAGTCTGCGGTGGTGGTGGTGCCAGCGGTGACACTGTGATTTACCTGATTATACAGCTTAAGGGATCCCAACGTGTGTGTATGTGTGTGTGTATGAAACGACCAATACTTGGAGGTCTGGCCATCCTGTAGAGATAGCCTGGGGCAGCCAGAGCAGGATAGCAGCACTACAAACTGGAATTGTGTTGCGGTGTGTGATAATGGACGAGGTCCAGGGCAAGGAGAAACTGGAAGGTCTCAGGGTGATACGAGAAAAATGTGTTAGTGTGTGTTAGTTGCATATGTGCACATGTGCAGGAGAAGTAGTGAACAAGCTGAACATGTGCACATGTGTGTATAAGTGTATCAACCTGAGGTGTATTTTTCAATGGGGTGACAGGAAGGGATGCCTCAGTCTATATTTTCACTTAAACGATGAATTAAAAGACTCTCCAGGATTAGTTTCAGTGACACACCCACAGAGAATGAACCCAAAATTAGTTTCATTCAGCTAATATGGAACATTTTTGTGTCTTTAGGCTGCTTTGTTTTGACGCTCAGCAGTGAGCGTGAACCAAAACAGTAACTCTCTCACCCACATTCAGCAAACCCCCCTGACAAACATGTTCTATGCTACCTACCACACAGCAGACACACAAATGAATAGTGAGTAGCTGGTGAACATAGTGGAGCGTTTAGCTGCCAAGGAGTCAGATATCTCAGGAGATGGTGGAAACAAAATGACAGCTAAAAGGGTGTGCTGGATTTACATTCATTGATTGGAAAGCACTATCGTTACTCCATGTCTGGTGGATGTGCAAAACAGCATCTGTTTACATATTCATCATAATAACTTCATAATACTATGTCAGTGTTATTGTTTCCAGCTTGTTTTGCTCAAGTGGCCATAATCAGATTCAATTTCAATTCAATTTAAATATATTATCTGAACACCTCATCTCTCTGAAAAGTCATGCTGCCGTTGAATTTTCTGAAATATAATTTCTCATTGCTTTGAACACAATAAACCGGAATCTGTCCACCTGCATATCAGTGCAGAAATGTTGGATAAAAGCTCATCTTAAAATCTGGTTAGACAAAAACAAAACTCTGTATGGCTAGATCAAAATAAAAAACAGTTTTTGCAGTTTGTGTGAACTCACCCTTTAAGTGAAAACAACAAGTCCTAAATGAAAGATGTGAAAAATTATAAAGCAGCATTCTGGCAATGCAGATTAAGTGATTTCCATTTTGAAATGTGCAGCTTGTATGCACAAGGTATGCATACATATTTGCACACACACAGACAGACACACACACACTCACAGAAGGACTCAAAATTGGGAATGCGGAGACATCTTTGAGCAAAAATTGCTAATATGAACAGCATGAGCTCGGTCTAAATCGAAGCAGCTGCATCCTCACTCAGTCGAACTGCATGACTCTGTTTAATCACATCTCAGCCTCCCAACACACTTCAGTTTAACTCCAGAACAGCATGCAGGTCAAAGACGAAAACTCAGAGTGTGAGGCTTTCCGCTACGCAGCCCACTTTAAGATCAGCTCACTGAGACCAGTGGACCTGCTGTGTGTCCAAAAACCATATGTTAACATTGAAGTGGCAAAAGTCTGAGTAACATTTAGGGGATGCAGGACTGTTAGCAGTATCTTCAAGTGATGATGACATTATCCCATTACCATGTGAAGCATGGTAATAAAGTGTGCATTTGTTTGTACTGTTCTGCTTCATGCCTTGTGTGTAGCCTATCTCAGCCAGCCTTTCGCTCAGTTTTAGGAACTATTTCACATTTAACTATAGAACATTTACTATATCTGCCAGTTATGCGCAGGGGTGTAAGCTGCTGCACACACATGTTCAGGGGCAGCACCCCCTGCTGAAAATACCTTTCTCACAAACAGTGTGTTCAAACATGCTGCTAAGTGTCGGCAGGTAAGAAAGGCTTTGACATTGCAGCAGCTCGCTGGCTACGTTTTGTACAAAGAAAGAAGCAAGTGTATGCATCATATTTACAAGAAGGCACGGATGATTAAGAATTTGCCTTTCTCACCTGACAACTCTCAAAATTGCATGATTTTTTAAGGGAGTCTGAGAATATTCAGTGGAAACAGACTGGGTCCTCTTAACTGTCAGAATGAGCAGCACACAAACACATCATTTGCATTACAGTGAACCAAATGGAAATCAGACATTTGAGTGGGCAGTTCTTCACTGTATAAAAGTGAGTCTTTGTTCAACACGTCTGTCTCATCGCTTGTTTTGTATTTTGGGTTGAGGGTTTAAGTGTTAGCAATGGAAGTGGTGAGTGAGTGGTGAGAATGTCATACAGTAGAAATAATGCACACAGATATTAAAATGTTCAGTGTCAAATAGTCAAGTTAAGTTTTGCCATTGGTGCTGAGCCAGATGTAAACACATACTGTACATACACTGAAGGAAATTACCGATTCAGTCTTGCATTGCCCCCAGAGGAGCTCGCTGTTTATGCAAAGTTTAAATTCCTTCACATTTAAACTGCTATGGATGGAAATAAATCTTCTACGTCATGTTGTTTTAATAAAATGAAAAAAGTGTTTTTTCTTGTTTCCTCAGCCGCCTGTGTTCTGCTCTCTGCTAACACATTTCCTCCCACACTCTTATGGGTCTCAGAATTCCTCGTGGCTATAATGTAATTAAGATACCTCTGAGATTAAATTGTTGAGACAATTGAATACAGTAAAAGCAAGAAAAAAAATCAATATTCACTCAATTAATTACTGAAGAGAATGGACTGTCAGAGACTCCTGAGGCTGCAACCACCAGCTGGTCTTTACTGAGTCTGGTCTTAACTGCTGCACTGGTCTTTGTTAAGAGCAAATCTTTAGAATTCATCCACGCACTGCGAGAAAACATTGTTAACAGTCTCTGCTGTCTTGCTGATTTGTCACTAATCATTTGCAGCAACATTATGGAGCATCAAAGAAAAGGAAAAGACAGTTTTACCTATATGGAGAATAGAAAATGAAAAGAGATCCACATCCAGCACAAGAACCTGTGACTGCCAAACAGTTCAACGGCATCACAAAGAAACAATTGACTTCGCTGAAGTCGACCCTGATTGTTCAAACAGGTTCATCTGATTTCACCTTAAGTAAATGTGATATCTCCAGACTCCAGCCTCAGAGAATCATGCAGCTTTAAAAGATGCTGAGCTGAACTTTGCAAAGCAGATATCTACACGAGTACTTCTCATGTTGGCCCTCTTTTAAAAAGTGTCCATTTGGCCTAGTATGTTGCTATGTCTGTGAGCTGGAGAGATGAGTGCACCACATAGTTATTAGTCTTACTGAGATGAAGGCATAAGCATAGATGATGTAACAGACTTAAGTCAGACTTAGGACCAATTTAGGTCAAGACTAGGCATAACCAGTTCCCAGTGGGTTCTCTCATCTCAAAACAAGTATGTTTCCTGTTCCTGTTGATGAAAGTCTGTCAGTTCACAGTTCTTCTTCAAGTCAAAGAGTTCCAATAGACGGGACTTCACAGCTGAGACTGAGCACCTTCTCTGTCATTCTGTTGTCCTGTTTTAAATGCCACTTGCAAATGCTTCACAAGGTGACTTAAAAATCTATTTCCCACTTCACGTCCTTGTTCACAGTTCATTCGTCCTGCCAGCATTCCTGTGTTTTGTTTATCGATTTGCTGCCGCCTGCTGTCATGCTCCCGACCAGACCTTGAGAGTAGGTGAGGCCAATAATGGACTCATCTCCTCCTTGTTATCCAGGGTGTCTGAGCAGGACAGAAGGTGGCGGCAGCTCCTACCTGACCATCGCCTACTGCCCAAAAACAAACAATGACAGTCTGTCCTGTTGGCATAGAATGGAAATTAACTGTACAGTGAAGCTTTGTTCTCCCTGTTCCCTCCACCTGTCACTCTGTGCTGACAACCGTCTAATAAAGACCAAATGTCATAAGGCTAAAATGAAAAGAACAGATGGAGAATCTTCGTCATACAGTGCGCCAGGCAGAAGAAGACGGCGCCAGGAGAGGAAAAATAATTTCACATGAGGACTCATACCTTCATGGAATAATTCAGTGATGATGTGACTGTGTGGAACAATTTTAAAATCTAACACTTGTCACCAAGATCTGAATTTATTTAAATCAGACATCTGTCCCAAGGTGACTAACCCTGATGACTATAGACCTGAAATCAAACCTGACTGGCAACTTGAATTTTGCTTTAAACCTTAGACTTAGACAGACTGAGACCTAAAAGACTTCAGGTTGAGGTTACTTTAACTGAACTTTAACTGCCTTTTGACCTTTAAAAGAGTATGCCAGGGATTTTGGCAATGCAGTTCTATAACACTGTGGGACACGTGATGAACAGCTTCAACTTGTTGGATTTTATTAAGTTTAAGCTCCAACTGACATGGACTCAAGACATTTATTAGATTTTACGCACAACAGTCACTAACAGACACAAAAGGGAGTGTTTCCACGTGTACAGTTGACTTTGTAAGGCTTACACTGAATCAAAGTCTTCAATAATCTCGAGCCTCACTTTACTGTAGGTAGAAGTTCCTCAGTGAATGTAGAAGTTACCTCTGGAGGATCCACTATGGATATTAAGGCAGACCCAGAATGCACCTGTGGGTGTGTTTGATTTTATGCCAGTGGGAACACTGAGGCGACCTAAATCAGTGATCGATTAGGCAGATACAGCTTCCTTTACCAATGTCTTTACCTAAGGTGCAACAATGCTAAGATTAATCCATTGATGTCATCCTTTTTTTATATTGCACTGTAATACTGTTTCCAACCCACACACCCCAGCAATTCCTGACACTCCACCAGTGTACTTATACATTCAGAGCTTGTATCGTTTACAGTGTCACCTCTCTGAACATGGAGCTCTGCCCTCTCACAACCTCCTCACACAGTTTAACACAGACTTTTTCATCTTACTGTAACAAAGGTTTTTTTTTTCAAGAACACTAGGAAAGTAAGTATGCAAAACATCTTTGCTACAGTAATGTGAGTAAAAATAATAATAAATAATAAGAATTTCCAACCCTGCATAACACGATATCAGAATTCAGCTGGCTAAACTGATGACTGATGAAACAGCTTGGCAGCTTGTGATCTACTTGAAGGAAAACAAACAAGTTGTAATTGAAAAAGTAGTAAGAGAGTTAGAATGGATTTCAGGTAACCATCCAGCATGATGCAGCCCTTTACTTTAGCTATTTGTTTTGTGCCAGCTGATCGAGAGTTAATCAGGAAGAGTTTGTTCACAATGTGGTTAGTATCCACATTCACAGATGTTTGGGATCAAATTAGATAATGGTATTGATATACAGGAATATGCACTATCTGTTCATTAAGTAGGAATTAGTTCCTAATTTGTTCATTGGTAGAAACTGACTCTCCTGCTGTGACTCCACAACCTGTCAGCCTCACCTGACACAGTGTGAGTGAAAACCGTTTAAACACAGCACTGAAGCTATGACAGCACTGACAGGGGTGTTATCAGAGGATGGACTGACCGAGAAGCTAACAAGGTTCCACACACTGCAGGACCCAGGAGACCATACCAGCCTGCTGCAGAAAGACAGCTACATCCCTCTATACTCATAAAGTTCAGTGAGACAAGTTCGCTTGCTGCATGCCATGCATATGGCATAAAAGTGAAAAATGGCATGTTGTTCTACCTATCGCAGTTCACTTGACAGCCACAAAACTCAACATCTGTTACTCCGTCTTTGAATAAATTATCAGGGAGACACTACAAACATGATGCAAGAGTCTGCTAAGCTAAGAGGAGAGGTACATTCAATTTTCAGATTCTGATGGCACTCTGTTGTTGTCAGCTTCCACGGTTTAAATTGAGCTTTATGAATCTAACTCTGCTGAAGGAAGTAAAACAATAACTTCAAGACATTGAGCCTCCGCAACACTGATTCCACAGTGTGCAAATCAATATGGCTAGGTATCAGTGCCTGATACTTTGGAGGTATCAACCGAAATAACAGCACCATGTAGTATCAACCTCCTGTAGTCTAATAATAATATCTGCACTAGATCTCTTTTGTGCCAAAATCTGAAAAAAGGGACTATGTATGGTTTTGTAGCCAATCACTGCAAGTGTTCATCAATTTATTGCAATGTGTAAAGGCCCGATACTGCAGTGAGCAGTTGGATATAGTCCTTGACCAAACATGATGAATCACCTCAACAACATCCATGGCTTTTCTTTACGTTAAACTTCACACATGTTGAATTGAGCCTGCTTTACAGGTGATTCTGATCTTAGTCTAAATAATCACATGAAAGAGGTAAGAAGCTTTTTATCATCTTATAATAAAGCCAGACTCCACGACTTCTTGAAATAAATGACTTTTTCCAGGTTAGCTTTCATGCTCATTCATGCTTTTATTTCAAGCAGGGTTGATGACTGCGGTGGTCACAAAAAGAGCATAAAAAGCATACGCTTATGCAAAACACAGCTGCTGTTAGAGTTTGTGCAAGATTTTCTTGCTTCTTTTCTTTCTTCCTCTCAGCCATGTAAGGCAGTGCTGCTTGTTTATACTGTAAATCAAACTATAGAGTGGGACCAAATACATTGCATGTCATGTTGTAAGGAGTACACTCCTACCAGACCTCACGGGTCAAGTGGGAGTGGGATGTTGTAATGCTCAGTGACAGCTTGCCTAAACTTGGTGAAGTAACCTTTGGTCACTGTGTTTGGATCTCTAAAAAAAGTGGCCTAACCCTCGAAACTACTGAATCAGGACTCACAACAGTTCCTCAATTGGCCACTCCATGAGTACCCATGTTAAAATGTCCAACTTCACAGCAGATCTTTTTTTTCCCTGTTCATAACAAGTGTACAGCTTAAAGTTATTCATAATTAAGGGTGCAGCCAGTTTAAATGACAGGGGGTGCTGTTAGAGCTGGTTTATTTGAGCTTTATTCAGCCCACCTCAGCTCCACTCACACTCCATCTCTTTACCTATTTTTGGATTAGCCAAGAGGCAGCAGAGGAAAGACTGCCTACACAACGACGGACAGAGCCACCACGCTGAGCTTCCTGTTCCTACCTGTGGAGGGCATTACAAAGGCTACCTCTATGTTTGTGTCCCTGTCCGTGCTGTAATTAACCATTGAGGGGAGAAATAATATAAAACAACATGATAAAACTTCAGGGTGCATAGTTTCATTGTTTAAAAATGTATCAAATGAAGTAATCAATGAATGAAACTGTTCAATCAGACAGATGTCTAAAAAACAGCTGAAATGCCTCTGGTGTAGAAATGAACTGTATAAATCCACATAAATGGCTGTGTGATAAAGCACTAGCCCAACAATCACATCACATTATCACTATTGTATTATCATTAGACACTTGATATTATGTAATAATAAAATAGTATACTATGTTCAATGTCATTTCAATCTTTTTATCTTTGATTGATGATCATTGAGGACGTTTATGAGTTTGGGGACCTTTTTTTAGCCAAGTAGTGGCCGGAATCTTCCTCAGTCTTTATACCACCCGACAACCTCGACCAAGGAGGTAAGGCAGCGTGTATGTTACCCACGAGCCCACAAATCACACACTGCCACTTGTGCATGGTGATAACATAAGGTGACATTTTGATCAACTCAGAACTTCTACTATCTGGATTTTGGCAGTTGGACAGTAAGAGGTCGCAGTTTAGATGTCTTTAAGTGAATAAATCAAACTGTATGAGGGAGACAGGAACAGTTATTGGATGGAATGCTGTGCAGTTGAGTACATGTATCAATGTTTTCTCAAGAGGAACTGTAATCCCTTTGGCAATCACCTGATTTTCACCTAGTGCCATCATCGGATCAATATTTAGTCTACAACTAAATACCTGCAAAGTTAATGACGTCCCCATCAGCCTCAGCTTTGCTTTGTGTTTTGTGTGAGTATGTCCTCACAGAGCAGTAAAAGGAAACATCTTGATGTGTCAAAAGAAGCATGTGTTTTCAACTACCCCAAGCAAACTCCTGTGTTAGTCGAAGCTAGAGGAAAGTGGACATTTCATATTTAGACAGAATCAGCATAAATGTGACTGTTAGGAGATCCAAGACCTGACTGCAAAGCCTCTACACTCTTCATTCAGCTGGAGACCTCCTGGGGCTCCTCAGAGGGCTGTGCTTGTCCCTTGGGAAGCATGTTCACAGTGTCAGTAGAGCTCAGTTTGATGTTCCACTGTGCAGGGTCATACAATCACAGGCTGTGCTGAGTTTGGTAGGTCGGTTTGGTAGTTCTTCTCTGCCAAGTCACTGCCATAGAGAGGCAACTGCTGGCAGACAAACCCAGAGACAACCATGCGAGAAATCTTCCAGCTCTGACTTTATTAAATGTCAGCTGTACAGGGGCTTACATAAGAACACAGTCATTTTAAAAATGGATACAAATTGACTCTGCCTGTATTCATATTTAATTGTGTGCAGCCCTGCATAGACAGCTATCATTAAGTGGAGTAGAAAATGTGTTGGGTCCATCAAATGACACTGCTGTGGTTTGATTCAGTTCTATAATCAACACTGTGAAACCTTTCTACTTTATAGCCTGCATTTTGTAGAGTGGGAGGTATGGCGTGCGCCCCTTTCATTCACAAGCTAATTCGGGTCCTTATTAGGCTGACTGAGTGGATCACTTAGCGCTGGGTTTACATTTTTCCCCGTCTTTGCTCCTGCTCCGGTTCTCCAGGTGTCTTCCTTGATGATTACCGTGTGAGTGATTTCTCCACTCGATACCATCTGGGTAGGAGGACCGGAGTGCACAGCCATCTCACCGCCCGGCCGTCTGTGGCGCACAGCGAACCGTGCATGAGCTGCTGTAACACAGACATGAAGAGCAGCTGAGAGTCACACACCATAAATAACTACGAGCATGGTAAATACAGAGGGTTGCAGTCTTTCCAGCTCATAACACTAGTGATCTATTCATTTTTACTTTTTCAACACAGAACACAACATCAGAACACTTCCTGTATGATGGGAATTTTTAAATCAGGTTTTGAAAATTCTCATTTTTATATCCTGATTTGTGTTTTTCTATTTTGCATGCTCTGAAGCTGGTTTGCAAAGCCCATACTGAAAAAAACACCTGCTGTTTGCCTATATTTCTTATAGAGAGAAGACTTTCTTTTATCTTTCTCCACCCAGATTCATTTTTTCATTCCAGAAATCGAACCAACAACCATCAAGTCACAAGCTCCGATGAAAGAAAAAGAAAATGGATGAAATATCTGCGCTCTGCGCTCAGCTTTAATGTGCTGTTACAGTACCACAGTGAGATAGAAGTACAACCGACTGTATGTGTATATTCTGCACTAGTCCTGCTGGGAATACTGATGCATGCTTCATGTTTGCCCTTAAATCAGCCAATTCCACCAGGATGAACAACAGTGCAGCAGAGTGAAGTGAATGGCACAGTTAACCTGAGGGACTGTGTTTGTTATAGACGCAGCGGGCCGATGAACTATAGATCTGTGTGAGTAAAGTGAGCTGCGTATGTATCTGTGTGTATGTGTGTGTGTGTGTGTGCGTGATGACACTGAAGAGGCCTGACAGACTTGTCCTCTGTCAGCAGATGGAGGCATGCATAATTCAATCTGGAGGCAGTTTCATGCTGTTTCTCTTCCTGTCTCATCACTGTTCCCAAAGACAGACAAAGCAGGATTTGGCTACAGAGGAGAAGCGGGGGCTACAAGTCATCCTCCCTCACTGGCCCAGCGGTTGTCTGCCCCCCCGCTCTGATCCCCACCACTATCACACACACATACACACACACTTAATGGAACAAAGTCAGAATACGTTATATATGAGGTAGGTACAATATGTCACCCTCTGTATTTGTGTTGTCACTTAATATAACATTAACATATGACAAGAACATGACAAATTTCAGTCTTTCACAGAGATGCATCATAAAGTAGCACGGAAGCGGCAATCTCTGTGGCTGGGAGGTGAAGCCAACACGCAACTACTGTACCAAGAACTGCCACTTGAGGCTGGCTGCAAAATGACTTAGTCTTCATAAGCCGCTATTTTAAGATGTCTAACTGTTTACAGTCTGGTATAAAAAGTCAGCTTTGGTCTCGATAGCTAATTTAGCATTCTGCACACAGAGTGAATTTTTATAGAACTCACCTGTTATAAATTAAAATCACACTCAAAGTTACACAGATCTGGATATAAAGAATACTACATGCATATTTCTACAGTCTGTGGAGCAGGCAGACAAAAGTGAAAGGAAAAGAAAAGAGGGTTCTTCCTAATAATCAATAATTAAGGGTTAAGGAGGATAGGAGATAAGGTACAGAGCATGAACTACAAAGTGCTCCACTTAAAATTCACTTCACTGCATCTTTCTCTCCCATCTCTAAACATCTTTCTACTATCATTATACATAAGGCATAAAATGCCCCCCGGAAAGAAAAAGAAAACAAAATCAAGATGCTTGAATTCAGTGTTCTTCTTTTTGTTGTTGTTGTTGTTGTTGTTGTTGTTGGATAATGAACACTAGAAAAATGCTAGACTCTTTATAGACACTGGATATTTTAAGTCTGTTTTTAATGCAGTGTTCCAGTGCCATATATGTAAGCTGAGGCTGCAGCCACCCTCCTCGCCATACTGGTCGTAAAACCAATACCTTTGTATAGGTGGCCCATGGGTCCATCCAGCCCTGTACTGTTTTCCATTTAAATGTTACCTTTGAGTCACACAAACTAGCAGGGAAATATTTACTACCGTTTTAGCCAGTTCTATCATAATAGCTGAATCCGAGCTGAATACTGAATACCATTATGACTGTCTTTGTGACACTCTGACATTTAGAGCTGGTCGGTCACAGCAAAACTGATCCAGCCATGCTTCTTGGCAAGACGTCGATCCGTGCCTTCACCTCATGATACTACCAAAGTCATCTATATCTTCGTAACTTATTGCGCAGTATGCTGCAGCACTCTCGCTTAACTTAAAAAAAATAAAATCATCTGAAGTGTGTTGGAACATCTGCTGCCAGACTTTGAGTGGGTGTTTTGCAAAGTTGCAGTCTTTTCAGTACAAAAATCTGTCTTTGTGTTTCCTTGCTGATATGTGATCACGTCCTGGCAGTCACATATAAATTTGTTGCCAGTACAGAAATAACAACAATAAGCTTACACACCACTATCAGCATGAAGATGGCAACTATCTGAAATTGCTGAAGCCTAATTTTCACTCTCCATGCATACATATGGTCTGAGACATACTTTAAAACCTAGTCAAAGGCACTCTTCAGTAAACTACAGCTGTAATGCTTCAATTCAGAAAGACAAATATTTGTGTAAAACACATCATCTGTGCTGGGCTGAATTTATATTTGAACAGTGTTTTCCTTCAGGACCTTTCCTTCAGTCCTCCTTGGATGTCCTGTGCAGTGTCGATCTGTGGTGACGTCTGAAGCATCTGTCCTGTTAAATGTCCATCTGTCCCCGTCTGTGGTGCCACTCCCCACTGCTGCACCTCTTTGCTCATGCATGTTGTGTTTGGCATATGCTGCCATGATTCTCCACGCGGCTCTCCTTGCCAAGTTAAATAATTGTACAGTTTGTGTGAGTGATGCTCAATCTCTGCTGTCTTTTTAGAATTCCGAGTTCTGAATTTGATAACGTCAAATGTGACATTTTTTGTTTGTCAGAGAGTCTTTTCTGGCTGACTGAACTATAAATTCCTCTTTGTGATAGTGTTACTTCAGATCAGACCATTTCTCATGGGAAATTTGCAATACTACTTTACTTTGACTGTATCCTGTAGTAACACACAATGTTGCCCCCCGGGAGGAGTAGCTACTGAGTTAATGCACAGTTAATGACAATCTTAATAAAGCAGTTAATCCACAGACACACACATGCTTTTTTTTACACACAACATGCCTGAATAAATACAAATACACTTGAATTAGTGTAACATTCTAAACCTTTATGACTGTAAGCTTGCACAGAGAGGAAGAAATTAAGGCTTCCGAGGCTGAGGCACAGACACAGTCCTCACACACAGAAGGTATGCATAGTGCAAGCTACTCACAGCTCACGTCTGTACAGTCGACATATTGGCTGTCTGGGCTGAATAAATGCAGACTGTAAAAACAGTCAATAAAGTGTGAATGGGGAAAATGAGCTTCACGTCTGAAGGAAAGTTAAGAATTGCAAAATTGTCAATATAGTGTTATTTCTCTGCAAATGTCTTCATATGGTGGAGTGAATAATAATAACATAATTCTGCCTCTAAAGAACACTATTTTGGCAAAAATCAATGCATCAATCATTGATTGATTTTTGGGTTTATGTGGGAACAGTGGAACATGCTGTAAAAACAACATTCATACATTGTCACCATAGACTGTATAAAATGTGAAAGTAGTATCCGTGATGTCATCCAAAGATTTCTGAAGAACTGTTGGCGGCTCTGGTTGTAACCATTTTGGCATCAACCATATCCTGGTAGATCCAAAAATCAGCAAAGACACAGAGCATGGGTGGACTTGAGGCAGGCTGAATGGAGCTTAGTTGCTTCAATAAGCCACCTCTAACAGCATCCAGTCTTAGAAATTACCCATGATTGTAAAATCAATTAATTCATCCACAGTACAGTTGTTATGAACGGGGAAATTAGCCACGGAGATCAAACCCATTTGTTGTACCAAGCTGCAAACATGTCTATTTCTGCTGTGAAGTTTATCGTGGCGGCCTATGGAGCCAGCCTCAAGTGGCCATTTGAGAAACTGCAGTTTTTGGCACTTCCATGTTGGCTTCACCTGACAAAGTTATGAATGTAAACGTGTTAGATAGCGGTTGCCAGTTTACACATTAACATTAAGTTAACTTCCTTTTAGCTCTGTTTTGGGCTCCACCAACTCTTGAGAAAAACATCTAGTTGGAAACAAGATTGAAGAGTGTGGGGAGACTGAATCAACACAGTAGTTAGGAGATAAATAAATGAAGTATAACTGTGATGTGAATAAAATCTAACAAAATAAAATAAAATATATATAAAGTGCACCATACACTGTGTAAATGACAAGTGTGAATGGAGGACTGAAGAACTATCACGGTATGGCGTCCACTATCACTTTGAGTAAAGGGACTAGTGTAAACAGAAGTACTGCTCCATATTACCATATGAACAGATATTTATATACTATATAATTATAAAATACTGCACCAACAACAACACCACACAAGACATGTGGACTGAAGATTGTGTGTAAAGTGAGATGTGTCAGGACCAGTCGCTGAGGACAAAACGTTGGATGTTTAAAATGGCATTGCTTCTGTCAGACACAGACCAAAGTTTGTTTTTGTAGTGAGCCAGTTTGTTTCTTACACTGACAGCATGAAGACACAGTCAGGAGAATCCTCCATCACCACAGACGTGTATGGCGGCTGGCTGAGATCCAAAGATGTCATTAACAGCTCGATTACTATATCAGTCTCACTCTGGACAGGACAGCTGGCCACAGTCTCTGCAGTTTTTTCTCGCCATATGCACCATACCGATCAGACAGCGGGAGGGTGTGAAGGTCACTTTGGTGTCAGTGAGGCAGATGTCTCAGTGGACATGATGCCCCTGGAGAGATCCCAGTTTGTGCTTAAAAGAGCTTCAGCAGTCAGAGCAGAGCAGGGTTCAACTGCACGACACGGAGCAGCAAGAGGAGCTGAGGGGAATTTTAATACCAGAGTTAAACCAGACAGCTAATGTGAAGCTTCCTCTTGAACCTTTCAAAACAAAACCATGCAGCGTGTGTGTCTGGAAATAAATGTCAGGTGGAATATAAGAAAAATTTTCCATCAACATATTTGATACACACAGGACAACATACATACAAAAGTACTTAATTATGAAAAAGTTGTGCTTTGGATAAGAACATAATTTAAAAATGTCTTATTATAAAGAATTGTATTTTTTATTATTATTTACTATCACAGTTCCCTTACATAGTATGTGAAAAACAATTATTTCATAAATTGTTTGACACACTACAAAAAGAGCTAATATTGCCATAATTAAAGGTTTTCTGAAGTCTTACTGTTTTAATCCATGATCACTGATATTAACTGAATTCAAAGCAGCTCAAACACTGGAGTAGCAAACAAATCCTAAAAATCTGACAACAAATCCCAAACAGTAAGGCAGCACGAGTGTTTCTCAGTTTGGTTGTTGCAGTTTGTTTTGTTGTTGGTTTTTCCTTTTTGGTGCGTCATGGAAAACTAAAGACATTAAGGAGATAGGATTTTCTTAATCAAACAGAAATGTTAAAATCACGTCTCACTGTCTGGTCAGTTTCACAAGCAAGGACCACACAAACAACAAGATACATTCAAATTATTTACTGAGAAAATGAATGATTGCAGATGAAGCGTGATCTTGTGAAGTTCTTGGGTCTGATGCTGTGGTGTGGGGAATCCGCCGTAGCACCTGGGCATGATGGACCCCCCTGACAGGCCCTAGGAAAGAGAGGAGAAAAGGTGAAAGAAACGGGGTGGGTGGGAAGGGCGTGCGGAATACGAGCGCAAAAGGAACCACGGGGTTAGGAGGGTATTTATAGGACTGTCGGAAGTGGTGTGGTTGAGATGTGGTCCGGCTCCTGAAATTACGCTTTACGCTCCAATTCACTAGCACGGACCACACCATCGACAAGATACGTTTGACAAAATGAATGATTGCAGATGAAGCGTGATCTTGTGAAGTTCTTGGGCATGATGGACCCCCAAACCGCTTCTGGTTACTTGGAATGAGACAGTGTGGATCTGAAGACTTGAGTTCCGATCAGATTCAGTGATGATCAGGGATGCTATGCAGAGAGCCAAAGCGACCACTCAGGTTCTGAAGGAGTGACTGGAGTAGCAGACAAGACGAATGCTGGACAAGGAGATTATGTGCATGTGATTGTGCGGACTTGGAAGGAGTGGGCGTAGGTTAGACTTTGAAGAGAAGACAAATATAAACTGACCAGATTAACAGTTTGGTATGATGGCACTTAAACTACTTTGGAGTCATCTGGCAATTAAGATAGGTAAGAAAGCATGTCTAAGTGGGTCTATGTGAAGGGTAGAAACCCGAGGACAGAAGTTAAATGACTTAGGGAACCAAATTATGACCGTGTTGGAGCGACTTAGAGTGTATCCAATGGATCAACATACATAAACTGGGTCTGCAGGGATTTCAAGCAGCTCTTGAATAAAAACACTAAGAAGTGAAGTAAACAGATTGAGGCTGCTAATAACTGTTAATGCTGCTAAGTTAACTAGACTGTGTGCATGACAGTCAGGGTTAGAGACCAAATGACAGAAGGGCGGAAAGTGATGTTGGACTGAAAATAGCAGCTGTTGATGATGACGACAGGGAGTATGGGTAAGGTTTTATAGTGTGGATCTTAGAAGAGAACGGATGAGAAACAGAAAGAACCACAGTGTTAGAATGATCGGGACATAGTATGTTCTGATCGTATTAGTGTATGAGTGTGACAGAGTGCGGTGTTAGACGTGGGTGGACAATGTGGACAGGCATTGTAACGACTTGTAGATTAGTGTTTGAGGACAGACTTGCCGAAGTGTTTGTGACAGAATAGCTGGAATACAGAATAGCTGGGGCAGATTTCGAAAGCTGGGAAGCAACTTGGCTTTTACTTGTGAAATGTTAGGAACCCCCAAAATGCTGTGTGAATGCTGAGTAACACTAGCATCTTGGTGCGGGAAACAATGTTAGAGGAACCTGCTATGGATGTTTGAAGCAAACGGCTGTGGGCACTGGCATCCCAGTGCCAGGAGCCCAGGCTACCCGCTGCGGTTGTTTGAAGCGGACGCCCCCTGCTGCTGTCGTTGCTGCAGGTGGGCAGCAGGTGCCGCTGCCATCCCGGTGCCAGGCGCCCCCGCCGCAGTGAGCTACTGTGGTTGCTGCAAGTGGGCAGCAGGTGGCGCTGGCATCCCGGTGCCAGGCACCTATGTTTATTGCCTTAGGTTGCAATTACTGTGTCTGACATGGCTTTGAATTTAGAATGGTTGCTTACTCTGAAGTGAAGCGAGTGGCACGGTCGGTTCAGTTGTTCTGAATGAGTTAGCGGTTTAGCATGTTATGGTGCTGAGAGACAGGTTAGCTGTTCAGGCTGACTGACGCTTGATCCTAAATGAATTAAAAGGTTGTGTATGTGTTGCTGTGTCAGCTGTGGCTTCTTTATGAATCTATGTTGACCGCGTGATCCTGATCCGGTTAAGTTAGTATGAAGAAACCTAATCGGGGCTAGTTGGCCTCTTGATGAAGTGAATTAGGTCTTAAACTGCGCAGGGATGCGTGGTGACGTCACTCGTACGCGTGCACGTGAGTGCGCGTGTACATGCAAGAGGGCTTGTTGCCAGCTAGTTCGGATATAGGTGCGTGGTGACGTCATGTGCTTGTGGACGTACTCTTGGTAGAAAGTGATTTGACCCTTAATGACGGGGACTGCGTGAATTGGCAGAGGGAACCTGTGAAGAAACCTGAAACTTGAATGACTTGACATTGACAGCTAAAGAATACGTGATGACGTCATGCATGAGCGTTAGTACCTGCGTACATGATGGGTGAGAGGTGGTGCCTTTGATAGCAAATGCGCGGCGACGTCACCGGGAACGTGAATTGTTGGCGGAACTGAGACCGTGACACGCTGAGCGTTACAATAAGTTTCGATTTATCCCTTATGGTAAACAATTTCTGTAACACGTGATTTGTAAAAATACTTCTCTGTTAGACATGGCGAAGGCTGGCCGTCGGAGGACCTAACGGAAGCGCAGTGCCGCTGCCACCGGTTGACGTTGTGCTGTGGGGTCGGTAGTTGGGACATGTTGATGAGCGATGAACCGGCTGGATGCGGCCCGTCAAACAGACTGAGCGGAGGCTCGCTGGACTGACTCCCTTCTTGATCAGCTTTGGATCACGGGAAGAGGCGCCTCGTGGACGGAGGCCGTGGAGAGGTTTTCAGCTTCTGATGCTGGATCTGCTGGCGTGTGTCGATGGAAACTTTAGCAGCGGTCGTCCTGGTTACTGACTCTCCTCCGATGGAAAGTGAGGCGAAGTGCATGTTCACAGTAAGGTGAGTGAATGAATTAAAGTTACTCGTAGACGGGTGGTGGCGCGCTTTCCTGAGTGTGCCCGAGGTGGTGTGGCGTGTTTCCGAGACACGCGCGGAATATGAGCGCAAAGGGAACCACGGGGTTAGGAGGTATTTATGGACTGTCGGAAGTGGTGCTGTTGAGGTGTGGCTCCTGAAACTCTGCTTTAAGCTCCAAAATAAATAAGCACATACAAATAACAATATGTCAGTAATCTTCAGACATTATTACAAAGGAATCCTGCACAAATTCTTCTACCCTATGTGTCGGTGTATGTGTGTGTGTGTATGGGCGGTTTTAACAGTTTACCTTGTATTGTATATTAAAACATATGTTTTATATAGTTGAGTAGCTGACCTATATAAAAATAATTGTGTTTCTATAGGCACAGCTTTCTCTCAGTTTGACTACTTTTTGATCTAGATGATGATTTAGAGGACAGAAATAAAATGACGCAGCCAGTGCTTTCTGGGTAAATATCAGGGTATGTCTTGAAATTGCAAGTATGTAAAACTAATATAAGTGTCTAAGGATTATTCACCAGGAATTATATGTTGAGACGTGCAGACCAAACCCAGAAACAAACCTACAGCATGACAATAAAAGAAAAAAAGGAAAAGATCCAGTCTGATGGTTGGCTCTTGACAGTACGCATTCTATTCATCCATCCAATCCCAGAACCTGAGTCCCAGTTACTCTACACGTCTGCTGTAAAATCAGCCATGGTCGAAGGGAAGCAGAGAGGGAGTGATCCAGATCTGGTGTGAGAGTGGTCAGACTCGGCTCCAACCTGCTGTCCAGCTGGGTTCACTGCCAGTCTTAAGCTCCAGCTTGAGTCTTTGCCCGGTGTCATGGCCTCACACCAATCTGACCTCAGTGTCCAATTTTTGTCTGCAAACATGTAATAATAAAAATCATAATGATAGTTTGTGAGGTGCTACATGGTGTGGCTGGACAGGGTCGACAAATGAAAGTCACGTGAAAGGGCAAATATAGCATTGTTAATCATACCAGCACAGCACGGGGCAAATGCATGATATATATGCTCTCATGATGTATGGCTCTCCCACTGCGTTTGTTAAGGAGAACAGTGGAAACAATGGAGCAACAAGGGTCTGCTCTCAGAGTGGGCTGTACAATCCTCCTCCAGCCAGTCTCAGATTTGGATTACTACTCACTCACTGAAATAAAAAAACTGTGCCACTTATCAGACCTACACACAAAACATGAAGGTCTGGATTCTGAAAAAGGAAACATTTGTTACAGAGAAAATATTCTGCTAAATGTGCTGCTAACACAGAAAGGACCCGTTTTTTGGCATCTAGTGTAAAGGAGGAAAAACAATGGCCATAAAACTGAGGACCCATGGTGTCTGTAGATATACAAAGGCTCATTCTAACAAAATCATAATTATTATTTTTAGGTTTATTATAAATATATATATTTATTTGATTCTAATATCTTTATGTCCTTATATCTAAAATGAATTTGATGATCAAATCATGTGTTGTCCTTGCTCTGCTTCTTTACATATCATATGTCAGCAAAATATCTATAATATAATATAAAATAATATTTAAAATAATATAAAATGAATTCAAACATCTCACTTTTTCAGTAAGGATGCCTTTTCAAAATGAAATCCCATCCTGACCATCTCCCTACAACTACAGATCCCAGAAATCCTTGCCAGGGCTTAATCTGGTCATATGACCAGGCAGCAGGAGCAGGTGGTTCGTGGTCATATGATGTTGTTAGCCGAGGCTGAGGAGCAGCAGCATCTGAGCTAAAGCACAGCCCACATCACTCCCTACGTTGAAAGGTAAAGCTGGAGGAATCTCTCCTTTTCACCCTGTGTTTTTCTGCCTTTAGTGACGGATGCTGCAGCCTCACACAGAAACAGAGGAGAAGCAGGAGGAGGAGGAAAAGGAGTGGTGGGGAGGAGATGGAAGGCAAGGATGAGGGGGATGGGAGGCCATCAGGGATGCCTCTCCGTTGCTTTCTGTAGACAACAAGGAAGCAATGATGTTTGTAATGTGTAGATCTCTGTACTGTAAACATGTGCCCGAGGTTGTGCGTGAGGAGAGTGTGTTTGGATGGATGTTATGTAGTTGGAGGTATGCATAGATAGATAGATAGATAGATAGATAGATAGATAGATAGATAGATGTGTGTGTTACAGCCTCTTTTAATATAAGAGCTGTTTGTTGTTTTTCTGGCAGGAGGCCAAACACTGGATGATTCCTGTTTTCCATTTCCGTCCCATTCTTTCCATCCACTCAAATCTCAGTAGGGTTATGCTTTTAGCAGCGTATTTCTAATGTAAGTTTAATATCTTTTGTATGATTTACAAAGGTTAAAAAAATGGCAGGCCTTTTATGGATGTAAACATGTCAGTAAAGTGAGGGCCCATCGGGAGCTCGGTTGGGTGCGTGATTGATGCAAAACAAACATATGAAAAGTCTTCAGCTCGGCACGCCCAAGAAATGTGATGTGCTGCTGGATGTTTTCATGTGACGACAACAAGTGAGGGGCACAAACTGCTGCCTAACATAATTCATGCAAAAACGTTTTGTTGTTGTCATTGTCTTGGTTTTGTTACACGATAAGATTATGTGATTGTGCTGCGTTTCCAACCACTTGACACAACAGAAGTTCTCCAGGCCTCTAGGGGGAGCGCTAAGTCAAACAGCTTGATATTTAACCAAAGAGAGCAACGTTTACCCTGCCACCTCACCTTTTCCTCATCTATATTTCTCTTTGAGCACATCTATTGCTCTCTTCACCTCTCCTCATCACTTTCCTATTTTAACATGTCTTTGTTCCTGTCCCTTGTCTTCACATTTTCATACATTATTTCCATCACTTTTCTCTTCCCCATTTTGTTGACTGTTGGATGTGCACCATTGTTTTCCTGCTCCATTTCCTTTCAGGGTTTTGGATCATTTCTAGTTGGCCACAGTAGAGTCTGGCCTCATTACATGAACCTATAAGAGTTAGATAAGAAGATGAGTGTTATTAACATCAACTGAGCTCCATATTTTTGGACATGTCTGAAATGAATTCCTACTCTGCTGCGTGTGAGCCAGAGTATATGTAACAGGATGCTGAATGGTGGGCGTTGACGTTGCACTGTATGATTCATTGCTCATCAAGCCCAACTGGACAGCCATTTTCAGACTCTAGTTGTTATTTAATTATCTGATGTTGGTCATGATTATTCAGTGATGACTCAGTGTATCACAAAACGGATGCATGAGTTTTTATTCTAGAACAACCATGGGAGTTCTGGAGTTTGAGGATAGTGTGTATTCATCTCATTATTCGTTTAATGCCATCTAAGAAAGGCAATTTAAAAATAAGTAACATGCACTATATGGCCAAAAGTCAGACACCCAGTCAGCGCTCCCCCTAGAGGCCTAGAGAACTTCTGTTGTGTCAGGTGGTTGGAAATGCAGCATAATCACACCTAGATGAGCTTGTTGGACACTCCATTCTAAAACCACAAGCATTAATAAGGAATTGGACCCCCCTTTAGGGCTTCCACCTGCCACTCTTCAGGGAAGGCTTTCCATAATATATTGCACGTGTGTGCCTATTTGTGCCCTTTCAGCCAAAAGAGCATTTGTGAGGTCAGGCACTAATGTTGGATGAAAAGGCCTGGCTCACAATCAGTCTTCCCAAAGGTGTTCAGTGGGTTTGATGTCAGGGCTCAGTGCAGCCAGTAGGCACTCTGCCGTTCGGTAGGTAAGAGTCATGGCATGTGGCAAACCCAGATTTGTCCATCAGACTGTCAGTGAAGCCTGATCCATCACTTTAAAAGAAAACATATTAACACTGGTTTAGCACACTTCAGTGCTTTTGTCTTTGCTCTGTGATTTTTGTGGTTTAGTACTTTGTGGCACTTTGTGTTGCTTTTAGGCACTGGGTATAGACAGCTCCAACCATCTGCTGTTTTATTGCTATTTATCTTGAGTAAATTATATCACATCCAGGTTTTTATATTGTACATGAGGTTGACAAGGAACTGTGGAGAGAACTGAGTTGATTGTTGAGCCAACCAAGGTGGAACATTTAGGTAGCAAAAAGCATTGTGACTGTCTAATGTGTAGATCTTGAGAAAGTCTGTGTTGCTTTTTCAGCTGAAACTTCACTGTTTTTAGTTGAGCTCCAGAGCTATCATCACCAAACGGCAGACAGACAGACACAATATTTACCAGCTCCGGAGACATGTATTTTGACATGTTGAAGAGTGAATAGTGGACGAAAAACACACCTCGTAATAAGACTAATGTTGCTCTGTAACTGATGAATGTGTAAACAATGTTAGTTATGTTGTTGAAAAAAAATGCCAGTGTCTCTCCATCTAGCATTAGAAAGGCCTACTATTCTAGGCCTACCTAGCGCAGTTTTAGTCTACGCTAGGTAGGGTAGCGTAGACTAAAACTTCAAAATAACACAAAGGATGAATGCCAAAACCTGATATCAGACTGCTATTTGCAGCTTGGAAGGAACCGGCTAAAAAAGACTACAGCCAGTGAGGCCTGTAGCTAGTGTGAAAAAGTGCAGAACTGGCTGTCTGGATATTCTTAGGATCATGAATGCGTTGGCATATGTTGCACATTTTGAACTACGAACATGGAAGTGCCCTTTGCTCTGTTTATATTGCCTTGCTCAAACCATCACGTGCATCTTTAACCTGAAACAGTAGGGCTTTGTTAACCTTCTATGACTTCTGACCTTGTTTTTTGGGTCGCCATATTCTCATTTTTTACAGCACTCTTTATATGTTTGGTCTAATGTTAAGTGTGCAGTATTGAAATCACCACACGGGACATGCCTTGACCCTCGGCTGTGTCAGCATGACATGAGATCCACGGCCTCTGTCACATTTGTGAATAATGTTTACGTATGGCTCACATTCAGAACCGCCATCTGCTGTGGTGTTTGTACAAATACATGATCATCCGTTGGCAGACAGTGACAGTCACACTGTGTCCATAATTTGCTTTTGCTTGGTTTTGTGTGACTATTTCAGCAGTGATGACACTGACAACAACTTCACCATCCAGCAGCCACCATACAGGCAACAGTAAACACTCTCCCGCCGACAATATATTTCTCTACAGCATGTACTTTGCTACAGGGAGATGGAATAAACATGTCACATTGCTCTGAGCTGTCATTCACTCAAGTTTATCAGAATGTCTAAGTCACTCTATGCTGACAGACTCTATGTTGAAGCGGAAGCCACTTCTCAATACTGAGAAATTCTAGAGAGGCTACATGATTCATTTACAATTGACAAACTAAATGGACTGGACACTGGTGATCATCTGTGATCATCTATCTGTTGAATGTGCATATTCTCTAACATCTACGGTCAGCACTTAGAATCTTAATGACCAATGAAAAGTGTTGTGTTACACTGGACAGGAGGAGAGCTTTGGATACATTTTGGATAAACATTTTAACTTTGATTGAGCTCTGTAATCAAGCTCTGAACTGAATCAGACTTATAATGACCATCTGACGCGTCATGATGCTCAAATCTAGAATATTAAAATAGCTTTGGTTAGTCCAGTGTTCTCTGTGGAAACATGCAGGACAGCCTTGATTTTGAAACAAAACAGTTTATAAGAAGAAAAGTGAAAATCCACTTTCACTCACAATATGTACAAAATATGAAATGGTTTATTGATGACTGTGCAAACATAGATTTTAATTTCTGGTGTAAATGTGTCTCACTGCAGTGTTCTTTCTTTTTTATTTCTTTCTTTTTTTCAGCCTCTGCTATTTCAGCACGTATGTGCAAAAATCTGCCAATTATCTGCAGAAACAAAAACGAAAAAGTGTTGTGAGTGTGTGGGAGATTATCTCTGATACTTTTAACACGAGAACATTGTTGACTGAATTAGTTGCTCTGATTTTATGAACTGAATAAATTCACTGAGCGCTATTCATGCTTACTGGAGCGTGGACATATTTTGCACTCCGTGAGTTTTCCTCTAAGTCTTTAGGCCAAAATATCTTGGGCAGGTTTCTGGATGCTAGATTTCAAGAAATGTCCTGATCAAAACACATTTCCTGCAGGTACTCCAGGAACAGTAAACCCATCATTATGTTATTTGCTATGTACAGCAATATTATTTTGATAAACATAGTAGCCTCTTGCAGGGCTTTACACCTTCAATCTAGCTATCACATAAACTATGCTATGGGAATGAAAACATTAGAAAAGGAGTATTGTAGCTCACCTAATAGCTAAACTAAGTGACTTGAATACTGGATGGAAACTGAGGCCCTTTAGTGAGGACAGTGAGGAAAGCCAAGGAGTCTTTTTCTGGATTTAATTTGCGAATTCAGGGAGACAAGAGGCCTTGCCGTCAGAGATAACAAGGCCGGAGCTCTGTGATGTGTGAATATTGGCCGGACAGAGCTTTAGACATCATTAGAATAAGCAGTCCTGATGTGGACAGAAATGCTCGGAAATACAGGGGAGGCCTACTGATGGCTGATAGTACACTAATTAAGATGCTGCTGGTGCACTGTTCTCTGTTCTTTTTTGACAATGCAGATGCACGGTGATCCAGCCCCCTGCCTTGGAGTTTTGTTTTAATATGCTTCTGTTCATGTTTAATCCTAATATACCCATTAGACTTCATTCATCTTCAGTTCTTTATTCATTAGACTCCCATTTGTTCCTCTGTGGGTTGTGGGTTGAGCTTTGTTGCGGTGCTGCGATGTCAGACAGTTTTGCTTGAGCAACTTTGTTTAAAAAAAAAAAAAAAAAACTTCTTTAGGTTTCAGCTGTGCATTTGTGTGTTCTCAATTTTGCTGATGCAAAACAGTCGAACATTTGGGAACAGTTCAGCTGCAGCTCATTTCTGCTGGAGAGCATTCAGCATGTTTGGGGTTTTATCGTATTCTGCTACTCATCTTGCTGTCTGGCGGATTGGAAACCCCATTGATCATATCAGATTGGTTAAGTAATTGATTGTTACTGGTTATTAACCTCCCAGAACTTTGGACCTGCTTGCCAGCCACTGAGAACAGCCTGTAATCAGTCACAAATGGCAGCCGCTAATGAAATTAGTTCCTGGTTCTGCCTCACAACTTTGTTTGTTCCACAAAGTATTGGCAAGGGCATAGAGATGCCATGGTTTACTCTCCCCAGAGAATGGAGTGATGGAACAACAGAATGCAGATAATGAGCTGCTGTGTCTGTGTTGTCTCTTTGTAATTACTCATGTGTCTGACCAAAAGATAAAGATGAGAACATGAAAAGTTCCACTTGCAATGCTTTGTGTAATGTCCACAGTGCCACAGCAGACACGAGGGCTGAACGCTGTTGGAACAGTGCTGACACTCAGTTTGGTCTCACTGTCATTCTCCATGTTATTTTTGTCACCATCTTTCGTATCTGATGTTGTTGCATCTTTGTCACTTAATTAAGTTTTGTTTGTTGGTAGAACTTCCTTCCTCTTCAAGCATATGGCATTTTTTATAAATGTACTTGTGTGCTGTTTTAGAGGGCGTTGGGAAAAATGCTGTTGGGCCTCACACAAACTTGTGAATATGCATCATCAGAAGAGGATATAAGCTAAAATAATGAATGTCCTACACTGAGACAGTGTCCCTCCGAGTTGTAAAGCGTGGGTATTTTTTGACCATCAGTATTATTTTTACCTCTGTATGTCCAGTTCAGATCTAAGACAGGGACGTGTTTGCTTAGCTTAGCACTGACTGGAAGCAGGTGGAGCTGCTTTTCTAGTTTTGTCAGATGTTAAAAAGGAAAAGTATAATAAAAACAAAAACAATAAAAGCTCATGATTTATGTATTATCTCTTGTTAAAACATCATTGAGTAAAAAACATTGTTTGGGTTCTTGTGATGTGATCTGTATTTGTTGTGCCAAAACTTTCAATTAGTTACACACACACACACACACACACACACACACACACACACACACACACAAATCTGAATGCAGATTATAAATAGATTATAATTCCCAAAACACTGGACTGCTCCTTTAAAACTTACAAATGCTGCTAATTATCATTCAAACTAATGCAACTACCACACTGAGCTGCCTTTGTAATCCTGAAAGAACTTCTCTTTCATGTGTACTTTCCACCACGCCTGCATGTACCTCATCCACTTCGCTCTGCGGGGCCAATTGGATTGCAATATAATCAATCATGTTTGCTTTCAAAGTATTCCACAGATTAGCCTGCACTTATCTGCCAAAGCAGCGCAATTGTTTCCCAAAGCATGACCAGATGACTGCTCGGCATTGTGTTTGGAAATGCCTCTGATTATCTTGTCATAACCAGAGAGTGAAATCCATTCACTCAAGAGTCAGCTTTTGTGGAGGCTTGACTGAGACTCATCTTATCATCTAGTACCAACAATTCAGCTTCATGACATGTGAAATCTGAATATTAAGGAATATTAAGAGAAAGTGATGGCAGTTACCACACTGCATTGCATTACCAGTGTGTGTTAGGCTGATAAAATAATACCCGACAGTGGCTTTGGAATGCCTCGCATGTGGTGATTCAGAGCTTCAAGAGGTTTGAATGCGTGTGTATGTCTGTGTTTGTGCACGCTGAGGTCTCTTCCCAACAATTGGGATTGTGTAGTCATGGTGACGGCTGTGAGGGACTGTGAGAAAGCAATCTCCAGGAAGTCATAGCCGCGGGGTGAAGCATATGTGGCATGAGGATGGCACCAGAAGGCCGCGTCGTGGATGTCCAGTTGGCCATCTGTTGTGGTCCTGCAGCCAGGGCCAGGAAGCCCCCCAGAAACCACACAGGAAGAAACGGCATTTTCGAAATGCCAAGGCCCGGGACAGCGCTCGTTTTCCCCCGGGGAGATCCTCGGCACATCCCAGACACTGAGCTTCAGACGCTCTCAGCAGGTCTTCCAGAAAACATCCTCAACTGGAGCGATGACTCCGTGCGGTGCATTTGTTGGTGTGACTGCTAGAGTGGAAGCGGCCACAGCATGGCTCACTCATCGGCCAAAGATCATTACTCTTCCTCATCTTGGGCCAAGTCCTCAGGCTTCTCCACTCCGCTCCAAACAGGGAGCCCATTACCAGACTGCGTCACTGGAGGCCTGTCCACAAGGCCTGAGGAGACCTATTGGCATTCCACTGCTGGTGTCATGGTACTATTAGGGACATATCTGTACTTGTGTTACCTCCAGTAGTCTGGAATAAATGAAACCGAAAGTTCAGTGTTGGCTTACCTGTGATATACAAGTGGTGACATGTTACAGGGTCAGAGGTTGTGTTTGAGTTTGATGGGATCAAACAGTTACACATGCAGCAGGACACACTCAGTTTTCCATCATATAGGGCGAAATGCATTTGTGGTATTAACTGGGGAAAGTGGGACTGTTTGGCTTTAGCTTTTTGTGTCAACTTCTGACGAGCTGTTGTTTAAACAACGAGCTGAAATATTATTCATGAACACAGGAGATGAAATATCGTATAACGTCTAGGTTTATATAGATTTAACCATAGAGATGTGGTTTTAGTGATGGTAGTCAGTTCATTACTTTGTTCTGGAATGAAATATCAACAATTGCATATTTGTGTTTGATGAATCTTGCTGAGCCCTGAGACTTGGTTTGGGGAACTGGAGGATAGTCAGTCCATGGAGTGTGGATGTAGCTGGCAAGCTACACCGCCTACACTGGAGAGGTGGCACTTCACCTCCTTCTCTTGAGCAACCAAACTCCTAATTACTCTCAGGGTGCCACTACATGGCAGCTCATCACTCCACCTTCTACCACATTTGCATGTCCATGATAAATTTGTGTGCAAAGGGCTGTGTTCCAGGTGTAAAACCTGAGTGAAACAAGAATGTCCACATTGAGGGATTAATCTGCATTTTCTATCTGATAAAGTGGTGCAAAATTTGGCCCTTAATTAATTCTGGTCTCGAAGATCATTTGTGATAACTTTGATGATCCTCTTACTTTCAATCTGGTTCAACAGTTCAGAATTTCTTTATTTTTTGGCAAAAAGTCTGAAAACTAATGATTTCCCGAGGAGGCTCAACTGTCAAAAACATTCCTGCCGAACATTAGCATGGTAGCATTTGTCATTGTGACCACGTTAGCATTACGTAACACTGTGCCAAAGTAAGCTTCACTTGCAATTTTATTTCAACACTTTGTTTAACGCTAGCTTACATTTCTTGATCAATAGCCCACCTTCAAATGGTACCTTTCTGCTGAAGGAGCAGTGCACTGAATTGAATGTCAGACTCAGTTTACATGGTGGAGAATTACAGTCTGTGAAAACAGTAATTAATTCTGCCACTTTGGCATAACTAATGAGTGGGTGTGGCTTTCCCGATGATATAATCACAGTGTAAACATTTGAGCACAGCAGTATTTCCCTCAGACCTGTAAAGTGTTGCTTTTATTCAGGACGATCGGTGTGTATTTGGAACAGTTTTTTTAGGATGGTAATATCTCAGCTCTGAAAACATGGCCTTTAAGGAAGAAGAGCAGACTTGTCCAGCAGCAGTTGTTGTAACATGGCTTCATATCCTCTGTGTGACGTCTTTGTGCTTCTGTTGAACCAAAAATATGTCCCTCTGACATATGAGCTGTGTTATTATACTTCTGCCTTAACTAATCCGACATCCGCCTCCTGGTTATTTTCTTATTTGCTTTCTTCTTTTCTCTTTTGCCATTCTAAAAATACAATCAGCTGAGATAGCTGTTGAGAAGCCTGACTTTAGATATTACTGTAGGTATGTGGATGCGTGTTACAAAACCCCGAGGTAACATAATAGCTACTTTTTTCAAAGGTCAGATGAAAAGGAGGCCAGAAAAAGGCTGCTGCATGCTCGGCTGTCCTTTAGAGAAAGGCCACAGCCAGATTGGGAGCGAGAGGGAGAGAGGATGAAGAAAAGGAGAGCAGAACAGTTCTTATGCACAGATTAGTGAGAGGAGTTTGTGGAATAATGAACAGTTTCCCCTTAGGACCATCACCTGCTCCAAGCCGCCTTCCTATGCATGCGAGGCAGCTTCGTACTGCAGAAAACTCTCATCCTGCCATTGACAATCCAATCAAATAAGTGCAGAGAGGACAACCTTTTTGGTCCTTTCAAACAAATGAAAGAAGCGTGGTGTTTTAGCCCTCTGACTCAAGGTCACCTTCCACTAAAGCATTCCTGTCTCACTGTGGGCCATCTCGACTCCCCTTCTGTAAAGTGTTATTGATAATTACCCAGCTGAACTGTATGTGTTGTGCCCAGACGCCTCACTGATAAAGATACAGCTGGTTCCTTTCAGACAGAACAACAACTTATGGATTGTTGCAGTGACCTGAAGCTGGAATAACAAGTCCAGTTTTATGCAGTTTAATTCTGAATGAATGAAATTATAGTTTTTCAGTCATTTTTGTAGAAACCAAGATCATGTGACTGCATTGTCAAGTCTGTAAGTCTGACGGAAACACAAGCAGTCAGACAGGTTGTTAATGAATCCCCAAACTTATTTCAAAGAGAAAACAAAGGAAATATTACAATTATCACTCAAACTTCACGTTCACAATGACATCCCATCCCATCCAAATTTCTCTGTCACCACATACATATATAGACATACATATCAATGACCAAATTTCAAACTACTTAAAGGTGATATTTTTGTTGAAATCCAAACTCCATCGTTGGTTTGATTTTGATAATGAAAGAACCATCAGTCTTCTTCGAAAATCATAAATTTGCTCCCTCAGACAACATGAGTTGTTTGTTCTACTGTAGGCATTCTTCTGTTACCGTTCCAGCCTGATCCGTGCGTGATCATTGGGCATTGTCATGTTTTGCAGATGGAATTGATCTCTTTTATTTATTTTTTGCCCTGAGATTTCTTATATTTCATTACCTCTGCAGTTACTGTAATTGAAGATTCCAGACATTGTCCATCCATACACAAATAAAACAGACAGTTTTCTAATAAAAGTTCATACAATTTGACTTTCTGAATTCTTTAAAGTGATATTGCTTTAATCTTTGGCTGCTCCGACCATCTCTGTCGCTCTTGAGCCTCCGGCAATCATAGGACTGTCAGACAAAATGAATATTGTCTTTTCTTTTTCCATCATCTTTTCTCCATCATCACCTTTCTCTTTTTGAACAATGGAAGATTTATTTTTTTTCCAAAACAATTTTGCTTCTTTTAGCGCCACAGCAAAGGCAATTTCTCTCTCTCTCTCTCTCTCTCTCTCTCTCTCTCTCTCTCTCTCTCTCTAAATAATAATACTGAATATGAGTGTTTCATTAAAGTACCACAGAAAACCATATAGGGTTTCAGTCCCAGGAATTAGCACATCTGAAGTGAACACAGCCATTATAAATGGTATTATGGTAATCAACAGTGTGAATGCACTCATGGTCTCAAAATAGCAAGTGTAAGTATGGACATATGTGAATTGAGACACATCAAAGGCCAGCAGGGCTCAGGGTAATCATAGCCGATACTGGGGCAGTAGGGGTACGTGTATTCACCCCAAGCTATTCGGCAAAGGGTGTTTGGTTAAGTGAGTGAAGAGACTGGCGTAGCTGCTGTCAGAACTGGAGAGTATTTCTTCATTGTGAGAAGTGCAAATAATGACAATGAAGGTTTCCCTTGACGGAAAAGAGCGTTTTCCTCTTCTCTCAACTAGCTTTGGTAACAGTTTTACTCCTGGTTGCTATATCTGATTGCTGAACATTTGAACGTCTCCCCCGATAGACAAATCCTTCTTCCAATCCCCTTCCTGGAATTCCTTTAAAGTGCCTGATCTTTCCAGTTGTTTCCAGTATGGTTTCCCACATGATTCTGTGCAAGTAGTAAGTAGAGGAAATGCACTTAGTTACATTCCAGCACCACTAATGTTTGTTCACACATGAACACCTTTACACAGAGCGGTTCTATATTGCCACAAACTACACACTACATTTTATTTTTTATTTTTTTAGTTTAGTATATATATAGTTTTTACATTTGGACTTTTTTGGATATTCTAGCTCAGGTGTCTTTTTTTTTAAACCTGTAAACAGTTCAAATTCATGGTGGGTCAATATCTTCAAATAGATATGTTTTTAACTTGACCAACTTTCATTTGAAACTGCAAATAAATGGGTCCAGAATTGATCCACTACCATCACGCAGAACAAAAGAGTCCATCTCCCCACAGTATACATTCGTGTCTAAAAAACAGTTGTTTAACCTAAGCAAAACCTCAACTCAAGCAATGGGGAAATTTCTGTGTTGATGTTGTGTTTTAAACACGTGTTATTGACCAGCTGTAGCAAAGGAATTCCTGCAGGAACACTTTCCTGTCAGTCACACCTGCTTGTGTTCTTTCCGATAGCTGGCACGTCTATCTCACTGCAAAAGCCAAGTCTGCCTCTCTCAGCGTCATCTCCTGTCAAAGGTGTCTCTTTCAGCTTATCAGCTCCCAGGCGGAGACGACCGTCTCCATGGTTTCCAAACCCAATTAAAGAGGTTGTTCCAATTAGAGAGCAGAGAGAGCGAGAGTGTGATAGGTAGGAGCACCCAGACCCTAGCCTCACCCAATAGGCTAGCAAACCTCCTCTAGTCCCTTAACTGTCAGAGCACCATACTTGTGTCTCTTAATTCATCGTGTCTAGACATCTACAGCAGACACTGCAGTATATTTCATTCTGCCCGCATGTTGGAGTTGCTGCCAAGTTGACATTCCAGAAATACAGACTGTGTCAGATGATGTGACAAAGCGGTTGTTAATGGGTGTACTATTGTGGCGCTGATGGCACAATAACGGATGGATTAATGAAATTCATATGCAATCAATATAACATCAGTAACAAATCCACACAGAGGCTCCCATCAATATGTGTGAGCTAATGAAAGTAGCTCCTCTCCTTACACAGCATTATGTATTGAGCCAGAGTGCTGCTAGTGTTTGCCTTCCTAAGGCCAGAGCTGTGACAGAGAACAAACACAGATAACACATGCTTTGTGTTCCATCAAAACCTTCCCTCTAACCGTTTGCTTTATCCCTGCCAATCCACACACGCTATTGAAGAAGAAAAGGCTCTGTCATAGATCAAAAGATCTTGTTTGTGAGACGTGTTCTGCAGGGTGAGGAAGATAAAGACAGTGTCAGGCTGAAAACTGCTTCACATTGTTGCTATATGTTACTATCAGCTAGTTTGCTTTGGAGCAGCGGCGGTGTCGTTACTTGTAATCAGCAGGAAACACGCAGACGTGCTGTGGCATCTTAAAGACGCCAAGCACCGACGCGACATTAACTGCACGTTTGTTAAAAACGGCAGTGAATGATGGCAGTGATGTGCTGTCAGAATCTGACTAACGTGGAAGTATGCAAAGTCCCCGCGCCGCACGTCAAGACATTGTGCTGCGTTCACGCGAAGACACAGAGGCAGGCGGTCTCTTGTCTGTCACAAGCGTGAAGTTTGCAGGCTTGTTTTTGTTGACCATGTAATTTACATACTCCACTCTGGGCAGTTATTGTGCCACCATACGCTGGCTTACTACAAAGTATTTCATTTCCATGATTCTCTATTTACGCTCGTCGTCTTTTCTATTCATGTCCCGGTAGCTTGTTCTGATTTGTTGACAATTGGCTTTATACCGTAGACAATGACTTTTCCTCCTCCGTTCTCTCTCTTTTTTTGACATACTTCAGTGGAGTAGAAAACAATTATGTGCCTCTGTTTCATAAGGGAATCAAAACAAGTTTGATTGATTGTGTCTAGGTTGACACTCGCACACAGCAGAGGACGATTGCATGAAGTTGAATGTTTGTTGACTTCTCTTTTCGTTGTGCCGCTGGGCACCCTCTAAGTCTTTTAGTCGGGGTCGGCAGTGCCTGGATGTTTTCTGAGGTTTAATTCAGAATGAGTGCAGCCCTTTCTGGACGTCCATTGCACTCCTGAGGGCGCTGATCTTTTCACTATAACATTTTATGACATCCATAATCATTTTATCATGTGTTATTATCATATGTTTAACTTTTAGTATCTTACATACTTTACTAGTCCACATTATGTCTCATATTGGTTTTAATCATGTTCAGGATGTGATAATAGGAGATAAATATGCTTTTATTGATCATCTGTGCAGGAGTGTCAGGGACGCATTTCTACACAGAGGTACTATATGTCCTCATTACTCATGGATGATGTACTTTTTATGATCTGTTATTATTTTATTATTATTATATAATTCTTCCTCCATTAAACTTACAATACACAATTAAGAGCTGCATGAAAATTAGTTGATGCAATTGAGATGCTGAATTAAGAAAACACAACTTCCTGGTCATGTGTTCTAGTTAGCAGTGTTTGTAAAAGGAAACCTGTTTTATCGTACGTGCAGGTTGGTTTTATTTTTACAACTTAATTAGAAAATTCTTCGATCTAAATCATTATTGAGTAATATACTTTTCCAGTATTTAATAATCATCTTGTTTGAGTATCATTCCAGATCATAGTTCAGAGCTACATGACGGGTCATGTGTAATGGCAAAGTGACCTTTGGATGACCTCTCCAACATGATAACGTAAACTTATTTTCCTTGAGGGTCACATCAGAAACCAAAACACCATCATTTATTGCCTCATCTTGCAAACTAGGTGACTGTGGAAGCTTGGTAACTTTGACCATATATAGGTTCAACAGCGAACTGTGCTCTTAATTACTATTACTATTATTATTACTATTGCCACAAAACAATGTTTCAAACTCTGATTTAAGCCTGGTAAACATGAAGGTTCCTGGTCTGAACCTTTGGCTGGGGCCTTTCTGTCTGGAGATCACGTGTTCTTTCCATGTCTGCGTGGATTCTCAGGATACACCAGCTTCCTCCCACAGCCTAAAGACATGATCTTAATAGGGTTAATTGGTGACTCTAAATTGACTGTAGGTGTTTGTCTATATGGGAACTTGTCCAGGGTGTACCCCATCTCTCGCCTTCAGTCAGCTGGATAGGCTCCCACCAGCGACTGACGAGGATAAGTGGTTACAGAAAATGGGAGAAAATGGGAAAATGGTTAAGGCGTGTTGGGGTGAGGCAGCTTACTGACCTGGTTAGTGTCAGGGTAGGCTTGTGGTTAATTTCAGTTGTGTGGTAGGATACACTACACCAGTCTGCCATCCTGACCTCCAAATGCTTACTTCTTTTTTATTATTTTCAGCGCAGAAAAAAATTGAACTAAATGAACTCTCCTCCTGAGACATCAAGGTGGCTTGTGAGTCATACAACGGCCCTGAAAGCTCAATGCACTGCATCTTAAGAAAACATGCAAATAGACTGAACACGAGGAAATGAAGAAAACATCATTCTCATTTTTCTTTTTTCTTTTTTTTATATAAAAGTGAAAAAACACAACCAAACCAGAAAGCTGCAGTGCGCTGAGCTTCCAGCGCCACCATAGGATCCACTGAATGCGACGGTTCCATCCATTTATTGATCTCAGTCTGAACTTTCACTGTTATTAATGCTGCCCTGCGGAGGTGCCGCTGTGATGTGGAGCCCACAGAGGTGTTTTTATTTGAACCGTCTCAGAATTGTTTGGAAATCAGGATCAATTTCATAAACTAAAGTGAGCATCATTCAGACTCCTGCAGCATATTTTACTGTCTTGTTTTAAACAGTCTGCGTTATCCATGGGCCTCAGCGGTTCAATGAAAGCATTTCGAGTAGATCACACTGTCAAACCGAACCAACCAGAGGCAGTATTGCGTCCTCCTGGCAGACTGAGCTTCAGTCTGAAGAGTACATGTGATAGCTCAGCCTGGATGGCAGGTGCCACTGGAAGGTAAGCTGAGGCAGAGTTTAGTTATGGAATAGAATGGGGTGATTTATCTCAATAATGACTCCTTTTTGTGTGACAAGGCAATTTCGCTGCCCAGAGGTGTTTTTTTTTTCCCCTTCTCCTCCCCGGGCTGAAGGTTGTTTTCAAAGGGAGGCAGTGCTGATGGAATGGCCTCAGATCAGGCTGGAGACGAGAGGAGGAGGCTTTAGTAAACACATATGAGCAATCCTTAAGTTTGGCTGTGTCAGCTGAAGGGGGTGACAATAAAGAGAGGGGATGAAGCAGAGCTACTTTCCCACTGGAGAGAAACACACTGGTGCCGAGTTCATCATTCTTTCTTTCCTGAAGAGGTTTGTGTGGAGAGTTGAGCCTCAGAAACACACTGCCTTTTGATTTCCATCCTTCCCTTTGATGGTGTCATACAAATCTGCCATGTGGCTGCATGTCTGTATCTGAGTGTACACATCAAAAAGCTTGCAATCAGAACAGCAATAACTTGCTTCTCTCCATGGTATTGGTGCAACATCCTTTCACTTTAATCTCACTTTACAAGCAGGCATGTGGCCTATAAAATGTGGCTATAGGGCTTTAGAAATCAGGGTATTTGAGGACCTAATCTGCCCCTACTGCAGGATACTGTGAGAGTTATTTACATGCAGCAGGTAGTTTCAACTTCTAAAACCTTTACAAAGGATAGCTTAGTAGAATTTGGTACCAAGCTGTCTTTGGGCCAATTCTCTTCTTTTAGTTTATTTGTGGCTGACCTTTGTCTTTTCTTATAAATCTATTCTAATCTATCTAAGTTATCTCACTGTGAGCAAACAAGTACATTCTCAAACAATATTTAGAACCTGTTCCTAAGAAAACTGTCCAGTCTTTAGGATTAGGTGGCATCTAGCTGCAGATTGCAACCGCCTCCTCTCAGCTGTGATGCGTTGGCTACAACACGGTTGGCAGAGCTGACATCTTCACACAATCACAAATTAGATCAGTCAGAAACCATTAATAACAACATGTTTGGGGTTAACATGTTGAAATTAATTTGGCTGCTGTTTGTGCTGTCCACTTGGTGATAGTTAAAAATGTTGATAACCTATTAATATATATTTTTTCTCATAAATGTATAAATAAATCTAAGTCACACATCCTGCAGTTATAAATGTGTGTAATATAGTAAGTGAGTGGTCTAATGGTCCACTGGTCTACTGATGGATTACAGAAGCTAGCTACAGCAACTGTCCTGCACCAGTAAGTTATTACAATTCATCTGGAGGGGGTCAGAAATGTTTGAAATAAATTTCACTGAAATCCTCCTAACTTCTACAAGAACAGTCAGGTCCACCAAAGTCATTGGCTTTCGATACACTTTGCCAATCCATCTAATAAATGTTGAAATATTTCACTGCATGAGTGGAAAAAAAATGACATTTTAATGGTGCCAGACAGAAATATCTCAGCAACTACTGGATGGCTTACAACAATATTTGATACAATTCCAGTCGCCAAAGGAACAATCTGACAGACTTGTGATCCTCTGACTTTCTAGCATCCTCATCAAGTCAAAATACGTATTCATCCGACACTTACCTGCAACACATCTTTTTCTGTTAGCGCCAGTCAACAAATGTCAGCATGCTAACATGCTAAACATTAACATATTGCAACTACACAGCGTTTAGCATACTGATACTTGTTTTTTTTGCATGCATTTGCAAAAAAACACAGCAGACCCAATAATTTGGGGTTTTAAAGCTCAGCCCTGATTTGTTTGTATTGTTTGAGGAGTCTGTGTTGTTGGTTGCAGATTTCTTTGATTCTGTCCTCTTGACATGAGATGTGAGCTTCTTGGCTATTTCGCACTCGCAGGATCGTCCGGCCTGCCCGAGGCCACAGATAAACATTAGGTTTGAATGAGAGCCATTAGAGCACAGTGTGGAATATGGAATTATTCCAACAGACATTTCTGGGTTGGTAAATGAATCATATCTAACACATTTATATATCCATTAACCTGATAGAGTCACTTAATCGAATTGTGTGTGTGAAATAATCGGACAGGGAGCTTCCATTAGAGTTGGGAATCGGGATGTCTGAGCAGATTGGTCAAAAGAAGCCTGGCTGATTAGGGTCATTCCTGTCTTAAAGAAAGTACATCACACTGTTAATTCTGCTCATGCCTTACTGACTTGATTCCAGACCATGGACGGCAATGACACCACAGTGTAAGCCTCAGGTCACTCTTTTAATCAGTTGAAATGGTCAGTCTCATTCAAAGATGGCGATGGACCTCAGAGTTCCCTTTATGAGTGAACCCCTTTGGTAATCTGGATGTTCAGACTGATTTTCTCAGGAAGCCCTCGGTTTCATAACAATATTCTTTTGAAATATAGCATTAAATCAAACATTTAGCAGATTAAACACTATGAATAACCTAACTGAAGTCCTGTTGGTTTGGTCAGTGAATCAGGTAGGCTGTTAGCTCATCTGATGCACAAGAATAGACTTGTGAATTACATATGACCCACAGTAACAACCAGTCACGGTCAATCAGCGTGTGTTGTGGATTTAGTCAACATTGGATGGATTGAATGCCACTTCAGTATTGAGTAATTTGCAGCTGGCTCATAGACATAGAGCCGCAGAACCCAGTCTGTCACTCCTTAGCTGTCACTTAACATACAGATACCGAGAACGTTCAGTGTAAATGCCGTTGGAACAAATAGTTTGTGTGTCTGTGTACATCACCTGAAATACAAGCATGTCATCACCAATCCTGTTAAAGAAATGGTGTTTATATGCCAGAAGTCTGCAAAGCAAAGTATGTTTTAGAGAAATGCTGCAGCAGTTACATTTTTGTCAGCTCAATGACAATATTTAATGGAAACATATGCAAAGGCATTGTTCAGAATGCATCTGCAGACCATTCACTGTTGCTTTCATACAATATGTGCTTGTACCAACTGAAACACCATACCTGCGTTTTTTGTTTCTGTTCTGGCGTTCAAAGAACCAGAGTCCAGAAGTCCAGAGTCCACATAATAAAAATGATTATGTTGACGATTTAATATCAGTCAGGATTTTTTAGTCTGCGAGCAAAATGAGTGAAGCCAGAACATGTGGAATTTAATTTATCTATGTAATAATTATTACTGAGTAAATAATCAACTGCACAACTGACATTTTAATAAGGCTTCTTTTTAATGACAGGTTTATAATTATCATTTAAACATCTTGTGCATGCTCTCTGCATGATCAGATTCATAAGTAATATCTAATATTTAGAACACAGGAGGAATGTGTGTAAAATGAGACTTGTGAATTCATCTATTGCCCCAGTGCATTCTGGGATGGTTCCCGGTACACGTACTTCATGTAGCTGCAGTCACATGATCCACAGCACATTAGCTTGATAAGCATCAGCATGTTGGCCTGAATTCGTCCCGCCACATTTGAAGGGCTGGATTTGTCAACGTTCATGTTCTCATGAATTTAATCAAATGAAATCATGTTAAGCAACTCATGTTGGCTCAGCACTGATCATGTGATTGCAGTTTCATGAGGTAGGGGTGTTGGGAAGCCTCCCAGCAAGCACTGGGTCAGATTGATGGACAGAAGTCATTTTATTTGAGTGGATGCAGTTAGACCATGAGTGAAAGTGAAGATTTATTACACAGCCAGGTTTCAGTCGATTGCTGATGATAGAACACAGTCATGTTTAGATAATCAACATATCCTAATTTCAGTCTGTGAATGTAAATGTTACAGCTGACAAATGTTTCCATCAGTCTTTTAGAAAGTTTGAATTGTTGGACACATTTCAGTCCAGCTCTGTAGAACTGAAGAATCCAGACTTCATCATCAAACCATCGATAAACAAATCAAACTCAGCTATCTCAGTTATCCATGTAGAAGAACAAAGGCTCATACGCCTTGAACTGCAGTGTAACATAATTCTGATTGGGAATGTTTCACATTGGAGGAACAAGAAAATCTCCAAACATTTTGTTAATGATGGTAGTATAGTGTCAAACTATATTTCATGTGTAGTGATAGGAACTGTGGAAACAGATAGAAAAGGTTAATGGATTTTAGCTCAGTCACTTGTGGTATGGACCCCTGGCAGCTCCTGGAGCCCAGTGCACTGAACCGTTAGCACCGCTGATATTTACTCCAGCCACCTTGATCACCCACCTCCATACCACTTAAAACCACATAGAAGTATGTAATACTTATTGGACTGGAAAACATGTTCGCTTCCGAACTTTACTTCAGAACTAAATGTAATGAATGTGATTTGTAGGAGAGACGACCTTAAACATGATGAGGACTGACAAGAAAATGTCTTTTTAACCAGAGCACATTCCAGATGCAGTCTGTCACTCATACATTTGCTAATGTCACCATGGATACTCTTAAATGTTTAAGAAGTCCTACAGGTGGAATTAGATCATGGAAGGCTGTACTGTTCAATTTATCTACGCATCTTCATCTGCTGCTGAATAGCATGTGACATTGAGATTTTGGCTCAGGAGGGGAGTTTCTGATCCATGTCCACATTCAACCGTGTACTCATTACAGAAAACAGAGGAAATGTTTGTAAGAAACACATTATATGAAAGTAGACAAGGTCAGATAGTGATCTTCAGAAGAAGCTGTTATTTCACTTGAGAGGACTGCAAAACTCTGAACTGAACGGTAAACTTGACACAACCTGATCCCATCCATTTCCACTGTAAATATAATTTCCAGGCTTTCTTTGAAAGACGTAATAAATCTGGGGCACTTATCCACTGTGCCAACTGTTCTCTGTTCACTGTAATTAGAATGTCGTAATTGCTCAGTCATCTGCAGGAAGCCTGCTAAAAAATACCAAAATACCATTCCCTCTCTTAGAATCTATTGGATACTTGACACACCTGCAAATTGATTTCCATCGCAGAAACCAAACACTGCCACGAAGAATAATAAACTCAATCCTACAGCATGCTTCAGAGAATTGCCAGCGATAATGTAATGCACAGAGTTTACAGGTCATTAATAAGGCACAACCCAAATAAAAACATGTACCTATGAGTGTGCTTCTTTAAGTTGCTGTTAACAGAAATTCATCACTCTGTGTTTATCTGCAGGGGGAATAAATCAATACATATATTGTTGTTTCATTTCTTTCTGCAGCGACTGTGCCCCAATCTCGATCTCCTCCACTGGGCATGAAGTTTCAGGAATGACTGACAATGCTGGTACTCTAATTTGTTAGTGCAATAAAAATAAATAGTTTGTTGCATCAATTCCAAATGAATGAGCACACAAATGAATATTATTATAACACTTTATATATTCAGTCATAATATAGTACCGCAGTGCACTGTGATTTTATGATGCTTTTCAGATCTGGTCCACAACTCTTGTACTGTTGCTGTTTCTTTATCAGGTTAATCAGGTTCATCTGTCACTGTCAGGTCAATCATAGTGGGAAGCTGTTTGTGTTGGTCGATGTTCTCTTGTGTTTTATTAAAAGTAAAACTTGGAATACTGAATACTGGAATACTGATTTATCTGTATTTTGCCTGCTGAGGTAACAGGACTGCCTGTTGCTTTGAGTTTGGTTGATCTGGTTCCATGAGCGAAAGATTACAAGATGCAATTCTAAAATGTAGAACAAACAGATACTGCAAACCTGCCAGGGTCAGGTTTCCACCCATATAGACCAAATTTCAACCACATTTATATATATAAAAAAAAAATGCATCAGTACTTTATCAGCTCGGCTAAACATCTTACAGTCTGTTTAAGAAAATGTTCACTGCTGCTTTCATGTGCAAATTAAAAAATGTGCATTACAACAGCTGCGTAGAAATGTGCTAGGTTAACCAACTGTAACACAAGCGTGAGAGCACCAGGTTCCTTCTGTTTAATAGAGGGTTTATGGTCCATAGCTAACGCTATGTGGATTTGAGTGACTTTACCACAGAGGTTTGCACGTCGTCTCCTAGCCCTCAACTGTCACTCAACTTATTATTAACTTATTAATTCATTAAATACAAGCTGATAATACATATATAACAACTCCACAAAAAGATAAGTGACAGCAGAAAGCAAGCAAAAAGTGCTCCACTGTTGACATTTTTCCCCCATGTCAGGTCATGTTGTGCTACTTTACTTTGTGCAGCACTGTATTTTTAAATGAACTTCACCAACATTAAAATTAGTTCTTGATTAAATATAAATATTTAAACAAAGAGAATAATTGTGTTAATTATCTGAGGTACCTGAACTTGTCCATGTATGTTATGGTACATGTTATTGGTCTTATTGGCACGTGCCAAATGATGCAGTGTTTTGCGCCACGTGTGTGTGTGTGTTGAATAGCTGAGAAAATATGCACAGTTGCATGATAGAATTATATATCCTTTATGAAGTGAGTTCACTTTCATTTGACTTTTTGTGTGAGAAGCTTCATCACATCACACACGTTTTGACAAGGAACAGCTGAATGTAAAGTCATAGAATAATGCTCACGTCCGTCTAGAAATGTTCATGTCAGCCTTAAAAAAAAATCCATATCAGTCGAAGCCTCCCAAACACACACACACGAGCAGACACACACACGCGACACAGTCCCGCCTCGGGTTGGCCCTTGCTTGTTTGTGATAAATGCAGCATTTGTATCCAGGGTGTAGGCTTATTTCTGCTCAGTTGCCTGCTCTGGCTAAGCTAAGCCCTGTGTTGCTGATAATGACAGCTGTGAAAGGAGTGGGGGACTGAATGAAAACCAGTGGGGGTGGTGAGTAGCTGTGGATCCAGTCACTCTGCCCTGCCAGGCCTGTATTTACCATCGTTGTGTGTCCTGCAGCGTCACACTGGGGTGCACACCGCTCTACCCCTCTTCTACTCTGTTTACCAATGTAAGGCTCTATTTTCTCCATAAGTGAGAACTGTTTCCATTCAAAAGTGGCATTTCATGTGGTAAAAAGTCTGTCACTGCCAGCACAGCTTCATGTGTGTTTTGTTTGCTATAATTTTACATGCAGTGTCCTGTTATTTCTGTGCTATAATAGAGTATACGCCTCAGGTATCATCTGATGAATGACTGATATCTATATAAGTATAATATTAGGTTGATAAGATAATTAACACAATTAAACATTCACAGTAAGTCATCTTTATGTTGAGTTTTCAAATGCATAACAACTGGAAACAAGACATAAATATCAAAGTCATGAATTAAAAACTCACTCTGTCACTATGTAGTTATGTCCCTGCTATTGACACAGCATCTTAGTGTTGCTGGTTGTTGTATTAATCAAACACATATTGTGGTTTCCCAGATGTGCAGCACAATAAATAAATAAAGAAATAACAGCTGTCAGAAAAATGTTAATGGAGCAAAAAAAGAAACAGTGCTCTCGTCTGAGACGAGCCAAGCAGCAGGCCAGGAGAGATAACATGACGCTACAGCATGAGAGCTGCTGGACTACAGACAGGGCTGTACAGACGGAAATCATTGTGTGATCACACATTTTATCAACGCTTATTGAATGTGTTATCACCACAACAATGTAAAACAAAAGCATTTGTGTGAGCCCGATCTAATTTTAAGTAATGCCATTTTTTTTAAATGCATGTATCTTCAAAGTCGAATATTTATCTACAAATATACAGCATCTCTCATGGCCCGATGAATTCTTTTATTTTGAGGGACAGAGATTCCTCCTGTGAGCCCAGCCGTTCCATAAACATGAGGATATCTTAGTGGGTTGTGTGCGTTATCTTTTGTATGTGTTAAATCAATTGAGCTGAAATTTGTTTGATTTGTCGTCAGCTCTTGGACTACAAAAACATCAATGCACTTTACAGAAGGCCGGTTTCTGTACAAAGACAGCAGTGCTGAAAGTTTAATGGATTGAGTAATTGACAGAGAATTCATTTGCGACGATGATGGTAATCAGAGGATTGTTACGTAATGAAGTAAACGCTGAACATCCTGGTTCCAGGATTTGCTCTTTCTGTCTCTTCCTACATCACTGGAAAGTGAATATTTTGGTGTTGGTCAGATAAATAAAATCATTTGAAGATGTTAACCTTGGGCTGCGGGAAACTGATTTTCAGATGTCGGCACATGAACTGATAATGAAAAATAATAACTCCAGCCCATTCCCACCCTGCCAAATAATAATTGCTTTGAACTCTGTCTACTTTGTCTACTTTGAACGTGCCAGGATTTACAGACTAACTACCCGAGAGTAGGAGTAACTACTCCACAAGCAACTATATGTGTTTATCTAACTATCTGTTTCTTGGGATGTAGTTTTGTAAGTTCTGTATTTACTAAAAAAAATCCATCTGAATTTGTCACCTAGGGAGGACGGAAGGATGGAACGAGCAGTGCACGTCCACATTGATGATTTATAATTAGAATAAAAACTGCAGGATGAAAGCAGATTGGTGAAGGCGTACATGGCAGGCGTTTTGCAAGATCATGATCTGCTCTTATTTTCAAATGTCGCACTGAAAGGGATTCGATTTTGAATAGGACTGTTGATCTGTGAGTTACAGCCTACAGTTATAATAACTGCTGCGTTCCCACCGTTATTAATATGTTTATGCATTTTGAGAGGCTTTATCAGCGTTACTTTGTCGGATCTGGCTAGGTCGTGTAGCTGCTGATGTTAAGAAACTTTCGCAGACACAGGTGGAGATTAATTTATCTTCTGTGGCAGTAAACACAACACGCTGGCCTGCAGATAGCTCTGGTGTTTTCGGCTTCACTAACTCTAGATGTTTGGGCTGATGAACAGTAACGGTGATTTAACTACTGCAAATAGTGGTGCTATGACGATGTCCTGGCCCTCCTGAAAACACCGGGAGAGCCTCTCGTACCAGACCTCTGACAGACTCTGTATCTTTTCGCCGCAGGAGCAGAGTCTGACCGTAACTGCTGTTGGCAGATTATCTCTGACTACCAGCACTGCCACCAAACGTGTTGCTATCCACACACGGAGAGGTTATGGTCAGTCATTCTCCCCACATGTAGGTGTCTCATACCAATGTTTACCCACCATCATGCATTTTTTAAAGATTATATGTCCTAGTTAGTAGTGTGCATTCATTCTGTGGTGCCTTTCGACAGAGAGTTGGAATTCTGAGGACAGGACAAGCTCTGATGACATCAACAGGGATGACAGCATCACAAGCATGAGTAATGGCACAGCGATATACATATGTCTAATGTGTTTTTTTTGTTTCCGCACCGCAGTCTTAATTTGTATGAGCAACTAAGTGAACAACCTGGGGGATTTATGATGCTACACAGTGGTGAAGGGTGAGGTTATCCAAATGTGTGTGTGTGTGTGTGTGTGTGTGTGTGTGTGTGTGTGTGTGTGTGTGTGTGTGTGTGACATGAATGTGCATCCACGAGTGTGCATCTCGTATGCAGATGGAGGCAGTGCGTGTCCACACTTCAGAGGGATGTGAGGCACAGTCACTGGGCTTGAAATCAAGCAGAGTGAAGATTGTTTATGGACTGCCAAAAGTAATTAATCTCTCTTCTCTATGAAAATTAATCGGATTAAACATCCTCGTGGCCCAGTGAATCTGTCTCCCTGTAACGTGCGGACGCTGAATCTCTTGCTGCTGCTGCTGCTGCTCCGTCCCGCCTCATACCCATAATGCCGGTCTTATAGGCCCGATTCACTGGCTTCACCGCAACAATGGACTGCACAATGACTCTGGAGTGTAATCATATTCTCCTGCTTGTCTGAATGCTTGTCTTTCACGGTGGGGGAAAGAGCATTGGCCACTTGACCAGCATTGAATTCTGACCTTTGATAGAGCTGTTGAAGTGCCGAGACATTTGTTGATTAGAGTTTCATCTGTGTGTCTCTGGCCGCGGGTGAAACACATGTTCACATGATGATTTGACCTTTTCGGCAGCATTCAGATGAGCATTCTGTGCCCTCCTTGCCTCACATCGTGTAAGTGGGTTATTGGTTGACATCCTAAAGAGGCAGACTCCAAAATACTCACTGATTACTTTACTTCTCGTATGCTCGATGCCTCCAGCCGTTCCATTTCCTCTCCTCCGCTGACACACACCCACACGGAGCACATAACAGTGAACCCTCGCAGTAATACAAATATATGTTAGACGGCTGTCTGACTGAGTCTACTCAACACGTTAACATTACTAAACGTTTAGGCCCCTGTGGCAGCACTTGCACCGTATATATAGAGCAGGAGCAGTAAGAGTAGCATTTCAGCAGAGCAGCAGCAGCTTCAGACCTCCATCTGTCTCTGCACAGGATGCGTTCAGGCACAGTGTTGAGTGAGGACAGGAAATGCAGGAGATACATTTCAAAATAAAATCACAAATACACTGCCGGTTGAATCATGTTCCTCACAAATGCATTAATTAGTAAACAATATAACATAAAATCTATCAATTTCTTGTCTATAGTATTTATATAGTAAACTTTTGTTCTGTGTTTTCCTTTTATGTTGTGCTTGAGCCCCAACATGGTCATCCATAACTAATTCAAAGAAGAAAATAAAGCTTTTGATTTAATTTAATTTTACAACTTTGTTATTACGAACAGCAAACAGTGGGTGATAAGACTCAGGGCTTAGTTGTCTATTTCTGGCCTACTATGAAGCTGAGGAAAGAGGTCAAATAGCTGATCACTGAAAACAATGGAGGGCAGGAATAACATTGGTCAGTGCACACATTTTCTCTTAAGCTATTGCTCACATTCATAAGCCAACATCTCATAAGATGTCATAGGCCTATACATGTTATTGTGTATTATACAGACTACTTCACTGCCTTTTCATTATCATTTAATTTTGACTGCTCTTTTTCTATATCTGAGTTTTTCTGCTGTATTATTCTGTATTTTATTCTTAACCACCATCAATTTTATGTTTGGTTCTATGTCTATGCTAATTATGTTCTTGTGTTGCTGGAACGCCTAAGTAGCACTAAATCCTACCCTAACTCTTGATATCTACAGTATAATCCAAGTCAAATTATTAAGTGATCAATGAGAAAAAGATAAAAAAAAAAACACCAAGCCACAACATGATCAAATGTTCTGTAGACCTTTACTCTCAAACACAATAAGCTCACATATCTGTGTAACTTTCACAACAGGCCACATAATTGTTTTGGTCCATTATTTCTTCACAGAATTTCTGCATGTCCTCAGTGTAAAATGTGAACTTATAGGGCTCCAGGATCGCTTCCTTTCCGTGCTCATCCTCTTCTTCTTTCCACAACCTCCCACAATGCAGAGCAGCCTCTGCCTGTTCCTCCTCCCCCATGCACAGAACATCAGGCAGGTCCACTGTGGCAGAGAACAGTGGTTTGTTGGCCTCAACCCACTCTGCTGCATGTCTGCAATCGTGTCCTATGGAAAAGGCAGAAAGACGGTCTATGGTCTGTACCATAGCTGCTGCACCAACAGTATCTGACCAAAAGATATTGTGAAAAAGCTGATTAACTGAATGATGCATCTAAAAAACATATAAAATATATCATGCGTTTGAATTATAGTACATGAACTACAATTAACTTTGTAAAATTAACTTAAAATTATGTATACATCCTACAAAACTAGATTGTCTTTGCTCACAGGTAAAGTGGCCACTTGCACTAAGTGGTGTAAATGAGGCCTTACTCATGTAGAAGAAGTAATAATGATTACGAGAGTACTTACTTAACTGAAAGTGAACACTTAAGTAATTTAGTATGTTATGTTAGAAGCAAAATATACTCAAGTATCAAAAATAAAGGCACTGATGGTGCAGAAGCATTTCAGTTACTATTCCTTTAGTTTATATACTGTAGTATACAAGAGAGGTGGAAAAATAAAAAAGTAAAAATGTGCCATGTAGTTCTGCCACATTTTGATTTAAACAGGCGATATGTGAAAATAGACTTGCAAAAATATAATTCAGGCTACAATATCGCAGAAAGGAAGAATAACATGGTGATCGTCTTGCTACTCTTGGAGCATAAGCAATGGCCTTATTAAAGGGACAGATAAGCATTTTGGAAAATATACATATAATGTTGTTTTTGAGAAAATGAAATCTCTAACGCTTACTATTTAACAGAAGATACTATTTAGTTCTAAGGGAGGTTACCTGTTAGAACTCTTTCTTAGCATACAATGTAGAGATGCTGGAATATCTAGTGAATGTTTCAAATGCACCGGTTCTGCCGCGGTCCGGCTTAGAAGCGTCCCGGAAGCTGGCTTCCACTCAGCTCTGCGTGAAACACGTGTCTGTTCTTTTGTTAGACAGATGCTGTGAGCAGCCTGCGTCAATTTACACCGAGCAGCTCGAGCTGGTGGAGGCCAGACACAGAAACAGCATAGATAATCTGCTAGATTTTCAAAATAATACTAATAATACCCCGTGCAAACTGCCGGTTGTAAAAACAGACAAAAGCTAAACAAATTAACTACGTAGCATATTTATACATGTAAACAGAGTCTGGCGGACTAAACTCTTCTGAAACACTCACGTGGGGTTTGAAGTCACGTACAATACGGACCAAAAACAGCATCGCAGCCGCAATGCGACAGAGACGTGCCGGGTTAGGGGTCAGAGTTAGGGTTCAACTAAAATTCAGTGTGGACCTGAGGCAGGCCAAATGATGCCTGGGTGTTACAAGATAAATTCCCCCTCAGTACAGTTATCAATAGAGACCAAAACTGTTTTTTGTACCAGGCTGTAAACATGTTTATTTCTGCTGTGAAGCTGTACATTGGAACATGGGAACTTATGACATGTTCTGTAGCCAGCCTCAAGTCAACGTTCTAGGAACTGCATTGGCTTCATAGTACAGCCACGGAGGTTTCTGCTTGATTACTACACATAGCTACTCCTGAAATCACCCATTATCTTTTTTTTTTTTTTTTTTTCTAGTGCCACATCTTTGTTGAGTGATTCTGTGCAAAATAGATGAGTCTGTGGTTTTGTATGTTTCATCTGAGGTACCATTTAGTAAAGTCTGAAGGGTACTACACAGATGATGTGGGAGTTTATGTTGGAGAAAAGCAGTCTGCATCGTGCCTTTAATATGCTGCCCTGTTGTAGTTAGTAGAATGTGTTTGCTCACTCAACCAACAGGCAGGCAAAAGATAGCACAGCTCACTGATACACCACCACCATCTCCCTTATAATAGGACCCACACACTCCAGGTGCACCCACACATGTGATCTCACCTCTTATGACTGATTAGAAGTGTGTAGGTGTGAGCAGTCTGGGTTTCTTTGACATATTCCTCACTCTCCTGTTGTATCATTTTCTTAGTGTCCCCAGAGTAGTTTCACCTACCTTCAGCTTAAGCAGAGGTGTAATCAGGCAAAATAATAAAATAATAAAGGGAAAACACTTGAAGGTGTGCAGGACCCCCATGAAATGGAAAGTCTTATTTGCTTCAGCATATTTAGGTCCTTCCTGCTGAAACAGGCAGGAAGGACCTGTCGTAGATATTGATTGGCATTTACAGAAGACAAAAGCTAAATCACTCGCTGTGCCACACTTTGTGTTACCTGCGAATGGCACACACAGTAAGCAACAGTTATTCAGCAGTAAGTCACAGAGTTGAAGCTGAGCAGCCGGAGCACATCAGAGGGAAATGCAGCAAATATATTCTCAATAAAATCTAATCCAGTTTGACCAAAATCACAGAATAAAGTTTTCACTAACAACGACCGTACCAATATAGATTGGTAGAAGGATGTACCGAGATGATGACCTGTGAGAGAGAAGACGGGATGAGGGTCAAGGGATGGAGGGTCGAAGGTATGAAGAGAACAGGGTCGTTGGTGGATGGAGGTTGATCGGTATCAGGAAGGCTGAATGGAACTTGGGAGTTGAGACTGGGTGGGGGAACCATCTCTCCGTAGAGCCCCATGATTCCTGTGTTTGGATGAAATGGAGAAGAGAGAGATAACAAAAGATAGAGGGTTTGGGGGTAGGGTGTGAAAACAGTATTGAAGAGGGAGTGAACGGATAAGGAACGTTTAAGTAGATGTGAGACGGACATGGGATGAGTTCAAGGTGTGGACCTTGTTCCTGGACCTAGTTATAAAACTTCATATTAGTTGTGTTTTTGTACAGTAATCAGTGAGGCCTGAACACAGATGCATGTAGCAGCTCTGAGAATCACGCAAACAGGAAGCATTCGCTCCGGCAGCAAAACACGTACAAGATGAGTCAACTTTTTATTGTTTATCAGGAAAGGATAAATGCTTGGAAATACTGAAAAAAATACATTTTGTCATTGTTGGTCCAGATAGTGAAGTACACATAAAATATTGTACAAAACTTATGTAATAAACCCCTAACCCTAAACCCCATCCAGCAGACTCTGAATGGCTTTAGGAGAAACTTTTGGAGTTGTGTCTGTGTCCACCTTCAACTCTAGCACCACCCTGTTCATCTCGTTAACTTTGTCTGTATGCTCTGTCTGTCTGTCTGTCTGTCTGGTGCTGAGCTGGTTGGGTGCAACAGACTTAACTGGATTTAACTTTTTCAGAGTCGTGAGAACTTTTTCACAGGGAACCAACAGGATGTTGAGCAGAGCAATAAAACTTCAACATGCTGTAAAACAAAAAAAAACAATCCTGTATGATTTCATTCAGTGTCATTTATTATTTCCTTGTTTGTGTCTAAAATGTGGATACATTGGGTTCAACATCGAAAACACTGCATAATAAGGGTGTATTGATTAAGCAGTATTTATAGGAGACAGTTGATGCTAGCTTAAACAAACCAGTTTACAGAAATGGATGCCAAAGTCTTGCAAAACACAAGGCCATAATATTTTTGTTTTTTATGCTGTGTCTCTTTCTGGCAGATCTTGCAGTCTTTGTTTTTGAGACTTTTTCAGATTGAAGTTGATAGTTGTTACAATGAAACAGAAGTTCTGGTGACCGCTCCTAACAATATCCACATTTCATCGCTTCTGACCAAAATCCACATCCAATCTTGTGGCTCCGGTAATTCACAAAGGCAGCAGCTAGAAATCTACGTCACCCAAATATAAGCTCCTGAATATCCCTTCATAAAACTAAAGCCACATTTTGTGTATGGTTATTATTAATACATGCTGTGATAAGAAGTAGACAATTCGCTGGTGAGAGCTCTGGTTAAAGTTCCATTACCAGCCCTCCTCCAGTAATGCCATCTGTACAGGGCACAACAAATTCATGTTCGCTTCCTTCACTTACTGTCAGTTCTGTGAGTGCATTCATCTTTAGACTGGCAAATCAAACTAGATATAAACTGTATTTTTTCTGTTGCATTCTGGTTATTGTTCCCTATCTAGGCGTCTGCGGCTGACACGCCACCAAACCAACAGGCACAATGTCGTACGGGTCCATCGACGGAGGCTCTTTTGGCAGTCGCAACCCATTTGGAGGTCCTACGAGGCAGGGTTACCAGCCAGTAGGTAAGGAGGAATATACAATTTGTTATGCTTTCATGAAAATATCATGTTGTGCTGCTCTTTACAAATGCCCCCATGCATGGAACATTTAATAACAATAAAAGGTTATCATTTTCAATTTGAGCCATTGGCAGGATTATTATGAACAAAGATGATTTTCCTTCAGTCCCCTCCACAGAGCGTTCAGCTCTGGCACACACACAGTTTGGAGATTTCAATTATTTCTGCGACTGCTCTCTCTTCTGTGACAGAGTGATGAAAACAAATGTGTTTGGTTTCTTTGATAAAATTGTTGTGGATCCTCTGAAAATATGACAAGCTCTGATTCAAAAAGAAACATGCAGCAACTTTCAGTGCTGAATATTATTAACGTGATTGCCTCTTAACTTTCTGATTATACTACGATCATGATTATGATTATGATTAGTAACTTCTTTGTGCCTGTATACATACAGTAGGGTTTGTTGACTACACACATTCGATTAGACATAAACATTCTTTCTCAATCTACCAAGTGCACAACATATTTATTTACTTATTACAACAATATCTGTCAGAAAATGGTGAAAGACAACATGCTGCCTCAAACATACTCTCATACTGATTCAATAACAGCATATTTTTGGACTTCTATTTATGAACACCATGTTTTAAGTATCAGCTGACACAAAAAGCACTGCTGCATTTTACTTGAAAATTGTCTGAAAACATTGGTAGTTAAATACATTTTGTCCACTCTGTGCGTCATGCACAGCTTAAAACAGAAATAAACTAAACAATGTCCTCTTTAAAAAACTGACAAAATGACATTTTACTTTGGAAGGAGAAAAAAGCCTCTTCTTGGCAACTACTAGTCCAGATTGAATAATAATAATACTGCTGCTCTGTTATAGCAAAAACCATAAATGACACACTGATCTATGCACGTCACATACACACACAGGCGTACCTGTGGAGAGCTGATATAGCTGTCATATGTTTAGACTCTTTTTGTATGACAGTGTGTAATGATCAGCCTGCCTGTTCTCCCAACAAAACTTCACCGTGTGTGTTTGTATGTGCGCTTGTTGTGCGCACCTTCACTGTGATATTTTCCTCACTAACAGCTCTATTGGTTTCACCATCTTGTTGACTAAATGTTCTGTTTACATCATCCTGTAAACACGACACGCTTTGCTGAGAGGGAGTTTGGGGCTTTTAGGGAAAGTGCAGCGTCATAAAGGAAAGGGATGCGCTGGATTTACAGCACAGTGCCCTGTGAGAGGGCGGGGCCACTTTCTTTTGAAAAAGGCGATACACAGTCTGTTTACACATCCAATAGATATGGAACAACTTCTAATCATTCTCAGCATTGTTTCTGACCACTAAGGATTTATGTCCATATTAACTGTTTGATCTGTCACCAACTGCTGCACGGAATATCTATCTCTTGAGCAGCTAAATGCTACTGGCTAACTTTTCTCTTTGGTGTTTGGTGCTTCAGGTAGTGTACACCAAGATGTTTTTACTGAACACAGCTGCCTGCAACTGATGGAGACAAGGCTGCAAAAACTTTAAGAGAGTCAGAGACACTTTGCAGGTCATCTGACCTATTGCCAACATTGTGCCTTTCTAGAAAGTTTGCATGAATTTCCTTCTTATGAGCAGGTAATCAGTCAGGTGTTCCAGTCATCACAACACATTTTTATTCATAAAGAAATTAATAATTCAAGCAATCAACACTGCATGTACACAAGTAAAGATGCACACACAAATAGGCCAGAGATGCAAGTCTCTGCGGCAACACAAGACATAGCATCAAGCTAATATTCCTGTACATTACACCTGTTTTATATATTATTACCTACAGCATGCAGTGTGTATCAATCATTCATGTGTGTGCTGTTGCACAGAGGTCACAGGTTTTCATTAGGGTTAAGCAGTGTGAAAAGCAGCTTCATTTGATTTCATCCTCTCACTGCTTTCATTAGCCTAGTAATGGGGAAGGAGCAAGACAGAGCCCCTGAGGCAAAACCTGTTCCCAGACAAACCAGAGGTTTGTGTGTGTGTGTGTGTGTGTGTGTGTGTGTGTGTGTGTGTGTGTGTGTGTGTGTGTGTGTGTGTGTGTGTGTGTGTGTGTGTATGAAAGAGCAAGACAGATAAATGGAGAAACTCGGTACAGATAGAACTGACAATCAGTAAATGGCAAGGACAATGAACTTGTCTTTCATGTTGTGTGCAGAACAAAGAACTATTGTACAGCTCAAGAACACCCTTATGGTTGATACAGTTTTGTATTCAAACATTCATGACATCACTAGCTGAAATGACACACACATACACAGACCATATATATTATTTTATCCCTTTGTAAGCCTACTGTCTGTACATAAACAGGAAATGACGTAAAGTGCTTGGCATGCTGTGTGGAATCAAATCGGTGTCTGATATGTTGTTGCATCTCTTGTGTACACAGATGATAATAGAGGGATTACATAAACATGCACTGATGTTCCATTAGCTCAAGTTAGCACTGCAAACATTTGCCTTTTACGACTAGCAGACATTATGATGTTTCTGGCTCCCTTACATATGTAAATCTAATATTTGCAGGTTTACCGGTTTCTACTGAGTCATGTGTAGTTGGTGATAAACAAGAAGAAAGAAGGGTTAAACAGCTGCAGGTGAGGGCATCATTTGGTTGTGTGACCGAGGATGATGAACAGAAACAACACACGCTCAGTGTAAAAGTAAAATGGTGATAGTGTGGCCAATCCCTTTGCAAGATTGTGATCTGCTCTCATTTTTTGATTTCACACTGACCGGGATCAGATAGTGTGCCCAGAGAGTTGATCTGTGAGTTATATAATACACAGCTTTAGTGATTAGAGGTATTTCCCATCAAAGTCCCAATGAAACAGAAAACAGAGCACTGCCTACATTATGTGTTTGCTACAACATGTGTGTTTGATAGAGTGGTCTTGGTTATTGATTGGCATTTGTAGCCAAAAGTGAGTTACTGCTCCCCTAACTGTAACTAGCAATGATCTAGTGTCAGCATTTAGCTTTCAGTGAACACAGCTGAACATGGGGCCAGACACAACCTACAGCCTAGTGAGGTGGTTTTCTTTCTGTGGTGTGCTCCTGAGTCAGTTCAGTTAGCTGCACAGCTGACTGAACTAACAACAACAGTTTGCTATGGAGCGATCTTGAACCAGGTCTAGCTGCTTTAGCTAGAGTTGAATAGAGGACATCAAATATATTCTGTATAAAATCTGATCCAGTTTCACCAAAATCACTGATAAAGTTGTGCTTTTGTACAGTAATCAGTGAGGTCTTGGTATAGATCCCCACACTCACTCTAATTAAACAGGAAGCACTCTGAAAGCATTCTCCAACTCCAACTGCCATAAAGAATACCAAAAAATATGTCAATACTGACTTTATGCCATTGTCGGACAGGATAGATCCAACAGTTAGGGAAGTCTAGATGTCATATAGCACTTCAACATAGAACATCAATTCTGACTTCATGTGGACTTGAACTGTTCATTACCTTTTTCATCTGCGGTTGTTCACCTTTGCTGACAGACCACTGGGTCTGAGCTAACTGAGCTAATGGCTGATCTTCTGTATCAGCATGTTCTCGAGTCATTTAGGGCTTAGACCAAGTCCAAAATCATTGCTATGTACAGGCACTTACCCACACACCATGAGAGCTACAACACAGGTACACAACTCACTCTAATAGGGCCATGAACGCTTCAGGTCTACTTTAGAAAGGAGATCTTGCAGAACACTTCTGACATCTGAAAATAACAATCTGACCTGGTTGGTTGGACATACTTACTAATTACCTGCAATGGTTACGTTTAGCCTGTTTCATGGCTGACAGCTTTAGCAGTCTCACTCAGTGCTGGACCAAATTCAAAACTTGTTGTCCCTATTAGTCACTTTGACACAAAAACATGGAGAAACAAGATCCAGGTTGAAAAATAGTTATAGTTTAACTTTTCATTTTGCATCATCAGGTGAGAATTTCATTTCCCAGTCTAATATTTTATTTTATGACTAATCACATCCAGACTGATCTGTACTTTGTGTTAAATGCTAATAAGAAAGTATTTGTATGCTAATATCCCAAATTAATGATAGTGAACAGAGCAACACTGTGCCTGATTTGCTTATTAGCATTGTCATTGTGAGAATGCTAGCATGCTAACATTAGTATTTAACACCTCTGTGTTTCAGAGTCCTACAGAGCTGCTAGCATTGGACTTTTTCTAGAAATAAAAATTCATTAGGAGATCAAACAGTGCTTACATCTACATGTGTGCACTTCAGTACAGGTTAAATAAAATGATTCTCGTGATTATTGTCCATTACTCTAGATGTTTTTGTTATGTAAACATAATTGCTGTTCCACCCTGGATGAAGTTTTCATGTTACTTTGAAGAAAATTACTCCCTTTTTTTCTCATCTTTACAAGCTACTCACACATAATCAGTGTGGCTGCTACTATGTAAGACTTGATTAACATGTTGATTTTTGTCGTTTGTCTCTGTAGTAACTGCTGAGAGTATGCAGCAGTGTGTCAGAGGCAATCATAACCTGAGTCAGTTTATGGAAAAAGCTCAAATCACTGAGCAGAAAATGTTGTGCAATCCACTGCTGTTAGCGCTGAGCTTTATGAATAAGGCCTCAGGCCTTTTTTATTCTGTTGAATGTTCCCTATTTGGTTAGTCAGCGCCAAATGAATATGCCATTATCTGTCTGCTTTGTACTGTGCATTTATTGCAGTGTATACAGAATGTATGTTCATACCAATCATGTTTGACACTTGAGGGGAGTAGCTGGCACACGTTATTATGCTGCAATTCAGATACACAGTAAAGAGGAAGGGAGGATGTGTCAGAGAAAAACAAACATCACATATGCTTTTTTGTCTCTGGACTCCAGCGTACTGTACTCGTATGTGTGCCCTGGAATACTCCCTTTCACTCAGAGTGACAAGCAGCTTCTCTCTCCCAGTCTTTTCTATTGTGGGCAGACAGATGGGAGCCTCAGTCACTAGAAAGGGGTTCTTTGATCACAGTGAAGCCTGGGTACATTATGAGGGATATGAGTGGTGGTGGTTGGTGAGGGGGGTTGTGGAGCAGGAGCCTGTCAGATTTGCCGTCTGTTGCTCAGGCTGATCTGAAGGGGAGCTCAGGAAATGATCAAAGCCCAGGTTAAGTCTCTAATAGAGCTGTCTTTTAGGCTAATCTCTCTCCTCCCTCTCTCGGCAAAAGCTCTCAACCCTCCACCCTGCACTCTGAGAGGCGGCGTGTCACTTCCAGCAGAGCCAAGTGTCTCATTCAGGATGACAGGACAACACAGCTTTAACATCAACACATATTGACATGCCATATGCTGTTTTTCAAAAGCAGTGAAAACTAAAGGGGGCAAAAGCTCACTATTTTATGTTTACACAAGCGGTCACAGTTGTCATAGTATGACAGTATAAGCATGGGAATATATAATTTGTTGAGGGTTATGCAGGACTATGGATGCATCGGAATTTGTCAAATCTTGCTTGTCGAATCATCAGACCTGACCCTGCAACTTTCCAACATCACTTTCAGAGTAGGAGATTCAAAGGATGGATGAAGATTTTTTTTTTTTTTAATGTAAGTCTGTCATTATGTGTCCACAATGTAATGGCCTTTGGTGATTATAAGGAGCTCCTTTTTTGTTTATGGATGGACTGCTGAAGACGTGTGCAACACATTGCTATACTGTCCGTTCGGCTGCCTTCCATTGCTTTTCCACATCTACTTGCAACGCATGCTAAGCATTGAACAGATGACTGCCTGAGTCAGAGAGAGAAACAGACAAATATTTTCCTTATTATTTCACATTTGAAAATAATCCAACCCATGCCTGAAGCCTTCTGCACAAAAAGCCTTTTGAACCCAACCCGACACATGACCTCTTGTTTCTGAACTCTAGCGTGAAATGCACATTATTACCAGATTGCTGATTTTGGAATGTTTTGAAGCTGAATTAACCTCTCTTAACCACAAAATCAGATCAGGATTATAACTGTTTGTACCGTACTCAGGTTCAGCTGGGTGACATTTGGAGGTCAGGAGGCACAGGTCTAATAACCAGTAACATATCATTTATTGTTTTGAGTTGCTGTGTAAGAGATGCAGCTGTCTAGGATTGCTGGCTGGTCAATGACAGGTCCATGACAGGCCCTTACTTATCTGAATGGAATAAATGGATATATCTGCCTGGGGGTGGCAGTAAATGCTGGCAGTTGAAATGTGTTTCTACTAAACCCATGGTTTATTGTCCAGTAAAAGTTAATATTCTCTATGTTTTGTGGTCGTAGGTTAATGCTGCAAGATTAGCCTTTTCAAAGCAGGCATATTACTTGAAAAAGAAATAGTCAAAGTATAGCCTTGTCCTCATGTCTGGTTTCATTTTCAGCATTACCAGGTGGCTTCAGATGGGTTTGGTGTAAGGGGCACTGGTATGGACTAGAAAGAACGAGCTACTTCCATCACTTTATCTGTAAGAACAAGTACAAAACCATCAACAGGGACAGTGTCTGAAAGTGTACCCCATTATCCCCATTTGTACATTCTGTTGCATCTTGATGAGAAGATGCTTTATGTCTCACCTTTACTTGTGGCCATTAGGAAGAGCTATAGACATTTTCCCCTTGGATGTGAAGACATCTCTTCATGGGAACTAGCTTGTTTCAAATCTACCTGAACCTCAAATATGTGTTGGAAATTGCATATACTGTATCTGGTCATTGCTTTTAAGGATAAAATATCTTGCTGACCGATAAACCTTCTCTTGGAATCAACCTTTAAAGAGAAAGGTACAGGAGGAGTGGTATGGGAATGATTATATCCTTAAGGTTAAACTTAACCTCTTCTACTAAAAATAGGGGCTAAAATGACTGCCAGAGTGAAATTGCATTAGTTCAGAAGTCTGAACCACATTGACTATGTGGGTTATACTGGGTATATTTTAAGAAGCTTACACAAATTATGATTGCACGCAGTACTATAAGAGCCATGCAACCAGTGTGGCTAGAATGGTAAATCAGCCAGTTCACTACATTGTTCCAGGCTCAAGTATTGTTGTAAGTTTCATTGTCTGCAGAGCATGAATCACAATCTGCTTTTTCATTTAGCCTCAGGTCAAAATTTCAATTAATCCAATACTTTGGATTGACCATATGACTTCCAATACCTGCACATACTGTACTTGACCTTCCCATCCATCTGAACTGTATTTTATGTTTATTGATAGTATCGAATTAAGATGGCTACCCTGGAGGACAGTACACAGGCTAAGCACCAATATGTTAACATTGGTCAGTGTGTTAAATATTAGCATAATATTAAACAAAGCAGCACAGTGTCCCACTGTCTTATAGACCACTAGCATGGCTGTAGATTCTTAAGGCCCTATTATGCAAAGCATCATACCTGGTTTCTGACTGACACACTTGTCATTTTCATGCTTAACTCCCCATGTTATCTATTTAACTTGAGCCCATGGGGTCATGAAATGAGTTGTGGTTAGGCACACTGTTGCCACATTGCTATCTCGAGGCAGCAGAAGAGCGATTGTGCCAATGACCAACAAACAGCTGGTATAAAGCATTTTAGCAGCTGTATTTACCTGCTATTTAAATAAGACACCCTGCCTTATTTAAATAGTAAGATAGGATTCACAGTGTGCATACTGTACACTGTGCTTGTTACACACACAGGGCTGTGTGACACCACTGCTCATCCTCAGTCACATGCAGTGGATGGGGCAGAGGATTGGGAGACAGTTGAGTCTGGACATACCTGTCCCTCTGTGAAGACGAATTGCTGCTGTAAACTCAGCTTATCCCACCAGGCTGTGACAGACATCTGTAATCTCCTGTCAGATGATTTGGAGACTAATGCCAGTCACTGCTGTGCTGCATTTCTTTGCAAGTGACCAGCCTGCGTTCTATTGGAGGTGTGAGTGCATGGGGACAGCTGGCATTAGTCTTCAAATCATCTGACAGGAGATTACAGATTTCTGTTACAGCGTGGCAGGATGAGAGCACGAGCAGCTCTGTTTCCTCAGCAGAAAACCTTTTACGACTCTGACTTGATGAAACCACCATTTAAATCGCAATGCACCAGATGCAGACACACCTGGCTGTTAAAGGGAACAAGAGATGGCAATCTGATTGTTTTAATTCACGTCATGCCCAAAACACAGCTCTGATTAATTAATAGAGTACAAACGAGCCATTTGCACCTTACTCTGTGCCCAGATTGTGCTCAGTTCAGCAAGCTGGAGCTGGAGTCTCCCTAATTGCATATATGACAGGATTTTAACCATGCACTACAGAATGTCTTATGGGGGCCCTTAGTCTTGCTTCATGTGAACAGTCCCCCCCAAAAATTACAAATGGGGTAATTCCCTGAAATTCCATTGGGCATGGCTGCAACGTGCTCCAGCTGAGCCACGGCCAAGCAGCAAACTCTGTAGCTGCAAAGTGAAGCCTATGCAGAAGTACCAAAGACTGCAACTCCTCAAATGTCCACTTGAGGCTGGCTACAGAATGAATAAGCCCCCTTGTTCAAATGTCCAACTTCACAGTAGAAATAAACATGTTCACAGTCTGTAGCTAATTTCCGCGTTCCCCGAGAGACAGGACAACCAACATGGCGGCTGCCAGAATCAGAGATTTTAAGCTACAAATGTCTCCTCAGAAACCTATGGGTGACATCAAGCATATGCTGTCCATTATTTATAATGTCAGTGGCCGCGGCCAGCAGAACTGATTGCAGTAGTTTTACACAATGGACCAGAAGCATTCCAACACATTCCAGAAGCATCTCCACTCTGCTCAGTGAAATAAATGTGCAGCAGCACGGGGAAGATCAGCTGGCTGGAAGTCGGACATTGAAACGGCATAGTTGAGACTTCTAATGATTAAAAACAAAAGGGAAAATATTTAATTTAACGTAGCCATCTTACCCGTCGTAGAACTACACAGATATGAAGTAGGGCTGCAAGTTACAGTTGTCTTTTATTAACTATATTGTCTTGTCTGAACAACAGACCAAACGACATTCAGTTTAAACTGTATAGAACACAGAGAAGAAATAAATGGTGCCATTTGAAAATCAAAGTTGTTTTTGAACAATTCTGCCGGTATAAAAGAGTTTTATTTCCTCGTGAGGAGTAAAGACTTCCTTGTCATTGCTTGACGACAGCACCCCCCCTCCCTCCCTCCCACACCTCTCATCACAGTCTCACTTGGTTGCTGGATGTTAGCACTGACCCATGGATGTGTCCACATTGTTAGTTCCCTGTGATGAGCTCTCTGGAGACACAGACCTGCTCATTAAGCTTGAATGAAGCAAGTGGGTTGACTGAGTGTGACAAGGCTGTGATGAGCACTTGCTCCTCCAGCTCCATGCACTGTTGATGGGCAGTAAGTGGCCAAAGTGGGCTATGTGTGAGACAGCCACGCATGGATTAATGGACCAACTGAGACACCACTGATTTCAGGTCCAGTCTTTTGTGACCCTGCATCCTTATATGAGCACTCTTTGTGACTCTGGCTTCACTGTGCCCTCTGCGCCTTCTCTCTGGATAGCTCTGGAGCGACTGAAGCTGCTAGCTGGCAGCACGACCTGCAACAATTTTGATGTTGTCTGGCAGTGAAAGGTTAGCAGTTTGTTATCCATAGAAACACCTACTACTTGATGCAGCACTCCATGAGAAACAACATAGTCAGAATTTAGCTTGTTCCATCCAACCTTCACATGCTGCATGTGTTAAAGAGCTTCGACTGAGGGCTGTCAAAAAATATAAACCCAGGGTTCATTACACAGACTTTTTTTTTTATTTATTACGGCTTGAATATTTATAATACACATGTACACATAATTGGATGAAACAAATCAATAATACAAAACCATGAATGTGAAAATTAGATCAGAAAATTGTAATTAAAAATCTAATTTGATGGGTCCTGATCTGCAGCATAATCAGCAGTTTAAATTGAATTTCAAATGTGGTCTCCATGTTTCTCTTAACTTTCTCAGCATGAGCACATCCTGAGCTGTCCTCACTGCCAGCAGCAGAAAAGCAATTCTCCCATGTGTGAACATGAAAATAATCATTTGAACTGAGCTGCTTCTTTAAAACTAGTGAAATCTGAATAAGATGAACACAATGTAAATCTAAAATTGTGGGGTTTTGTTTTTTTTCTGGTTTTGCCTGACAGAGCTGCTGAGATTAAAGAATTTCTGCTATCATATGTATTGGTTCTCTCATTAAAACCTTCATGATACTGTAGCTTAATTTGTCCCACATGCAGTTATACATGTAGTTTGGAAATGTCATGTTTCGTATTAAATTCTACAGTAAACAAGTTCCTTTTTACAAAGCTTAAAGTAAGAGTAAAGGAGCATCAAAGTAATTACACTGGCCTGACAGCAGCTTGACAGTGAGGCTGATCCATCAGGTTCAAACAGAAAACAAATGTACTCCAACTGAAAAATAACTCACGTATTCGGCATGTGACAGTGTTAATTACTGTATTTTTCTCTGATCTGAATATATATTGCAGGGACGCTTTAGCAACATGAGCACCAACTTCATAACTTTGTAATCACATAATTGATTCCTTTTAAAAAAATAAATAAGTAAATGAATACATTTGTCTGTTATCTAGACAAATGTATCTTTTCTCACATTGTTGCAAATTTTCACATCCAGGACCGAGCAGAAGGATGAGGCAAAATTCTGAGAAAATTCTGAGAAAGCTTTCATCAAAGACACAGAAATAACTGGCCATATTGCAGCATCTGAACAGCATGGCGCTCAGTCAGAGCAGAAAAAAGCTTTTCGCGGTAATATGTTAATGTTGGTCTGCATTTTCTGCACATTCTGGCTGTGAGCGACATGGTAGCACACCAAACAGAGCAGAACGCCTCAGATGACAGCGTGGTAGGGGTGATGCTGTACAGTGTGTGTGTGTGTGTGTGTGTGTGTGTGTGTGTTTGAAGGATATGCACGCCTCCTCCCGGTGAAGTCAAGGTGAATCTATTATGAATTCCTGTGGTTTGGTTCTCCAAGCTTGATTCAGTCATCGGCTTAAAATAACCCTGTTTGCCGGTGATGACGTTACTGCACCAGTTTCTACTGTACAATCACTGATATATGAAGAAAGGAATGAGCTTGAGCTAAATATAAAACTTGAGTTCTAGAATACCAACAGTGTGATAGCCTTGTTGAAGATGCATTGGCAGTGCACTCCAGCATTTTCTATTATGGAACAGGCAATAACCTTAAAACTTGCCTGTTACTTAAACAACCATTTTATTTCCTTTCATTTGATACTGACAGAGTCTGTCGAGCTAGTGCATTGAAGTGCTTAATGTAATGTAAAATATTCTGCACTAATTATCACATTAACACTGAAAAAATCAGAATTAGTTCCAATATTTTTTAAAACTGCACGAATTGCCTTTTTTTGGCTCATGTTAGTGAAACAAGCTGTAAGCACTCCCTGGACACATTATCATCTTGGGGCATGAGGCTCTATGAAATTCAATTAAATCTGATATACTTTATTTGTGCCTGAGTGCGGAGTTTGAGGCAAACAAAAGCACACGTAAAAAAATAAATAAATTAAATAAAAGAAATTAATGAATTAAAAAAACAAAAAATGAAAAATACAATTATGAAAACAGATCAACTGACCATCATAAGTCTAATCTAACTTCATTCTATTTGTGTTCGGGCAGTCAAAAATGCATTCCTGACGGCATCAGCTTGAAATATTGAAATATTTTATGCGGTTATTGATTATAGGCATCACATGCCTTTTTGAGAATGTGTGCCAAGCAGCGTGTATCCATGTTTCGACCAAAGCAGAGGTTAAATACACATTTAATTTGTTCACGGAGACAAGCTGATAGCAAATACTTTACAAAAAAGGATATAAAATGTTCTCAGTCAATATTCCTGATCTTCTCCAAACAAGTTTAGTTTTAGACTGGGTGTGTGTATTGGTCAAATCCTACTGGGACCAAAACTCAGCCTTTGTCGATCGGCTCCACCTGCAGTGGCAGCTGTTGGGATCAGGCCAGGGCCTCATTCTCCCAGTCAGCTGCTCAGTGGCTAAATTGCAGATTTTTGGGAAGAGTAAAAATCTGTCCCTTCTCAGTGAGGAGAGACAGCCACTGACCTCGAGCATAATGAGATGGGAGCTCTTGATTAAGTTCCTCTCTGATTTGAGAGTATAATTGAACATGTTGCAGATAGCACATTTGTGCTATCGACAAGCTACTCTGTGAGGGCATGATGGTAATTCATCCCCGGCGTGCTCAGGACTCGCTCATTACTGTAGGAGAAATCAGGGCACTTTGTATTGATTATTCAGTGCTTAAAAAGAAGAAAAAGAAAATCAACCACACTGCCAAACTGATCATCATCTGTAATCAGTTCACTGGGGTTTATCATTGGCAGCGGGGAATATGCAAAGCGAGTCTCTGCCCCACAGCTTTCCTTTCCAATTCCACTTCAGGCAAATTTGACAGCTATGATACTGCATGGAGAACAAATAGTGAAAACTCAAAATCCAATCAAGGGCATGTCAAATATCATCTCTGTGCATTCCCATATTCACCCAGGCTCCGTGATGAGTGGGGAAAAAAAAGTCTCAACTGATTTGACACATCTTTACATCCATCCATCCTTTTTCCAGTACCACTTCAATGTTTTGTGGTTCTTGTTTTAGTATTTCCTGTTTATTACAGTCTATACCTGCATGACTTTTGTTACTTTACTTCCTGTCTTTGTCTTTTTCTCGCCTGTTTTCTGGTTCAAGAGGTGGTGACGCAGGTCTGCCTACCACTTGGCCCACAATATCTTGACCACTGTTGGATGGATTGCCATACAGTTTTATTCAGATATTCATGGCCGTGAGCTTAATTATTTTAAGTACTTCAGGATACCCTGACTCTTTCAACACATGAATAGGTCTTCAATTACCCATTAGCCATTTACACAACATTATAAACTGTACACAATTTGATATAAATGTGCTTTGATGTGATGTGAGCCACACATTTTTTATTTAGCCCCAATAGCAAGTACCTCAAAACAACATACTATTCATGTAATGCAGCCCTCTTATGAAGCAATTATGACGGGAACAAAAGCATCAGACTATAAAGCAACACTGTGTAACTTTTGTAGCATAAATAACAGGTTTTAAATCATGTTGATGCTACACCGACTTGGATGGTTACTCTGTAATCCACACTCTGTCTGAGTCACACATAATTTAATTTATTTTGGTGAAACTGGATGAAAGTTTCTGAAATAAAATGTTTTTTTTTTTATTTTCTGACTCTGAAAGATGAGTGCTGTTAGCTCATGTTAGCTCAGTTTGTTAGCCTGTGAGCTGGACTGTGAGCTCGGAGCACCAGTGGGGTGTTCATGTTCAGTAATCAATCATAACAAATACACATGGACAACTGTCCATATTTATGATGCGGAAATGGCCAGCTCTATGCAATGTCACTTTAACATGGCAGGAAGCTGTCTCTTAACAGCAAATCTCCACTAACCAAATGTTTCCCTTACCTTACCTTACCTAAGTATGTAGTAGAAGTGTTCATAGTAATGAACAGATAAGGGCTGATGTGTAATTATATTTTGTTGTTAACAACTAGATATTGTTTAATCCATGCTTTACCCAAAGCATGGAACATTGATGATATTGCCATGCCATCACCGCTGTAATGTGAAAAGAGGCAGATGTTCCAAGTGCCACAGTCTCTACTGTAAGCCACTACTACTTACAATAGTCTGCTGTAGACATGACTTGTAAACATTTTAGTATATTCTTTATATTTCCTACATCATGTCGCCGCAGAGATATAATATAGGACAAACTCAAAGTTATGACTGTATCAGACACACTTCTCAAACCACAGAGACTAAATTTGTCAAGAGTGATTTTGTGACGGCAGTGCATATCAGCACAGCTTTGAAGTGGCATGCTGATATGAGCATGTTAAAGTGTGGACATGTTAATGTGAGAGAAAAGTTTCAAGTGTGAAAAGATAAAAAGCTGCCGAAATGATCCAAACCATTTACCAAACGCTGGTTGTGAAATAACCCCCTACGGATCCCTCAACCTTCCAGGGAAAGCGGCATCGGTGGAGTTTGTAGTGCAGATTATTTGTTGGGGATCTAAAGTGAAAATTATCATACGCCCCCGCCTGAAATGATTGTATCAAAACAACATGAACTGGGCACACACTTTTCACCCATTTGGCATGGTGAGTAAAATGTATGTGAAACAGAAGAGGTTCCCGAGGTTAGACTGAAAAATGTAGTTTACAGTGCTGATATGTTTCCAGCTTATAGTATCCAAAAATCTAATGGAACCAGCATGGCAGCTGTGACATGAATGTGAGTTCTGCTTGTGCTGCGACCAAGGCAAGATGACGTTAAAGTAGAAACAGGAAACATCGATCCACTGCACTCCACATGATATACTGTTATTAAATATTATTATTGTTATTATTATTATTATTATTATTATTATTATTATTATTATTATTATTATTATTATTATTACTGTAGTATGTTTTTTAAGTGTCCTTGTCTCATTCTGTGTTTTATTTTTTTTTCTACATCAGTATTTTATTCCATTGTATTTTTATTGTATTCAAATATATAAATAATAAATATATAAACAATAAATATATCTATCTGCAAGAGATCACTGTAAATGGAGTTGTGGACGTGCCTGCACACTTTTATTTTCTATGTGCTCCAGTGAAGACACTCACTGCTGTTGGCCTCAGAAGCCCAAAGCACTCAATATCTGTACCAGCAGTACCAATGGTCGCGCATACATGTGAACATGTGGTGATTCCAGTGCTTGGCATATTTACTAAGCTTTTGTGGTTCCTTTTGTAGTTTTACTGCAGATCTGAAGCAGGTAAAAATTAAAGAAACGGCTCCACTGAAAAAAATCCACATTTGGTCTCATGAAATATTTCCTGTTTAGGGGTGCAAAATATGAGAAAAGGGAATGGAAAATTACATGAATAGCAGATGCGGCTGATCGCTGTAGATTGATTACTAGAGCAGAGGATACCACGTCTGAGATTTAACATCTGGAAGGTGTAGGTTTAAATCTGTTTTAACAGACGCACACTGTGGGAGAGAGGCAGAAAAGACAGACATGAGACAGAAATACATTAAAAGTGCATTAAGTCACTTTAGTGGAGCTCTCAGTTCAGCACCACGAGACAAAGGAGCAGCAATGCAAGAGACTGTGACTTTATTTGACTTCAGTTTGAAGAGAAAATATACGTGTGAGCTGAGCAAGTACCACTACATTTATAAATTGCATTAATGCAAAATTTGGAATTCAGGAGGCTCAGGAAGTATTTCTTCTGAAGTCAAGACACAACTGCCATCCCCTGTTGTTGCATAATGACTTCAAGTCCATCTGCTTCTTCTAACCCAGTTTGGCACCAGTTAGGAAGGCAATGGCAGCACAGGTTAAGGAGGAAACCACTGGATATGTATGACAGGGAGAAGTGGCCATCACATCCATGAGGAGGACTGCACCGCACTCTTCAATAAGGCTTCTCCTACACGCCACCACCCACTAAATGACAGGCTGCAGCTGAATGCAGTCCTCCCTCCATGATTTCAATGCTGGCCTCACCCCTTTGCTGCATCCTAAAAGTAGAGGATTCATCTGCTGGCAAGTATCTATTCTATGAGAAAAAGGCATAGGCCACTGAGGTGGTACTCCACCTGGGGAGTAGCAGGGAATTCAGGGTGGCTTTGTGTGTAGATTTACTAAAAGTAAAAAAAAAAAAAGAGAGAGAGAAAGAAAGGAAGACAACATCAAAATGAATTCAAATCTATGTCCTGATAAAATGTATTATTATGTATTATTTATTCTAATAATAATAATAATAATTATTTACTGAATCATTATATTCATTTATTCACATCCTCCTCCCACTCCTGGCACTGACACTCGCTCCTCCCTCACAGATCTGTTGCTCCTCAGTCTCTCTCTATGTCTAAGTGCATTTGCAGACATTCTGATTCTTCAACATGACATCTGGCGGTCACCCAGAATGCATAGAACCATAGTTAAATTATGTAACCCTCATTTTAACATAAATGGTTGAAGGCAGTGACCGTGACTGCAGTTCTTTTCAGTAACCTTTAGCAAGCAATAATATAACCTGCTATATTGCACTTGTAAGTGCTGTAATTGTAGAACTATTATAAAACGAATTACACTTCAATTGATATATTTTCTTTAGCTACAACACATACATGCAAAATGTCACTGAATGTAACTCAGGGCAGGAATATACTCCTTTAAAGACCTTAGTATGGATTGCATATGGAGACCTATGGATATGCATCACCTTTTCTGTTACATACAAAACTGTTTCTGCAGACAGTAAAAAGTCACTATCTGTTGTTGAATGAAGTAACATAATTGTGTTTGAGTATTAACACATGTCTGTGGAAACATTGTGTCACCTCATTGGGCAATAGATAGTGACTTCACAAACATTTATTTCAATGAAAACAAAACTTTAATATCAGCTGGCAGATGTACATGAATGTATAATAAGCCAAAGTCCTTTCATAGCACTTGTAAACTTCAAATATTCTGAGTCCATTTTGTCAGGTAGCATGGGGAGCAAGATAATGCTCCACAGCTGGCCTGAATTGTGACAATGTACACATGCCATGGCCATTCCTAAAGGGGTCTCCTGACCTGTGACCTCAAGATATCTGAATCAAATTTACAGACATTCTCATTTTATTCTAAACCTGTGCAGCTTTGGGCAAAAAACATTCACTTTTTTACTTGCAGTATAAATGTATAATGTGGGCGTTCTGTATTTGAATATTTTTGCATAAAGGAGTACTGAAAATGCAGAAATTATGTTTGGCTAAAAATCTGAGGCACCTGTAAATTTAATGAGCTCAGTTTTTGAAAAATCTGTAACGAATGATGTCAACCCAGAAACAAACTATGAAATCATGGGAAAGACCATTATTATCCTTCTCAAGATCCCCCACGCCACTAAAAAAGACAAAAAATGGTCTCCTCGCCAGATAATAAGTGTGTCCATGTCGTCCCCAACAAACACAATAAAGCATTTCCACATACACTCTTTGGATTTATCTTCAGACTCTAGGCAACACCGTAGACACAATCCTGTGCAATTTTGTAATTTGACTGAAGATGCAAACATTATACAATGTCCAAATGGGAACTTTGAGTTACAGTGATTCACAAACACTTTAAAACACAAACCTGTTAAAAGCCAGTCAAACTAAACATAGTACTTCCTCCAACATTGTAATTCCACAAATTTGTTGAAAATTGAAAATAGTTGATGATTTGGATGGGCTGTCAGTGCTGTGCATGAATGAACTACAAGACTGCTGTTCATTGCACATGCTCGTGTTTTTGGGAAATGGTGAACTTAATGAGCTGCAAAGTTCCTCTACTCTAACTCAGACTCTAATAGATTAATTAGGCTTTCAACATATTGGTTGTGTTGTATTATACTGCATTATACTGACTCAGAGAATGAAATATGAATCTTTTTTCTTTAATCAGTAATTACTGTCTAGTTGTTAATTCACTCTCATTCATAATGCTTTGAAGAATAAATGTAACATTCATATGAGTTCACAATTACAAAAGAGCCTAGTCATGATATAATATACCATAGCTCTCAGAGCAAAACAGTGACTCTGATTTAAATAAAAAAAAATGCTTGCAGGACACAAAAAATTCAGTCAGTCACCTGCTATAATTCTCTCCCTTTGTTACTAATCTGAACGCATTCACAGCTTGTGTCACTGGTAGAGGGATGTGGGGCGATCTGGGGGAGAGTCGCCACAATTTTTTTGGCCTGGTGTTAACTTTTAAGAGAAACTGACAGGGTGCATTTCATCATAATACATAAAGCTGGCATGTTTAAAACAACATGATTTAGAATCCCTACCTTGTTTAAGAGAGTTTGTGCATCATCTTGTACAACAGATGTTGTACACTCTGTGCTACACTCTCAAAAGCGAGGTAATTGTAAACGGCAAGACTCAACAGAGAATGACTTGAGTATTGCTTTTAATTTATCCTGTGGAGAATTTGATTGACTTTTAGACGAACTGGACAAAACAGGTTAAAACCAGACACCATGATTTTCAGTGACACCCGTATAAAAATCTATTTTACGTAGATGACACAGGCGTTTCTCTTTCCGTGCAAATAACACAGTCACTTAGAGTTACTTCATGGTGAAGGTAGTAGTGTTGTGATGTGTTCAGTAAGTAAGTCTTTAGCCATTAGTTGTACCCATCCTGCAACTATGATAGGCCAGGCCACCTCTGCATGCACACAGGATATGCATCCATCATGGTCAATGAAAGGTGTCCCAAAGATATTTGATTAAAGATATGTGTGTATGCTGAGATAACTTGAAAATACACTAAAGGTCTCTCAGTTGAAGAATGACTCATTTCCAAATGTATCACAACCTTGTAATGCTCCTCGACTGGCTGCGTACAATCATGTAATTACCTGGACGATTTGTCAGTATAGCTCAGTGACTGGAGTTAATGACGTGTGATGTACAGTACAGAGGTCTCACAATCACCACTGTCCAGCTCCACATTGGCTCTCTCCATCATTTCATGCAAACAGGAACTTTTAAGCATTTTAGCATTTTGTTTGCGCCCCTGTAATTTTGTCTATATCAGGAAGAAAAAGCAGACAGCACTCATTTTTTTTGGGTGCAGTATTTGACAAAAGGGTGGGTGAGATAGCTTGTGCAGGTCATGACGTTGATCTCTGCCTGCTGTAATGGCTTCAGGCCATTAACCCTCCCTGTTATTTGCAGTGACATGGGCTTTTGAAAAAGGAAAATGGCGCTGCCCACATAACTTACAGCAGACTCACCACTCCAGCTGCCAGCCTGTGGCTTAGTGCCATTCCATTTTCCATGTCCGCTCTATCATCATCACTGCAGTTAGATTCTACATTAGAGGCTCCCGCAGCCTTTTGATGTCCATTCAATTTCCACATCTATTCATTCTAATGACAATACCCAGTGTTTCGATATAATTACTGTAAATGTCAATTTTCCTACTCTCTCTCCTGTCTCTAATTAATGTGACTTTGATGTGGCAGTTCTTTAAAGTCCATACATATATAGGTCGGGCTGCTGGGCCCGATGTGTTGAACATTTTACCATTGTTTGAATTTATAGAAGCAGGTTTTGGAATAATCGTCAAATTAAATGGTGCTGTCCATATTTTTTTGTTCTCTCCACACACAGTTTAAAGGCAGCATGCTGCCAACACCAAGACATCATTGCCAAAAGCCACATGAGATAAAAAAAAAAAAAGTGACTTACCAAATGGCTTTTTTATTCTTGGTTATCCATGTAAATGCCATCTGTTTATATAAATAATACATCTAGACCAATTTGTGATCACTAACAATCACTTGCAATGAAGATGAGGGCTTGTTAGGGTACTTTCACTCCTAACCTGTTGGGTTGAGTTAAAATGAACCCTGGTGTTTTTGCCTCATTAGTATGGTTCATCTGGCTGGTATGGAAGCTGTCATTCAAACTGTGGTGTGAGCCAAACAACCAAACCTGCTTTAAAAGAAAGGTTTTGGTCTACCTCCTAGTGGACTCTGGTTTGGTTTGGTTTTTATTTGAGCCATGATGTGTAGCAGCAAGTGTGCAGACATTCTCACGTCAGCCTGTAGTCTGCTGAGCTTATATCCTAGCCTGTGTACTTTGGCAAGTCCACTAATAAGTTTGTGGCACAGTGATGCCATCCCCCCATGTACAAAACATCTCTTTTTCTGTCTGCATAACATGCAGTCGATTTTCTGTCTAATAATGCTAACACTGTGCTTCATGAGAGCTTTGTGACACTGGAGAAGATAAATATACACACAAGACGCATTAAAATGTTTCATGAGTTGCTGCCAGAATTTGATTTTCTCACAAGAGTTCTGATGATGCCGAAACTGTACAATCAATATGCATCAGTCTGAGGTTGTTCATTTGTAAAAAGTCAGTGTTCACTTGAAATGGAAGAGAACTCATATTCAACTCTGTAAATTTATTTTCCCCTGATGTGGGCCAAATTGAGAACTAATTGAACGACTGAACTGCGGTGTAAAAGCACACGTCTCCACACATAGCTGCGCAATGAAAGGTTCAAGTGGGTTTTAAGGGACATACATAAAGTCAAGATTGCGTTAGTGGAATATTTTAGCCACGTCATTGCAGCATAACAACCTGGAAACTCATTGCTTGATAGACATTGATGGTGAGGCCGTTTGTGCTAGAAAACAGTTAACTCAGGGGTCTTCAACCAAGGGTTCACGACCCCTGGGGGGACCACATAGGCACTGCAGGGGGTCTGCCAATTTGTGGCAAGAGTTTGTGTCCAGGCTGGGAGGAATCTGCCATAATCTTTCCTGCACGTCTCAGGGTCCTGGAGGTGTACAGGTCCTGAAGAGATGGAAGATTGCAGTCAGTCACCTTCTCTGCAGACTGAATGACACGCTGCAGTCTGTCCTCGTCCTTGGCAGTGTCAGCAGTGTACCAGATGGTGATGGAGGAGGTGAGGATGGACTCAATGATGGAGGTGTAGAAGTGCACCATCATTGTCCTTGGCAGCTTGAATGCCTTCAGCTGCCGCAGGAAGTGCATCCTCTGCTTTCTTGGTGAGGGAGCTGATGTTCAGCTCCCACTTGAGGTCCAGGAAGCAGAAAGACTCCACAGTCAATTGTGTAGTCACAGAGAGTGATGGGGGCAGGTGAGGCTGAGTTCTCCCTGAAGTCCACAACCATCTCCACTGTCTTTATAGCGCTGAGCTCTAAGTTGTTTCGGTTGCACCAGGTCATCAGATGGTCAACCTTCCACCTGTTGGCGGACTCATCACCTTGAGAGATGAGTCTGATGAGGGTGGTGTCAGAGCTGAAATCAACAGGATCCTGGATAGGTACCTGCAGAGTCCAGGTGCTGGAGGATGTAGTGGAAGATGACGGCATCGTCTACAGACCTGTTGGCTCTCTAGGTAAACTGTATGGTGTCCAGGAGGGGGTCGGTGATGTGTTTGAGGTGTAAAGCACAAGGCGCTCAAAGGACTTCATAACCACAGAGGTCAGGGAGCCCTTTCCAGACAGACGCAGAGACATTGGCTGAGAATTGGTGTTGGAGCTTCTCAGAGTACAGTTGTTTAACCGCTTTCACCGCTTTGATAAACTTGTACTTCAACTATTTAATAAATAAATTGTTATAGACCAGGCCTAAAATGTGACACATGGCTTAAAAATGAATTAGATGTGGGGTCTCTGTTCTGTTTGTCTTTTGTCCAAGGGGTCCTTGGGCTGGAAAAGGTTGAATTAACTAAACCAGGCTAAAATGTGCCCCATGTGGCTCAGGAATAGTGCACCGTTAAAAATTGTCTGTAGGTTTTCTGATAAAAAGAAAGAACAAAGTGTAAAAGAAGAATCAAAGAACTAACAACAAGAACAACTACAAAATCTTAGGAAGGTAACCTTAATCATGTCTTCCCTCAGCAGTGATGTTATTCTCCTTTTGGCCGAAAAAGGAAAATCAGTGTTAGAAAATAACACTTAACCTTTCTGGCATTTTGAGATACAAGAAAAACACATACAAGCAGATAGACAGACAGTTCAAACTTCAAACCTGGCTATTTATATTGTTTTTGTGTTTCATCACAGTGGTCCCACACTGTGTGGTCAGCCCTCACAGTGTTACACTCCACTGGGCTGAGAAGTATGTTGCTGACCTCATGTTTTCTCTAAAGCCACACAGGTCAGCCCCTCAGAACTGCAAGATGTGTTTCAGGAGACCTCGTCCAATATCTTCCAGATCAACGCCAACGGTAAAGAGTCCATCCACCGTTAAAACTGTGTGTCTGTGTGTCTTTGTCTGTTTGTGTCTCTCTCTGTGTGTCCGTCTGTCTCTGTGTGTGAGCATGAGTTTGTGTTTGACCATACAGTAAATACTTTGAGACCTTTGACTAAGGACATTTTGACCAGCCTTGCCCTCTTCAAATGGATTCTAAGTTTAGATGATAGATTTTAGGATGAATGCAGTTCAAGTTTGTTTTTTTGTTTGTTTGTTTGTTTTTGTTTTGTTTTGTTTTTTAAGTTCAATGGTTTTAGTAAATTAGCATAAAGTTACATTTAAAATGAGGTCAGATTATCAATAGCAACATTATGCTAATTGCTAGCATTATGTCTCGGGTTTAGCTTTAGTTCAAAAACAGTGCTACATTTAGAATAGACTTATGTGGTGGTGCATTTGGGATCAAATCTTGAGTTTGACTTTAGTTTTAAGGTCAACAAGTAGTAGTTAGATTTACTTTTTTTCAGAATTATGGGCTTGGTTAATGAGTTGTTAAAGTAGTATTAGATTTACATTTGCTAGGCAGAGTTCAGAGTTTAGATTAGTATGAATTTTCTATATTATTTGATCCAGTTTTGGGTTTAGATATGGATCAAATTAAGATTAAACATACAATTAAATTCAAATTAGGACGAGGTTAGATTTGAAGCTTGATTATAGAGCTTTGATTTGTTAATATAGGGTTTAGATTAAGGAAAAAGCAACCGTAGTTTAAGATTCTAGCTTTGGTGAGGGGGTGAGAGTAGAAGTTGTATTAGATCTAAACTAAGATCTTTACTATTCTACTACTAATACTGTTAGTACTCTAATCACATCAGATCAAATCAGTTCATTTTTTAAAATTTTAATTCACAAAACACATTTAGCCTCAGAGGGCTTTACAATCTGTACACAGAATGACACCCTCTGTCCTTAGACCCTCAGTTTGAGTGAGGAAAACTACAGCAACAGCCACGATCCACAAGAACCTGCTGGACGAGAAAGCACAGAAACTCCAGGGAAGAAGTTTAGTTAGTAACATGCATTAATGAGACATGTATGTTTACAGGTGGCGATCTCTGATCTTGGTTCCTGTCAGAACACGTGCAGCAGCATTCTGAATTAGCTGCAAAGTCCTAAGAGATTTATTGGGGCAGCCTGATAATAAAGAGTTACAGTAGTCCAGCCTAGAAGTAACAAATGCATGGACTAGTTTTTCTGCATCCGCTTGGGACACGGTGCGTCTGATTTTGGTAATGTTGCATAAGTGTAAGAATGCAGTCCTTGAAATTTGTTTTATGTGGACATTAAAGGACAAATCCTGATCAAAAACAACTCCAAGATTCTTTACGGTGGAGCTGGAGGACTGGACTTAATGAAGTACTACAGGTTTAAATTTAGCAAGTCAATAAGTTCACTTCATGGCCATGATTTTTAAGAACAAAAATAGGTCTGTGGTCTGTTTGAGATCAAGATTGAGTTTAGGTTTTAGATTGCTGTTAGTGCTATCATTTAATTTAACTTAGTTTAATTAAAGGATTAATGCTTTATTTTCAGATTGATATTAGTTTAAGTACTAGAACCAATTCAGCATGAAATCAACTGAAAACATACTTGCTTTAACCCTACTACTTTAGACGCAGTAGGGTTAAATTTACATTATACATTTGATTTAGGATTAGTGTTAAGTTTTTGGAAATCATTATGTCTATATTCTTGTGTGTGCCATTTCTGATGTCATTTCTCATCATCTCCACCCACCCATTTCCCATTATGGGTGAGATGTGGTGAGAGGTCCTTTAAACAAAGAATTCTAATTTACTTTAGATTTGGTTTTAAGTCATTTAAAACAAAGATTTGCATTTAATTAAGACTTTAATTACTTTCACAGTAGGATTCTAGAATGGATTTAAGTGCATGAGTGTGAGTGGGTCCAGTACACACTCTTAATATTTGTATTCTTTGAATGTGCCTCCAGTTGTCACACTTGAGAAGAATCTTCAATCACTGGGAACATCGAGAGATACAGCAGAGCTACGACAGAGTCTGTGAGTAACACACACCATGTGGAATGTTACTAATCTGAGGTATCTGTACATTACTTTGGGATTCCCATTTCATAATTCTTTACACTTGCACTCCACTGCATTTTACAGAGAAATATTGTAGCTTACTTTTACTTCACTACATATTCCAGCAGTTGAAGTTCTTAGTTATTTTACAAATTAAGATTTTATGTAACAAAATAAGACATTTAACTATCAAACCATGTACAAAAATTAATCATTAAAGTTAAATTTTGATGCAAAAATGACATTTCATGGTTTCAACATCTCACTTGGTTTCAACATCCCCACTTTTTGTCTTTGATTACAAGAAATTTAAGAACTTAACTTGATAATGAATTCTGGAATGTTGGTAGGTCAAACAAGACTTCTTAAGGTAACATTTTTTTTCTTACATCAACAACACATATCAACAGATGAATGAAGAAAAAAACCAGAAGACTGAGTTCCTGCTTAAAAATGAATGCATGTGTTGGGTGGTGCTTAGCTCAGCTGAGCTAAGCGCCACCCAACGCATGCATTCCTAGAGCCTTACTGCAGCTGGTTCGAGTCATTCCCCATCTCTCTCACCACATTTTTATATATATATATATATACAGTGTGTATATATATATATATATATATATATATATATATATATATATATATATATATATATATATAGCTTTATAGTGGTTAAAGCTGCATCAGTCTTTTGATTTTCTTCAAGCGATCGTGTTAACACTCGCCGGGTGTATCACTAAGGATTGAATCAAGTTCAGTGTTGAGTGTGAAGTTGTTTGGATGAGTGGTTAAAGCTGCAAACAGCAATAAGAAAGGTTGAGCAGTCAGCCAGTTTCAAACAGACGCTGTACTATTTATGTATTATAAACATAGATAGTGCATCATTAGACCTATACACTGTAGTATACAGTTTATATCACACAGGGCATTTTTCTACTCTGGGTACTTTTACTTTCAGTACTTTAAGTACATACTTCATGCATAACTGACACCTTCCAGTGACTCTGTCATCTGCATTGTACATGTTGGTGGTCTAGCTCGTTGCAAAGGTTACATTTATCTCTGCTTTCCAGAAAAGTGCTTATTTTCTCTTTGTTTCATTGCCCTCTTTCATATTGATTATTCTTTTTTAGTTGAGCTGCCAGCAATTACCAGATTCAAAGCTGATGACAAAGTGGCCAATCTAAGATGATTGCATCTGTTTAAAATGCATTACATCCCACTGTGTTGGCTGGCATGTCATCAATTCTATTGAACATTTTTTATGATCGCCTTGGAAACTTACTGACAATGCTTGGCTGCTTTTATTTTTAACTGCCCATTTTCCTTCAGCAGTATTGACGTTGGATGCAAACAACACATCCAGTGCCTCCGACTGATGCAAATTACATCCAGTATGATTCTTTGTGTTATTCAGCAGCTCTGTTTTTCAAAGATTGTTCCAGAAAACAGTCAGGAAGCTTCCCAACTATCTAATGGAGACTTTGTGAGCCCATTAACTAGAGGCTTTTGTTTTGAACAGAAGTTTTTTTTGTTGTTGTTGTTGTTGGTTGTGACAATTTGCTCTTCGTCGTCTGTGAACTCCAAAAAGAGCTCCTTTTGATGACAGTTTCATGGATCGATCCAAAAATTATATTGAATATCAGGGATTATGGCAAATAGTTCCATTTTCTTCCAATCCTACTTTTCTACTCCTACAAGAGTGAAATTCCAGCCTCAGAAACAAGCAAAGACAACAGTCAAATGGCACTCCAGAATATCAAAGTCTATAACAGTTCTGGTGGTAAAAAGAAGGCAGCGTGTAGATTGAAAGAACCAATCTCAATTTTTTCTTGAACAGGGTCTATTGACTGAACTGTCATTCCCTTTGTGCATGTCTATTGACTGTGCTGTTGTTTTTCCTTGTGAGGGTTTATTGACTGAAAGGTGTAAGCTTAGCATGAAAGTGGTCTCTTTGAAATTAAATTGACGCAAAATGACAGGTGACAGGAAAGTTTTTTTTTTTTTTTTTGGGGAGTATTTTTCCCATTTATACAATATCACCAATCAAGAAAGTCTTTTTATGTGGTCCATATGTTCTGGAGCTTTTTTATTTCCTCAGTTATTTACATACAGTGAATTCATAACAGGGTTGCTGTGACTAACATGCCATGGTAGCCTAACATACAAAGTGCTGTTATACAAGAAGTCTACAGTTAGACTGACCGTATTGAATGCCTGCATGCTTTACTACTTTAGCTATCATCTATCTGTCTATTTCAAAAGGTAAAGTAGGTCAGGTAAAGTATGATGCACAGTAAACTATATCATAGAGGTACAAGACAATTTCTAATGTGTGTCACACAGCCTTCTTGAGATGGCAAGCTGTGATATGGAATAGCAGGTACAACCACTGGTTATCATGGGATGAGCAAGTTCAGTTAGAAAATGTATACTTTGGGATATAATCAGAAACGTCTTGAGTTTACAACGTTTCATGTTGCAAAGGTCATAAATGGACCTCTCCACTCAGTGTACCTCAGTACTTGACTGTAGCACTTTCTGCCATGCAATTGTAACTAATTTGGTTGGGGTTGTTGGTTGAATCGTGGGCCATGGTTGGAGTTATAGTCTGTCAATCAAGAGGAAGGATCTGGAGGAAGTGCTGCCTGAGAGACCAGCCTGAGGGCAAAACAAACCCCAAAGTGTTCAGTGCTGCTCATAAATGTTTGACACTAGTGCAATTATATTTGAACCTCTGAGTGCAGAGAAGATGTTAATGAAGACAGATCATTGTCTCATCAGAATTTAGCTGGCTGAGCATTAACTCACACACACGCTAACGTTCAGGGTCTAAAATGATTCTGAAAACAGAAAATGTCACATTACCCAGTGGAAATTGGACTCTTGACCCTCACCCATCCAAACATCCACTGAAACCCCATTGTCATTGTTCCCATCATGAGTGACTGCAGTAACATGGAACTACAGCTATATGATCCATCTGGCCTCACTAAAAAAGCCGTACACATACAAACGCTGCACTAATCTTACACATAGCAGATTGTCACACATGTTCCTCTGCAAGAAGCATGACTTTTGAGTTCTGTGAAATGAAAAGCAAGTGTTTGTGCCCGTGGTTAGAATTGTAACCCGCCATCTGTGTGTCTGTCTTCAGGCAAAAGACTCAAATCTCACGGTTAATAGAATTTGACCCGCCCCTGTAATCGTGGAAATGCACACGGAAAAAAAGCCTAAGTGGATTAATGGCCGGCACCCTCTGAGTGTCATTGTCTTTGTTAGCACATTAGGCATTCACTGGGGTTCTGGCTGTAACATGCCAGAGGACACAGGGCTGTGTTTGGAGGAGAGCGCCCCCGACTGACTGACCACTTCTTTGCAGCCAAAGTGAATCATAATCCCAGGTAGACTCTACAGTAGGAAGGACATGAACTGAAGTCTAACAAGCAATTAAAACAAAAAATACTTTTTTTTTTATTTTTTATTCTGGGGTACTTTTCATCCCTGATAATATGTGGAAAGACTAAGAATTATACCCACCGGGCACGGCTGCTACAGAGCTGATTGCGGCCACTCTAGACAAAGTTGGTCATCCCAGCAGAAGCACTGCGACGTGTTTCAGAAACATCCCAGAAGTGTCTGGCCAAAAGTCAGACACAGGAACGGCACAAGGAATCAGGTTGAGTCACCCAGTGCAGATTCCTGATCATAAACAGACAAATGTGAAACAAGTTAACACTGTAGTCCACTTATCATGGTGGAAACACAAAAAACAAAGAAAAAATACCAAAACTTGGATCCAGGCCCTGCACGTGAGGCACACTCTCTAATAGGCATCACCCTAGCATATCATTTCTGCTGTAAATCTCATACTGTATGATCTGTCTTGCAGTAAAAACTCTAAAAAGTCAAAACAAATGTATTTGCACAGTTTTAAGTCTCTGAAAAAAGGTATTTAACTTTCTGACTGCATTGTGGGTGGAGGGTCATTAGACTGATATGCTAATATCCTAATATGCTGAACACTAAAATATGCTAAGCACATGGAATCATGTGGTGGATAAACCAGAATATTTTATATGTCAGATTCTTTAAAAGTAGCCACCTTTTTATCTTCTTTCAATCACCTGCATGGTTTGTAATGGACAGGTATGCCTTTGTCAAAAGATAATTAGTGGAATTTCTTACCATCATTTTTGTTATTCAGTTACCAGAGAAATTAATAACAATTAGCAGCACCTCAGATTAGACATGTTCAGCAGAGACTGTGTGAATTGGGCCTTCATGGTGGAATTGCCAAAAAGAAACCACATCTGAGGGAGACCAGCGAGAAGAGAGTCGTCTAGGTCAAGAGACAGAATAAATGGACATTACACCAGTGGACATTTGGACTTCAGTCTTTTTGTTGTTCCCAGCTACTGTGTCTCAGCCACAGAGAAGGTGGATGGATGACATCTGCATGTGTGCTTCCCTCTGTGAAACATAGAAGTAGAGATGCGATAGAGTGGGAGTGCTTAGCGGGTCACACTGTGGGTTATTTCCTCAAAATTCAAGTTACACAAGGCTACCGTAGCATTCTGCAGCAACATCCCATCTTGATTGGGATAATGACTGAGGACGATGACTAACAGGCTCTGTAAGGGCCTACACCCGATTTAGATGGTTTGGTATGAGTTGAATGGCACAGTGAAAGAAAAGATGATTTAAAAAAAATAAATAAATAAAAAATCTTTGGGAACTTCACCATGCAAAGAAAATATATAATTTTAAGTTGTAGCTACTCAACACTAACATGTAGTAACGTGAACACACACAGCTGCATCAACCTAATTGGCCGTTTCCACACGTTTACTGCTGTGACACTGGAGGCCTCAGAGTCGTACAACTGGTAATTAGACTAGTGTACTGTGTAATCACAACATCACAACTAGCAATTCCTATAAAGCAGATAAAAATCCACATTCATCACACACTGGGCCGGGTGCAGGCAGGAAACAGGTCGGGTGTCACAGTCATCTTTTCAGACTCAGATCCTGACTGTGTGGATGCACCTCTCCACCTTCATCCTCCTCCACTCTTACGCTATAAGCAGGCTTCACTCTGCCTCTTAAACCCACGTTAATGTGCTGCCTTCGTACAGCCATGTGTATGTGTGAACCAGCAGTAGGTGTTGGAGATGCACATGTAAATGTTACATGGCTTTCTTTGGAAGCCTCTATAGATAAGCACCTGATGTACATGTATGCATGCAGACTCAGCATGTCAGAAATGCTGCAGATGTGCTGTTCAAGGTGTCCTGTGGAGTTGTCTTGTACAGTTACATGCAGTATTTCTTACCTAAATGCCTTGCGTGTATCCTTGAGGCCTGACAGCGTGGTTGAATGAATGTGCTTGCTGATAAAACCTCCACAGAGCAGATTCTCTCAGTCTGTGAATGGATGTTCATCCTAGACCTTTGGGATTTTGCAGAGAGAATCTTGAGCTCAAAGGTCTTCTTACTTATGATTAGAAGCTTTTCACAGCGTCTTAGTCACTTCATTCCGTGCATAGATTTGTCTCAGGCGTCCATTCTGACCTTAAGTTACTGTTTACACCAGCTATCAGGCTTCTTCTTCTCCACCTTTTTCTGGTGGTTGTCATTTATAGAGGCAAATATTTATCTAACTGGGTGATTTAAGTGTACACCCAGTGACCTGTCATCTGTTTAAAACCTTCATTTGGTGGGGTGTCGTTTAGCTCAGTCGGTGGCTTGTTCCTTGCCGTGGCGGCCAAGGGTTCGGGTCCGACCTGTGGCTCTTTCCCGCATGTCGTTCCCCATCTCTCTCTCTCTCCCCACAGTTCCTGTCACTCTTCAAGCTGCATCTGTCAAATGGAGCTCAAATCTAAAAAAAAAAACTTTATTCGGTTATATTATTCTCTTCACTCACTAAGTGAGACTAAAACGAGATTTCAGATCACTTGCATTGTTGGATGTTGGATGAAAAGTAGCGGACATGCTGTGGACATAAGCCATCGTGGGAATGTTTGATGGCACTCTGCAGTGCTTATATTTCTTGGAATATATAGAATTTTGGCACTGAAATAAAGAAAGTAAGTATAATATATGAAGATAGTGCCTCTAGGTAGTAAATCGGGGGTGATGGTCTTGTTGCCGCACTCCGGACAGCTCTGTTCTTAAAAAGAAAAATAAAAACAATACGACAGAGTGTTGGCTTTATTTCCAAGACATACACAGCTGTAAGGAAAGACACAGCTACTTTGGATTTCACAAAGCATTGCTTGTTTTGTCGTTGTGATGTCATCAGGCCCGTAAAGCAAATAAAATTCATTGAACACGAGTAGATGCCTCCTGCACAGTGACTGTCCTGTGGATTGTCACAGCCAAACAGCCATCACAAAACACCCATGACAACTAATCAAGCTGCAGCCATTGAATGAGACCCTGAGATATTAGAGCTCTGATTTTTTTGGTCAAATTACTTTTTCCAAGGTCAAAAACAAACCTTCATGCTTCTCAAGGCATTGTGGCTGAAAAGGACGCAATTACTAAGCAGTGCAATCATTACACACCCAAATATAGTCTGTGTATTCATTCATTAAAAGTGAAAGATTTTTAATGACTTACTGACATTTATTTATAACTACAGACCGAATGGCTTAATGACTAAGTCATTAGTGAATGGTGGGGAGTTTCTCGCTTCACAATAAGCCATCAGGTCTGTGTTTAGAAGTTTTAGTAAGTCACAAATAAAGGGTCATTCCATGACAGTACTGTTTGCTTTGGTTCTGTTGAAGATGTTTCTAATATTTTGTCCATGCTGATTATATCAATGGAGATATTTATGGTGCTCTTCATATTGCAAACAGTCTAATCCAGTGGCACATCATACGTAAGCTAAAGTTCTGCCACGCAGCACATCGATGGGTCCACACAGCATATTAACCTCGCAGTATATACAGTACTCTATTGAGAATATAAAGTGGAGTGTTGCCTTAAAATCAATAATTCTCTGTGAGTTATTTTACGTGACTCCTCACATGAAGAGATAATCTACCCAGCTATGGCTCGGCAGTCAATGTCATTTTCAATATTGTCTTTATAATGCTGGATTGTGGGTATTTTCCAACCCCGATATTAACTCTCTCCCTCATCCACTGATGCAGCAAGACGGGATGTCAAGATGCACCTTCCACTACATGTACATGTGGAACTGTTACTGTCTACAAAGGATAATATTCAAGCTGGGATCAAAATACATGATGTTTTGTCTATGATGATTTACTCCATCCCATGAGGCGATTATATGGTAATAAAGTATTTCCATGAGATGAGGCGGTCGTGCTGTGGTGGCTGGAAGTAATTGGCACAGAGTGACTTCACTAACAGAAGTGAAGCTGGAACTATTCATGGCTATTGGACTCTGTCCCGTTCCTCTACATCATTAGAAGCATACATGCTGCTGTCTATGAATACACGTGACAGCTCATGAACATACATGATCTTTGTGTATTGGGCCGTCGGATCTGACCACATCAGCACTGCTCAACACATCCTGTGCAGACACTGCTGGAGGACTGTAGCAGCCGGTGCTGCCCTGAAGGCATCACCATACAGCTTTGGAGTATTTTGGACTTGAGTCAGAGCTGAGAATTACAAATATTTTGCATTGTCATCTGAGCAAGTGAGAGGTCAGCAGTATGGAGGAATCAACTCCAGTTTGGTGGTTTAATCCATATCAGAGCCCTGTATAAGCACTGCTCTATCCCGTAAAGCCCTGAAACCGTGATTGCAGTCAGACAGAGAGCACCCCCACCACCACCACCACCTGTCTCCCCCCACACCCTACGCCCTCCATCCTTTACACCTCCCCTTGCAACCAGCTGCTCCCAGACTCCTCCGTTCTCCTTCACCAGGGCCAGCCAGACCTCAAAGGAATACCAAACACTAAGGCAGGCAGGAGCAATGCACAACAGAGGTGACTGATTGAAATTCACAGTGTGAGCAATTCCAATCTTTCGCATGTTGTTTCTGGCTGCCTGGCTCTCGAGCTTGTTGTGGGGGAAGAGTGTGACTAGCAGATGTATCACTGTGCAGTGATACAGCAGAGGTCTTCTCAGGGGTCCATGGTGGTGGGCGAGCTTTGATTGTTTGGTAACAGCGTGTCAGTGGTGGGCGGGGCTTCCAGTGACTCATGGATGATCCATCTGAGCTCATCAGCAGCGAAGCAGAGCTCAGACTGTATTTTTAGACTCCCGAGTTTTACAGGCTTCCCTTTGTTTACTGCCTCTTGTCAAATGAATACACTTTCCCATCTGTTTATAGAAAGTTGCTGCTTGAGTCACTCACTAAAATCCTTCCAGTCGGGTCAGTGAGCAGAATTTTACCTCAGATGACAACTACTCCCATTTTAAAGGAACTGTCCAACTTAATGGAAAAAGCAGCAATGGTTTATCTGTAAATGATATTTTATGATTTCAACACAATTTCGTTTTGTTCGTTTCACTTTGGTCCGTTATGGGGTTTCTCTTAAACTACAGCAGCGTTTCATGAGTGGGGAGTAAGAGGATCACATTTAGTGATCACTTGACATCCACTGGTCCAGCAAGACATCTTTCCTATAGTCAATTACAGGAGAGATGTAAAACAATCAATTGTTCTGACTCTTGAATTATCAGATTTGAAGTCAATAGGTCTGATAAAAATGGTCAAAGAGCTGTATCAGTTCATTATGTTACGTGGGTGGGAATCAGCAGAGCGTTAGCAGCTCAATCACAGGAGGAATATAATAATGCTGATGCTCTGTGAGGCCAAAAATGCTTATGCAGCAAGTCCTATAGGTTCCGTCCAGCCAAGCAGCAGACATTGACACTGAGGACTCTGGCAAAAACATTTAACTTGGCTCAACTTCTGCTTAAACACACTGCAACGCCATAGTAACACAGTAACACACTGTGGTAACCAACTGACTTCTACATACAAACACCTGGTTCATTACTTTGTAACATGTCTGTCATGGTTTGGACTTTGTGTTTCCTGTTTTATCGTGTAATTCTCGTCTCTCTGTGTTCTGCCTGTTTCAGTTCTGTTCAACTGCAATCAGGACTATCACACGCACCTACCACTTACCTGCACACACCTGTTTTCCATTGGCTCAGTCACCATTTAAGCCACAGACATCCACGCACTCTCACCAGTGTCTCACCAGTACCCGATGCACTCAACACAAAATATTCATGGCTTTAATTTTATCTTGATTTTTTTTATTCATCTACACCACTGATTCAACATTTATCGTCTTCTATAACCGTTTATCCTGATCAGGGCCACAGGGGGCTGGAGTCGATCCCAGCTGACACCTGGCTATCCCAGACAAATCATCACTTCATTGTAGATTCTCTGTGACCAACAACTGTTCACACTAATTTAGAGTCCCCAATAACCTGCATGTCTTTGCACTGCAACTCACTACTAGGGATACTGATACTGGGAAAACATGAACGGGTCCAGAACGACCTACATTCTACAGGGCTGTGGCTGTGGAGGTTAGCTCAGTTTGGACTTGAGGCTACAAATGTTTAACAGAAAACCTATGTAACTGCAAAACACTGGAACTTTGATGGACATGGCATTTAACAAGGCAGGGAGGCTATGAAAAACACTACTGAGTTGCATCATGGGAAACAGAGGATACTTTGTTTTGAAGCTTGAAGGCCCACTCTGAGTAGTGAAAGTCAGGATATATTTTACAGCAGCGACTGAGAGGAATTCTGTCATTGCTAGGCACAACTCTTTAAATGTCATGTTTAGATAACTGGATGCAGTAAAGTGTTCCTAAAATGAAACTTTCACACCGTGAATCACAGCGACGTGCCGAGTTTTCTTTGTCACCAAAAAGATCAGCGTGTACGTGTTTAACTCTGTATTAGCCAGCTGTGATTTCAAAATAATCCTTCACTAATGACTCATCAGGCTGAGGTTTCACCTTCGTGTGTGCGCGTGTGTGCGCACGCAACCATATTGTAGCTGGTGTGTCTGGGAGCAGAATGCATTCCTCATCATAAAGCATATGGCTGATCAATAGTACAGCATGTACAGTACTTAGCCCAAGACCAGTTAGCAAAGTAAAGCAGCTTTTTTTATTTTTTTATTTTATCGATCACACACTATAATGTTACACAGTTCTCCATTGTTTAGAATATTCAATTTATATTATCATACTAACTGAGCTGCAATATACAGATTTACTATCACCTTCCAGCTGTGATATAAGCCAGGGTTCTGGCCGTTTAAAGTCTTAAATCCTGATTAGATTATAAGTGTAAAACTTCCACACATAGAAGACACTATTTCTGTCTGTTATGACTTTGGCCGGGGAGAGACACTGGCTGCAGTCCAATTTAATTATTTCCTTACTGTAAAACTTTTATTTCTAGCAGCAAAATTAACTTCTAGCCCGTCTACTCTCCTTACTCTTCAACTGTCTTTAACCCCACTCTGCACAGATACGATGGATAATGTTTTTCAGGTACAGAATTACAGACACAGATTTATGGTGACATGCTCCTTCTAGCCCCGGCGCACTCTGGCCTGTCTGCTCCTCCTACTGCCAGTTACATGTAGATCAATATTTGAGTAGGGTACGCAGCAGCTGGGGTGTGTTTGTGTAGCCACCTATCTCGGAGGGGCAGCCCGTTATAGCAACGACTCTGGAGGATGTGGGTTGGCCTATGCATGGTGAGGTTACCTGACAGCATAGATATTTAATAACTGTGTGGACCTGCACTTCCAGTGGATGTGTATGAGAGTTGCGAATATGGCAGCACCTTCAATCTTTCACCCTAGAGTTTCCCAGTAAAAACACGAAGGGCCAGCGTGGATTTGGCTGTGTTACACTGTTCACCTCCATAAGACAGCTGTTAATACGCGGTCACTCTGCAGGTCAATTGTAATCTCAGACATATATACAGAGGAGCAGGCTGGTTTCAGAGAGTCCTGCAAGGGTTAGTTAACGTTTTTCTGTTCATTATAAAGTGGGACAGTGTAAAGCAGCTTTTCCAGTGAATTTCCACTGGCTGTCATGTATCTATCTAGCTAGCTAGCTTTGTACCTAACTGACATAAATACCACCAGATATGGCTGGGACATGTTGCGGCTACACCACAGCTGCACGCGCTGATCGTGTCTGTTCTAGAGAAAGCATGTGATTCCTCCAAAAACGCCTACAGGAGTTGATTTTTTTAGGGTGGAAGTCAGACCCAGAGATGGCATTGAGAATCTGGTCAATTTTCAAAATAAAACGCGCTGCGCAGGCTGCCTGTCATAGAAACAGATGAAAGGGAAATCATTTAACTATGTAACCTACATACTCATGGTAAAAGCACATAAACCAAGGAAGGATGATGAAACCTGAGCAAAATGCTCTCCTGTGGAGACAGGACTAAGACTTTAGTCGTGGCTTCAGTGTCACAGAGCTGTACCTGGTGGAAATTGCCCTTGAGGCTTGTGTCATTTGGAAATATATGAGGCAAAAATGCTTAAAGCTGTTTATTGAAAGAGCTGGATGAAGAACCTGGCCATCGCAGAGACGAATGTCTGGGGAAACATTCATATTGCTGCACTTGGATATAAGATATAAGTGACAGTAATAATCGTGTAGTTGTATGGTCTGGTACCTTCTCCATAAGCAATGTGGAAGTCATACTAAGCTAAAGTACAAAGTTTAGTCCACAAAGATTAAAATGAACTACCTGCCCTAGCATTCATGGTCTTGAGTTTGAGGAACTTGTGGTCTCATCCTTTGTTGATCATCACTCACTTAATGAGACATCTTGTTTTCCTCTCTTCAGCAGGTTAACAGTGCTCATGTCATCATTCATTAGTGGCAAATGGATATGTTTACCAAAGCATGAGCACATTCAATGAACAGAGACCTTTTAGCACGTTCATGCATCACACTGACCTTTGTTCATCTGCAGAACCTAATGTCAATCCACAGACACAGACTTGTCAATGTCTGACTTGTCAATCTTGACTTGATTAGTGTTTGAATATTGCTTCAAAATATCAGGTCAACGTCTGAATAAAAATATTGGCCAAGTCTTCATTTGAAGTCTTGTTATAATTCAGTAAATACTCTGTGTGTGTGTGTGTGTGTGTGTGTGTGTGTGTGTGTGTGTGTGTGTCTGTCTGTCTTTCTTCTAATCTTTTTCCCCAGACACTCCATGCAGCAGCAAACCAACAAAGTCATCACCAGCACAAGCCAACTCGTCAAACAGCTCTCTGATATAATCAGCGGCTCTTCACGGGTATTTTCTGCTCCCTTTCCTCCCTCATTCACTGTCATTTTAAAGAATAAACAGTGGATTAAACAACATTTGAGCTAATTGAAGCTAATCTTGTTTTGCCGCACAGCAAGACCGTCTGCGCCTGACCAGACTAAAGAGTGAACTCTCTGAGTCTGTGCAGCGCTATGGAGATCTGCAGAAGGTATACACATCTAAAATATCTGTATGCGTTCATAAGTGTATCCTTTTATGAAAAACTGATAACAAAAAACAGTGCTTCTCCATTGGCAGGCACATGAAGTGCTGTCTTTTAAAAAAATATAAATGTTTGCCTTCTTTAATAAGGAATCAAAAGATTCGTCTTGACCCTGTGTCTTCCTTTGCTCCCTTTCAGAAAATTGCAGAGCGCTCAAGGGCCTTGCTCCCGCCAGCACAGAAAGACAAGAGGAAGGTGAGCTGATATGGAGGGTGAAAATCCACCCTTTGTTTCACTGTCATTCATAAAAGAGCGTGATGATGATATGCCATTTCTCTGCTCGATTGCATCCTCACAAGGGCTCCTTTGAAGCTCTGTCTAGTCTCCTCCACTCTGTTATATTACAGTGGACTCCATTCATCACATCTGACTCTTATGCACTGCTGAAATGTCTTTTTTTTATCTGAATCTGAACAAATCTGAATTGGTTACTGGCAAGAGTTTGTATTCACTGTGAAGCTAAAGCTAAAAGAGAGGCTGCTAATCTGTAATTGTGTTTAATGAATGAAAGTCAATTACAGACAGACTGGATGTGAATGGGTCCTTATTTTGGATTCCTAAAACAAGATGATCTGAAATCAATCTTATTGATCTTTCTTTGTATATGAGGTGAGCCGAAATAATAAAAACAGAAGATGTCAAAAATGTCTTCACATTTATAAAGGAGGCGTATTTTTTACAGTGTGCATTACACACTGTAAAAAATAAAATAAAAACAAAAATAAAAAGATTATCATTATCATTTCTCTTTTTTGTTCAGAAAAAAAGTGGTACATTACATTACACATTACATTTTTATTTTGTGATTTTTTTTGTGATAATTCAAATATTTGGCTCATTTTATATACTTAAAAAATAGGCTAAAGATGTTTGTAAGATTCAGGAAAATGTTTCTCTGCAAAACCTCAACTAAAATTTCCATAAATTTCTAGTTTTTAACGGTTGAATTATGATAAATAAATAAACAGGTTGCCAAACAAAAAGTATAGAAGAAATAAATTAATACAAATATATTTATTAATTTATTCTACACTTTTTGTTTGGCAACCTGTTCACAACCCTATTGATTGAAGACACAAGTTGATATTCTTGGAAAATGTTTTGTGTTTCCAGATTCATTTGCCTTCAGCTGACAGATCTTGGATCAGAGCTGTCTATCTTTTATATGGTATTATGACAAGAATAAGTCTCATCTCAGTAAACATGTCATGTTTTCTTTAAACGCAGTTTAAACACAAACAGCGTATTTTAACAATACATTGAGCTCTCCTGACAACTATAATAATGGCCTTCAAAATCAAACATCAAATCATTTATATTCTCTAGTTTTGTTACGTCACTCAATGTCCTTCAAACTCAGCTGCCCATTTCCATGCCCACATCACAGTCCGTAATATATAGCTATACGATCATAAAACAAACTACTCGTGAATGCATTCAGGATGCCAGATTGATTCAAATTCATGGGAATTAAACTAAAGTTAGCCACTGTTTTCTGTCACAAAAAGTGTTTACCCGCCCATCAGTCGGTCACCAAATGATCTGTGTAAATGAGACAGCAGTGTGAGTGAGAGGCTGTGAAGACGATAAAGCACGGAGGTCAGAAATATGATTCAGCAATGTGTTTGTGTTTCCAGTTTTAGTAACTGTTAAACTTATTACTGAAACTGCTGTTGGAGTGCAGACGGCAAAATTAGAAAACAGTAGCAAGTTCTGTTCTCTTTCTTTTTATTAATACCTGTGCAGGATGTGATCACCATTACAAAGAGAAAGTTGTGTTCAGCTCAGCACCAGAACATCACCTCTAGGTCTCGTTCAACAGTACTTCAGTGGGGTGGAGGTTTGATCACATTTGACTGACAAGCACCATCTTGAACACCACCTTTCTGCTGAACTGAATGGAAAATCATTTCCAGCTTCAAGTGGTTGGACAGTAACAATTCTGTCAGGAACCATTTTGCTCACAAAGAGCCTCTAAAATCCATCGTTTTTAGCGAGGGGAGAATTCAGTGTATTAAGGTTTTATGCTCCTCTGAAGGCATATTATCAAGGCCTTTTATACTGCTAGCGTTAGAGGTAAAGGGCTTTGGGGGCGGCTTGCCGGATGGTACATTATATAACTCTAACTATCCTCAATGCATAGCAGCGAGTTCACTAATCAGTGAGTACATTGTGGGAGAACAATTTGGTGAAACTGCTGCGACATCTGGTATGAGCAGTGGTGTAAGAACAGCAGGTCTATTTTCTGCAGTAGATGAAGAGGAAGGCATTTTCAGCTCGTGGATAGCAGGTGATGAGAGGCGTCCTGACGTTGGGAATGCCATACATATGCATTTAGACAAAGATTTTGCAGATCAGTGCCAATGCTATTGACTGCTTTCCACCCACACCTTTGAATTCACGTCATCAGAGTCGAATCCCTGAGAAAACTTTCTATCAGCATGTGAACTTGTGCAATAAGGTGTCAGAGTGATTGTCTTGAGAGTTCTATCTGTGAAAAGTATTAATGTATTCCAGTATGTATGTGGAGGAGTGAGCACGATGTTGCAGAACTTGTTGTGGAGTAATGAGTCAGATCGCGGCCCGTAGACGGAGCGCTGTGACTCAGCTCAAGTTGGTCCTTGTGCTCTGACCCACACAGGCCGCTCTGTCATGAATTAGCTGTTCAGTCAGCCACGCGAAGGTGGAATACATTAGCAATGCAAAAAAGTCATCCAGGTCTTTCTCTGACTACATGAGTAGTCCCTTCCCTCTGCTTCTCTTTGCACATGCAACAATCAGAGTGTAACTGGCTACTCCAAAACAGACATTCAGCTTCATTAAATCTGCTCTTTAAAAATAAGCATGTTTGAGCTTCTCATTGTTTTAAACATTAGCTTGAAATTGAACATAAAACATGAACTTTTTCACTCATTGCGGTGGCTACAGCTCTGTTTTCTTTTAGAAAGCAAAGGAACTTGTGAAGAACACCTGTCTAGTCTAGTCATGTGTCATTGACCCGCTCACACGCAAGGTGCCAGCTGTTCATTAGTTTTTGGGAGCTAACCATTCATACACAGATGGTGCTGTGGTTCAGCATCTTGCTCAAAGAGCATGCGGACTGGAAGAGCCTGGGAATCGAACCATTGATCATCTGATTAGCGGACACAGGTAGACCCACTCTATGCAGGTTGTAGCTGGTCACAGTAAAGCTAACTGCTAATACCATGAGCATTTTCATCAAAAAGAGTGCATGAACAGAAATTTGTCCACCACTGGATCATGCATGCAGTTTGACTGAATTTGAATAAGGAATAATCAATATTTAGAAGTGATGAACAAGTCTTCCTTTCCTTAACTGTGACTGCCTCTGGTAATCGATTCAAGGCCAGGTCTGAATGACATTTATCATGTTTGGTATGGTCCAGGTTTATTGTTGCATGTCTCAGGTCTGATTCCTTATTTCTACTGCTATTGTTGCTACTCAATCTACTGATGCTGTTGCTATTGTATTGCTACTGCTGCCTGCAGTAGTTGTAATACTGCTGCTACTACATCAGCTACTCTATTAAGGTATTTTCACACTGAGAGCTGCCTCCAGTGTTTTCAGTGTCAGCACCAAAGCATCATTGAGAGAGGGTGGCTGCAGCTCTCATGAGGGAGCGCTGCTGCACTTTGCCACCTGCCCTGAGCTGACCATGATTGTTGAACTCTTTACAACTGGCTGCCAGAGCTCGGCATGTGACCGTGGCGACCGCAGAAATGACACCTGGGAACATGAGTTTCCTGAATTATACGCCTTTTTACCAGCAATCAAAATATCTGTTAACAAAATATCTGAGATTAAATAGATGAATAGCAGCTGTCTTTCATTTCATATGGTTTTTGCTGTATCTATTACCATCTTAACAACACAATAGAATCTAATGTTTTTGTGTTGGTGTGTGCCCACAGAGTCCTCAGACCCCGTCCACTGAACAGATCGAGGAGGGTCCACTGTTTGGAGATGCAGCAGGCTTGGAGGGAAGCGCTCAGGCTTTCCTGTCTGAGATAAGTGAGGAGGACGTGGAGGTGCTTCGCCAAAGAGAGGAGGCCCTGCTGCAGATCGAAGTAAGATCACTGACATTCAGTTCAGCTTTTTTTTTTCTTTTTTTAGCCATTTCATGGCCCTTTGAAAAATTGAATTCATCATATCAGAGATCACACAGTTGTCCAGTACAATCACTGACTAGAACAACTCCATTGTCCTGTTGGGAGCCAATGAGTTGCTCCACAGGAGCAGCCGGAGATTAGAAGTCTTGCCTATGGGCATCTTGTCTGTAATTGCACCACACTTCTTACAAAAAAAAAATGAAACTGAAAAGCAATACAGCAACAATTGCCAAGGTCAGTGCAGGTTGTGCTTGATTCAGGTTCCGATGATCCTGGATGTGGGATAATGGGCCCCTGGCCACAGGTTAATATTCATACATACCAGCAGAACTCTTGCATTGCATCATTTCAGCAACATTTTGCAGATTGACTATATCTGTAAGTGCTGCTGTTGGTTGAAAGCTACACCTGAAATTTACATTTTGTTACATTTTGGAGATAAAGAAAGGTTCCAGCTCCTTTCATAAAATCACTGAATGTGAACAAGAAAACCTGTGGTGGTTATGTTATTAAAGCAGAGATGATTTGTCAAACATCTCTATCGTCGTACTGATTATACTGTACAATGTGTGCGTCAGTGTGCAGTATACAAAAATATATTTACAAAAAATATTTCAGTCTGATTCATGGCAAATGGTCAAAATGAAATGACTTTGAATCAGGAGAAAATAGCTTCATCGGGCTAATGGATCATAATATGTGTATTGATGATTCAATCCCACATACATCGCCCTGCTGACCCAAATAGTCACTAGAGCACTAAATGTGCCTCTGAAAATATTCTGTAACAGATGCACTATGTCTTCTGGTTTGAGTGTAGTGTGTTATAGGCTGTCCAGTTATTCTTCAGCATGCTTTAAACTACGGTCTGTGTTTGCAGTTTCCTTCTTCATAATATCATCGTCTATGTTCATATGGGTAGCAAGCAGTTCCTTGTTTGCACACCGAGCAGACACAGAGCCACATTGGCATTTACCTGAGTCCTGTCCAGTATTTACTCTCCTTTAAGCTCTGTTTTGGTCTCCATCAACTCCTGAGGAAAATATCAGGTGTAGGTGCTGTAGGTGCTGTTTCACCTCTTTTACTTTCCAGTCTGTTTACCTGTGTGCAACCAAGCCAAACATGATTGGTCAGCTCTGCAAACGGAAACTAGAACCTTTCTGATACCCAAGTCTTGCCTACAGAGTTTGCATTTATTTGCAGATATCTGTTTGTAGAGATTAAGGCTCTCCAGCTCTCCCGGGTATGTGCCCACAAGCTGGGCAACATTATTTTCTTGCTGTTAATAATCTAATTTTCTTGTGTGAAATATATCTGCAGAGGGGCACCATTTTATGGTAAACACTCGCAGTACACTCACACCCAGGAGCCAAACATTTGCCACTCATGGTTCACTTTTCCCACCCATGTATTCTGAGCCAGCCGACAAAATCCAAACCAGCACCCTTGCTATTATAAGCCTGTTTACAGATAATCTCTCAGGGCCAGATTTACTAAACAGATTTTTCCTTGTGTTAGGTGAAAAATGAAAACTTTTACTTCCATGTGCATAAATCTATATTGTCTTGTAGCAGCCGGGTGTCTGAAATAGGAAACACCTGCATTTAGAACACTCAAATATAAAGAAGGAAAAAAAAGAGAAACAAACTAGTTATTTGCTTTCTTCAAATATTGCCTCCCAGGAGACCAGCACATGCCAAGTTAGTAACTAGAAACACAGACAGGCTCCGTCTTCTTCTCCCACCTCCAAAAGCTTATTAGTATTTGTCACAGTACCCCCATGCTGCTGCAGGATATTGAATGCTAGCCAATTACCTGGGTGCTTATATAGACTTGTTTGTTCCTTTACCTGGGTAAAGTGTGTATGGAATCATAATGTTCCCACACTTAACTTTTGAAACATCATGAAAGACCACATCATTTTGTTAAATGATGGAAAATCATTTTTAAAATGTCTCTAATGGCATTCACATTGTGAATGTTTCAAAGTCATTTTACTGAAAGTTTTACTGAAGAAGTCTGTTGCATTTACGGGAAATACAGTTCCATTTTGGTTATTTATAGACTTGAATGTGAATAAACTGAATGTTGGCTACTCAGGGGCAGCAGAAACAGGTTGAAAAGAACTGACGTGGGTAGCAAGCAGTTGCCTGATGTTGGAGTTGTGTTTCTGTCTCCTTCAAGCTCAGTTTTGGTTTCGCCTAGGTCATGGCAGATAGCCGGCTATCATGAGCCTGGCTCTGCTTGAGGTTTTATGCCACTTTAAGGAGGTTTGTCTTTGCCGCTGTTGCCAACTGCTTGCTCACAGTGGGAATTGTTGGGACTCTATAAATAACATTCTAAACAGTGTACTTCTGCGCTTTATAAAATAAAACTGAACTGAATAGATGATTAGCACATGCATTAAGCTCAGCGGCAGCTGAGTTACATTAGCTTGTTACGTTAGCTTTGTAGCTAAGGGAGGTGAAGGTGATTAGATTGGTGTTCAGTGAATATTTTGAAAAGATATACGTATATGTATGCTGGCTTTACTATGGCAATAAAATTGTTCCTGTAATGCAATCACCACATTCAGTTGCCACAATTTGCTGTTAAACCAAGATAAAAAATCATCCTCTAACTGTTTATCACAGACCTACTAATGTAAGCAATAGTCCCCTGTTACTTTGAGTAACATTAATCCATATTCATGGTCTGTTGGTTACACGGTCTGTACTGTAGCCCTGAGTTCATATGGTTAATAACTTTAAAGGAGTTCTTTAATTGTGTGTTTATTTCACGTCTTTGCAGCATCATCAGACACCGCTAATCAAAGCTGATACTGTATGCTTGATAAAGAAGTGATGATAACACAGGACGTGATTTGAATTCCTTAGATTTATCTAAGCAGACCAGATGGCATGCAGCAGATGATAGAACTCATTACAACCATAAGAGATTTGGACTTGGAAAAAAATGCACTCCAGGCTCAGGACGCAAACCTCAGCCTCTGGAGTCAAAGTCAGAGCTCTGTTTATGTCTAACATCCCCCCGACTGCCTCTGCCTCTTCCCACTTTCGTGCAGAACATAAATATACAAAAAAGAACGTTGTCAAGGAACATAATCGAGGCAGCAATTTGTTTTGTCATTGAGAAAAAAAATCAATATCATAGCAATGTGACTTATAGAAGACCGTGTATGTGAAATCAGTGTTTATTTACTGAGTGATTACAGGTGTAATGAGGAAGGCAGATGTGAGGCTGAAGCATGTGCTTAAAGGATTGACATGTCATGGTGTGTGCCCTGATGTTCCACTCCCTTTCTTGTGGACACTAATTTTGATGTGTGCCATCTCGACAGCACTCCCGGTGTGTGGGGTTTATCGAACATGTCGCTTGTGCAAAATTAAGTAGTAAAACTTCTGAAGATATATTGTAAAACTTCATCACCCATCTCAGAACCATATGGCTGGATCAGGGAACAGGGAACCTGACGTGTGGTGTAGCCGTCTCCCTTTAAAATGACAAGCCTGTACGTTGCAGTCCAGCTCTGGGCTGCAGCTTGCCATCCAGTGGTTTCAAGACTAATGATAATGTTTTAGGAGCACTTTGCAGCATAATGAAGATGTATCTCCGTGCCCAGTTGGAGCTGTCTGAACTTCATCAACATTCCAAATCAGCTAATCCCACACCCAGGAGCCGCGCTGAATAGGAGTGAAAAAAAGGAAGAGCATCAATCTCTCCCCTCAGAGTGACACGCAGTGAAAGAGCGGCGGCACGAATGACAGCTTCATTTCAGCGCAGCCGTCGAGATGGGCCAGTCAGAGGATTGGTGCTCAGACAGGGTCGTCTGGCCTGCGCTTTAGTCATAGCAGCATGGATAAATGTCATAGTCAGCGCTCAGGCAGGTGCTGAGGGGCTTTGACGTTGTTCCTTTAGGGAGAGTGATGGTATCTGACAATGTGCTTTTTCACCTCCATACCACCCTCCTCGCCTCGGTTCCTGCCATCCCTTCATACCACTAAATCAGCAGTGTTTGTTGTGAGTCCCAACACACCTCACTTTTCTTCACTGCTCTCCTCCCAGAGGACCAAAAGAGCCCAGCGTCTGTCATCGTTATCAGCCACTCTCTCTCTCACAGGAAACGGTTTGATGTGGCTCTGAGGTTAATTTCTCCTCAGAGACCGGATGCTGTGTGTGAACTCTGCCAAGGCTTCCTGGCTGCGGCTGGGATGGCAAGTCATGGTGCACTGACTGTAAGAAACGTTAGTCTCTTTGGGGTTTATAAAGCCTTTCTACACGCATGTATACACCACTGTTGGGTTGTCCTAATGCCCTCTCCAAGACCAGTGCTATTTTTTTTTGTGTGTGTGTGAACATCTGTGTGAGCAGTTGTTATTCTTCCCTTTTGCATCCACTGGACACCGGATGTGTTTGAGCCCTGTTTTTTTCATGTGTCCACAAATATCAGCTCACACTACATGACCTTACTTATGACCTTATGCTGGCAGAGGACTGCAGCTGTGATCGTTGTCCTACTTTCCCAACATGACCCGTGTAGACAAGGTGCAGGGTCAGTGCTAGGCTGCAATAATAAAAATAATACACTCACAGTCAGAGGCGCCTTTCACATAACCCACATAACTGTCCTCGTCCTGTGTGCCGAAGCGTGAATATTGCACATGTTGTGCCTTTTGTAATGTAATTCTGTATTAATGGAAAGAATTCTGTTTTTGCATGTCTGGTTTGTATATGTAACAGACAACATTCATGGCTGGAAAATGAAGCCAACAGTTTCCCAAAAACTGCAGTTCCTCAAATGTCCACTGGAGGCTGAAGTGAGTCATTCCCCATCTTAGAATGTCCAACTTCACAGCAGAAATAAACATGTTTACAGCCTGGTCTCTATAGCTAATTTCCCCGTTCATGACAACTGTACTGAGGGTGAATTTATATACAACTCACCTGTTCAGATGATATTAAGGCTTAAAGTTATGCAGAATTAAGGCCATGATCACTCAGAGTAACAGGTTGGTGCCGTCACTTTTACTTTCTGCCTCCATGTCTTTACTCATTTTTGGATTCGGTGAAAGTTAAGACAGCTAAATGGCTAAATCTAATCCTCGGATGAGCTAAACTAAGATTACTAACTAAAAGTTCATCGTTGGTTTCAGACCAATGACCAGTTTTGCATTTCATTTTAAAAAAAAAGCACTGAAATGGTTCTTGAACTTTAAATTAAATAATTTCAATATACCATTATAAAATACCATTCAAATACTATTGCAATCCTTCTTCATCCAAGATGAACAAATCAATCCTTAAACAGTGTTTTGGCATACATTAGGTGGATTAGAATAAAACTAATTGTTGTTGGAGGCTGCATAACTTAACCATGTTTAAAAAAACAGAGCCCTGAACATCTTTGAGCTCCCTAAGGGCCTAGTAAGTACATGTCGTCCTTGAGTATCGATATATTATTCCACATGTTCTGACAAGAGATGGAAGTCAAAATATTAGTACCCAGCCCGTGCACATTCCAATTCCCCGTTAAGAGTGTCAGCTCCCAGCTGCACTTTATATGCTTTGGCACTGGAGATCATTTCATCAAAACTGAATTTATAAAAAAAAGAAAGCTCAGGGCATCACAGAGGACAGCTTTCAAGGGGAATCTGAATACAACACCTGGCCCGGTGGAAAGAGAAAAAAAAAAAAATGCCCACAGCAAAGCGTGTCTGTCCTACCAATGTATACTCGGACAATCTGTCCACAGAGTTTACCCTTGAGTGGAGACAGGTTTAGTGGGAAACACCACTAGAAAAATCAGTGCAGTGGAAAAACAATAAGACTTTTCTCCCCTTCGCTTAAAGTGGTTTATTAGCAAAAGCATTTATTATTAAACCCTATTGATTTCTCTCTCTTTACACACTGAAGCTAATTGTATGATGGCAGATCACGTACTTGCTGGCTCTCTCAAGATAATGAGAATATCAGCCTTGTGTGAAATCCAAATGCTGATATTCCACTCAAACTCGATTATCCACTAAAGATTAACTAATGCAGGCTTGAGGCTCCTAATGAGTGACACTGTTCACACCATCAATTTTCTCTTACAGTTTATCATTACTGCAAAAATAAGACGGCGACAAGAAAATAATCGACACAGCAGGTGAAGTTTTTCTAATATATAGTGAATTTGCTGCCGGTGCAATCAAGCAAACAACATTAACATATCCAGCTAATAAGCTCTGCCACTCTAGTGAAATTTAACTGAAGTAGAGGTAAAAGTATTGGTGTACAAACCCGTTTAATAAAAGATAAGTCACTTACAGTTTTTTAAGTCTAGAACATTATTACCTTTATTTCATGGACAAGGTAAGAACACAGAGAACACAAGTTTAATATTAATTGATTACATTAAAACTCAAATATAAAGTGAATACTGAAATCAGGGAAAGTGACTTTTCTCTTTTTTGACTTTTTTCTTTTTCTTTCTTTTTTGCCAACTGCAACTAACAATTATTGATTCTTAAATTTATTAAGAATTTTTTTTTATTAAGAATAAATTTATTGTTTCGTTTCAGAAAAACATAACGCTTTAATCAGGCATGACTTAAACATGACAAACTGTACAGTAGAAAAAAGAACTTCATGAAACATTTTACGTTGTGTCTGATTCTTTATTAGATATATGCATTAGCTTTGTGTGTTCATGTCTATCTCTTGTACAAAAATCAATGACTTTTCTTTCAGCAGAGGCAGATAGCACTTGTTGTAAGTAGGTCTGGACAAAACCACTGTCTAAATCACTTGACTGTGATGTAATGGGACAGCGCTCAACAGATGCAACAATTTTATTCCGAAGTTGGTGCTGCAATTGCAAAAAGCTTGAAAAGTATGTACTCTATAAATTTGAAACTGTTATCCTCCATTATTCATCCTTTGTTAAAGGAGACTGTATGTGGACTGAGATGTGCTGTTTATGGGGAGCTTAGTACGATGGTGGTGTTTAACGTCAGAGGATCACTAGAACTGTTAGGACTCATAGCCTGCTGGCCAGATTGCTGTGTTAATATCCATGATCCCAGGTACCATGGCACTGCATCCAGGTATGGAACAAAGTGCAAATTCCTATGAGCACCAAATCACCTTTTTGATGCAGGGGTATGCTCAGGGTGTCCTCACCGTGTCATCGAGACACCCTTCGAGGACCGCCCACAAAATCCTCGGCTGAAAACTGGTGAAAAAACTGTTTGAACCTCTAACTCCACATTTCACTAATATTTAACATATTTAATGTGTATTGAAAGAAATCTCAGAATGGCCTTTACATTGACTTTATCTATTTTTGGGAGGCACATACAAATATGAAAAGAGCTTCAAACAATGTCAGTGCAGAAGCCAACTGATGTAATTTGTTGTTTAGTTGAGTCTGATACCAGATTTAGACTACACAGTGTTTTCTGTCTGTAAAGATGGTAACTGTGTTATATTAGGTGATTAACCCGTAGATGCATAAGTGGGACAAAAATGACCTGGTGAGTTTGTTTTCTTGCAATATCCTCATAATGAAAAGTTGTTATTTCATATTCCATCTATCCCTCAAAAAACTAGCTTGCTAACTAAGCTAGCTAACATTACTGTATGTATTGCCTGCGTGTGCGCACGCGCATACATGTGTGCATTTATTTATATAGCTACATATTGATCAATAAGTTTGCTTGTCATTCAAAACATTCTCGTCCTTTTATGTTTCCTCATCCAAAGTGTTGGATTTGTTCATCTGCTAGGTATAGAGTTGAACACACAAACACACACACACACATGTTGACATTGTTCTATTGCTGTTGTGTAATTTTCTTTTCCAATTTTCAGAATGTTTTAAAAATGTGTAAAGTGAAAAATACATTCATGAAATTATTCTTTTGTGGACCAAAATATAATACAATATATAATACAAATGATTATTCTTAATCAAAATGCCTTTACAAGCTTTATTTTGGTAGAGACAGCTGAAGAGTGACAGGAAATGTGGAGAGAGAGATGGGGAATGCAGATTTGAAGCCTGGGCTTCCGCAGCAAGGACTGAGCCTTCGCACACGCGGGGCGGCTGCTCTACCTACTGAGCTAAACTCCGCCCCTAAAACGGGTCATTTTCGCCCCACTTATGGAAGAGTGTAGGATCGAGTCACTTGTGCACTTCAGGGATAAAGACTGATGAGTTCTTGCCATTACTCATTAATTTCTTCTTTCACAAAGTGCATGATGTCACAGGAGAAAAGGTGTTAGGGACAAACAATTGTGGCACGTATGATACTGGCTGTCTTATGACGTAGAGGGCAAAACAATTCAAACATGCTAGTCTAATGTCATTTACAAGGTGTCCCACATGTAACATTAAAGTGATCAATTGTCCTGCATCATTCCCATTTTCCTCCCCGCCACCAAACATCTGCCAGGTCAGAATATTACTGTGTAGTCTAAATTATTAAAATGCATTAGGTGCACGGCTCGAGTGTGAAAAAGAACAAGTGCAGAGAGCTATTCACTAATACTAACAGGAATGAATGTCATTTGTTGTCTCCATCCTGGATATTTTGAAATCACAGAAGAGGAAGCAGGTTGATCCTCAGCAGACGTTAACCTCTGTCACGAATATTTTCAGCTCTGTCTCCTTGCTGCCCTTCAGGCCCTGCTGCTCCGAATTCAGGGGTGTTAGGTCCTTGGGCTACTGCCAGAGAGGAAACATGATTTTACATTTATAAACCATTTATTCAGAGAGGGCAAAAAAAGAGATGTCTCTCATGCGGTCGGTGTGGGAAAAATGTCATCGTTTTTTTATCTCCCCCCTTTTCTCACCAGTAAGCGTGCGAGTAAATCTGCTTAACGGTTTTTCTGCTGTGGCAGTGACACTGTGTCCTGTTGCCCGATGCCTTTGGGCTCGGGTAGATGTGGGGAGAATTTCATATCAGCATTAAGCACACTTATCAAAGAGAGTGAGTACGCCGTGGGGGGAGGGGGAATGACTGAGCATGAGAGAGAACAGCAGATAAACTTATTTGTCCTCTGCCCGAGCCACTTTGATCATCCATATCTTTACATAACTTTGTGTCTTATAATCTGCATGATTACAAAGTATTATTAGTAGCTATAACTTATTTACTTGCTTGATTGGACCGACATGCCACTCACCAGGCTGTCTCACTTTAACTGAATAACATGGCAGAGTGAACAATAAACAATGTAATAAGAATATTTATATCTCCTTTTAATTCCATTTAAAACAATATTTTAATCTTATGAACAATAAAATGTCAGCACACCCCGCACTTCTCTGATTGGTCTCCAGTAGCTGGTTTACTTTGATTTTCAGCCAATGTTTGCAGATTAAATGTTCACAGTGTGAAATAGCACAAAATGTGACCTAAAAGTTGACTTTGAGAGATCAAATTCTGAGAGCACTAATCAAGATACTTTCATTTAAAATTTGGTTTCATTACAAATTACAATAATGGCTTAAGAAACTGAGTGAAAGCTAAATCTGTGAAAAACTGTTTGATTTGTCGCCCTTTGGCTGGAATGACAGCAGGCGCTTGAGCCGGCATGGACTCCACACTTTGTACCTGTGTTATCACGGCATGATTTGACAATGTTCCAAAGAGCTTCTTGTGATGTCCCAGAATGCTCCGTGCCCTCATAAATATTCACTGGGGTTGAGGTCAGTTTGACTGTCTTCTTTGGTCTTCAAGTAGTTCATGCAAAACTTGTGTTTGGGGTCATTGTTCAGCTGCAGTATGAGTTCTTCACTGCAAAGATCTCTGAAGAATGGAGTTCTGCTTTTCCTTCTTCAGGGTGGAGTCAGTTCAGTGCATCTGTCCACATACACTGTGGAATCATTCTTTCTCCTGCTCATCTACTGACATACACCTGTCTGTTACTGCAAGAAATCTCAAACTTGGCTTTGTCTTTCTTTTTCCAGTCGTCCGCTGTGTAATGCTTATATTTGTTAGTCCACACCCAAACCAGACCACTACAACACAGCCTTCTTCTGACAATTTTTTATGTCCTTCATTCAGCAAATTCTGCATCAGTAATGAAGTCCCTTTTCTATCTCTGAGGGAACTATATTGATCTCCTGGTGGCGTGGTCACTTTTGGTGTGCCTGATCATGCTTTGGATATAACTGATCCAGTTCCATATGTTCCCCTGACATGTGGAAAATATTAGAGATTTTCAAATGCATATCAGTGATGATGAGTTGATTTAGTTCAGTATTTATTTATTTTTATTTATTTTATATGATAAATAAATACTTTAATAATATTATTTAATATATAATATTTTATATTTATATGAAATATTGCAATCTGTTATAAATATTGGTATGTTGGTGTCCATCAGTACTGAAGGCCCTGTTGTTCCGAAACAATCACCATTATTTTTTTCAGGACATAATGTTCTGTAAATAATGTCATTAATTTTGATACTGGTAAGTGTGACCAGGGAAATGAATGTAATGAAAAGCTTTCTACAGGGTGCTTTTGGGCAGCTCTCAACGGACCAGGGGGCATGAAGATTTAAACATACTCGGGGTTGAGATCCTGCCTCAAGTGGAGGAGTTTAGTTTAGTTTATATCTAATTTATTTCTCTTTATTCTTGCTTGAAATCCTCAAAAACCATCCATCTTGATCTCTGTGGCCTTTTTCATGGTTTTCAATGCAATTAGCTTCCACCATCCTTGTTAAATCTGAAGTGTTCAAGCTGTTGTGGAGCCAAAGCTGGTGCCTGACTGGTTCTGGATATGTGGAGTTAAAATATGAAAATGTACACATTACCAGGTAAAACAGAGGTTAGAGATCCTCCCATGTCTCAGGTTGCAGAGTGATTACCCAGCACCTGCAGTACAGAAGGTTAATTCAATATGTCAGTTTTTATTAAATGTGAAAGCCACAGGTCTCTGCCTCCTCACTGAAGCACATACATACCATGTAGGGAACTATAACTTGCTGCTAAAGGTGCAGGTGAGTTCAGGTAACTTTTAAATGTGTTATGCTGGAGGGTTTTCATATCACAAATAGCATGCGATGCCAAGAGATCGTAAGCTACATCACAGACCCACAGGGCTGCTTTATATGTTGTGAGGGGGTGAAGGTGATGAAAAGGTCCATCTTTCTCAGGATGGAGCGCTTTCTGCTATCTTGCTGTTGTTAAGGAGACGGTGAGTATTTTGTTTTGACTCAATGCCTCCCTGTGTTGAGAGGATTTCTTGTCTGTAACCATCAGAATCCAAGTGTAGTGTACTATGTATCTATAGCATCTAAATGAGTTAGAACACTCATCGCACTGTGGTCTGAGCAGATAAAATGTTGGAATTCTTACATAAAATCTATCTAACTTTGTTCAACTTGAGTTCATCTAAGGCTGCAGACTGATCTATATTCAGGGTTGATTGGGAGCACAGAGTTGCGCTGAGCTGCATGGCACATAGTAAAGAAATAGTTCCCCCCCCTCACAGGATATGGATTTACCGGTATGCAGCGGGAACAAAAGGGACTTGAAATGACAAGGGTTGACAGCAAATGATGACTAATGTGCCTGTGGAGAGTTGATACGTCACTGAACGCCGTGAAAATCACAATTGACGCGACTGCGACAGTTGCTCCCTAAACCAGTCTGAACCTGAGATACAACAAGTCTAAAACACAAAGCGGCTTGTGTTCCATATTTTCACTGGCACTGATACAATAGCTGTAAAACTTTACTAACACAGAGTCCCAGACAAATTTACACCCAGACTCTGGTCTCTGCTTAAGTTTAGTTAAGATTAGGAAACGATCATATTCATGGTTAAATGGATTTTTGGTAAAAACAAAAACAAAAAACAAATGAAATACATTGTCAGTGTACATTTTACATATATGCTTAATTTCTGACTCACCATTTATTTAGCATTTAACATTTTCTTATAATATTGCAAGTCATTAGGTCATGTCTAGGAGACATGGCTGGAATCAACAGATAATAAGCTAATTCTGGGTCATGTTTTCACATTATTCAGACCACCAGGAAGTAATAAATATTAAATTCATGAGTTGATGAGTTTGATATCCGAGTTCCACAATGCAGACGAGGAAATTTAGAGTTATGCTATGTATTTGGGTTGTTGCAAGGAAGTTTGAGTACAGTACCATGACAGAACCCACGCAGACATGGGAAGGACATTCAAACTTGGCACAGAAAGGTCCCGGCCCCAGCCAAAAACTCCCCAGCTTGCTGGAGGGTTTGAAACCAGAACCTCCTTGTTGTGTGTGCCACCCTCACAAGACTGACCTTTATGTGTTAAATGAGTAAAATCAAATTGCAGGTGTGGTTCTGGTTCTGTATACACGCCTGGAGTTTCCCAGCCGTACAGTTGTGATCCTCACAGGGTCTTCATAATGTGGGGACAGAGCTGAAGATTATTAATAGTAGTGCTGTTGAAAGGTTCTCTATCTGCTGGGTTCATGAGAATTGTCAGGATCTAAAAACAGGGTCAGAGGCCAGAGACGGTTGAGAAACCTTGTAATAAGTTTAAAATTTTGTCACACAGCTCCCATCACTCTTCTCTGATGTGGATGAATGCAGTCACATGAAGAGACAGCGCAGGGTGACCAGTGCTCGCTGTAGTTTGATCGCAGTCAGATCACGTTCGGAGTCCAGAGGACGTGTCAGTTTGTAGCGAGAGGCTTCTCTCAGCGAGGTCTCGCTCTGATTGCTGCGCTCTCATTTGGCCAAAAGAAGCAAACTAAGTGGGAGAGAGCACTTCAGAGTTCCAAATAACTTCTCCGAGTGAACAAGGTGTGAAAACGCCTTAAATCTCCCAGACGCCTCTTCAGGGGTCGTGCTGTCTATCAGCGTTTTCCCCTCCTCGTTCGTGGCTGACTTGCATACTTAATCAGCTCTTATTACTGAGGTTGGTTCACCTTAAAGAGGCTGAGTGCTCTGCTGTGCCACACTTCCCTCTGCAGGCACAAGAGCAGACCTCCACGCACTGCCTCAACAACCGCTCTGCAGTGTAACAGATTAGCATGAATGCTGCTGGCCTCTACATGTGGCGCTTTGTCTAACTCTTGCAGCTCACTCTTTTCACATGGATTTAAATCATCTTCATTGTGCTGATTCACTGTAAGGTATCAAACTGTGCCCAGCAAATGTGACTTTTGACAGGGAATGTTCGCTGACGCTACAACCACTTTCTGTGTGGAGGAACAGATGAATCTTTCGGTGACACAGGCATGAATGTGAGAGGAGCCACTTTTTCCATGCTCATCCTCCATCGGATGATCTGCACGTTGCAAAGCTTTGCATCAACGCCGCAATATCTCCCACAAATGTTTCAGCTTGTATCACACAGATCATTTATGACTGGAGAAATGTGAGGCATGTAGTGCTGGTGAGGTGTCAGTCAGATGCTGCCGGCAGTCTGTCTTTGTCTTGTCTTTGTGCTTTTTTATTTTTTATTTTTTATCTTGGCCTCAAGTTTAATTGTGTTTTTGCTGTCTCTGCAGTGGCCTCAGTGTCAGATGGAACAGATGAATCACAGTCTGACATCTTAGTCTCATGAAAATATACAGAACCTTCAGAGCTCTTCATTTCTTCAAGTATGTTCTTTTCATCAGTCGCACACAATAACAACAGTAGGCCGGACTGACAGAAGGCATCAGAGGACCAGTGGATGTGAGTGTCAGCACTGAGGACTGAGTCTGACTCATTGGCCACCAGCAGAACAATTTGTGGGGTGCAAGAATAGTTCTGTTGCACTTTATTGATCAATGTACAGGAAGATGAGGTCAGGCTCGGGTGTAGAGCGCTGCCCCCGGAGCTGCTGCCGACTTCAAGGTGAATCAGTCAAAAATAATCTAATTTTTCTCTTCCTTGCCATGTTCCTTGGCTTTGAAAAACATGATGATTAGCTGAAGAAACAGAAAATTAATAAGCTGAATCTGCAGTAATGCTGCATTCATGCTATGTTGGCAAAATGGGAACAATAAGAAATCCTCACTGGGAACTGGGGACATTATCTTTTGTAGCCAGTAGCCAGTTTAAATGAATCCAAAATAAATATATATAAACTTTCATATTTTAATATTTCCCTAAAAGGTAAACCCAGACACAAATTGCCATTCAAATGTCAATGAACTCAATTTGGACTGCACTTTGACATGTTTGTAGTCAATAATAGCATAGCATAGGTAGCTCTCCTAATGTAGAATGTGTCCCATGTTGTTGGGTTTTCCTGCAGCAGCTCAGATTTGATTCATCCTGTCACTCCTCCCAGTTTCTTGTCGATCTACGAGGCTTATATAGATGGTTTACCCCTACAGGGGTCATCAACTTCATTTGTCCAAGGGCCAGAATTTTTCTCAGTAGACAGTTTCAGAGCCAGACACTCTCGTAAAGTTAAATTAATAATGTATCCTAAGTAATATATTAATGTTTTATCAATTTGCCTTTGGAATGTATGTTATTTTTTAGCCTTTGTCAGTGAGACTCATCAACAGACAGACTCATATTACCTGCATGGTGGCGAGGGGTAAAAACAATATTTTAGGCTTCATATTCATGAGGCTGTTAACTGCTAGCGTGGAGAAGGTGATGCCATCCAGCGGCATCACCTTCTCATAGTGAACTGATTGATACCCTCCACTGGTGACATGAAGGCTGCTCTCCGTTGTGCTGAAAGCTTGAGCGCCTTTTGGGTGGCTTGTCCCCAAAAGTATGACACACTGAACAGTGTACAGTATGTGCTCACCATGTTTGGATCAACACCAACACCTGTGAAGCTGTGAAGAATTAACTAGGACTTCAGGCGCATAAGGTAGGTATAACAGCTGTCCAATGTCGGAGGGGAAATGTCACTTCTCCCATTAACCCAACACGAGTATTTCAGTCTTGTGATTTTCTTGGTTTTACTTCGTACTTATTTGTTGGATTACAGGCTAAGCAGGCCTGACGCTTTTATTTGTCGTTTGTATCTATTTGCTGATGTGCAAAGCTTGCACTTACAGTGCTCTTTTCCGTTATGTTGAGATATGTTATATGTTATGTTATTGAGACGCTGCAATAGTGCGCTATTGTATGTGGAAATGAAGCCCAAGAAAGGACAATTCTGACCGTGAAACAATACAAGGGCAACGCATTTATCTTCATTTTTGATTGGAGGTGAGCTTTGGCACAAACTACTTTTTCAGAGGGCGTTTGTTTCACTTCACTTAAAGACAAATGTAGAAACATAATTTGTCCTCTTCACTACACTACTCCCGAATCCGGTAATATTCTGGGGGCCAATGGAAAGCTCTGGCAGGCAGGATGTGGCCCACAGCCACTAGTTGACATTCACTGTGGTGTATGGTGTACTAAGATAATATTGGTCAACGCTCTTGTTGTAAGTTGTCTCTTGCTGGAGCAGGGGTAATGGGACAGCAGCATTCCCTTTCCTATTATAAAGGATGTTTCCTTGTCTTGGAGGCTAGAACACAGTAAATGGTATACCCTTGGCCAGCTCTTATTATGGTCCTCACTTCAGCTCTCTTCACTCAGTTAAGATCCTTCCTCATCCAAAAAGGAACACTCTTGGTATCTTATGGAAGATTACTCAACAGACCTCCGACAGTGCCTTCACACCTGACCTGTTTGGTCCGGTTCAAACAAACTCTGGTGCATTTGCCCATTATGTTTGGTTCATTTAGGCCGGATTGAAAGCTGTTATTTGAACAGCCGTGCCAAAAACCTCCTGCGAAGGTGGCTCGAAGTCTAAACTCTCCTGCGGTTTTGTTAGTGGTGAGAAAGTAAAGTGGACCAACAACACATTGAATCACAGTAAAGGGTCTTTAGTATAATTTTAAAAGCTGCTGGTGAATATACACATTGTATCTCCACTATAGATGTGGAAAAGGAAGCAATGTTCTATAGAATCATGAAAAAACTAAATGCTAACATCCAACCAAGTATTTAAAAAGTGACCTGAATGTAACACACACAAAGTGTGAGGGAATCTGTGAGGTCACTGTAAGGATAATGGGGACTGTGTGTATACTTGTGCTGTGAAAGGAGGCATCATCCTGATCATTATTATGGTAACCAAGCTCAGAGGATGGGGCCGTCTCACTCTACACACAGCAGATAGGTACAGTACATAACCTCACAGGGTCAGATAACAATATTGGATGGCTAAGGGTAAATATGTTGGTTTTATTGTGGTTTCTAGATGAATTATTATTTATGGACATAGAGTGGTTGTGTCTTGAGAGCATATAGTTGAGGCAGAGAGGATGGCATCATTGTATGACGAGTGTCTTAATAAATCCTCCTTTCTCTTTGATCAAGCTTCAATAAAACTTTCAGCATGAGACATCTTGGACTCTGTGCACATTCTCTACACTGACTGAACCGGCCATTCATAAAGGGAATTCCTCATAACAATAAACACTTATTACTAGTCATCGGATATAAGAAGATAGAAGTAATGACAACGAGTTGATGCAGTAAACTGCCTGATGGTTCCATGAGACACTGATGATGCTGCCGCTGGTGCATGTTGCACCGTACCCATGGTGACGATTTAATGCAGAATTATAAATTAGTCTTTAGATGTCAGTCCAGTGCTAATTATCATAATGTACTGTTTTTGAATGTTGCATACAAACCAATGAGCATGCTTAACTGTTGTACAAGAAGTGATATATCAGAGTGACTTCAGACTCCTCTCAAACTGTGACTTTGAACTGAGGTCAAACAGAAAACAAAAAGTTAAAGATTGGCTACTTATTGTTTTCACACATTTTTCAGTTTGTTTTCTGGTGGGACAAGCTTTTCCAGCAGACTGGAACACTATGTATCAACAGCATCACATAAACTCAGTATGCATATTGTCTGTGAGAGCACTTCATTTTGTCACATTTCCAATGTGAAATTAATGTGTAATAGACTCAAACCCAAAATGGGGAAGTTTTACACATAGACCCAAAATACACTATGGGGTGATGGCTATAGAAAGGGCTTTGGTACCTTGCTTAATGGCACCTTGACAGTCCAAAAGAACTGGTACCTCTCCAGCAATCAGTCCAAAAGAACCGTGGTCTATACTTGACTTCGGCCAGCCAACCTCTGGTTCCCAATCCAAGTTTCTATGGACTGCTTTAGCAGCTGTATCATTAAGGTGATCAATAAATCAATAATTCTAATCTAATAACAGACATTATTCTGCAATGAATAATGCAACTATGCATCATGAGTACTTTATTTTGATGCTTCTGATGACTTGTAAGAATATTTCAACTCTGTGGTATTCCTGCTAAGTGAAAAGTCTGAGTATTTTTTTCCACCACTGTAGTATTGACCAAATGGGCTGAACTGAATGATATTTTTATTATTATCATTATGCTTATTGTTATCTATTTTTGCTATAGTTCAGACCAAGTGATCGAAACTAAAGGTGTCAGCGCAGTTTAAGACTTTGACTGCATCTGATCACACACACGGACTGAAGCATAAACTACCTCCGAGCAGCGCTGATATACTTACCCCCAGTGATAAGAAAACATCCTGTAGTAAACCTGTTGTTGGAAACATAATAGAAAAATCTCCTGCCCTGGTTCCCAGCATCCAGTGCCAACATCCAGTGGCTGTTAGATTGGCCATGAGCAGAATTTAAAGCCCATGAAATATGGAAAAGGGCACCATGTTGGCCCGAAGCCTGGCCACCCACTCAGCCCTCAGACAGGGGTCCCAACCCATCACATCTCTGCATTCTCCCTGTCTGTGTGTGTGTGTATGTGTGTGTGTGTGTGTTCACATCCACAGACTATTTGCTAAATTGGTTACACACTGCTCTGTCATTATGATGAAATGAGCCCTGATTGCCCAGTGCTTTGCCAGGTAAAATAAATTTGTTATTCTATTACAGCATGATAGACAGCGGTGCCCAAAGATAAATGCAAAAAAGTCTTTAGCATCACAAGGTTTGCCAGGGGCCATTTTGGCTCTATTCACATGGCTTTTGCCAAGTGGCAGGATGGCTGCCAGTTTCCTCAGCAATCTCCGCCACCTGTGATGGATGGCCCAGTGGGTTAGGCTACACAAACGCAGCTGTGATTGCATGGAGCCATAATGGAGGAAAGGGGGGAACCTGTGAGCAGGAGATAGACAGAGCTTTTATAAGCTTTCATATTGCTTTGAGCTGAAACACTGAGAGCAGATTCAAAGCTTGGAGACTGTGCAGAATTAGCTGCGGTCAACCATAGCTGCACCAGTTTGCTCCATGGCCTGACAGAGAAATAACTGAACAAAACTTTGAACTGCTTTTTTTTTTTTTACCTTTCAGTCAAGCAAAGCATATAGCGTTGAGGATTAAACAAATCCACCAAATTCGTTAATTACAGGGACACAGAACTTGATTTGGAATTTCATTTTTTTTTTTTTTTACAAATTCATGCGGATACAGTATGTGCACACCTGAGGTCTTCAAAGCACTGAAAATTGCACAAGACACGACTGTAATCTGGTGTGCCTCAGGGATGCCACTAATTCCAGCAGAACTTTTGCCTTTTTAAGCAGAAATAACTAAAGTTCACTGCCTTTCTCAGGTTTCTTAAGTTTTAATACCTTTGAGAGTAAGCAGAATATAATCAGGCTTTGGACCGTTGATCAGACAGGACATGGTATTGTCGTGAGGGTCTGGGAAATGGTTCGTTTTCACTGTTTGCTGACTGTTTATCAATCGAACAATGAACTGACTGATGAAGGAAACAATCGGCAGAATAACTGATAATGAAAACAACTGATGAGGCAATTCACCAAATTATATGGCCTCCGACTTGTAAGTGCTGATTCATATATGTATATATATATATATATATATATATATATATATATATATCTTTTCTAACTCCTAACTCCTATATCAGCCCTTGGTATTTCTTAATCTTCTTGCTCATCTTGCTATCACTTGGAATTGCTACGTCTGTCACCACAGCCTTCTTCTGTTGTTTGTCCACCACCATGAGGTCCGGCTGGTTAACCATCACCAACACCATCAGCTTGTCAGTCTGGATCTGGGAGTCCAACAGGTCATTCTCAACCACCTTAGGAGGAGTCTTCCATTTTGACCTTGGGATTTCCAGCCCATAGTGCAGATGTTTCTGTACACTATGCCAGCCACTTGGTTATGGTGTTCCATGTATGCTTTGCCTGCCATCAATGCAGCTTAAACATCTACAAAAAATCTTGAATATCAGCACAGTTTCTGATGAAACTGTTGAAACTGTGGCACTTGGATCATAATATCTGGTATTTTTCTTTATGTTGAACGAATATGCAGCTTTATTTGTACCTATTGCATCCTAAAATACTAGCTATGTACAATTAAAACGTTGCACTGTACAAAACCTTTGTGTGTCCAGAGGGAGCTGTGAGAAGCAACCCTGATAAAGATAAGCATTTATGGAAATGGACTGACATGGATTTTTGGATGTGTGGTGTTTGAAGGAGCTGCTCTGCAGCATGCTTCAGTCTAAAGACGTGAGCCTATTTGCCACTAGTAGCATGCAAAAACTGTCAGTGTTCAATGATGATGTAATGATCATTGATGTAAGCACTGGGTTTTAAGAAGGAGTCAAAAAGATAAGATTCCTCTTCTGCTTTTTGATTATTATTATTTTTTAAATGGCCATTGTAATTCTAACAATGCAACAGGACTGCAGAGCTGAATCAGTGGAGCACTATTTAAGTAGCTAATTAGCTTAATTACTTCTCAACACCTAGAAGAGCAGAACAGTGCTGTAACATCCATATTGTGTCATTTCTCCACAGAGAGACATGCTGGACGTCAGTCAAATCATGAAGGATCTGGCCAGCATGGTCCACGAACAAGGCGACGCCATAGGTAAGATGTGTGTGTGCGTGTTTGAGTGTGTGTGTGAGTGCATTGTTTACATTGTCGTCCCAATTAGCAAAGATAACCTTTGTGGCCATGTTTTAATTTGATGTGCTTGATTAATAAGATGAGCTTGAAAATTCTGCCGGGCAAAACAAACTTTTTAACCTCTGCCTCGCTGCCACGCTGTTCAGATTCTTTGATGAGAAGCAAAATGCTCTGGGTTCATACAAACAGTGAACGGTTAGAGAAAATCCATTTAGACACCCTGCTATCTGTAAGCGGCTCTCCGCACCCTGCAGTGATTCAGACATGGCAAAACAGAATGAAACTCAGGACACAGATATAGGGCAGATATAGAAGCTTTGCTGCTGGGTCAGAAATCTGCCATCAGCTATAGTCTGGCTCCATCATGAACATTCAATAGAGAACTGGTTGTTATTTAATGATGTCAAACAGCCATGCAGACAAAGAACCATACCTGAAAAATAGTGTTGTGATGGGTCAATTCTAAGCAGAAGCCAAAGGTCTGATAACGCACACGACTTTCTAAATTGAGGGGGCTGTCTTACTGTGGCTGGAGCACAGTTCATTTACACTTCTCACAATAAATAAAAGATCACATTAGTTGAATACCCGATCGGTTCCTGATGAGGGCGCAGTCATTTCCTGAAACACGTGGGCACTGTTGCCCAAAGGAAAGGAAAGCAGAGGAAATACTGCATTAGTTGGATACTATTTCTTTTTTTGTGGTGAATTAATACACACTTGGTAATCCAGTAAAGTATTTACAGAACCCAGACAGGGTATGTGGGCCACTTATCAACTCTTTGTGTCTGGGCCTCCAACTATCTCGTGGGCTAACTCCATCTTCTGGACACAGATGCAGCTTAAAGCTGTGAGGGGAAAAATAGTGGACAGTTAGTTAAGAATATTTGTGGCATCAAACTGCCAACATGGACATTGTTTATTAAGTTCACACAGTGTGTCTCACTAAGGTATTTTTAATGGACAGAAAGGAGCTTAAAAGCACAGAAGAAGAGACACAGTACACACACACACACACACACACACACACACACATATATATATACACAGTATATCTGTGTTTTTGTGGTTGTTGTGCAATTTCCGAAAGTTTGGTAACTTCATGACCTTTAAAACAGTTCTGTGTGTCAGAACAATGCTGACATTCAACATGTCTTTATAATAACACGCCAGTTTAAAGGTTAGCCAAAGATCTGTGTTAACATGTAATAATTACTGTTCTAATGCAATTATGCTGGCTTTTTTTACACCAAGCCTTCAACATATGTTGAACACACAGCTCATCTACAGTATTGTAATTACAGAGTGGTCTTTAAGTCCATTTCAAGAATGGTGTGTGTGACACACAGTCAAACAGAGTGTTACAGGCAGAGGTAAGGGCACACACATAAAGCTGGGAGACAATAGCAATGGGTTTAACAAATACTGGAGATTAATGATGTAGTTACAAATTCTTTTTGCTCGTTCCAGGTTTATGTTGCAAAACTGTTGGGTTTAAAGACTGTGTGTGTGTGTGTGTGTGTGTGTGTGTGTGTGTGTGTGTGTGTGTGTGTGATGAGGAATGGGATGCAATAACTTTAGCTAATTGCAGCCTTTTTGTTGTAGAGTGTCCTTTTGACTGCTGCCTTCAATCAGGCTAATGTAGATGCCCTTTAAATACCCTTTAGAGTCAGGCTGACTCAGACTGGCTCACCCCATTTCTACAAGAATGGAATACCTGTTTTCTTTTCCTTTTTTTCTTTTTCTTCCGTGCACTATTCCTAATTTGGATGGCTAACATTTAAAGCAACGGGTGAAGCAAATGACTTGTACTTGAACTTATACTTTTTTTTTTTTTTTTTTGCAAAGAGGTTTGATTTTATTTCAGTGTTTTCTTGAACTGTTTTCATGACTTTCCTGAACCACAACACTTACACCATGCTTTTAAAACTTAATCACATACAGCAGAGAATAAAAAGGTTATGCTATAGCTCCAGTCACTGTTGTCAGATTACAGCAGGTGGTTTTCATCATCTGTTTAGAGTAAAGCACCTGCTGTGCGACTGCTGAACATTTTTTAAAATATAAATTATGTCTAAATAATAAAAAAAAGAATACATCCAGTGTTAAAAGGCACCCCGTGGAGTTTTGTGTAAACATGATCTTATGTTTTACACTGTCTGACTCATCGAATCGTTGAACTCTAATGAATATGAATATGACAACAGCATTATTATAAAGCTTTGTTTACTACTTGTTTACTTTTTTCTAAATGCTGCATTAAGAAGTCAAAAATGAGCTAACCCATTATCTGTGTCACACTTCAACATTCCTCAGTGAGTTATAGAATGAATTGAATACTTCCTTCCTGATTCTTTCTGCTACACCTGCATTGTGCATTGTTTTGTGTGTGCTTTTTTTGGTGTCGTGGACATTGATGGTACAGGAACACTATGTGCTCCCTCCAAAATGGGAAAACAGAGAGATGTAAGAGAACTCTGTGAAAGACAGCAGAGTCTGTGACATTATACCACAGCAGAGGTCCAATCTGATCATTACAGAGTCATGCAATAATGGACCTCTCCCCATTAAAAAGAGATGCACTGAAATTGCCTTTGGCCTTTTTTGAACAAGGCTTTCTTGGTATAGTGGCAGATATGAATAATAATACGTGATTGTGCTGTGGAGGCGTTTTTTTGAAGGAGCAGCGGGTAATACAAAGCAATGAATAGGCTCAAGGAGGAAGGATTAGTGCTTTTATGGCCTATTCATGCTGGCTAAGGACACACTGTATTAAAGCCTGTGAACTAAGATACACAATCAACAGGGTTGGTTTGGCAGGCACACACACTCTGGCATCCCGCATAAAAGATGTGTTAAGAAACATTTATTTGTATACACATCAAAAGAGTACATTCTGTTTTTCAGAGTAATTAAAATGTTAGGGATTGGACATGCTGGGTGCATGTTACTATTAGAAGTAATGTATTACAGATGTATCTTTATTAGGTATTTTGCTATTTGGCTTGAATGATTCATGAATAAAATTATGAGCATGAGAAATAATTGGTACACTGTTGACAGTTCTGCAAGAGGTGTCATTTGAGTAAAGCTTTTGGACTGAAAGGGCTCGACCTCTTGGGAGAATGGCTCTCAGTAAATTGCATGGAAATCCTAGTATTGGATTTAGACATTGTTGTGTAAGTTTAGGGCATCACCACATTAGGCGTTATCTTTTGGGGACCATGAATATCCACAAAATAGTCCTTGGCAGCATGTTTAAAAGAACTGGTTAAATATGTTTAAGCTTTAACTTAACTACTGGCATCACATCAGGACATTGTCACAAAGACCAACATGCTAATGCTATAGGTGGATATAATATCTGCCATTCCCATCTACTTAGATAAGCATGTTATGGAGATGATATTAGTTTTGTATGTGTTTGGTCATAAGCTAAAGTGCTGGACAAGTTAAAATTGAAACCAGATGGTGGTGATGGAAGAAAAGTAACATCACTCTGAGGGGAACATGAATGTCCCAAATGATCTGTAAGGTTGTTGTTGCCAGAGTATGTCAAAAGTAGGAGGCCGACTCAGGAGCTTGTGTTTTAGTCCGTTTATTTCAGTGCTTCCAAAAATGTGAAGAAGAAAAAGGACAAAAAAAATATTAACATAGCTAACAGAAAAAATCTAAATGGTAAGAATGAATTGTAATAACTTTTTAAAGTGCTTAATCCAATGAAACGTATAATGAAACAATCAAAGTAACTGAAAAAAAACAAGCATTGCTTGTCATTATTGCATTAAGCATGGCTTAAGGATGCTAGAGATTTTACTGAAATACATAAACAGAGCTGGGATAGTTAAATGCGCGTGTTTTATCACATGGAATTCATTTGTGGTTAACCTAAACAGTACTAACTAAACAAAGAAGCTGTAATTTTTTTTATTGTTCTATTTTACTTTTCCATAAAAATTCAGAGGATCACCCCTGAGTGCCGCCAGGCACGGTGCCTTAACTTTTTACAATCTGAAGTCTGTTCATAATGGAACATTTTGAAACTTGACTCAAGTGATGTATATTGAAGATATATTTGTTGATTATCTTCATGTGCAGAATAAAAACAAGGCTTAGTTTGCCCAATATCAGTCATGAAAAATAAACAGAAAAATGGAGAGAAAGAATGGAAAGACTCTGGAAGTCAGTCCACAATGAGTCAATCCAGACATTGTTCAGATTTTCAGTCGGTGAGTCGAAACATGATTTCCTCTGCTTAGTCAATCAGCACAATTAATTCAGCCAACCTCCTGCTCTTGTTCAAGTTCAAAAGTTAATTCTTTACAAGCTCAGGTGGTGCAGTAATTATTAGAGGCAGTCACAACATGAAACAGGACTTCTCTGAACTGACTGTGGCCTTTTCACTCTCACAACACCAAAACAATCAATAGCACTCTCACTCTTATCGGCCAGTTGTAAGTCCATGTGGGCAATTATGTGCTAATATCAAATATTTTGGACTATCCAGTTCATTAAACATGTTCTGTCTCATCCCATTAACTTCTGTGTATTGGCAGCTTTTAAAGGAGGCCCTGCTGTTATAACGCTGCTAACTCGCAGACCAGCAGTCCTTGGTAACACAGAGCGCTGTCATGCAATGTGCTGTCAAGGCTGTGTGTGCAGAGTAACAATATGAACGAACAAAGGTTTGATTAAGGTCACGATGATTCTCAAAGTCGGGACACAAAGATGCAGAGAAGAGCACATGGCATTCTGTCTCGAATGTTCAAGGACAGAGGATACTGCAAATGCTTTTTCTTAGTATCTTTGTGAAGCTTGTGAAAGATGTTCAGGCATGAGGTAATTATGTCTGCTATTTTTTCAGTTAATTCCAGGCTAATAAGATCAAGTGCTACCACTGGAATCTGAAGAGCAAGAGCTTTTAGAATGATGCCAGTCTGTAGCAGACCTAATTCTGTTAAGAGAACTAATGATGCAAAAAGTGATACTTTAAAAAGATTGTATTCTTGTCTGATACAGAGCTGCATGTTCATTACTGTATAATCACCTGGAAATAAGGACTGTTATGATTTACCACCTTAGAATGAAACTTTTATGTCTACAGAAGACCGCCATGTTGATTTGTCATGTTTTTACAGTAGCACAGAAAGGACAAACCAAAAGATTGCTATATACACTACAGGGCATTTCATGGTTTACACACATTTTGCAGCCGGTGTAGTTTCTGCTTCAGGCTTGCAATAGGATTGTGACTGAAGCAGGTTTCAATCAGAATTACGCTGCTAGGTGCCACTTAATCTTCCTACTGGAACTTTAAGTGGAGGGTTCACGTAGAGAGTCAGGATGTGTTTAGCCTGACTTAGCTTAAAGACTGGTTCTGTCCACAGTTCAGCATCACATCAGTTATTGAACCTGTAAAAAAGACACTTAAGTTAAGTGCTGCAAGAATTTCTCAACAAACAATAGCTGGAATCAGTGAGTGTAAGAGTGCCAGGGTTGGACAGAGCTGGCGGATTGTTTGTCAAGAAATGGTAATAGCAGGCTCGGGCTTGCCACCAGCACATTTATAGCTGAAACTGTTAAAACCTGAGAGCACAGAGTTTGACTTTAATGAAAGACAAATTATAAGAATTCGATTTTTTTTTTTTTTCTATTCCTATGGACTAAAAGTCACTGGGGAATCTGAGGAAGTGGAAATGTGGCTGCACGGCTGCACAGACAAACAGAATGTGACATCTTGATATGATTTGACAGTTTTTTGTACAATATCCATCACTGGGGTAGTTCTTATGAAACAGAAAGCAACATGTTATTTGTTTACATCTTTCCCGGGACTTCATCAATATTGATTGGTGATTACAGTACCCAATTTACACCCTGATCACTAAGTACTGCAGGTAGTGTTGAGTGAATCAACCTCAACCACAACCTCAGAAACCCATGATGGCCATTCTGGCATGGCATACAGTAGCCTACCAAGGTGGTTTTCTTTCCAGGTTTGACTCCTGGCATCCTTGGTCAGTTTGGGTAGCTGCACAGCTGACCGAGCTAACAACAGTTAGTGTTTGTTACTTTACAGTCTTTCCATCAGGAAAGTCCGTGAATCATTTCTGTAGTGTAATGTTATTCTGTGTTAGTCTCAGAGGCTGTGCTCAAATCCGGTCTGGTCTGGCTGCTAACAGTCGATTCAGGTAGCAGGAGTTAGTTAGCAGTTAGCTACTACTTTAGCAAGTCGTTAGGCTAAAGCTCCAGTTTCACCCAAATCACTGAATAACGTTATAAAGGTGTGCTTTTGTACAGTAATCAGTGACCCCTGGCCATATGTACCTCAAAAAAGACTTTTGGGATAGATAGTAGAGTATAGGTGACCTATTATGGAATAAAAACACTGAAAGATACATTTTGGACTTCATGAGAAGTAAAATGAACTTGAACTTTTTTCACATAAAGTAAACCAAACTTTTACTCTAACCTTAACTAGAGTAAATTGTGTATAATATTAAACACTGAGAGTTTCACGAGCATGAGCTGGAATCAGTGGTGGTGCTGGTGTTGCCTGACCACATTGTTATATGGGCATTTGGCTTGAAAGTGACCCACTAAGAATGAATCTGCTCTTTGTTTCCTCAGACAGCATTGAAGATTACATCCAGACTGCATCATCCAACGTGGAATCAGCTAATCAGGAGCTCGCGAAGGCCAACCAATACCAGGTACAGTGAATCGCCCTGTACCGCCGCTTGCTCCACGCTTTGCATCCACTTTGTTCAGTTTTAATTTTGTGTAGCTGACTGAGCTTTTGCATTGTAATGCAGTCACAAGAAGCTTAGCTTGATCAGCCATGCAAACAGGGACTTTGCTAACTAGATTACACAGCTTTATCACATCCCCCACTAGCATAATAACAGAGATGATGTAATTTCATGTCATACTTTACTAGCTTTTGCCTTCAGTTAAATTAATTGTATTTAGAAACAGAAAACATAAAGTGCTTGCCTGGAGTCTTATAAAAACACAAAACCACATATATAATTCCAATTCCATGAGCAAGCCTCACTGCTACTGAGATAATGGTTATAAATTTGCAATTTTATCCTACAAGTGTATTGACTTAGAGAGGAAAATGCATTAATGGGCAACAACTGCAGCTCGAAATTAAATAGAAAATCTTTTTTCTCTCTCTCTCTGTTTTTTTTGGATGACTATAGAATTTCCACTTCACAGCACATATTGGAGAGACGGTTTATGAGATGCCCAAGGGCCTGCTTTCGCTCTTTCTTTTCAAGGAAATATATGTGTCTTCCGCCATTCTGTCAGGGACTATCTCAGTAGGCCAGAGCTCAGAGTGGCTCTGCACTGTGTAGGCCCCTGGCTATGGTAAATAATGTATTGACTTAAGTGTCATTGGGTTAATAAAGGATATACCTTTTTTTTTTTTTTTTTAACATGGGTTATAGAGCTTCAGAGCAGCATCTAAACTCTCGATCTACAACACCTTTTGACAGCTGTGAAAAATATATTTTAGTAATTTATTTTAACATTTAGACTAACAGCAATATCTTTATATTAAAGGTGGAAATTCATATTTATTCGCTTCTAGAAACCACTTTAATCTGATACCAAGATTATATTTTCTGTAACAGTCAAGGAGCCATGGACTCAACTTTCATTTTTCTGTATTTGCATGGATTTTCAACATCATATCAGCAGCTATTCAATATGAAAACGATTGCTGGGCAGTTTCCGGAGTCTCTCATGAATGCAGCGGTTTCTTCCTGTCCCTCCATGCTGCTGCTCTACTAGTGAGCGAACAAATGAGCGACTGGCAACAGCTTTCCCATTAATTGTCATTTCATTATCTCAAGGAGAGCTGAGCCGTGACCAAGCTCACACTGAGCAATTTAGCTCTCCGCCAATCCAGACAGCCGCTGTCTTTACAGAGGCAGAGCAGATGAATGAAAGAAGAACAACAAAGGAAAAGACAGACAGGCAGACAGACAGACAGCATGGACCTGCAGACACAGATTTTACACAGTCGACTCTCGACAGAGGCTGTTTTCTGGGGGAAAGTTCACTGAAGAGTCGGCAGGGAGGACTGGCCAGTTCACGCCTCACAAATTCAAAAATCTTTTCTCCCATAAGTTGCTAAAGCCACTACCTGTTACCATAGTACTGTTTGTTAGAACGACGTGGGTTGTTCGAAATTTCATCACATAATCACTGCAGTGACTGTCTGTTAACTGAAGAGTCAGCAGAGTCAGCAGGGAGGACTGACTGGCTCTTGGTGACTATTCCACATCTAAATTAGGCTGCACTCACGTAGCCGCACTGCTGTTTGCTCTTAGAAAGGATTTTTTTACAACAGTTATTGTGCTTTTTTTAATCTAATTCAGTTTGACATTTCTGTAACTACTTCACTGTTCACATTGGTCAACTTCAGCTGAAACTAGCTGCGTCTCATTACTTTCTGAATGACTGACATTTGACTTACTTAACGTCGTTAGCTGACAGTGTAACTGCTTTCAGTGCTTCCTCTCTAACGGTTATTTTCACGTGCTTTCAGCCTGAGCACCTTCAGCTGTTACACTTCAGTTACTTCTTTATTTGAACATTTCCACTACTCACAGCATTTGAACTGTCTTCATTTCTTCCACTGAAATTTTAAATGTTTTCACTTTGACTGATAATTCAGCTGTTTTCAGTCCTCCGTTTAACTGACAACTTCCACTGACACTTCAGCTGCCTCCGGTGATTTCACTGACACCTCACTGTTTTCGTTACTGCGCTTAAAGTCAACATATATCACTCTTCAACCAGAGTTTCCACTTCAACTGGAATCTCATGTACTTTTATTAAAATACTTTGATCTGTTACATTAACACTTTTCAGTTTATTAATGCTTTCAGTACCTGTGCATCAACACACTGACCTAACTTGTTTTAGTCTTTAGCAGACAGCTTAATCACTTTGACCATAAAGTTTTCAAATGTGATTTCCGTTGCTTACACAGTCAAATAAATGTCACTGCTTAATGTGCACTCACTTCAAAACTGTTTTTATTTTAATTAGCGGTGACACTTCAGCTCTTTTCAATGATTTTGGTTCACTTCAACCCTTATTGCTTCAAGTTGAATTATAACACAACCTGTTTAACCTGTTTACAACACAAGAGCATACTATTCTTTGATTTATTTATCTGAATACTCTGTGTTCTATAGTCTTTTTTTGCCAAAATCCATATTTTGGTGTTATCACCACAAGAACTGAAGTCATAATTCTGTGGGTTTGAACAACAGTTATCGGCACACAGACACACAGCCACTCAGTGTGTTTTGATCTGAGAGATCAGAGATGCCGACTATCTCCGATGCTCTAATGTGCAGACAAAATGATGCAGACCGAGGCCTGTATTGATTTTAAGTCACGGCCAATCTGGAACTAAAGAAGACTAGATGTGAAGACATGAGATCTGTTTCAGGTTCAGTCAGGTGTCTGTTGTTTGGCTGTTGCATCTGCCCTAAGACCTCTACATCTACTTTAATTGCCACTAGAGGCTGACGTGAGCAATTTTACCAGTCGGTAGCTTGTATTTACCCAATATGAAGTGAATGTAGCGTGACGTTAATGGCACTATTGTGATCACATAAAAATTCAACAGAACAGATAGAGTGGAGGGGAGGCTGGGTGGTGCTGATGGGGGTGGAGGGAGCTTTAAAGAAAAAGATTGAACACTTTGCAGACAGTCTAAGCACGGATGTAGCCTTGAACACTCCTTGATGCCGCTCTACATGCACCACTGCACTTCTCCACCAATGGTCAATTAAGAGCGGATGTCATTTTCTTCTCGTGCCCCGCCTTGTCTACTCACTTTACATTGAAAATAAATTGAATCTATAATCCATTATCCGGAGGCAGATTACTCTCCCCGCTGCAAGTTTCTCTAGTTGTGGTGATTTTTTATCACCTCATCTGTGTTCAGTGGACCACAATGAACTCTGATTGTTGATTGCTGCACAAGATGGTATATAATTACCAATAAAACACAGATGTTCTAGTGATTCAGTGAACAAAAGCTTCAGACATTTCACACCTAGAAAAAAAGTATGAAATAACTGGAGTTATTATTGATTTGATCTGATGTAATTGTTAAGACTTCAAAGTCCATCTGTCTTCAGAACTGAAATTGATCTCCTAGTGAGTGACTACATCCTTCTGAGTCTCAAAAAAATCAATGCAACACAGTTTTCCTCCGGCTTAATTGAGGATAATATAGAGTGCCGGCTTTTGTGATTGTGGAAGAGGGGAGGGAGGGACAAAAAACACAAGACAAAAAAGGAAGATGGCTCCTAAATGAATGGGTAGACGGATGAATGGACTCGTCCACACACAGACACATACAAATTGTTGCCCTTTTGACAAATAAGATAATGAAAAAGAATAACCTAATCACAGTGTTAAAGCTCTGACTGATCACTGCACTTGGGTTGGGGGGATGGGCTAATGCTGACAGATTGCAGGGAAACTGTTCAATCATTCTTCCCCCACTCCCTCTGGACTCTTTATGCTACTTTGAAGGATATGGAGTGGAAATAACAATGTTTGAAGTCACCCAAGCTGATGTCACTGACACTCCTCTGACTCTGCCCTATGAGCCAGAGCTAGTCCAAGCATGTTAAAGGAAACTGACTTTAAATGAAATAACAAGGCCCACTAGCTACTGCTGTGCAGTACAATCATGAAACATGGTGGATGAAAGAATAAACAGAAAAAACTGCTTTTTGTTCTGTTTTTTAAAAGCATACCAGTAGGAGCAAGAAAAGGGAAACTTGAGGTTGAGTGTGCTTCAGGGTGCATGTGTCATCGTCTGTGAGGAGAGCAAAAAAGGTGTAATCCAGTGGCCAGTTCAATCATTCATTCAGCCCCTTTAACCTTACCTTACCCACAGAGTTGATTTATGCTTCAAGTGCTATGCACCAATATGTGCCAGCCCATATGGGCTCATAGGATTCCATAAACACCATGTAAAACCAGAATATGAACACAGCCCTACTCTTTAGATGATTACAGCTATAGAACATAAGTGGGGCACTGACTGTTTCTTTCACCCCTGACTCTGATAACTTCTAGCACCAACAGACAAAAGTGAAATAATTTGCCTGGTAACTGGTATTTTAGTTTCAGGCGTAGAAAACGTATCAGGGCATTCTGTAGACATCTTACGAAAAAACAACAACTTTAATGTTGTGATATAATGGACAATAGAAAACAAGTACTACACAGGTGACACTCCTTTAGAGTGGAGTGGAAGCATCCAGTTTCCACCTTCAGAGGCAGGATACCACATCTCAGTTGGGCACAGAAAGACTTGTGGGCCACAGGTTATTCCAATCCAATGACAGACAGGTCACTAGTCCTCAGTCAGCCTGAAATATCACAGATGCTGTACATATGCTATCCAGGTGTTACAGATCTAAAAGCTACAGTAAACTATGACACTCTGACTGTGGCTGGCTTGCCGTCTATAATGAAAAACAGTGAAATGAAGAAGTTTACTTTGGTTTGTGTCTGATGGTTTGAGAGAGTGACAGCTGTGGTTGAGCGACATAGAAGCCAAGTCATTTTTGGATTGTTTTCTGAGCACACCCTCACAACCTTGTGGCAATTTGCTGCACTCTGTGGCAGCACAGTGCTCTGGATGATAAATAAACCTCATCATGCTATGTACATTCTCAATTTGGTTTACACAACATTTGCCAGACTCTTGCCAAATATGTTTGCAAGCTCCCTTGGCCAAGAATAAATATTTGATCCCAATATCAAAGATCCCATTAGAAAATGTGTTTCATAAGTCTGTTATAAGGCATGTTGATTATCTATCAATATGAACTATTCCACAGTCACAACATGTCACACTTATGCTGCACTTCATATTGCTTCCAACCCATGGTGCCATGCACTGCAAGTTTTGAGAACATTTTCTGCACAGAAAGAAATCACAAGCAGAACCAAACAACAAAAAAAGACATGTCTCGTGGTATATCTGCACACACTCCGTCCACTTCTCCTTTCCTATGCATTAGAAAGAGGTCTAATACAATCGGAATAAAGCCAGGAGATCACCAAAAAGATTAGAATGTGGTCCATCAGTGTATTTCCACATATGATTTCAAGCTATTTGACTGTAGGAAGGTGTTGATGACTGATAATAGACATACTCTATTATCAGTTGCTCTACATGTTTGTGCCGCTAACTTGATTATGCTGTTTCATTTACTTTCATTTACTTCCCTTGTATCTGAATTTCAAATAGGTGAGGAAAAAAGGAATGAAGGTCCAAAAAAATGTGAGAAGTGATCTGAAATAAGACGTGAAAATTAGCAGAATTGTGCTAACTTACTGTCAGTCGTGGTTGTTGTTTGTGTTCACTAATGACCAACTTTAAAACAATCATTTATTTATTAATGTAAAAACAACTTGAATAATGTTAAGGAAACATCGTGGTTTGGGCTAGTAACATATCATCTCTGTGTGTTTGTTTTTCAACATTGACATGCATAAAGATACATAAAGACTTCAACTCCCCAAATTCAAAGCCAAACATCTTGATGGCCCCCTAGTGGCTGGCTGTAGTATTGGTCATAAAGTCACTTCATTGTTAGCGGGCTAAAAAGTAAAAATTAAGGTAAAGTTGGACTTGGTACTTAACAACCCCCGACTCCCCATTAGTACTGTTTATCACTGACATTTTGTCATGAAAGAACAAAAATCTTTGTCATCATTGTCATTCAGGTGACTGTCCAGTAGGCCTGGAAAAACCCCTGGAAAACTGATTACACCATTGTGTGCTTTGTTTCTAATTTTTAATTTGAATAAAACAAAAATAAATGGCGTTTACAATGAGTACTGTTGGCATGTGCCACCTACAGAAACTTTCCAATGAGAACGTCCATGCAAAAACAAAATCAGAGAAGCCGTCATGCTGTTTGATTAAAGTGATCTGTGCAAAGCGTAGCTAAAGAACAGAAATTAGGTCTGAGAAACAAAGTTTAAGGACAAACTGAAAGACAACAACAGCAATGATAACTCAGCAGTAACATTTCAGGTAAGTTAGAGGAGGGCAAATGTCGATTGCTAAGCACAAAGGTTGTGCATCCTCTATGAAAAGCCATAGCATAGTCATTCTCTGTGAGATCAGCAGCACATAGCCGCTTAAAAACACTTTATTTGAAGGTTTGTGCATAAGGCAGACATGACACTGTCATAACCATGACACCTGCCATCCTTATGAATGTGTATGACTGTACATTGAGGGGATCTGCTCGGTCTGTTGCTGGCATGGTTTGGCTCCATTTGTCCCCTTAGAGGGAATGGTCACTGCCAATACATTTCTATCCTGAAATCCAACTCAAACCAGCTGAACACCTATGAGATATTTTAGACTGATGTGTTGGACAGCGTTCTCTACCGTCATCATTAAAACACCAAAGGAGGAAATATATTTTTGGAAGATGTGTTCCATCCACCAAAATGCCTTACAGAGACACTGAGTTGGTTCTTCTTTAATTTGTCGAATGTTAGCAAATATTTGGTACCAATTGTTGGTTCCAGACTTCCAAATTGGTGCTTATATCTCTGATTTGTTCAGTGATTTCAACAGGTTCAGTCTGTGGTCTATTTCCACTGTTCAGTGCAGTGGTGTGAAGTGTGAGCCTTCACATTTGCACCTTTACAGTTTGCCAAGTGGGTATCTTTGGCAACATTGTGAACAGTAAATTTTTGATGGACTGACTTGTTTGTGTGACCTGCACTTCTAATTAATTGATCATGCAGACCTTTTTTGTGTAGCCTGTGTAAAGACACTATGTAGTCAATTCAGGATTCTTCATTTAAGTAGCACCAAAGATCAGCATTACACGCTGTAATCTGCTGGATTTCATGGTTTATCTCTAGTTTCTGGCAGGATTTCTACTGTGTTTGCTGTAGATTTCTCCAGCAAGCAAATAACAGTGAAGAAGTACAGTAGCAGTCCCAGTACGAGTGACAGTACAGCAATATGTACACATCAGTGGTTGCGGATAGTGTGCAGAGGAGATGAGGCATGCAAAGACATTTAACGTTAATGCTGACATTGCAGCAAGGTTTTAGCTATTTCTTTTGATACTATATGCTTTCCAACACATGCAGTAAAGGTTATGATAGGTCCCTCCAAGCTCCTCTTTGTGATGAAGAATAACATCTTTCCTGACATGTGCTGCCAGGACTGTGTACACAAGATGGGCAGTGTAGAAACATGCTTAATGTGACAGTGGTGTGTAAGTCGACAGGAGGAGTGGAGCATCGTGTCAGGAGTAGACAATATGACTGCCGTGCTATTTTTTTTTAAAGACCAATCAATCTTTCATAAAAGGCCAAATATGCTGATGCTGGTGTGTTTCTGTTCCATTGTTGACAAAAGCAGTCACAGGGCTTCCTCCCAGGATGCCAGGATTGGCCATGAAGTCTGTGTTTATTTGCTTCTCCTCTTAAATATCATAATCAGGGTGACTGCATGGGACTCTGAGTTTTATGTAAATTGCATATAAGCCGATTACAAGTGAGGCAGTTCCGCTGTAAACATTATTTATTTTATGGACTTCCAATTTTCCCAACCAGATGCGATAGAGGGAAATAATATTATGGCCATTATCATTGCATTGCATTATTGTTGTATTATGAGGATATTTCTCATGTCACACAAGGTAAGTAGTTTTTTTTTTTTCTGCCCGAGACAGAGCAAGTTTGTCTTCTGTGTGAGGGAAGCAGATATTAGAAAGATAGCTGGTTTGCGAGGCAGTTAATGGTTAGAACTCCTCTTTTCTGCATTCTTCCTTGGATAAAAAATAAATAAATGGCAGATGGTTGTTGTATGTGTCAGAGGGCCTCAGAAATATTGAAAAGAAAATGAAAAGGTGAACAAGGTGAGCCATTTTTGCACTCTTCTTCTGTCGCCTGTTTTCTCTAAATCTTCTCTCTTTCTTGCTTTTCACCAGCACCGCTGACCTTCATCTCATATATCTGCAAGTGGCATTTCTTGAACAAGGACAGTTTGTGTCTGGGCTGGAAGTGAGGCAAAACAATAAAAGTCTTGTTAAGTGTGTGAAAAGCAAGCCTTCTATGTAAAACAAACAAACAAAAAAAAATGATGACGCACCGGAGAAGCCAATGTCATCCTTTTTAAACTAGGAAGCCTGTATACCCAAACATTTTGGTACGGTCATTACAGAGAATTCATCTTTGCATAGCGGTGTCATAATAATAAATTAGCCTGCACAGCAAGTGTCTGCACAACAAGAACAAAGCTTATTTCTGGGCATCCTTTTGTATCAGACTGAATGTGGTCATTTTTGTCCTGACCTTAAAGTATTTCATTGTTACTCAAATATTATTCAGAAGAGTTTATTGTTAGTGCTGTGCAGCCCTGCCAACAACTACTGTACAGGATGTTCAGTAAGGCCTTACAAGAAAGAAAAATGCCAAAGAGAAAAAGCAGAGGTTAGAGTTCAAACAGAGGAAGAAAACACTGATAAAATGGTTTTGTGTGTGGCAGGTTGTGCAAAGTAGTGATAGTGGTAGGTAGAACTCAGGGGAATCCTTACCTTTCTCTCTGACAGAGGTCACTGATGTAGTTAAAAAAGTTCCACAGAGGCAACATGCCCAAGGTGGTTGAGTTTCAACCCGAGCAGCTAAAGGATTCTGTCGATCTGTTGTGGCTAACATATTTCTTTTGTATCCTGTGTAGGTCAGAGCCAGTCCCCATAGGAAGAAAGATTTAGGTTTAGTAGTTTCATTTACCAAGGGATGTAGAAAAACATGGGGTCTATCTTCACTAACATGAACAAAGCAGAGACAGAGAGAGAGAGAGAGAGGGAGAGAGGTCTGCCACGATTATAAAGGGAGTGGACTTCTTCATCAGAAGAACAGTACTGAGCAGGGGTATCAGGAGGATTTTGGCCGTACACGCATTCACCATTTTGTTAATCATGTCCTCATTGTTTAAAATTGCTGCTACGAGATTCCAAGCAGACTGACAAACTTTTTGCTGCAGCATCCAGTTTCATTCAGTATATTCAAAGTTTCATTCATGTATACACAAACGTTCCTAACATAAAGCATGCCATGTGTGAAGGCCTCTAAGGTTAACTAACCATGTCAAGCACAAATCACACATTCATTTATACCAACCCTCTGCCTCAGCCAAATCTCTGATTCAGTTGCTGCAGTGCTGAACCTGTTCCTATCAGGGAGGAGCTGGTTTCCTCTTTTACTTTCACAGAAACAATGAAGGGCTCATGGGTGTTTTGCAGACTTCTGACCATGTCTCTAAAGGTCTTCTGTCTGGTGTGCTTCCCTTTTTTAAAGTGCTGGGCGTGTTGCAAACATAGCATTCTTTCTAAATCATTTTAGTGGATGTTGCACTTGCCCAGGGTTGCCCTTTGTCACCTTTTTTATACGTGGATTTTATGGAGAGAATTTTGAGGTGCATCAAAGGACTGCAGCCTCTTCTCTGATGACCCCAGGCTTGCATCTCTGCTTTTTGCCGATGATGTAGTTCTGCTGGCTTTGTCAGCCTGTGACCCCTGTGCATCGACTTCGGTTGGCAGTCAAGTGTGAAACGGTCGGGATGAGGGTTAGCACGACTCAAGTCTGGGGCCAGTATTCTCTGTCAGAAAAAAGATGAATTGTTCCCTACAGGGTGAAAGGGAGCCACTACCTCTGTTGTTGGTGTTTAAGTATCTCAGGGCTTTGTTCACAAAGGAGAAAAATGGAGATTGATGGAGCAGGTGTAGTTTTGTTTTACCTTTGTCTTGGCCGTCAATGAGAGAAAGAGCCAGAGCTGAGCCCAAGTTCACAATCCCACCATCATTTATGGTCATAAGCTTTGATATTGACTGAGAAGATAAGATCACAGTGACAAGCAGCCAAATACTGTTACTTTCTGTTACTTTCACATGAAAACAGCAATGAGCTTTGATAACTTGCCAAGGCTCAGCTCATACTCATGAAAGGAGCCAGCTGAGGAGATTCAGGCACAATTAGGATGTGTCCTTGGGTACCTCCTAGCTACTGTAACTGGGGGGCAACCTTGGGGCAAACCCAGAACATCCTGGAGAAATTATACATGCTGGTCTGGGAATGCTGCAGGATACCCCCAGGAGGAGCTAGAGGATGTGAATGGAGGAAAGGATGTCTGCCCCCACTGCTACTTGGACCTGGAGAAAGAGACAAATATGTATTGATGTGTTTTTATTGTACTCAAAATCATAAATCGTCAGTTGGTCTGCTGCTGTTATCAAATATTGAATATTGGCTATTGAACTTTGTCTGCCTCCTATATAGCCTTTAGCCGATTATAGGCAGTGTATTTTATCCTGCACTGGATATTTGAGGGACCAACTAAAGAGATCTAGATCAAGTAAGCATGGATCTGTTGTTATTCTTAGCTTCGTTTCTCGAAATGCAAATTTGAAATTCATTTTTCAAAACATGGCAAATGATAGCACAAATGAATTGTTGTGTTGTATTAGGGTTCACTGACATAAAAACACAAACTGTGGAAAATGGTGCATATAGAACACTTGATAGAAATATGTCATTTGTTGTATGTATCTCCTCATCGAATGTCATGAATCTGCTGAGTCTGCTTCAATTGTTACGCTTTGGTTTTAATCATTAGCCTATTTATTTATTTATTTATTTTTATTCCTGGTATGAGTAAATTGAAGATATCATGAGTTGAGTTTTAGGACAGATTTGATGTGTTACTATTAGTGATTAGTGAGTACCACTGAGGAAAATACTGCTAACACTGACAAGAATGAGATTCCTTGTCAAACTTTCTTTTTAGCCATCAACATAACGACTCCACATACTGACGATGGCTCATGGAAGCCTGATTTACAAAATGTCAGTGTGGATATCAAACTTAAAAACCAATATGGATTATATCCCATCTTAAATATGAACCATTACTCTCATATTAGATATTAAGAATGGATATAAAAAGGTGTCAGGAAGAAACCGTCTTCTCCCTGAAGGCTTGTAGCACCCATAGGCCCTGAAGTGCTGGCACTAAGGACACGCTCTCCAACAGATTAAGACACTGGTGATAAGAGTATCCCTCCTCTATCCTCCTCTGTCTCTCCCTCTGCGAGTCTCTCTGTCCCGCCTCTCAGCCTGCCCTGCGATCTGGAAAATTCTCATTTAAAAAATACTGCAACACTTCCTTTGTTATACTAAGCCTTTTTTTGTTCCCTCTCTACCTTATTTATTTCCTTGTTCTCCCCCAAATAACAGCAGTGCTGAGACGAGACAGCGGCAGTAATATGGAAGAGTGAGGGAGGGAATACAGTATACAGAGAGAGGGAGCGAGTCGGCACTGTCAGAGCGAGCAGAGAGAAGAGCAGAGAGGACAGCAGAGAAAGTTTATAAGGCGTAGTTTAGGAGGAAACGCGTGAGAGAAGCTAGGGAATCTGTGGTGGCCAGCTGCAGGAGGGAAGATAGCGGAGAAAGGCTTTTAATTCTCAATCCCCACAGAGCCTTTGAAAATTACCAATCTTCTTATCACAGACGCAGGGCTGCTTATGCAAATTGTTGTGGAGTGGAACGTTTAAACGGAAAATTACTCGACAGCATTTTTTTTCCTCCCTCTTCCCTCTCTTCCTCTCTCTCTCTCTTCCACACAGAAAGCCTGTTTTGAGTCTCAGATAAGAAGATGAATTGCTCTCTCCCTGCTTTGAAGCGCGTCAGGATTTAAAGACTCCAGCCTCGGCTCTGGTCTAACGCCGCCGCTCTTGCTGCCTTTGTAGCAGAAAACAGGCTGGAAAAAAAACGGGAGAAAAAGCATTTCAAAACAACATAGATTCTGTGCTTCAACACATCGCCACCGCCTAAGGAGACTAGGAAATATAAATATTTCCTAACCCCTACTCTCCACTCTATTTACTTTAATATTTTTGCTTAACACAGTCAACACTATTTTTACTGACATGGCAAGTAAATGACATGGATGAATGAAGCTCATTCTTCATTCCTCATTCCTCATGTGGAGGAAATGTTTGAAGCATTTGAAATCTTAATTATGCCACAGGCAGTATTAGAAATGAAAGAGAAAATAGTGTTGAAAACCATTCAAGGGCTAGAAGTACTTAAAATGAAAATGACTGACTGAGTGCAAGTGACTATGAAATTGGGTGCTTTAACATGTTTCTGAGTTTTGTGCTCTGTGATCAAGCAGGCTCCAGTGTGTGCTTTGTTTCTCTGGACAGACCGATTGTTTGAGTACCTCTTCACTGCTATCTTGTTTACATTTCATGAGCAAGGCAGATGAAAAAGAAGGACCTAAACAAAAAGACTAGGAATAGATGAATAAGTAAGTAATAATTACTTTTAATAACCAGTTTAAGGAGCAGCGTGTAGGCTTTAGCAGCATCTAGTGATTTAGTTGCTGAATGCAAAATCCTCACCTCGCCCTCTCTTCCTTCTACAGTGACTGCAATAAATGTGTAGAGCCAGTGATTACTTTGTCCATTCTGGGCTACTGTAGAAGCATGGCAGTGAGTCTGTGGAAGAGGAGTATCTGAAGATATAAACAGATATAGAAGAAGATATAAAAGATTTATTTTAATCTCTTATTTTAAGGTGTTGATAAACTAATGAAAACACAGTTATACATATTATATTCTGTTAATGGACCCCTTTAAATTAAGAAGCATAACCTTTAAAGAATATCTTTAAGCCTTAATATCATGTGAACGAGTGAGGAATATAAACATTCACCCTCAGTACAGTTGTCATGAACGGGGAAATTAGCTATAGAGACCAAAACTGTTATTTCTGCTGTGAAGGTAGACATTTAAACATGGGGACTTATGGAGACTGACTCCTTTTGTAACCAGACTGAAATGGCCGTTTGGGGAACTGCAGCTCTATCTTCTCCTCTTCATGTCAATAAATATATTTGTCCTGAATGAATTACATTTACCTCCAAATCCTTTAATCAACTAGCCATTGATAGCAATTTCCTATAATTATAATTAATTATTAATTTATTATTTATGATAATTTGATTGATGTGTTTCACCCTTTTAAATAATCTCCAACAGGAACATACTACTTAAAAGTCTGTTTTCATTCCATTTTCATTCAGAAAGACAAAATATGGCATTTGGGGGTTGTGGCTGTCTGGTTATTAAACTGCAACTTGACATTTGCAGAGCTGATGATGCACTATGGCAGCGTCTTCCATATAAAATGTGTTTTCAGAGCTGAATATCTGAATGAGAAATCACTGCTTAAATATGTTAACCACCAGCAGAGAGTGCAAACAGACAGATTTGAGTAATGTTAAACCAACCATCATTATTATCCAACAGGGTGCTGTCTATTGCTTGAACTCCACCCACCTAATAGATCCTTCCCCTCCACAGAGGCAGCTGAGGAAGAGGAAGTGCTACCTCCTGGTGGCCGGAGCCGTCGTCCTCACCATCCTCATCATCATCATCGCTGTTTCAGCAAGAAAATGAGACCGGCCCCCTGTGGTAAGATCCATCACCCATAATACAACACTGCAACCATCACCCAGACATTTCACACGGTCATATTGTGTTATGTAATGCTGGTGAGAGGCTTAGAGCTGATGTTCTCCTTTTATTGAAGTGATGTCAGCACATACAGTACAGTACAGACATTTCACCAATGTGCCCTCCATTCTAAAACTGCATTCTAGAGAGTACATCAGATGAATGAACGTCCCAGTTGTGAGCAATATATATATATATATATATATATATATATATATATATATATATATATAAAACAGCAATGAAAGTTGAACTTTAATGATTGCCCAGTGTTGTTTCTGGGTTAGTCCAAGTTGTTCATTATGCTGCCAACACTAAAAAATCTATGTACATTGCTGGAAACAGTGATCACCTGTGGGCTGGGCCATCTTTCAGTGATCTTGCTCCCAACCTGACGACCTGACTACACAATGCTACAGTTTCTCAGAATACACACGTCTGTGCCAAAAAAAAAAAAGAAAAAAAGTGCTGTTAAACCATGTGGACTACATAAATTACCGTCCGTAGTGCATGACAGAATACAGCAATCAAAAAGCAGGTAATCAAGCCATAGCACTGCAATTTTGATTGAAAACCCCTGGTTCACTAATCTCTGCAGCTAGCGAATGTGTAATTAACGGTAGATGAGCAGTGGTGAAGCTCGGTGTGATCGCCTCTGGCCGTCGCCATTTTGGCGCTGCGTTTAGGCCTCCATCGACTGACCCAAAAATGGGCAAGGACTGAAATCAGCTAACTGTGACGGCATTCATCTGTTATTCTAAGCAGCCTTATTTTAATTCTACATAACTTTAAGCCTTAATATAATGTGAACAGGTGAGTTGCATATAAATTCACCCTCAGTACAGTTGTCATGAATGGGGAAATATAGCTATAGAGACCAAAACTGTTTTTTGTACCAGGCTGTAAACATGTTTATTTCTGCTGGAAGTTGGACATTTTAACATGAGGACTTATGGAGACTGACTCACTTCTGGAACCAGCCTCAAGTAGCTGTTAGAAGAACTGCAGATTTTGGCAACATTTCTCCAGATTTGGAAAGTAGTTTTCCTTCAGTCATGATAACTAATTTAACCAACCAAGGTACAGAGTTGTAAACAACCTTCAGACCGCTGCTGTTCCACTCCAATGGAGGTTCATCTGTGATTTCTCACACTATTGATTGTTTATAAATCTTTATTGGGCTCTTTGACTATCCAAATGACCTTACAGGTTTTTATGATAGATGAATTCAGTTCAATAACAGATCCTAATTCCAAAAACAATACCCTCCTCTCTGTCATATTTTTAAGGCTCACACTGCTGTTTGGTTTGACAAAGCCTTAAAATCATCAGATTGGCCTCAGGAGGCCATAAACATAAAGTCTCTCAAAAGGAAATATGACGTGTCGGTCAGATCCAGCTCAGCTTTGTGAAAATGTTATAAAATTCTGGGCAGACACTGGTCATATGCATCCTGACAGACTCTTCAGTACTTTATGAATGTTAGTAATCTCGCCTGATCAATCTTCATGTTCTCTGTCATAAGACTGAAGACATCAGTTTACACTATCGTGTAGATTTAGAGAAAAGCATGGAAATAAAAATGACCTAACTGTGTTTTCATTGCTGTAGTCTGCACTTTGAGATAGCAGTGTCTATTTGTTTTAAAGCCTTAGTCATTGAGTTCAAAGGTGACTGTATCACTGTCATTTGATTTGTGATTATTCCTTATAGCAGTCTGAGAAGAGCTGGTGTATCTATTTTATATGTTACAGCTACTGTAGCGTTACTAAACCTTACTTTTCTTCTTCTGCTGCTGTTGGAATTTACTGTGAATAACATGAAAGAATCCAGGCTGATTTCTTCTGCACTCAGTCTGGAAACTTTAAAACTTTGTGTTTGGTAATCAAACAAATATATTGTCAACTTCAAGTCTTCTTACTCATGATGAGTGAATGACTGAGGAGTGAATTCAGCATCAGGACACAGGAGTTTCTGAATTTCACTTGATGTTTATTTATTTATTTATTATTTTTTTAAATTTATGATTAGAGCCAGTGAAGATAAGCTGGACATTGGAAGTCAGTGATGTGATGATTCTCTAGTTCATTTGCACGTTCTCTCACTGCAGCAGATACGTGGAGAGGCTGATTGTAGGAGGAAAGACCTGGGCCAGCTGATTGAGGGTATAAAACTCTCTCTCTCTGATAGGCTCTGTCCTCTTCTCCAGTGTGCCGCATGGTTTTTGGTTCTTTTTATTTCATGCAACATCTCGCATGCGCCACACGCTGATAAACACACCTCATTGTTTCTTTTGTTTAAGTTCTGTGTTCTGTGTTTTTGGGGTATGCCTCTATCAGACGAGTTATTGCTTCATGGTGGAAGAAAATGGAAGAGCCTCAAACATAATATATGATGATATTAACAACAGTGAATGTTAGAGACGTGTTAGACATTTGGCTTCAAAAACGTTGTCTATGTACCACAATTTATCACTGACAGACGATTCATCTGTTTGGTTGAGCAGGTTTTAAGGCAGTAAAGATCAGATTGGTATTTTAGCGTACCTATAATGGAATAACACAAAATGATTTTATTTTATTTTTAACCTGTCAAAAAATATACTGCATGTACCTTTTGAAAAGGTACGTTTAAAAAAAAAAATGATGCACCAATAACAAAAATGGCCTAATACTTAAAGATGCAGCAAATCTAATGGACTGTATTTAGCACAGCGTACCTAAAACATGTGGCAGAAATGGCCCTAACAGGTTGAGTCTGATTGAACGTGTTCTGCTAAACAGCTGAGCAGTGTTACATTACAGGGTTAAATGATGTGCCCTCAGCATCTTTAACAAAGCTACCACATGAAAAGACCACTACACTAGCTTTAGCCTGTTACTCCTGTCTGGAAAAGCTCGCTTGACAAACGTTCCTTTTCTCCCTCTGTTTTCTTCTCCTGACGTTCGATACTAGATGTCTCTGCTTGCATAAAGTATTGATCGTCACCTATTTTCTCCTGGGGGGAGGAAAATTGAAATCCTGTGGAACAAAACATTCTGTTCATAAAACAGCAGGCTCAATCAATGCTTCCATGGTGACTGGCCCGTGTTGAGGCTCACAGGTTGGCAGCTGGCTAGACACTATGACTTACCACAGCAAGATAGTCTCAGTGCTAAAGAAGGATGGAGTCCATCTAAAGTGCTAAAGTTTAATAAACTCCCACCAGTGTATAGGATTTAATATTAAGTTTGTCCGCTCTGTGCTACTGTAGAAACATGGCAGACTTTTTGGAAGAGGACCCTCAGTGTCTGTAGTTATAAAAGTCTCATTCTAAGCTAACAAAAACCTAATGATTCTTGTTTTCAGGTGATTATACACTAAAACACAGTAATAGATGTTATATTCTGTAAATAAAGTCCCCTAAGTCACACATGTTGTACATGGACAAAGGTCCAGTGTGTGTTATACAGACAATATGCTTTGGAGACAGCAACTTCACTGCAGTAAAAATCTGTAAATAATCTGTAAAGGTGTGGTTTTCATTGGTCCATAGTATGTTTTCTGCCAGATTTAATTGCATCATGCCAAAAAATGGCAGCGATCCTTAGATTGAAATTATCTTCAAATTATATTAAGGCTTACAGTATTACATAATTAATAGTGTGGCTGCTTTGATTGACAGATGGGTGCCATCACAGGTGACTTGTTGGCACATCAAGGTGTAGCCGCGACGCTGGTCTGTCCTTCACACAACTTCAATCCTCAGTGTGTTTAGCTCGCCAGACTTTATTAAGTTGCTCATATTTGGTTGTTTTGCCTGGTTCTTAGTACTTTTCATTTTTTTAAAAGATTATTTTTTTGGTCTTTTAATGACAGAGCAGCCAAAGATAGACAGGAAGAGGGGTGCAGAGAGAGGGGGAGTGACATGCAGTAAATCGCCGTCCGATGCGGGAGTCGAACCGGGGCCAGCTGCAGCGAGGACTGTAGCCTCCGCATATGGGGCAGCCGCTTAACCCACTATGCCACCGACCACCCCATCTTAGTACTTTTCTTTATGTGTATTATGCAGTTCATTAGTTAGTTTGTTTTTTTTTTATCTTTTGGCTGTTTTTTGACCGGCAGTTTGCACGGGGAGTTTTATTTTGAAAATCCACCAGGTTCTCTATGCGGTTTCTGTTGCGTACACTCTGCAGAGACCCGCTTCTTGGATGCTTCTGAAACAGACCATGGTGGGTCTGACGGTGTTTGAAACATTGATTAGAACATCTGTGCAGACGTTGGCTGTAAGACTTCCATTTAAATTATGATGAAAGCAATACATTTGATTTCAAATATTCATTCATGAGCTTTAGCATTTTAGTGTTAGCATTCAGCTCAAGGCAGCACTGCATCCAACACAGCTGTTAGCATGACTGTTGGTCTTTACTTTACTGTTGTTTCTGCACAAATGACTGCTGTCTTAGCTGGACTGTTAGATAGTAGAGAGAGAGAGAGAGAGAGTATTCCCACTGGAGTGAAGTAATATTATAGCCCTGTATTTGAGTTTAGCAGAAGAGACTGGGTTTATTGGCGCAGCAGAGCAGTCATGACAAAGTCAACACGTTCTTGTACTAAAGATCCAAATGAACATGCTCGGCTTCAGCTCCATCAAACATTTTGGTGTCTGAAACGAGCTCAGTTTTACTGCGATGACTGGCCAACCGTTTTATCGTTATTTAAGTGATTTCTGCACCAGGAATATGACTGTAAACAAACTTGCCCTCTTCTATAAAAGCTATATTAGACCTAGATAAATATTTAAATTCATGAAAGCTTTTATAGCCTTTCCCCTAAAATCATTTTTTTAACAGTTGCAAGCATAACAGTAAAAAAGCCTCAGTGAGCGTTGAGTCAGTTCTCTTTAAGTCACCATCAACAGGAGCAAAACAACACAGACAGATGGAGAGAAAAAACAGAAGCCAGGCTGTAATTTTAATGAGAATAACAAACACTATGTGAGGAACGTCTGTGTGTTATATGGCGCTGAGATCAGGACACTGTTAGCCTGTCTAACCTGGAAGCCGACAGCAGATGGTGGATGGTTAAACTGTTGTAGATCAAGAAATGTTTCTAACACCTAACTCCCCGCGTAACCATGACTTGGCATTTTTACATTTATGTTTGTTCACAGATTAAACAAACAAAGGATAAACATTTACATAACATATTAGTGAACTTGAAGTGTTGGTAGGCGTATTGGACATTATCAGAGCAAATGTCAGTCAACACTTCTTTCTGTTTGTTAAACAGATTGCAAAAATTAACAGACCAGTGAATGCGGCCAAATGTTCAGGCATCCTGACACTGAGTATTTAGGAACACCTCATTGAGCAGAAACCACAACTTACAAACATTGTAGCCAGGCGCATATTTGAAGCTATATTTTCAGTAACGTTTAGTTTACTTTGGGGATCATGAATATCCCTTCAGATTTATCAGCAGAGATTTTTATTGTTGTTTCAGATCTTGTCTTGATTTTAACACTTTCAACAAGTTCCATTTCATTTATAGTCAGTCAATTTTCAGTTTTGCTAACAAATCAATTCTGGTTTTAGACTCAAAAAACTAATCAACATTTTCGCTTAAAGCATAATTAATACATGATTCTGGACATGATATTCAAAGCAGCAGTTAGCTATTTAGATAAAGGTACTTACAGACCGACATTATCATTCAGTTCAAGGTACATTTGTGTCCACCCCATCCTTTTAGCTCACTTTTTGGTCCCGACTAACTCCTGAGACAAATGTCTGTCTCTTTAGCTGCTAAATGCTCTACTGTGTTTCCTCAGTTAGACACTAACTGTGTCTGTCTGTTGTTTGGTGCTGAGCAGGTAGTGTACAATTGGGTTCAAGAGAGCCTTTTGACTGCAAACAGCTGCCTGTTGTTGCTGGAAACAAGACTGATGAGAGCGACAAGAGTGAATCCAAAGTTTGTGAGTGTTGGTGTTTACACTGGTAGCACAGGAGCTTTTGGAACACTGGGAGGATGAAGCTCCAGGCAGGAGGGGGACGCTGACAGAAAACAGCACCAGTGTCAGGCTATAGAACCAGAGTCGGGTGAGTGGACAGTATGACAGGCCCAGCAGCTTCTATGCACACAGCTAATGACAAAGGTGAAGAGAGAAAAAGAGAGAGTGACAGAGGAAGAAGTCATCAGACAAGAGGAAATCTGGGACTGACTTTAGCCGTTGGGGAGAGCTGGTGAAATTAAAGGCTGAAAGACAGACGCTGATATTGCTTTAAGTCTTCTAGAACTCAGAGAACCCAGTCTTTATATGTACTTATATCTGTCTGTACTTTGGTAGAATTATGATACCTTTGCTCTGCTCAGCAGGGCCTCCTTCAGTCATCCATTTGGTGGCTGTCAGACAAAATGACTGACCTCATGTTCTTTCTCTTCTTCCCTAATAAGATGATGGATGGTCATGACAGCCAAAACCCATGCAGAGAATCTGCTACTGACCACTTGATAGCTCAATGCACACTCTTATCCCACAACTATTTCTCTCTAGGCTCTCTGTCAGTGTCGCTATCAGTGTCAAATTATTCTTATGTGCTTTAAATAAGTTTGGCCTGTGTGCTGTAAAAGGGCTGGATAAAAACAGGGTTAAAGAGAATGAATAGGATGGAATATACACAGCATACGATTTAGAAATGATCACTCCCAAACAAAACCTTAGGGAAAAGTATGGTTCTGTAGAGGTCAATTGTAATGTAATTGTTAAGTGACAATTTCAAAATAAATGGCAGGGTGTTAACTGGGAGTCAATTGAAAGGATTCAGAAATGTGCCAATAAAAATAATAATGGCTGCAATGCTGTTTTTGTCTCTCCTCTACGACCTCAACCCCCGCTCACAGCACTTTGGAATATTCCTTGGTTTATGTGCAACTCAATGTGTAAATTTGCTATGTAGTTAATTTGTGTCCCTTTTGACTGTTTCAGTGATCAGCAGTTTGCACAGGTTGCGTTATTTTGAAAATCGGCTGGATCCTTCCCGCCAGCTCGAGCTGCCCTGTGCAGATATAAAAATAGAACAGCTGCGTATTCTCAGCTGAGCCGAGCGGAGAGCCACTCGTGGGACGCTTCTGAAACGGATCGAGGCGGGGACGGTGGGGTTTGAAACATTGACTAGAACGGCTGCGATCAGCTCTGGCAGCCGCGGTGCAGACGGAACACGTCTCTGCCTGGTGGAATTTGGCCGTTAATGTTAAGCAAATTTAAATGTTGATGAATATAAAGGAGAAGATCAGATGGCAACAGATGGTACTACCTACTGCAAAGCCAACACAACTGTCAGTTGCAGGCAGTATGAGGGAAGGAAAAAAAAAGATCAGCATGTGTGGTTCCCACCATGAAGCATGTATACTTTTACATTTACGCTTCTTAAAATCATGCTTGTTTACACAGCATCCTAGTGCAGTGACATGAAAAGTGGCTTTATATGCGCGATTAAAGTAGCCATAAGGGATGTTTTTATAATAACAATGTATCAGATGACAATGTGAAAGGGGTCACTCGTTGTTGTGAACCTGTAGAGAATTATCACTGGAATCTGCAGCTCCCCTTGGCTTTACAGAGATTTATAGTGAGTTTGCAGCTCACTGTTTATCGGTCCAGCTGCAACTTTAGTGTTTGGGTTCACTCTCACCGCTCTCATAGCATCTTTTACAGCAGGCAGCTATTTTGAGAGAAAAAGCTCTAAAAACTCCACTACAGCACTGCAACTGAATGATGATGCTCTTTGTATCTGCTGAATGTGTAAATATGCAAATCTTTGCTAACAAGATCATCATATCAACTTAAGAGGTGATGAGATGTCAGTGCTGTGATCAGTACCTGCTTGCGCTTCCTCAAAGTTGCAACAAGACTCGGTTATTGCAGGATAAAGTTGATGTATATGCTATTTTCCCTTGTACCATCAGTCTGAACCTGACATAATATTATAAGAGTCTGCAGTGTCCAGCCAATTGAGGAAGGGACTGACCTCTCATTACATGTATTTATCTGCACAGTGAAATAATCAGCAGCAGATGAGAGCACAGTGACAGAGGTTAATGACCTGAGTCCATATGTGCCTTGAACTAGAAAAGAGAAAACAAGAATGGTGAGGCGGTCACATCTTTCACCGATGATCTAAACAAATGCCGTTTAAATGGCTCTCATTGGCAACAAGTGTGTTGCTCACTATTTCTTTTTTCTTGAAGACATCCAGCTCGACAGAGTGCATAAAAAAGTGAGTGAAAGAGCAACGGAGAGCAGAAGCAAGAGAGGCAGAAAGGAGAATAGCAGGTGCCATACATCAGTTTAATGAGGGTGATGTTGACAGAAATAACTGCAGAGCCGCTTCTGCTCTCAAATCAATAGCCTGGCTCTTTATGGCACTCTAAATAATGCAATAACTGCACCCTGACACTTATTCCTATACGAATTATGTTACTGGCACTGCCCTCACATCTTGTTTACAAAGTCATTTGGGGAGTGAGATTTCTCTGTATGCATGTCAATGACATGTATTAAAACTGCACTCTGTACAAGAAAGAAAAATAATAAAAAACAACATGACTGCGGGTGAAAATGAGCCCGTGACACTTTACGATAAGTGCTTTTCAATTGTGCTACTTTTACTGACTTTTACTTTCAGTTGACTGACAAGGTTGAAATTTCCTGCAGGTTCTCCGATCAAGAGTCTCCAAATCCAAACATCAGCTATTATTCTAGAGATCACTGCTGTGAAGGCAAACAAGTCATCATGTAACAACTCAACACAATGTAATTCACTTCATCATGTAAGAAAACCTACAATTTGTTATAATGCAGCCTATGTACAATAATAAATTGCCCCATATTTTGTAATAAATCATTACATAGTACAGTGGTTAATAATATAGTATATGATATAGTGCAACAAATGAAAATTAATGTCTTCATTCATGAAAAATATCAATAAAACATTATTTTATTAATTCTAAATCATACTGACTCAAAAATTTACATTAAAATACATTTAGTTCATGATTTTGTTATCATGAAGTTATGATTCACATCATCTTCACACACTGTGGACAAGATAGATAGATAGATAGATAGATAGATAGATAGATAGATAGATAGATAGATAGATAGATAGATAGATAGATAGATAGATAGATAGATAGATAGACACCATGTGTCATGTTGTGTTGGGCACGCTGACCCTCTGCTCATCTCACTCTTTTCTTCGTATGATCATTTCATGTGAGTCACGCTGCCTCTGGGTTCATCGCTCTTCAACGCCTGTCATTTCCTTGACACAGCGATGCAAACCAGTTGAAACTGTATCGTGTCTGGAAGGGCCATTACTTGTAACCAGTGCTCTGGTGGATGCAGATTGCATTTCCTGTTTGTCACCTTCCCTCTAGTTCTTCACGTACCTTATGTCGGCTGGAAAACAATGAAACAACTGATCAGCACCGCCCACCGCTATTGAGCGTGTCTTTATTTTTAGGTTTACCAAAAATCTCCCACAGGTGTTCAGAACATCTGACTCACATCATTATCACATCATCAAAGCATTCACTGAACCCTGACCTGTATGAAAGACATTCATTATTCATCATTCACTCTTCAGATTTATTCAGGTTTATCTTTACACTCCTACCAGCAGCTGACAAATGTGACATTTTGGTACATTTTGCCACCTGTATGCTGTGTGTATGTATGCACACACATACACACTCAATGAAGATGGTATTCACTGTGTGCAATATAGTAAAATCAGTGCAGCTACAGCACACTTGTCATTTTTTACCAGCTGGTAAACTGACTGCTCCAGAAAGTTAGCAGAAACAGGCGATTGGATGAACCATCTGTCTGTCACCGTCTGTCACCAACCAACTTTAAACAATGAACCACATATAATACAATGAAACTGTTACTAAAGTCATTTGGGAGAAGAGAAAACACGATGGCAGCAGTGTCTTTGCTAACCTCTTTAGCAGCCACTATTGTTGTTTTCAAGCAAACAGTCCCTTAATCCCAATCCATAGTTGCCAGTATTTCCTCAAAGGGCGCTGATTGATCTATAACTACTGCACAAACGTGCATAGCTTCAAGCCTGGGAAGATGGATTCTGTCCAGCTGCCTTGTGAGGTTAGACACTTGAAGTATGTTAGCTTGTCTGCTGTACACTGTATGGCCAAAAGTAACAACAGTGTTCTTCCAACTTTGCGGTGATAGCTGGAGGAAGACTCTTTTTCCAACATTAAGAGTTTCTTCAGTATAAAAGGCATTAGTGATTACTGTGTGTCCTCTCATGGCCAGTGTGTAGGAGTAGCCTACAGGAACTGTTAACAACATACTTTCCATTTCGCAGAATTATATTTTACATTAATAGAGAGAAGAACAAGAGATGGTACAGCTAGAAGGAAGGAGATGCAAGAGCAATTTATTGATATTAGAAAATGTAATTTTTACTTTTATATACTAAGTACAAAGGACGTACTGAAAAACCTAAGTGACATATGTGTACACATACAAATCTTAAGTCAAATTTGGCTGAATTATTGAAGATATAAGTGGTAAAATGAAGAGCCAAAAGAGCTGGCTCTTCTGTGATCTGGTCAATCATCCCATCACTGCAATAAATATCTTTATGAGGTGGCATGTGGTGTAAAAAGTTTGAGAAACACTGGTCCAGGGTTCATGTTCTACAATCATGTCTGGGTTTCTGGTCAGACCATTTAGGTGTCTGCTCTCCATCTCCAAACCACTATCTACAATTATGCTGTCTGCCTTCCTTCCTGTTGACCCTGAAAAGAAATCAGTGAGTATCGGGAGCAGATAGATTGATAGGCAGAACGTAAAATAACGTGTTATCACTTAGCAGCCTTCAAAGCGCTGCTTTGTCATTCTGCTCCTAAATAGAGTAGGATTACACTGTTACTGTGATGTGTTACACATCCCTGACACACCACTTTACTCAAGGGAATAAACTGCACTTCTGATGTTGTATCATAACTGCCTGTTGTCACTCTTGAGCAGCTATCACACGAGTGCGACTCGCTGCTCAGATTGCCATTGTAATTCACACTGTGGATCAGTAACACAATGTGGGCAGCGGTAGACAAGACGGAGAATTTCTTTTCCGGAAGATATTGAAGGATTTGTGCTGTCCTTGAGGTGCAGTCTCGGTTTGTTTGTGTGCGAGACTGTCAGAACTTGAGCAGAACTTGTGTTTTTTTTTTGTTTTTTTTTGCCGTTTTCCAACTGAATTTTAAACACGGATATATGCCACATTTCAAGCACCTTTTTCCCACTGATAAATATTAAAGAATTAATGCAGTGGATACATGTTATATTTAGACTCCAAAGCTGCTTTAGTCACTATGAAACACAGCACACAGGCTCGCGCTGAAAGAGGCTTATTCAAATGATGTAAAAAGCTAAGTTGACAATGCGGAGCAGAAATTCAGGAGCGACTGCGACGTTGGGGCTGATACGTCTGACAATAAATATTAAAAGAGAAATTGATATTTAGGAGATGGAACCACAAACAATGATGTAAAACAATCATCATATTTGGTTTTCTCTTCACTTTTACAGCTTAAATCAGCATGACGTGCTCGAGGACATGATTTTTTGATGGATGTTTAACGTGCAATGGGCATTTTTTTCTATAAATGAAATAAATACAAGGCATTTTACAATGCATGCTTGCAGACTGTCTGAATCTTCACCCGTCTCAAACAGAAATCTGAGTCAGTGAAGGGGAACTTGTGAGTTGCTGCCACAGTTAGTGGAGTTCTTTGGGCCTAGTATCGTTAATCCATGTCTATGAACAAGTGTGACAATAAGCTCTCTGTCTGAACAGCAATCCTCTTAGGCGAAGCTTTGTGGGTAAACTCGCCTCATGCAAATTCTAAACCCCATTAGCTTTGAGGGACTAGTCAGCTGCATTGAGATTAATGGCCAAGTGACTACTTGATTTAATAGGGTTATTTCACATCTTCCGGGGGAAAAATAAACAACAAAGTTAATGCAAGACATTTGTCACTGACGTCCTCAATCTCTCTTCTCTAAGTGGGAGAAGTTTCTTGTGCGTATAGATGTGTTACTTACTCAGCTTGGCACTGGTGGAATAGCTGTGAAGCTTAGCAGATGTTAAATGTCTGAAGTCTGGAAGTGAGAAATCATTATTTCAAACAAGTTTCAGTTGTTTGGTCTTTGAAAAAAACCAAGGTGGGAAGTTTTTTTGGGCATTGTGGTAAATTACAGCACAGGAATATCTGAAACTGTATTAGAGATAAATGCAGCGAGGAGAGAAAGTGCTGTGCAATTTTTCATTACAGGGTAAAAAATGAAAATCCTTATTTATCTTTTTCCATGCCGTCAGCTTACTCCAAACTTTGCTGCAGGGGATTACTGGCTGGGTGGGTATGGCTCTGTCACCGCGGAAGTGGGAGACAACACACTGTGACAACGGTGATCTAGGAGTGCTGCCGACTCCTCCAACTCCCAGCTGCGGAGGAATGATTAGCCGAAAAGTTGAGCAGGAGTGTTTAAGTACTTCCTCGTGACCTTTAATCCCCAATCAAATCAAAATGCCACCCTTCCCTCCGCCGCAGAACACGGGCAAACACTCCACTCCCAGCTACGCGGCATGCAATGCTGACAGCTCTCCAGAAGATCTGAGATTATCTAAAGCTGACTGATTACCTTTAACAGGTGATATGAGTGATATCCTCGAGTGGAGGGCTTAGTGCTGGATCGCATCACGAGGATCGGCACAGCTCACGCCGACACATTGAAGGTGTTAGGTTGTTTGAAGGCTTTTTACTGTTACACACTGACTGAGTTGGCAAAAACTGCCATAGCAGTCAACAGCAACAGTCAACAGTTTGCACCATTTTAAATACCACTAGCAAACAGCTGAGCACAACACAAAGTACGTTCCTATAGGGTTTATCTCACTCACAGGAAGTAAGCTGTGGGTATTAGCCTGCAATTGGCTGAGTATTAGTCCGTCCTCTCCACTATCTGTGTGCTATAGTTAACATATGACATAACTTCAGCTAACTAACCTACACACTCAAAACGGCAAGTTACCCTTACATGGTTACAATATAAAAATAGAGTAAAGCTGGACAAAGCTGTGACTGGCAAAACAGAACTGAGCTGAAGGCTGAGTTCAATGAGTCTCCAACCATGCTAACGGAGAATATGATATTAAATTGTCATAACAAATGAAATACCAGTCGAGTTCACCTTGTGCAGTCCAACACTTCTTTTTTAAATGTAATTATCTGGTAAATGTTCACACACAGTGAATGCTCTTTTATAAGCCCTGATTTACAATCAAAGGAGCAACGAGCCCTGCGCTCATTTTTTCAACATGCTTTCTGCTCAGAATGTTCTCCACAGAATAAACATTTTCCACTTTGGACTCTGTGAGTATTTTCCTGTTATATATTACTGTATATATTTGCATTTTTATGTATCTTGATAAATTACATTATTAATGTTTATTGCATACTGCAGAGAATATCAGTCAAAGTGACCCAAACAATATGATCAATGTGCTGCCCTGAAATCAAAGTAACCTTCCACAATAGTTTGGATGCTCACAATATTTGACTTTTATTTGAGCCGAGTTTCAGTTTCAGTTGGTTGATGTAGAAAAGAAAAAGTGAAAACGACCATGTTATAGGGCGGCTTTAACTTTTTTTCTTTAACTGCCAGGGTGGATAACAAAACAAGTGAGAAAGATAAAAGAATAGAAAATGAGATCAGACATTATCAGCACAGAAACAACAGCAGACGGAGACATGATGGGGCATGTGGGTGGTGAAAATGATGACAGTCAGTGATTACAGTTTAGTCCTTCAATCAGTAACTGTTTCTATGTGTGTTTATAGTGACAATGAGGGCTCCTGGCTGTGATATGATACGAGGTTTCATTCCAAATCTTTTTCTGGAAGAGCAAAAAAAAAAAGAGTTTTGTGAAAAAGATGGTTCCAGTGCTTGATTATGATTGGCTAAGCTGAGTTCAAAAACACACCCCTGTGACCACATCTCATCAGTATCACTACACCAAACAAACTGTTTTTTGATTTGATTTGTGATCAGTTAATGATGTATCTTCAGCTAGCTTGGAGTCTACATTAACCTGCGTAGCATCACGGTGCAGAACTCTCGGATGCTGCAGAGGCAGGACAAATCAGTTCAGTGACAGTGACAGTTCAGTGACAGTGACTTCTCTCTCACTCTCAACGCAAGAGTGAGAGAGAAGATGCTGGAGTGATATCTTTGGCTCTGGACTTTGTGTTTTAATTGTGCTGTGTCAGAGTCAAACATAGTTAACTGAGATATTCTGAAGACCTACATTGCTTGGCAATGAAGAATGGTTTGATTGTTTGCTGCTTTGTATTGATTTTATGAACTCTTGTCAGATATAAGATATAAGCCCTCTGAGGCAAAATGTGTTTTGTGACTTTGGGCTATACAAATAAAATTTGATTTTTTTTTTTTTTTTGATATATGTTTGCAGTGATTTTAGAATAGCTAGTGGGCGTCACCTAATAAACCCTCTTAGCTGTTCTAAAATCACTCTAAAGCCCTAGGGGGTCCACAGAAGTACTGCAGAGGTTCCACCAATTTTTGTCATAATAATTGACAATTTTCACCAAAACAATGTGTGAAAATGAAAAAAGGGTATTGAGTAACCTGCATTCTAAGTTGTGAAATTCACATGAATCGATAATGTTCGATAAAGAACGCTAGCTGCTACTTTGATATTAAGCGAAGGAGAATGGATAAATTTGTCAGTAATGGGGCCTCGAGCTTGAGATCCTACAGCTACAGCTACCTTCCACCTCTGCAGAGGTCATCATCATATCAACAACCTGACATCAAGAAGCTAAATGTTTAAAAAATAATAAATAATAATAATAATAATAATATGTAATAAAACAAATGATTAATTTCATTAATTAAGTTACTATATATGCCAGGCTTAAACTGTGACACATTTTAAAATAATATATGTTAATAAATATAGTAAAAAAAAATGCTCCAGAAAACATCTCTTACCCGACCTTTAACTTGACCATGTAGAATTGAAATGCTTTAATATTTAGTGATGGTGAGATGGTGGTAAGAAGGTGTTACTGTCATTTTGAGTTCTAAGAGACTGAAAGGTCACAAAATGTTGTGAGATGTTGGGCCGTTTGGCCTCTTGCCAAACTTACCATTTCACATCACAGATAGTCTTTTTTTTACATTAGTGATTTGATGATCAGAAGACAGTTTAAAGTATATTACATCAATATGCTATTATAGTGGGATCTTGTTTGTGAGGGTTTTTTACGTGTTCGTCCACATACTTGATGTGATAGATTGAGGGCACACATCACGCCAATAAAGCTTTCAGTCTTGAGGGGACCTCTGGACGTTCCACTCCTCCACCACACAGACCTGGGTTGGCTTCCTCTCCACAACATTACAGAGATGCCATTCATTCTCCTGCTGACTGACAATCAATGGTGGTGCCATGGAACCGGTTTTGGCTGTGATTGATATGAGCTATTAGCTTCCTGCATCTGGACACTATGTTCTGGAAATGGGGCAGGACAGCACTGACCCACTCAATGAGTCTGTATTGATCTGGACTAGAATGAAACCTCTAAATCTCCCAACACTCTGGATAAACCACTACATCGGCTTCATTCACATATAGATCACATTGTTGGTTAGTATTGGACGTTTTGATGTTTGTTTGATATAGAATATTGTAGGTTTTGAGACCCTATTTGAACTTGGTGAAATATGGGGCACTTTGTTTGGATGATAGTGTGACTGCCCACTTCTCAGAACCCCCCAGTGTTTTGCTACCATGTGCTAATTTGCATCAGCAAATGTAATCTGTAGGAAATGTTATTCTGTAGGGGAAACCACTCACACAAGCAAGAATTGTTCTTCAGCGGCGTGTCGAAGTGATTCAAGACGATTTGTGACATTCAGCAATGAATTCATGAGTCATTTGACGAGATAGTCCCACTTTCTTTAAAGAGGGAGAAGACGATGTTACAGAAATCAACTAAGAAGGTACACAAGTAAAATAAACCACAAGTAAATATTCAGTTTCAGTGGCTGACAAATTTACTGAATTCACTTCACTTGGCATGCAAACACAGGCTTTATGCTACAGTTCATACATTTTTTTTCACTTTACTTGTTGTATTTATTGTTGACAGCTGTATAAAGACTTTCTTTCCATGTTCACACTGACACTGCTATATTTATTATGTTTTTGTCTCTGATAGCAAGACTTGAAATTTCATGTGAAATGGTTCTTTTTACTCTTTGATAACATTTTGTGAATAAAACAAACAGTGCAGAATGTGAATGTGAAACATTAAAATACAAAAGTATGTATGAGGCCTATTTTTTCAGCATGAGGAAATTCCATCCATCCATCCATTAAATGTAACTGCTTATCCTCATCAGGGTCACGGTGGGACTGTCCATGAGGAAATACATACATACATATTTAATCTATTATATTATTCCCTCTTGTTAACTGAAGCAGCAGGCCCAGTCCGTGGGTTATTTGGTACCGGGCCAAACAGAAAAAAAAAATACATAGAGTGGACATAAGAAACATACTGTGTCATTGTCTCCCATTACTCCTAGATGAGAGTTCGTTACAGAGAAACAAGCTGAGGGCTCCCACTAATCCAGCATAATGCTGAGTTGTATTTTTATGGACTTTATATCTGTTTTTGAATGTGTTGAAGCCACGCCCACTCACAGGAGTAGTCATGCAGCCATTTTGAAGAGACTGAAACGTGTCAGATGAGTTCAGAAATGACATGACTAACTCTGAAACTCTCTGAGTGAAATGAATTCATCTCTGTCTCTCTGCTAGGGGTACAGGGGTATGCTCAGGGTGGCCTCAGCGTGTCATCAAGCCACCCTTTAAGGACCGCCCACAAAATCCTGGACTGAAAACTGTTTGAACCTCTAACTCCACATTTCACTAATATATTGTTCAACGTCTTTTCACGTTTTAGCAACTATTTTCCAACATATTTAATGTGTTTTTAAAGAAATCTCAAGTCAGGAAATCTTCAAGTTTAAGGTAAAAGGTAAACAAAGAATAAGTCGTAGTGAAGGTTGTCGGCAGGATTACAGGCTAAGGAATGACCGTAGTCATACAATTGTGTGTTTGTGTATTTTTTTTTGCGGAAGTGTATGGGGGGGGGGGTCTTCTCTGTGGTAGCAAGCAGAGCTTTGATGTGGCCATGACTGGCAATGCTCTCTAACTGTGTGAGCCAAGCAGACACAGTCACCCCCATCGCCTCTGATCTCTACAAAGACCTATCTTTACCCCTCTCCCTCCCTCTCCCTCTCTCTCTCTCTCTCTCTCTCTCTCTCTCTCTCTCTCTCTCTCTCTCTCTCGTTGCACACTCCTCTAAACACACAGAGATCTACCTTGACATAAATCTGCTCTATCCACCTCCTTTCCTCCTAAACTGGCATGCGTCCAGTTGGTCAGGATTGAAACATTGTGCAGATGGGCACAAAATCACCAATCTGACGGACGCCTTAGGTCTTTTCATGGACAAGCTCTGCAGTGTAGTCATGTTCATTCCCCTGTCAAACTTCATAGCCCTCTCATCACTCTTCCTCCCCCTTGAGCTCTCTCTCTTCTCTCCCTCTCGCTCCGTTCTCCTCTTCCTCATGCTTGCTTTTCCTGCCCTCTCCCCATTTTCATTTTCTGAATTTTCCCAAACTGGCTGCCACTGAAGTGATATGATTTTTGATATGATCTACCATGTGTTGGTTGGCATTATTTGCGTACATCTGTTTGCGCGGGAGCAGCTTTCAGTCCTGTCTTTTTTTTAATATTCTAATTTTTATTGCTTTTCGTTCAGATTTTTTCCAGCAGAAATATTTACATATTTTACAGAAAAAATCTGAATGTCGTTTGAACACCCTGCGTCTGCTCACCTAATGCACTTTTAATCTTTCTATATCACTCAAGGTTTTGGAAGCCCTCGAGACCGTCAGAAAACTTTGGGAAACAGAAATTTGCCTTCCTCGCCTTCTCTTCAATTTAATCTTCTTTATTAGTACTTGCTAGAGTATCTGAATAAAATTCAATAAAAATGAAAATAACTGCTGCACAAAAAATATTACCTGAAGTGAAATGCTGTTCCTGAGAGTGTCTGTCTGGCCATTTTTACTGCCTTTCTTTGGCTGAAATCTCTCTAAATGGAAGGTGTGTGTGTATGTATGTGTGTGTGGTCAGCCAGGCTCAGTCAGTAGAGGCCTATATATTTTTGGGACTGTCAGCTGCTGCTTAATTGTTTGATTGAGTGGCTACACAGCTGAAGTGTAGAGTAGCTCTCAACATTAACAAAGAAAACAAATGTGTCAGGATGACTTTTGGTCTCAACTGTGTACAAAATTTAATGACGTATTTCTGTGATTCTGAGTTCCAAATGCTGCTTGGACAGCGGAGTATAAAATATCAGATTTACCTGTGGACAACTGATGTTGTGTTGTGGGGAATTTAAATTCAGTTATTGTCTGTTGCTTATTGCTGCATCATTTTGTTGATTGTGTTGGGTGTTTAATTGTTTTTTAATTTGCACTGTTTTTTTTTATAAGTTTTGTTATTTAAGATTGGAATGAGTGATTACACCATCGTCTGAATCTGTATCTTTTCCACTAACTCAGTTATCTGTATCCGTATCTGTGGAGCTCAACTAACTAAAAAAATTAAACTAAACCTAAAGTTTTTAATTTAAGCCTGGAATTGATATGGGTTGCCCAAAAGTTGCTCTAATTATTAGAAAACAGCTTTAGAAGTGAGCTGTAAGGCTTTTGATCACAAGAGTAAGACAAATATAGAACACTTTTCAATTTCAATTCAATTCAAACACAGCATATGCACTGATAGTAAGAGGATCCCCCCCCCCCCCCCCCCCCCCGTCAGTGTTTTGGGATTTTGGGTAGATACTGTAACTGATTTTACAAAGACACTTCACAGATTCTTCTTTTGTTAATGTATACAAACAACTTTTCCTGTGTGTGTCCAATCCAAATGTAGCAATTGTATTTATTTCTTTTTTGAATGTTTGTATCTAGTGAGAATAGGAAATTGGACTTCATAAGAACAGGATATAGTAATATGCATACATATATGTGGAATCTTCTGTGATTCATCAGTTACGTGACTGATCAGTGTGTCAGGAAATGGGAAACAGCCTCAGACCGTGCAGATGAAAATGTCTGAATAAAGTCTGCTGAACATTTTTTCAGGTGTGCAGATACTGCACCATATTGTTGTGGTGACAAGCTGTTTTGTTTTAGAAATAGTGAAATGACTTCTGCACAATGTAAAGCCTGATGATTCTGATCATTTGAAAGACTAAATATAGATTCATTTAAAAAAAAATGAAATGTTCACTTTAATTAAATTTATTTTATCAACAGGTTCCATGTAAATATATTGTTATTTCAGCTCAAAAATGGTATGCAATTGAAACCCTAACATAACATTTTTGAGTTGAAATAACTTTATATATACTATATATTAATACAATTAGGTGGAACCTGTTGACAAAATTTAATTTAACAAAATTTAACATTTAACATTTCATTTTGACAGAAGTCAGCGTTAATGTTTTTCATTGTGAGTGTGTTGAATCAGCATGATGTACATCTCTGTTTGAATCTGAAAACACATGAATGGATTTAGAATCATTCTGTTCATGAAACGCTAACATGACTCTCACCATCCTAGCCTCACAGGGTTTAATTCACTTACTTGTTTCCTGTTGGCCAACTGTTAACTGTAATTCAGATAGAAGTGATGCGCTTTGGCCTTTCATGTACCGGGCTAGTCTGCTAGTTGGTGATTAATGAACCACTTCCATCTCCAGCACTGTGAACTCTGGCCTGGACTTAATTAAAACTCGGTCGTTGACCACCAATCATAAATTACTTCCCACAGTCCGTGACACTTTTAGAATAAAAAGAACAAATTGGTTTCTTACCAATTAATAATTCACAAATGAAAGGGAATAACAAGCCCGAGGCAGCGCTCCTGTAACAGTTCTGTGTCCACCGTGCGCTGTGTGGAGGCTGACGGTGCCATCGCTAAGCGTGAGGCGGTGGTGTCTGCTGTGTGATTGATGCCTATTGTCTGCCGTGCTTGTGTTTTACAGGTAGCTGCTGTCATTACAGTGACGCCACGCTGCCCCTGCCCAGTCTGATCCCTGACCTGAGCAGCTGGTTTCCAGTAGGAGGGAGCTGCCCTGCAACAACATCTCTACTCCATCATCCCTGCCTCTGTTTACATGTTACACCAGTGTAGGGATGGAGGCCTTTGTGAGCATACTGATTTGTCAAGCATTAGCCCCAGTCTGAGCCTCTCATATAATCATCATCGTGCTGCTTTTTTTCTTTTTTTCTTTCGTAGTGGATGTTTGATGTGACTCGAATGTTATCATCGAAGCTGAATTCACAAATGTGAATTTAGTGATGAGATCAGAGACACAAGCTGGGGTGTGTCCTGTCTTGGATGTGAAGAGTTACTGTTGTATGTCACACACCTTCAGCTCCTAACTGTGATGTTTTATGGGAGAAGCAGATGTAGGTGTAGTTCCAGGGTGTGACCAGGCAGCTTCACTGCTCTACTGTATGCTCCGTTTTCATGTATGTATTTTTACTGAAATTAACTTCATATTTATCAGCTTGTAGTGTAATTTAATCAGTATTATAGCATTTGTTGATATTGTTGAATATTGTTTGAGCGAATATATCTTCCCAAATAAAGTCTAAGTTCAAGAGCAACACAAAGTTCTGTCGATGTTGGTGTTTTGTTGGAAAGTTACGGTGACATGTCCCTTTGCATCTGACTAGCTGAGCCAGGGTTTAGAATCAGTTAAGCTCAACTGGTTCAAGTTTGCAAAAAAGGGAAGCTAGCCATCACTGTTCCATTAAAAATACACACAGAGATAGATACAATGTTATAAAATTTCACTGTTTCAAGATTTTTTCAAGAAAAACATTTCTCTTGACTTGACACTGGCTCTAATCCCAATAGATCTGGGTTAAATTTGACCCAGAACAGCCTCAATGTCAAAAAATTGCGTAGCATGTCATCAAATTTCAGGTTAAAAGACTGACATGTAGGGTATTTTCACTGCTGGCAAATGTCAAAATGGTCAGTTTTGACCCAAACAGTATGTACAGTAAGGGTTAAGGGTCAGATACCTACCAGGGTGGGAGAGGTGTTTTCTATAGCACACAAACCACTGGCTGTTGTCTTTACTTTGATTCCTTCAGAGACTGGCTATGTCTAGCTGATGAGTTAATTAAAAACAACTTCTCCTCTTAACCTCTTTTCTCCTGATTGGTCAGTGTTGTTTGTCTCCTATCCTATTTATGTTTGCAGAATCACACACACATTGCATATTTTCCCACATGAACCCAAGATGGCTTTGAGGCTGCACCCCTGATGTCATTTTGTAGAAATGGTCAAGTTTTGCCAAGACATCTCTGCTTGAAATGTTGCCAATGCTCAATAGCCTATTAGAGAGTTCCAACATCGAGAGGTATGCTCAGTAACTGACAGTTGATAGAGTCAGATGAGAAGATCAATATTAAATTAATTTTCTGTGAGAGAGAGAGCCACAGTCATGCGACTCTACACAAGGAAATGTATTTCCCTAAAATGTTGAGAGTTCCTTTCATGTGCTATGGCATAGATAGGTTAATTTATGAAGGCAGGGAATTTAGTCTACTCTGAAATTACATTTCAGGATGGAAACACATTAACAAAGACAGAGACAAAATCAATTCAACCAATTTAATTACCATTTGATATCACAAAGTGAATGAAAAAATGAAATGAATTTCTGTTTTGAGAGTCATTTTCCACATTTCCTGATGGAAACACTGTTCTCACAAACACAACAAACTAACAAATTTAAGTTAAATTAACTTGAATGTTATTAAATGTTATATTTATGGAGACCTATTAAGCTGATGGATGGACATGCAATGTTAAAGGGTTATTAAACAAAGTGTTCAATATCTATATTAAATGTAACGCTTCCAACATTCCAACAAGCCATGTAAAGACCATCTGAGTTTTCTGGTCATCAGCTCCAGAACACAGCTGAACACCCCCAAAACACCACAAACCACCTGCTCAGGACTACTCAAGGTTGTATAAGTATTCTCACAGGATGTGCTTCTTCTGTTATAAGGAAAGTTACATATATTCAAGTTGTCATCCAGATTCCCTGGCTTAGCTGGTTTAAGGAGTGTACTGATGGACATGTTACTAATTGCTAAAGGACTAGAAATCTGAGGCCCTGGTGCTCCTGCCTGTCAGACTGAGAGAGAAACAAACAAAGCATTTGTTGTTTCTTCACTCAGTCAGATATCCGTCTTTTCGCTCCATGCTGTCAGATGTTATGAATCATGGGGAGGTGACGGTGAAGAAACCGTGGAGACCGAATAATGCAAGGGCAAATAGAGAGTGGAACTTGGATTTAGTGCCACCTCCCAAGCAGATCTGAAAATTAGGCTCAGGAATCTCCCTCAAACAAACAGGGTTGTTAAACTCCGGTGGTAAATAAGGCCTATTAGTCACCTGTCTACGTAAATGCATACTCATACATTCACACTCACCAGGGAACATGTGGCCCATATGTTAATCAATCGCTTTTGCTCATTACCTCGCATTTTGTTGCAGGAGGTCTTATTTAGAGATAGTGTACAGCGTAATCAGCCTTCTTACAGATGAAATTAAGCCCCACACTGTTTCCCAGGGCCATACAGGGATAAGTATGATGTCATGCTGTGCAGGCGCAGCAGGGTCAGGTCCCACATCCCATCCTCCTTTACTTTCCACCAGCGTTGCTGTAAATGTTAGCTTTCAGATTTGTCCATCATCGCTGATCTCTTTCTTGACGTTTTGGAATTATCGGGTTCTGAAAGTGCCAGCGCACATCAATCAGTAACATTTTCCTCAAACTAAATTGACTCTCCGCACTGGAGCTTTTCATTTTTAATAGAGTTTTTAATAGACAAAGAGAGGAAACAAAGACATGAAACAAAATTGGAAAGCTTGTAGTTGTCCTTTTTGTTTCAGGCATTTAAGTAACACAAAAAGGAGAATGAATTTGCCATTTTTATGTCTGTTAGTGTTGAGAAAGGCCAGAGAAAGGGTTCATATAGGGTTATACTCCCCCTGCAATTTTCACTTCATTGAAAATGTAGTAATAATAACTGGAAAATTGCTTTAGAAAAAAGCTTTTCAACCATTTAAAAAGCAATGACTGTCAGGTTTTCTGTACCTTCTGGGTCTGTATCTACATTTCATTCCGTGTAGGTTGTTGGACAAACTTAACCATGGTCTTGATTGCTCGCAGTGGTTTACTGTCTGATAGCCTGCTGCCTCTGTAAATACAGCTTGAACAAGGGGATAAATCTCCCAGGAAATGTGGGGCTGAGGGGAATTTCAATGCCAGGTGGAGCAGTTATTACCTCTGGTCAATGCCTGGAATGTTAACAAAGGTTTATTTCAGAGGAAGAATGTGTCAGTACAACAGAGGACAGGTTCGTCTCAGGTTCGTCTCAGGCATCATTACTGGACTATGCCGCTGTTGTCAAAAGAGACTGCAGAAAGTGGAGCTGTCAGTTATAGTCCACATATGTTACATTTCTGTTCTATTAAATTTACTCTATCTAGTTGTCTGTGAAAAGTCCTCAACTAGAAATCTTGACGTGATTGTTTGACAAAGTAATCTTAATTTAGAGACCGTTTATGAGCTTTCTTGTCTAGAGTTTACAAATGCATTTCAGGTTCTTCATCAGTGGATCGAGTTTGCACAGTTGTCATGGAGCTGGATCAGAATTCATTACTGTCATGTAATGATTGTCAATGAGAATCCAATCCTAACTTAAGATCACAACTTTGACTGTGTTTAGATTGTGCTAGTCCTTGGATGTTGACTGCTAGACTAACTAGACTAACCGGTAAGTAAAAACATCCAGTCAGTCTTTATGTGGCCAGAGTGAGCACTTCCTAAACACTGTTTGTAATACCCATCCTGTTATCCTGGCCAACCTCAGTGGGCAGTTGTCTGACACAGGAGGGTCATCAGTATCTTGATTTGTCTCATGGTTTTTGTTAACTTTAGTTTTGATACAATACTTCTTAACTAAAGACAGAGAAATAATAATACATTCACTGATTTGATCCTTTTGGTTATCTTAATAGCATATCTACTTCTCTCTTGTTGAAAAAAGTATGCAGCAATTGTCAAGGGTGTATTCATAACTGTATCCAATCATATAATGTGGGACAACTAGCAAACACACCATATAATTTTATTGACTGTAACTCGTGGGTCGTAGCTAGCCGAGCTTTGTAAGAGGTGTCTGTAGACATTTAACAAAAGCTATGTTTACATTAAAGTCTTATTTATTCATATCTTGCCGTTCTCCTTCTCCCAGTCTAGCATTGTGGGTCAAGGAGGCAAATAGTCCTCTATGACTCTGCATTGTGTCATATTTGCTAAGTCACACACACTTTTGAGCAGCCCAGTCTCAATTATATGAGCAACTCTGCTGGTTCACCCTAAAGACAGGACCTCCCAGCAGAGGAAGACTAAATGCTGTAGGACATCATTGTGACATCACAGCAACTGTGATAAATGCTACATCAGATGTAAAGATGTGCAGGGTTTCACCACCAAGGCGGCACCAAGAGCCACTGGGCTGTGCTGAGCAGTCCAAATGAACCAGTGTTGTGAACCTTTTAGCTAGGACTAGTTTTAACAGTGGGAACACTCCGAGAGAGAAGCGTCTCTGCTCTAGCATGTCGGCTGTCAGTCTATAAAAAGAAATAAATCTTCTTTTCTTTATACTGTCCTCCTTGTTAAAATGTCAATATTCACAGCTGATATAAACATTTTCACAGTGTGGTACAAAGATTTAGTCTCTATAGCTAATTCCCCCGTTCATGACAAGTCTGAATTTTTATTTTATTAGAACACATCTGCTCAAAGTGTATAAACTAATGTAGAATGACAGATGGATGCCATCATAGGTGGCTTGTTTGAGCATCCAGGCTTCATTTTGCTTGCCTAAGCTCCTCCCCTGACCCACGTCTTTGCTCACTGACTGCCAAGGTGGGGACAGCCAGAGCCACCATTCTTCAGAAACCTATGGGTGACATCACACATACATTCATGTTTTATACAGTCATTTGGCCTGCCCTAATTTTTAATGCCTGCTGGCTCTTTGAACACTGCCTGGTAATGTAAAATTAAATTAACTGGTGAGCTTGTGGTTTTGGGTCCAAAACTGTTCATCTCTCTTTTCTTGCTTTAAATCAATATGTTAGCGTAATCTGTTGGTCCGTATTTTCAGCCATTTTACATCAGTATAACATCTGACTGCTTATATGAACAGCAATTAAAATATCAATTAATGTCGACAAACTGACTCCAGTCTAATATGTGATATTGTCAGGCTTCAAGCTGTCAACTCGAGTACGACTACATGAGGAAAACCTTTGTGGAAAATGCTGTAAATATCTGCAGTGGAATAACAAGTGAAAAAATGATACTTTAATCGGAACAATCAACAGCACGTCTTTTCTTTTCACTTCACTTTTTCACTCTTTCATTTTTCTTTCTGTTCTTGAACTGATAACCATTACAAAGTGCTTGCTAAACCTCATTTTCATATGTTTTGTAGATGGAGTCATCATTTTTAATTGAATGTTCCTTCTAGGCTAAACTTCCCTTTGTATGTTCTCTCTGCTCGTGTAAAATAGGACTGGAAAATGTGCAAGTCAGTGTGTCTGGGATGAGGCTGGCAGGCTGGAATCACAGTGGCAAAACTGATGCTAATTTCTTACTTCCCCTTCCATATTTAAACCAGTGTTCAAACAGTGGTTTAAATAGCTGCAGTAGTACATCATTAGCTCCTCTCCAGGCTCCAAGTGCAGAGCTGTAGGAGAGGGAAATAAATCAGCATTTTATAGCTCCTAGGGGCTCCGTGGATCAGACTGAGCTCTGCAGTGAGAAATTAAAGGCTTCCTAATGGGCCGCACAGCTGAAACATATTACTGTATCTGAGGCACAATGCCGTCCTTTTACATCCTCATATGGACAAACAGAAGCTTGGGTTCTGTTGTCAGAACAACACGGCACTGCTTCACTGAGCCATGCAGACAAATTTGCCAGCATCTGCAAAACAGAGATGTTGTGGAGAATAAACCTGTAACATCTATCATTTTTCACATCTCCATCACAGTCACTCCACTGGTGTCTCAGGTAACAGGAATCAGAGTCTGAAGTGCCAATAGCACACCCAAGAGGTCACAATGTGCATTACACCTCAAAGCTAAAGTGAGGAACGACATTACCAATTCACCAACGTTTTGCGTTCTTTGGAGCCTTGAATAAATCCTTTTGTTCATCCTGTGGCTGCTGCTATAGGAAAGCTCACAGAGTGTGATGAATGAAAAGGGTTCATTCTCTGGGGGGCATGATATCTTAGAGGATGGTTGGTGGTCACAAGGTAGTTTCTTTGGTATAAGCACAAAAGAAGGTCAATGTGGGAGTTAATTATAATCTTGCTCCTAGACCAGCCACGGCAACACTTAATCTACCGAGTGAGGGATGGATGACCCAGAGCAGTTGGAGGAAGATTTGCAAAAGAAGCCTGGATGAGCTGGAAAAGTTGGAGAATCCATAAAAAAAAAATGTCCGATGGGAATAGACTTCGAATAAATGAATAAACTCTGACATACATGAAGCATCTGTGTTATGATTGTGGCTGTATTGTAGATTGTTGCAGATGTTTGTGTTTTTACTATCCATGTGACTGACGTGCGACAGGTGTAGGTCTGTGGATGCACGTGTGTTGAGAAGATGCAACTGATCCTATAAAGCTTCTGCATCACTGGAGAGAGGAATAATTCTGCAGACATGAACATGAGCAGATTGTGATGCTTGTCAAACTGATGTATGAAAGAAATGTTATACTTCCACCAAGGTTATGTTTGTTGGTATGTCTGCAGGATGATGGAAAACCTACTGGCCTGTTTTTCTTGGTGGATATTGGAAGAGGGCAGCATAGGCAGACGAAGAACCCATTACATTTTGTATCAGATCTGAATCACAGATTATTTTCTTTGGCAAAATGTACTGAAATCATTGTGCCTGTGTGAACACTGTCATGTGCCATAAGTAAACCTCACTCAGCTCAACCATCACTTTAGAATTAAACACAGCTATGTCTGAAATAAGGAATCAGGAAATGGATTTTTCTGGAACTTGTTTGAACTTGTATTAATCAATTGCATTGGACTACAGATGTCTGTGCTCCCCAAGTAGCCTTCTAGTTCTATCATGTTTTCCACGTTCTTTTCATTTGCGTGTGGTTCATTGCCACTCTTTGAATTACATCTTACTGAGTCCTCTTCTTCTCGAAGCAACGACTAACTATTAACAGTAGTGGATGGAAACACACATAGTTTGCATTTTTTTTGCCAACTTTCCAGAAAGTCAATTAAAAATCACACATATTCATCACATAAAATAGACCATTCACTGAGACCTGACCCCAATAGTTGCATTTGATACAACTGTCAAACTTTCTCCTCTCGCAAAGACTGTCGGCAGCTTCACCACTCCAAATAAAAAGTAATTTTTTAAAAACTATGCATCATTGAATACAGATAGAGGTAGACAAAAGCAGGCTTCTCGTTTCTGATTAGTGATCTTTGACTGTTGCTGGCTCATTTAAACAGCTGTAGCTAGCTAATTAACATCAGCAATTGAATTGGTTAACCTTTGAACGCTCCTGGCTGACTCATATGACAATGAGAAATGAATGAAAAACCTCATTGTGTCGATTTAGTCATTATGGCTTTTTATCTTCACTGTGTTTTCAGCGAATGCCCCTTGATTAATCCATGATACTTTTGACTGAATACTTAATATTCATTTAATCATTCATTCTGTCAGTGGTTTAAAAAAATAGTGCCTCAAACTGAGAGGAATATCTGTAAAAACCTGACCCTGGTTGGCAGTAACAGTTCTCAACAATGTAAATCAACATTCTAACATGTTTGTTTGTGTTTGAAGGAGATACAACCAGTACAGAGCAGAGATGCATTGTATATGAACACTACAGTGTTCCAAACACCCATCAGTGCACTGTTTTTTCAACACATTTAAACCTTCACTTTCACTTGAGAATTATTAGAAAAGGACACATAGCGATGTATTCAGGAAGAATATATTTACTGACTTTACTGTTCAGGAAATGACCCATTGTGTCCAGCTTGTTTGGAGCAAGCATCTAAAATCTAAGTGAGTGAACAGAGACATGGGAAGGGTGGCACATACAGAAACAGAACTGATTATGGAGGCAAAATAAAACTGAAACAAAGCAGGAATTACAAGTGCGACAGAGCTGTCCACATGTACAAACATATGATGGATTGCCACTTAATTCAGCCATATCATTGCACATCGATCTGCTCTACAAATCAGAGTGATATCTTTCGAGAGAAACTGCTTGCAAGACAAAGCTGTGCAGATAGTTGGCGACAGCACATTAAAGGTCTCTGTGGTTCAGCAGTCAGCATTAATAGGCTGTCCAGGTCTTTTCTTCCATCAGGTTCCTCCACACACGGCTACATCATTATGATAGAGCTCCCAGCTACAGAGCGCCGGGGTCAGACTTTTAAAGGAAATGGAATTGGTACCAAACAAAGATATTACCGTTACTCACAACATCAAAGATGGAGCGTACCAGTTTCCTGTCATACTCACAGGGCACTGTCTTCTCTAACGGCTAAAAAATTGCCCTGTGTGTATGTCCATTTGAAATTCTTTTCATCTGCCTTGTGGTTTTTCTGGATTTCTATCAGCGATCCTCTGTATGACTCCAACTAACAGGGCGCTCCACCGTTTCCAGGTCTTACTGCGTGTGTCCGTGAAAATTCAGGTTGGTTATAAAGGACAGTGCTTGGGATCAATGACTGGTGAGCGTGTTATTTTAATGGATCTATGGTGGCTTTCGTGACAGCAGCTGTCGACAACAGGATGAGAACATCCCTTGTCACTTAAGCTTGCATGTTGTGGTAACTTGCATGTGTTTTATTCAGCTGTTCTGCAGAAGCCGGGACTTCACACTGGAGCTTACACTGGATGTAAACATGAAAACCCTGACCGGTGTTATCCAGATAAAATGACAAGTATGGTAGTTGCATCCCCAAAAGTGTTGATATAGCAACACTTTCTGCATTTATACCATCACCAGTCGCAGATAGGTGAAAGATGCAGTGTGTTCTGCAGCAAAGTTCAGTTTTATATCACAGTAGTCAGTCAAAACTACAGTTTTAGCCCAAAACTACTGCTACTCTTATATTAAAACAAACTGATGCAGTTTATTACAGATCTTTTGACAGCAGCCATGGGGGAAACAGTGGAACTGCTCAAACTGCAAACTGTCTGACTTACAGAGAAACCAACCAATTGTCTGACAGACAGATCTTTCAAAATATTTGTCTGGCAATATAAACAGCACAACATCACACAACAACTAATCTGGCAGACATTTACCCCGATTATAAAATAAGCCTGACTGAGACAACCTCTTCTGGGCTAAAATCTGGCTGAATCCGCACCTTCACTCATGTCCTGATGCCAACGCTATTTTCTACAGGGGCTCCCTCCACCACCTCCTCCTCCTTATGTGCTTTATATTTGCTATTGTTGTTCCTGTGTGTTTGTGAAGGATTAGTTCTCCAGCAGAATCACCATTGCTGCTTTGTCTCATAGAGCTGAGACTTTCCCACCAAATCTAACGGAGTAACCATTTGCTATAAATAGTCAGTTCCTTCATGTGAAGTGTTTTGATGAAACAAATACCATGGCCCTAGCAAAATATTTAACCTTTTTTCAAGATTTTTTTTAATCCAAGACATAAAACCACTTCAACCTGTGGCAACATTGGACACAGTTCGATACAGGTGCAGTCACTCCATCTTCTACATTTGAGATATCTTGGCAATAGTAAATGATAACAGAATTAATAATTGGCAAGGCCGATTTATTAGCACCAATAAAAATTACATGTGTACCCTTTCTCTTCATTAAAATGTGGCAGCAGATGCACCCTCTTAGGTGTAATGCACCTCAATGGACATGTTTAAAGGTTTGTTATCCAGCAAGTGACTCCTGTGCGTCCCTTTCCCCACAAGCACAGAATAATCCCATCAAGTCCTCTGTTAAGATATTTAACTTAGAGTGGAACGGCAGATATAGGTTACAAACTAAGAGTATTCATTTGTGTATGAGGGCCCAAACATCACCAACCTTGAAACTGTCCCCAATCCCAACCCTTCTCCAACCTGATGATTTTTCATCTCACTGCCGCTGCCTCCAGCCGTCATTGCAGTGTGGCTGAATGAAGTGACTGGCTTATAACAGGCCTGGAACATCCATTTATGAATTTATTAATTGATTGATTGAAGATAATATTCACAAATATAGGAAAGTGCTTCTTTAATATGTTACCTATCCTTTAAATGTACTCAGATGTGACTCATTTGAATACAGTCCTAACAATCACAAAATATGCAATGGACAATAAAGTTTGTATTTATAGAACCGTAATATGTTAGATGTTACTGCAGCTCTAGTCTAATTGCATACACATTACTGTCTCATAAACTCGGGGACATTATTAAACAAGAAATGCATTATGTCACGTATTTCATAGTCTCATGAAATTTTCATCACCTGCCCTTAGAAGTATGTGGAGTGCTGCGTAATCACATTTTGGGTGATGTATATTGTCACGTCTTGGTCTCTCAGCAGCCATGCTTCTACTGTGTCTAATCATTGTGCTCTATTTCTAGATCCTTTCAACGCAGAGCATTATAGAAGACGCCTGAAAAATTCCTTTAGGATGTGTCTCAGCTCCCTCAGAGACCACTGCTGGGTGAGGACACCACTATTTCCTGTCTGGGAGTGTTTTTCTTTTTTTTGTTGTGTCGTAGACACACAGTGCAAGTTTGTTTAATTGTCTTTGTTTCTCCCACCCTTATAACAATTACACATTTTACCAAAGGGCCCTGATCTCCAAACTTTGAAGCCTTGTGAACATTCTGATGGAAGAGATTGTGTTGAACCAGAGATGGTTCAGAAAGTTATTGAAGTTTTAGTTCAGTTGTTGCATCTTTGGTCAAACCAGACCTCTTCAGTACCGGCATAGAGAGGAGATCTGTACTTCTGCTGAGATAGAGACAGATCTCAAACAAAGTTCATTTTATTAGAATGTTCAGTAGATATGTGCCATGTGAAAATTTAAGAATATTTACTTCACTGAGGTGAAAGAATTACTCATAACCTGTGTACACCGTTCAGTTCTCCCACTGGATTACACATCAATAGACTCAGGTGCTGCTTTTGGTTTTTTAACCATCTCTGATCATGTTCCATAAGTGGGCATGTCATCTACAGGTCACAGGTATTGTACAATGCCCTGTGTTGATAACGTAGCCTTGATTAGAATGGTTCCACTTAAAACTGGTGGCTAATACAGGACTCACACCGCTGCGCCACAGTTTTGCTCTGTCCTCTGCCCGGCGTCAACTCACATCGGGCGCGTACTGGCAGTGTTGTGGCTTAACAGATAACACCAAGATTCTCAGAATCTTTTACAGAACTCGTTGAAGAACCAGAGATATTTTAGTGGAATAAAGCCAAGACAGGATGATCCATAGGAACCATCTCCCAGTATTTAATTTTACACTGGGCCTGCAGAGTACAGCATAGCTTATCACCTGGAAATATTCCAGTTTCAGACAATTCAGACATTTACATACATGTCCTGCTGCTAAATACTTAATCCTAGTAACAATATTGAATCAGTGTTCTCCACTTGCATGTGTATTAGCATGTGTGCCCTCCTGACAGAGGCCACCTGCGTGAGGCTCAGCTCAGGTTGCCACATGGCAGGGACTGTAACAAAGAGCAGAGCAGTCATCATTAACGGGAAGCCTTTGCTGTGGCGGCGCTGCGTCTGACACGGCTCAGGAGTGTAGCCTGGCTAATCAAACACCTGACATGCCAAATCTCATCTGAACACGAAGGGGCTGCCTCTTATTGATGATCCCCCGAATGCTGACACCATTGATCGCTTGTGTGAGGTGTTTCTATACTGTTGACAGAGATGTTTGTGTGTGTGTGTGTGTGTGTGTGTGTGTGTGTGTGTGTGTGCCAGTGCAGGAGTTGCACTGACGAGTTGCCTCTTGTAGTCGACATCTGGATAAATGCCTCTCAGAGCATCTCAACTCCTCTCAGGCTGCATTTCCCTGCTCCCCTCAGCCCACCCACCGCCTCCTAAAGAGCATCAAAATGTCACATATCCAAATACACAAACACTGATTTATGGACTCACCAACTGTAGCTGACTAGAGGCTGTTAAAACCAAATGAACATGTACAACCACTGAGGGCTTATGTCCTCTTTATGTACCAAGGTCATACAAACGTGTTTATGTGGGTGCTTTTACGCATTCATTAGCAAAGGTGTATCTGACTAATGTTCGTTTATATCAGTGGAGGGCTTGGCCATTTAATAATTTAATAATCTTTAATAATTTAATAATCAACCATAGTTCCAGGAATCCAGTGTTTGTTTGAACGGTTGCTGGGGATTATTTACTATGATGCAGATTTTAGCCAAAAATGTACCATGAAAGCAGAAAATGGAAACAAGATGAATATGATACATAATATATGCAGAAAAAAACTACAAATCTACAGCCATGTTTCTTTGAGCTCTGTTCCTAGCAAGGCCAAAAGAGATTAAATATGAAGACAAGAAACAGTATGGGATGATAGTAAACTCCAGAAATAAAGTCCTGAAGATGAATGTTTCTTTAAGATAACTCTGTATCAGACAGAAGTGTATGAGTGCTTGAGCAGAGATAGTTTAAGCTCTAAACCTGTGATAATTAATTTACTTTGATACGGACTGAATCAATGAGGAAATAAAGCACTGTGTCTGACTCTAGAAGCGAGAGAAGAGACAAAGAAAGAAAAGAGACACAGAGAAAGTCAGGTCCACAGTCAGTTTCCCTGATATTCATCCCTCATTTCACAGTTTTCTCTAAAGCTGCTGACTGGAATACACCCCAGAAAGACTTTGACCACAATCCATTCGCCTGTTCATCACTTCAACAGTGTAAAACAGCTGTAAGTGATTGCCTCCTCTCAAAAAACATTGAGAGATTTTCTAAAGCTGTGCAGGAACACTATTGCCTCCATATATACACACTTATATAATCACTGAGGTCCAGCCCCAGCTCTGTAAATCTTCAGTCTTGTTCAGTCTTGTGCATTCCTATTACATCTCCTGACATCAAAACAGTATGAAAGTAGCAATGTAGTAAAGGCTGCATGTAGATCATGTAGATCTGATTGGCTGTTGAGGCCAAGTGTGACATTGATAAGTGGTGTGACTCAATGCCTTGCAGTGAAAAGCTGAGAATATTTTAATATTACCTAAAAAACATGGCACGAAGAGAGGAGTGCAGACACCATAGGAAAACAATGGTTCATCGCCTCATCACTACATCACAAGAAGCTTCAACACAAGAACCAGTGAAGAGGTATCAGCATTCCTGAGGTTAAGGGGTCATGGAAATCATGCTTTGAATGTCATATAACAGTGGATTCTCTCAAAGAACGGTGAAGATGAAGATTGATTGATGGTTGGATGTTGTTAAATGATTGATTGAAGTTGTGTTTTCAAGCTAACATAAGTACGTGTTACTTTTTTATTCACACAGTATAAAAAAATATGTTGATATAAGAATAAAATAACCCATTTTTTCTATTTTATATTTTATTCATGCACAACATGAGCGGTGTGATTTGATAAAGTTAAACGGCATTTTTCTTTTCATTTCCACTTTAAAAACTACAGAGCTTTTAAAAATGTTATTTTAGAGAAATCCATATTTGCTGTACCCTGGTGTGTTTGCTCGTGTCTCTATATGTTTTGTTTTCCTTTTTTCTCCGGCATTATCTATGTACAGTTATGTGCTATGCAATCAAATTAAGAAGCAATGGGAGACCTTAGAGATGTGCAATGAAACCTCTTAAACTCTAATTAAAGCCACAGGGAGTCATCAACATCCCTCCTCCCCCTTTCTTCAAGGAGATAAAAACATTGTCTGGCACAATTACAATAGCATAGAACTGCATATATAACAGAGTAACCCTTATTGCTGCCAGGATGCCTATAAAAAGATATTTTTGCATGTTATGTTGATAGTTTTATGCGTGTAGTCAGCGGTCACATTTTGCCTTTTATACTGAAATGTCACTGTACGGGCTCTCGTCACATTCCTCATCTCAGCTTCGGTGCCTCCCCCCTGCTAGCCACTCTGCAGAAACCGACATCACACAACTTAATGATGTGGAAGATTCATCTCAACGCCCAAAATAACCCATTATCTAACTGGCAATAGACACATTTTGGAGCCCCGACGCTCTGTCATGTTGTCACCTTGTCCATTGATGATCCAGCTACTCCCAGGATGCAAAGTGCTGCTGGGTTGTGTCTCCCTGGTTGCTAAATAAGAGTGTTGGTGAAAATGAGACGTTGTTAAGAAACAGCAGGAGGAGGATGTGAAGAATGAGAGGGCATCTCACTTGATTAGCTTTGGATTGCCGTCTTGGAGAGCTACACCAGGAACAAGAAGCTATGTCATGCTTAATTGGTGGAAAAGATTGCTGGTTACCGGGACTATTTTGTTCTTTTACACTATGTAAAATTATAATTGTGACATCAGTAAATGCTCTCTGTTAGCAGCCTCTGACACTGTAATAGTCAGCTCAGATGTAATGTCCAAAGAGGTGACAGCACCAATCGATCTGATACACAGTGACGCAAGAAAGGCAAGTCCACAAGAGTATATTTGTGTCAGATAGGGGTCACTACAGCCTTGTTCAGACTGCCAGCTCAAATCCATTTTTGTCTGGAATATCCAGATTAATTTTAGTAAATCTGTACAGCAAATGACAGAAGTGGACAAGCACAGATTTACCTGACGGATCATGTCAAGTCTCAATATTTGAAACCAGGTCAAGAATAATAGAGGTGTCCCTAATGACTAAGACTCATATTTGTCTAAGTTTTGAGTTACAAACAAACAAAAAAAAATATGTAAATCAAGTATTGAGTCATTAAACACATCCAAAAGTCCAAGACCAAAACCTACACTCTTCCATGAGTGGAGTCAAAAATGACCCCAATTAAAATCAATACGTTTTTGCAATGAACACAAGAAATTTGTTTAATTTTGGTTAAAGATGAAGATTTTTATAATATTTTGATCAACAAAAGAATGATTCCATTTTTGATATGTTCATTTATCACTTTTTATTCACATTTTATCACAAAACAATCAATTGGGTATCAAAAAATGTCAAATTCCATTGTGTGTCCATCTGTCTGTTTGATTATGGAGGACGAACAGAGAATGAACATACAGTAAGTCCGGCGGCCATAACACCATCCATACACATGTACACACACAAATGTCTTCTCTCTCTCTGTCGTGCAAGGTCCTCAGGAATCCTAGTTGGCCTCCTAGCAGCCATGATACTCTAGATGAGAAAACATAAAAAGGACAGTGTTTGAATGGCACACAAAACTATAAATCAATATGTAGCTATGTAAGTAAATGATATGCAAGTAAATGCACGCGCATGCACACACACACACACACAGTATTGAATGATCAATAATCATAAAAAAGGCTACCTAGCGGGTTAGCTTTTATTACAAGGAAGTTATAAATATAGTAAGTGTATCTACACAATAAATGCAGTAATAGATTACAGTACTAAAATTACTTTGTAGTAACTAACTAACTACTGTAGTTGGTAGTAAGCTAACTAGCTAACAACAAAGTAGGCTAATTTGATGACAATAATACTAATACTCTATCACAGAAAAGTCAATACATGAGGATAATACTTACATGTATGTTGCTGTGTAAAAATGAAGCCAGTGAATGAAGTGAAAATGCTGCCATCAGTGTCTAAGTGTGACAGTAAATGTGCACTGACAGTCACCCTAACCCTTGAGATTCCATAGGAAATGTTTGGGGTCATTTTTGACCCCGCTTATGGAAAAGTGGGGTAGTGATATAAAAGCTGCAATTTCAAATGTATGAATTTTTTTTTTAATTTTAAAAATGCTATGGCCTACCTGGAATATGAAAATAGAGATACTTAATGCTTAATTAATTGCAAAGATTTTGAAGAATAACAACCCTTGGGGTCATTTTTGACCCTACTTATGCATCTGAGGGTTAAGTTGAGTCAGTCTGAAGTGATTGGAATCTAAGCGATTGGAAATTACAGACATGTCTGAATCAAGCATCATGTGGTCAGAAACCATTCTGTATCAAGTCTTTGCAAAGATGACTCCACATCAGACTTTTTCTGTACAATTACAGTGAAATATATTCCTGCAAGTCTTGACATTTTGTTTAATTAAAACAATGTAAAATAGCACTAGTAATTAGAATAGAGAAATTAATAAATAATAATGGTTATTGGTTGAGTATAAATAATAATAGATGAGTAAATGTGGAAGAAAAGTATTGTTAAGGCTGAACGGTCCTCATTTAGGATTGTAGCCTGAGGGTAAATGCTCTCCTTGAGCCTCTTACTGCTGGTGAAAACCTTCTTCCTGGTCAAATTCAAGGATTCAAGGAGACACATTTCAGCACATCTTAAACATGGGATGGAACAAAATTAGTTTCCCCTGGTCCCAGAGCAGTCCAATATCAAATATAAAATAGAGTAAATAAAAACAAACAAGATAAATGTGCAAATTTAAACAAAGTATATACAATAAATATAGTCAATGGCACTGTCAAGGATTTAGACAAGTATCAGTGAAAATAAAATACATTACACTTGTTGGTCTCCTGTTGGAAACTGACACTGGCCGTGACTGATTTATTATCTAGATGCTTAATAGAGAAGATCTGTGCTGCTGTGAACATAGCAGGTGTTTCATGTAAGAACAGAGTGGCAACGGCATATAGCACCAATCTAGAGTGTCAATTAATCAAGTGTCAATGAATAAGAAACAAGTTTGAGATCAGTCCAGAGGTCTGTCCCATGAAGTGAGATTATCAAAGAAGTCTAATTGCTCACTTCAAATCTGTGGTTATATTTTGGTCAAGTCTAAAGTATCTGCAAAGTGTTCCACTCAATATATGTTATGTGCAGTGTCCCCTCTCTGTGCAGGCTGGGCGTGGCTGACCTAACTCTCTGACCACGCCCACATTGATCTTCACCTGCTCTGCTCTCACACCTGCACCCCATCATGTCATCCGGTATTTCAAAAGTGATCTGACAGGATTATCCTGGTCAGACTGGATTAAATCTAGATCTGATCTGAAAACTGGGTATTTCAACACAGATTCAGATAATCCTGATCCTGAAGATCAGAATCCTGATCTGGTAATCCAATCCTCCCTTGAATCCAGGTAAAAGGCTGGATTTGGGTTTTTCAAAAGTTAAGGCAGATACCTGGATCAACTTGATACTAAAACCTTCTTTACAAGCATTTAAGATTTACATCCTTCTGATTAAATGAAGACAAATTTGCCTTCAGAAGCTTAAAATGCACTTTTAAAATGTTTGGAAATAGCTTGAATATGATTTTGAAACATGCAGCAATGTATTTCAGTGTTTGTGTACAGACTGATTATTTGAATCAGATGATATTTTGCCATAATTATGTTCAGTGAGAGCCTTCTATATATACGGCAGAATTGTGTCACTGACCAAGCTATATACCATGAAAGTGATGCAGTTACAATTTCAAGCAGTTTCAAGCACTTTATTCAAAATCCAATAACTTAATCTTAAATGTACAATTAAAGCGTTTCCAAGGATTTCCAGGTTGTCCTTAACAGCTGAGTGGAACATGGCTGTGAGTGGACTCTGAAAGTAGAAGACAGAGAAGGTGCATGAGTATATCTTTGTTTATGACATCAGCAGCAGCATTACTGTAGCAACCTGACACTTCTGAATGAACTGTGTAGTTAATACTCGTACTGTGTAACGTTACGTTTCCAAAGTAGTGCAGCCTGTAGGTCTGTACACATGGAGCCTATGACTTAATGCTAATAAACTCAGGTTGGTGTTAGTTAACGTATGATGTACGTCAGATTAGTTCCCTTTAAGTTAAACCATAGACAGCTAAATTCATCAACAAAGCCAGCTACCTCGCTAGCTGCTTAACACACAGTCAATGGAGCCGAGCTAGTTACCGTTAGCACGCTGCGGCTCAATTAGAGATGTCTACGGCCTGGTTTGAATCAGGTGACAGTTCAACAAGTTAGTTTGCATGATATGTTGGTTGGCGTTCGTATGGTCCTTAAACTGCCACACATTAGACGACGGTGAACTTACACATTTGATGTGAAGTCTTACTCCCAGCTGCTCCTTTCGTGAGGTAGTCCGCCATGTTTTCGGTCTGCGGAGGCGGAGTCACGAGATTTGGAAATCCGTATCCGCCCAGATCGGGATCACGGTGATCCAATCCACCAGTGTTTTGAAATACTCAGATAAAGTGAGCAGGATCTCCTTGATCCATGACTGAGAAAAGGAGGATTTCATTTCTCTGATTTACCCTCTCAGACTCTGCTTTGTCCTCCAGCCCTGCCACACTCACCTGCTCTGCTAACCACGCTCAGCCTACCTTTGTCTGTTCACCAGTCTTCACCCTCCTGTCCTTAAGATCCCCCTGGACTTCACCTGTTGTGTCTTTTCATGTCCCATCTTGTAAATAAAACCCGCAAAGCAATTCCTGTCTGTGGTCTGTCTGTAGTCTGTATCGTGGGTTCAGTGCCCTTTTATAAACCCACTAAACAACCTCTGACCCATGGCTCACCTGAGATGCACAATGTTGTAGTTACTCTAGGAGGAGCTCACCAAAAATTCCCGTTTGTTTCAATTGTATTGTCCATGTCAATATCCCTAATATGTTGCTGTCATGAACAAGAATTTATTGTGAATTAATGCGATACATGGCCTGCACTCTTCACAGTGCACTAGCTGTTGCAGCCCTATATTCCCCTCAGGAGTTGGTGCAGATGAAACTGTAGCTGAAAAGGAGAACTACAATTGGCTCACATTTATGGGGTGACTACATGACCTTTTATAGATACTGATGTGGTAACAGGTGTGTGAGGACCCAATTGCAGTAACCCAGACCACAGCATGGTTTGGCAATTAGTCTTTAATGTCTACTTCAATAGTCTTTTCAGCAAGCAGGTAGTAATGCAGTTCAAAAACAGACCTAAACACAGACTTTCTTGGGGCTGAGATATTTCCAATGTCTCATAGAAGCAAGGTGAGGAAATCCAGCAGTGCAGCAGCAGGATGTCACACCAGCAGGCAAACACCAGGGACAGAAAGCTGACGAGTTAACTGGCAGAACGACAAAGCGGAGGCAGGCAGGCAGGGTCAGCAACGGGAGAGCAAGCCAAGGGAAAATGTTAGAGAGTCTTGCATTTAGGCTAAGAACAATCTGGCAGTAAGTCTATGAACCAGAGAGGCTTATATAGTAGCTGGATTACTGATGATGTACACAGGTGAACAGAGTTGGCTGATGAGGTGGGAGTGGCTGGCAGGGAGCGTGAGCAGAGGGGAGGAGAGAGGAAAATTAGTGGCCGAGCAGCAGAGGAATGCATCATGACAGACGTTGTCCCGTGTTTATCATATTAAGTTAAAGGGTAGTGTGATTTTAGATTCTAATCTCAGTGTTACCATCACTTTGTTACAGGAAACAACATTTGAGAGGATTTAGTGACGCTAATGTCAGGGCTCACCTACCCTGAAACCCTGCTGCGTTTCCACGCAACTTCAAACCCCACCAGGAGCATTCCAGAAGCGGAGCATTCAGCCCTCCAGACCTCTGTTTTATTTTTCTCGGTTTAGGTCAGGTGTCTCCAGACTGTTCCACAAAGGGCCAGTGTGGCTGCAGGTTTTTGTTCCAACCAGCCTAGAGCACACAGTTTGACCAATCAACTCTCGTAAGACTGCGATCAGTTGATTAAATGAGTCAAGTATGGTGTGCAGCCACACTGGCCCTTTGTGGAACAGTTTGGAGACCCCTGGTTTAGGTGCTTCCAGATATGCTTCTACATGTTAGTTCATTTCACTTTTGGCTGTTTACGGCCAGTTTAAAAAAGGTGTGTCTCTATACCGTTTCTGTGTCTGGCTTCAGCTGCTCTGTGTAAATTAACGTGGACTGCTCGCTTCTGGGACACTTCTAAACTGGACCGTGGCTGGGTTTGAAACATTGGCTAGAATGGGCGTGTATAGCTCCAGCAGGCGCAGTGCACATGGATGCAGCTCATCCGTGCCCAGGGGAATCTGGGGGTCACTGCACCAAAATAACTGTCTCGTCGCTGCATTGTGGGATCAGTGACACCCAAAACAGTTGTGATTGGTGAGAAGAAATGCAAATAGACACCCAACAATCCCCACTGTGAGGAAAGCACTTGGCAACAGTGGCAAGGAAAACTTTCTTCTAGAGAGGAAAGCCATAAGTGAGCAACAGTTGGAGTTTACTGTCATTGCTTCAGATTATTGGTTCAAAAAACCAAAAGTATCAGCCTCATAAAAAGAAGTCAGCAGTAATTAAAAACACAGAGAGAAACAGACTGTTTAATAACAGCAAATAAAGATTCAGCAGGGAGTTGTTTCTGTTTGTTCATTAAACCTGAACTTGACATTCACTAATCAAGCAGCTAATACACACTGGTGATTGCACTCTGACATTTACACTGGGTTGGCTTGTGTGCTTTCTGTTGTGTATCTTTTTTATGTTGTTTCATCTCATTCATTTTGGCAAGATGTAATTCATTTCTATTAGTATTTCTATAGATAAAGTTTATTATTTTATGAGGTTTAAACAGCCAAATAATTTTAGAAGTTAATTGCAGCCTTAGTAAATGTTTTGAATTGTTATTACTGTATTAATGAGTATTTCTTTGTCAGCTTTACTACACATTTATATCATTTTTAAAGCACAGCTGTATTTATCGCTATATAAGACTTCCACTGGTGTTCTGGCAGCATGGCAGAGGGACAAAGGGAAATATGTGTTGAGTGTCAGCATTTGCGTGTAGTAGGGCAGTAATAGTGGTTCACAGTGCAAAGTGAAGCAGCACGACTCATGCAGCACAGGTCGCGCATGCATAATGCATCAGTCCCCCTGCCTCTTTAAAACAGGGAACTGTCATTCCTGGTTAGACCCAGCCCTGAAACATATTACACTGTGTCCTATACAGCCCCCAACCTGGCCCAGCCACACATTAACACGTCTGTTTTCATCACAATGCCACACAGCTCGGTGTCCATTCGGAACAGGCTGGGAGAAATAACTGTTTAATATGTTGGGACAGCAGCGCACAATGCAAAGCTAATCATGGACACAAAGGAACGCTGGAAACCTAAGTGTTGTTTAAAGTGGTAATGGTGCTGAGTAAAATCATCAAGTGTTAAATCAACTTCCCAGCAGTGGTGGAAAGTAATTAGGTACTAAGTTAAGTGTCTGCTACTACCTACAATTTGAGGTACTTGTACTTTAGTATTTCCATTTTATTTTAATATTGATTTTTTTACCTCACTACATTTTATTTAGGTTCCTAAAATACAAATCAGGCTGTATTATTATATATAAAACTAGTTCATTAACACATTATTTTTACATAATATAGTGCCAAATCATAACAGAAGATATCTCAGTACACATACAAAGCAGGTCTAAAGTGTATATTTACGTATCTGAAGTATTCAGCATTGAAGGATCTGGATACTTCTTTAACTATTGATTCTCTGCTTTCTCCACCACTTTGAGAAAACTGTAGACTTTGATGTCTTAAAACCATGTTATCAACTAATTATGTGAGGACAAGTGTTTCAGACACACTTTCAGACATGGAAACATGGAAATATCTGACTTTGAGGTGACATGCAGGACTTCAATACACTATTAGTTTTAGCTTGATGGGGCAGGCTGCCTGAAGTCTACAAGCTGATGAGTTAAATAGCAGCAAAAGCATTCATACCCAGCATACTTTTTGGATATAGATCTATCTATCTAGGATGGTAATATGGAAATTTTATTTGTGACACAATTCCAGTGGAAGTCATAAAATGATATTATTGCCATGCCAAGGACAAAACATTCTGCAGTGAGTAACACATTCATTGATGTCTGTTTATTTCTCTAAGGCTCTACATGACTGCTTTGAATTCATTTTGTCACTTTACAACATTATCATTGCCATTAGCCTGTAGCTTGTACTAAAAGTAACTTCGTAAAAGAAAACAATATCCTGGCAAAGCTTTTCCTCCATTCATTAACAAAGGAGAGAAAACAACTTAGAAATAATCACCAGAGTTTTTTTATTTTTTTGTTCCCTCACTTCTCTCAGCGCTTCCGTAAATTCTTCTCCACTTTCTCCTTGATGTACCTTTGTCACGACTTGTTGTTTTAATCTATAAATAAGTCTTTCTGTTTCAGTCAGTTCTGCTTACAACTAAAAAAGCTTCAGCCAACCCACAGTGAAATAAAGGGAAATTATGGTAGGCCTATATAAAATATTCCTTTCTTTGTGTATTATTTTCCAGTAGTAACTGATCACATGTGGATTACCAGTCTGGCAATTACCTATAGGCATACATTTGAATATATCAGTTGATATGATGCTTACTGAGTGTGTATTCCCATCTAAATTTGCATTAAATTATCATAAATGAACTTACAGACTAGTGGTGTGTATACCTGAATGTGTAATTAGTAACTATGGCTGTTAAAAACGTGTATTTACTGTTGGCATGCAGTGGAGTCGATGTACAAAGTTGCATAAACCTGAAATACTTAAAAACTGAGCTTGAAGCTTCAAAACTGTAAATGTACTGACTTTCCAGCACTTTATTAAAGCCACTGATGTTTCTCTGAGGTACTCTCTGTGTGCACTATGTGTCTGTTGTATGCAGTGAATAAATGGTTGCTAAGCACTAAGCGGGATACTGGCATTACGGTGGACTGTTTTGTAAAGCACTGTGATTTGTTTTCTTCGTACCTGCATGTGAGCTGAGCTGTTGCAGAACCTGGCTCTTGTGCTTTTTTGTTCTGCTGGATGCCATTTGTTACCCGACAGCGATGATATTCACCAGAGAGATCTAACCTCCACAAATTTACTCCCAGCCTGTGCAAGTGTCAAAATGGTTCCCACTGAGAGGAGGCGAAGTCGACTCCTCACGGTCCTCTTCCTTTCACATTTTATTTTGAACATCCGTCAGGGTGGCACAGATTTTGGTTGTTGCACATAAGCCCCATCCTCCTGGTCTGTGCGTTTTGGAAGCAGGAATGACATTCTGTCATTGGCTGTTGAAGGGGAGCGATGCCAGGGCAGACAGGATGAGGACTAGGCTGTCACTGTAAGCAGTCAAGCGCTTATTCATGAAATGAAATTACTCTGTGACAATGGCACTGCTTTGCTTTTGAAGCAGCCTGTCTTTTCTGAACTGTAAATCCTTTGGCTAGCACCCCCCCCCCCCCTTCCGCCGCCCCTCCCAGCTCTTTGCCCCCACTAACTGCAGAAGTGCGATTGCAAAGAGCAAGCCTTTCTTACCTCCACACAAAGAAACAGGATTTGTCATCAACATTTTCACACTCTCATAAAAACCCTGAAGGGATAAAGCAAACACTGATTTGATGATAGCTCCCATTTCCCCTGAATGCATTTATTGGGGGAGCTACTGTAGGTGACTTGAAGTTCGACTCCTGTCTCATTTCCATTGCAAAAGAGAAGTCAAAGTGATTTCCAGCAGAATGTTGCAGGAGACTGGACTCTGATTGGCTGACAGGCCTGCTACCTGTCAGCAGAGTGGAAGCACGCTTCATGAATATCAGTGAAGTTGTAGCAGGTCTTTGGAAAGATTTAGTGGAAGGAACTGAAGGGAAGGTCGTCAGCTGCTGTATTAAGACTTGAAAGTCAACAGCCACGATTAGGGAAAGTGTTTGAGAATAACAGGAACCTGTAAATCAAACAATTCTCATGAATCAATTATGGTGGAGCATAAAGACACCTCGTGTCATAAGAATTTCATAAGAATGACATACACCCCCAATTCCAACGTTAAAATTGCAAAGTCTTTGAAGATCTCACCATCTACAGTGTAAAATATCATCAAACATTCAGAGAATCCGGAGGAGTCTCTGTGTGCAAAGGACAAGGTCAAAGGTTAAAACTGGATGCTCATGATCTTTGGGCCTCAGACAGCACTGCATTAAAAACAGGCATGATTCTCAACTGGAAATCACTGCATGGGCTCAGAACACTTCCAGACATCACTGTCTATAAACACAGTTTGTCGTGTAATCTACAAATGTAAGTTAAAGCTGTATCATGTAAAGAAGAAGTCATACATGAACATGATCCAGAAATGCTTTCATCTTCAAAGCCAAAGCTCATTTAAAATGAGCAAAAATGGAAAACTAATCTGAGGTCAGCTCAATCAAAGCTTTTAATTCTCTGTTATCAACAGACAGTTCAAAGGCCTTCATCTCTGATGGTTGTATTAATACCTATGTCACCAGCAAGGTGCCATCAGTGCTGAGAAGTACATAGAGGCTTTAGACCAACATGCTCGCATCCATCGTACTGCATCCTTCACGGCATCATGGCTTTGCGGGAGAAGAGTACGAGTGCTGAACTGGCCTGCCTGCAGTCCAGACCTTTCACCAATAGAAAACATTTAGTGTATCAGTAGCAGAGTAAATATTGGAAAACCAAGGCACCTTGTTCTGATTATTCTGCTGTCTGTTTCTTCCTTTTTTTTCTTTTGTGTTGTCTTTTAAATCAGATTTTCTAACTGAATCCATAAAACATTTCTTATATACTGGATATGAGTTATGAGATAAGTTTTCGATGCCGTCACCTGTGATGGTGATTTTAAACATCACTATTTCCTGATAATATGGAGACTTTAAAAAAAAAGTAATAATCAAGAAATTAGCTGATATATTATTTAGTCTACAACCAAACCAACAGAGGACAGCCACAGATGTGTTGTCAGTAGCTCAGTCTGTAGGGACTGTGTTTGGGAACTGCCACAGCGTTTTTTGACACACTGGTCACAGACACGCTCTGACGTACGCTTCATCACTGCAGCAAAGTGAGACGTTGAACTACTGGAGGTCAGCTGCTGTTCAGCTGCTCCTTCAGTCTGTCAAATAATTCCATTCAAAGAAAAAAAGTTCATCAGTGCTAATTGGATTTGAATCTGTTTCCAAGCATCCCCATACGCTTCAGTCTGTCAACACCCACATGGTGTTGATCATTAAATTATTATGTATGAAAACATAAAACTCCACTGCCATAAGGCATGTCATCCATCACAAAGACTGTTTTGGTTGGACATTTATTGCTGCAGTATATTTGTCACTGGAACACTGTGTGGGTTCAGGCTCATTCAGAAGACATCCGTGTGCCTCTGTTGGAGTGAAGCTCCCTGCTGTATAGTTAGCATCTGTCCTCTGATGAGTGCAATACTGCTGCAGTGAACAGGTAAAGTCGCCGGCCTTTTACTGCCTCCGTCTCCTCTGAGTGCCACCCCTCTCTCTTTACTGAATCCCAGAGGCTGTGTAAAAGCTTTGACTCATGTCTCTGTGTAGCCTATTGCTTTGAAAAATGATCAAAGTGCTGCGAGCTAGTGAGGGCTATGAAACAGACAGCGAGCCAAACATCAATTTGTATGAATCAAGCAGCCAATTCTCTCGGGGTCAGGAAAGTTGTCCTCTTTGTGCTTCAAAGGGAGAACTAATGAAGCCAGAAGTCACTGCTTTGTGAGAGGGACTTGGTGTGAGGTCAATTATAGTGACCTGAAGCCCACAATAAACCAATTAGACATTAGCACCAGGCTGTCAGACTGCTGATGAGGGCTGCACTCAACCACACACGAGGAAAGAGTTCAGATATTAAGTTCAGCCAAAGTTACACAGTGTGGTTTATAGAGGGGTAGCTATTATCGTCTACCCTCAAATTCATGGAGGTTATAAAACCACTCCTAATGTAATAAAAAATGACTATTACAAATTATTTTTATTCATGCTGGCACTATTTTGGGGGTAAGGAGAAATATTTTTATATTTAAATTTTATATTTAAGGGCATTGTTTAGCTCAGTTGGTAGATCAGCTGCCCCATGTACGAAGGCTCAGTCCTTGCTGCAGCTGTCCAGGGTTCAAATCTGACCTGCGGCCCTTTCCTGCATGTCATTCCCCATCTCTCTCTCCCCACATTTCCTGTTACTCTTCAGCTGTCACTATACAATAAAGCTTGAAAGACCAAAAAATATCTTTAAAATGTTTTATATTTAGATAAAAGTATTGCTCATCTCGTCTTATGTGTCAGCCCTGTTATGAACTCCAGGGTGCATCCCACCTCTCACCCAGTGTCAGCTGGAACTGACCCCAGACCCCTGCGATATAAATGATTCATATTCAGTTTCTGGTGGCACATATTTCAGCCCATAGAAACCTCCCGAGGTGATTGTATTACATGCATTGTTAAATATGTAAATGAGGCATTATCTAAAGCAAACTTAGTCTACTTGCACCTATATTGTTTACCCAAAGTAATTTAAACTACACACCTGGATATGTGTTTTTCACTATTACAAGTTATGTTATGGAAGAAAAACAGCCCAAATTCTCAAAACTGAACAAAACAAAAAAAAGTATATTATAGCAGTTACTACATACTGCAACATCTGTGGAAATCATGGCACATGGCAAATGAAATGGACTTCACACATTACACCATGAAAATGTTCCTATTCTTTCAACAAAAAAGGTGCATTTGTGTATTATGTGTTCTGCACATGGAATGATTGTGTCATGTTTTAAAGAAAGTCTTTAAAGAAAGATTTATGTTCCCCAGAGGATGAACCCTACTAACTTTAAATGGTGAATTTAAAGAACACTCTAGCCCATTGTCTCTGTGGCACTACTTAAATTATGTTGTAATATGATGTAATGATGCTAACCTAAAGGAGAGAACAAGGGTGAGATTCAACCTTATTTCTATTGTTAGGACATTATCTTCATTATCAACAAACTACTGAAAGCACTAGTGCTATTCTATTCTGGGAGAACTGTGAATACTGGACAGTGAATTTTCAGATATGAATTTAGTCAGATTTATAGCTTTTAATTGCTGGCACAAAATATTAGTTCACAGCAACTTCAAGAAATAATAAATCTTACATTTAGCCCTGTAGTAAGCCTGCTGGAGACAAAAGCCTCACAGCTCCCAAAGGCAAGCAGACTGAGCTTTTTTTGACTGCCAAGTGAGTATTTTTTGATTTATTGAAAGAAGCAAAAAAACAACATGTTATGGACTTGGAATGGGCAGGCTTGCCAAGTTGTTTATTGGTTTTGGTTGAGTATTTGACAGAATATAATTAAAATGATTCATCTATTACCGTAAAGCTAGCATCTCTGTTTAGGATAATTCTGTACCTCTTCTAACACACAGCCAAGTGAGTTAGAACCAGGTCGTCGAGTCCTGCTCACAACCTCACTGAGCTGATGATAAAAATGAACGATAATACCTGACAGCATCATTTTCTCATATTCGCCTGATGCATTATGCAATTTACCAAAAGTCATCCCCACGTGGTTCACAACGTGGCTGTACAAATACAGTCATGTAACCTGTTCACCTTTCAATCACACAGCTCCCCCACACACACTTTACTCAGTAATCCAGTCTCGCCCTGCAGTCATTACCCATCACATCCTGCTGTCTGCCTGTTCTCCCTGACCCCAGTTTACAGTCCCTGCATTTGACACCTGCATACTGCGACACACTACTGTATCTGGCTCTGATAGCACCCTGGTCGCTCACAGCAAGCTATTACCCAGCCTAATTACCAGGCAGCCAGCTATAAGTCAACAGAGACTGGGAATAACCATTCAGGTCCACAAGACAGAGAGTCCCACCCGCCCCTGAGCAAACACTGCCATCCATTTTAATAAAGATGTTCCCTCTGGCAAGCCGGAGAAGATGATAGAAAACAAAGGCCTGATAAGGAACGGTGATCTGAAACGTGGACAGAGAAAGACGCCATGAACTGCTGCAGTATCGTCGATGTGTGTGTCCTTTTGTTTCAGTTGGGTGTGGTAGACTGACATTGTGCCGTTCTGTCATGTCATTAGTTGTATTGCTTTACTGTCAGAATGTTATTGGTTCGATTACTGATGAGGTATTTTGTGAGGTAAGTTTGACTTTTTTTGTAATGTTCATTTTGCAATTTGCATATTTTTATACACACTGTGATTTCAACTAAACTAAGGCTAAAGGTCAGGAGCAGGTTTTAGATTTAAATTTTAACCAAGACTTTACACATATGCTAGCAGCTCTGTAAGGTTACATAGACCCATTCTTAAGCTCAGTGTTAACATCAGTGTGCTAACTTGGTCCCAGTTGTTGCTGCTGCATGCTGATATTTGTACAGAGATAAACACAAATGAAGTTGTTGGCGTGCTGTCATACACAACTATTGAAAAAATCATCAGTGGTGTTCTATTCCAGCCCACAAAATGAATAACAAAACAGGCTTCACGGCCACTGACAACGACTCACTAACCATGTTGACAAAGCTTTTTTTGAGCTGTTATCTTGTAAACTGCATTGTTTCAACTCTGTTGCTGGGAAGGACACAGTGTGTTCTGTTTCAGTGCTTTCTACCAACTCTGATCCGAATAGTACATTCCTCCACTCAGACTACATTTAAATTACAGGAGTGCACACATAATTTAACAGCCCAAGCTTCACTATTTTAATCCAAAGTGGAGCAGTCACTAGTGGGTTCAGTGTAAATCATTACAGTTAGGGCACTTGCTTGATGGAGTCATCAAAAAATAATTTAAAAAATCTTTATAACCAAATCGTATCTGAAGCTGAGGAATACAGAAAGTGTTGCCGTCTTACAATTCCATTTGTGTTACACCTCACTTCTAGCAGCACCTCTGTGAGGCTGGACTTATGTTGCTTTCACACCAGGATAGTCCAGGGGACTTTTGAAACCGGACCAAACGCGGTTCCAACAGCTGCTTGTTCAAGCACTGACTAGGAAGAAAAAAAAAAACACCAGGAAGAAGAAAACCCGGCTCATCGATTGTCTCTCTGATCTTTGGTTCACTGGATAGTCCATTTGCTTTCCCACTGTAAGTGAGCTGCACCAGGGTTCACTTGCAAGCGGACTGAGACCCACGTTTTCAGGCAGTTTCCGGTCTATTGTATATATTGTTTTTATTTGTATAGTAAACCTTTGTTTGGTCAGTGCACACATTTTCTCTTAAGCTATTGCTCACATTCATAAGCCAACATCTCATAAGATGTCATAGGCCTATACATGTTATTGTGTATTATACAGACTACTTCACTGCCTTTTCATTATCATTTAATTTTGACTGCTCTTTTTCTATATCTGAGTTTCAATGAGTTTTTCTGTTGTATTATTCTGTATTTTATTCTTAACCACCATCAATTTTATGTTTGGTTCTATGTCTATGCTAATTATGTTCTTGTGTTGCTGGAACACCTAAGTAGCACTAAATCCTACCCTAACTCTTGATATCTCCAGTATAATCCAAGTCAAATTATTAAGTGATCAATGAGAAAAAGATAAAACTCCAGAGTTACCGGACTTGAATCCCATTGAGCTTGTTTGGTACTCCACGGAAGACTTCATTCGAAAGGAGGCTAAGCCAGGCACAAAACAGGAGCTTGTCGAGGCCATACAGACGTTCTGGCAAACGGCATAGTGGAAAATAAAAAGTGGTGTCCATGTAGAAAAAATACATTTAAAAAACACAATCGGCCCTTCTTGTCCTATTTCCTGTTTGCTCTTATCTTGCTTCATGGAGTTTCATTTACGATTCAGTTTATTGATGCAGGATTTAGCCCGCAAACATCCTTCTTGTCCTGTTTCCTGTTTGATCTACTTTTGAGTAAATTACAAGATAACACCAGAACAACAGTTTGGGTTTTTCTTTTAATAACTTTGTTTGCATTAAAGGTTGATGTTTAGTTTCATGGTTTTGTAAGCTTACACTGTGAACTTTATTAAAATGAAACATACTTTCTTTCATACTTGATTCACCCATAATTCTTCCTCTTTAAATGTAGATTTTCATTTACTCTGCAATGTATTTATGCAGGATTCAGCCTATGGAATGTACAAAAATGAAAATGAACAGGAGTCATCCTACTGTTCGTGAACACACTCAAAACATAAGGCTACTGTATAGTACACAGTAGTCAAATGAGCTGCATTCTCTGCTCTGTGATTTGTGTGACACTGGGAGACCAAAAAGCCCATTAAGTGCAAACAAGAAATGAGAATGCTAATGAGGTGTTTGTAGGGTTTACCTGGCCTAAAGCATACAGTATATTTAATACATGCACAACTGCAAAAATCTTCCAAAAGGCTGTTAATCACCCGTTATTCTTTAAATGGCGTTTCACAACGATTAAGGGTTAGTTTGTTGTTTGATGCTTTCTGAAGTCAAAGAAACACACAAACTCGATTTCTGAGTATTTATACCTCAGACCCTCATAGCAGTTATATTGATGGCTACATATGAACAGCTGTTACAGACCAGTGTGGCCAGCTGTGGCTTTCAGTACGTGCAGATGAGCAAGAGAGAGAGAGCACAAGAGAAGAGACCCTCCAGTCATTCTGTAAGGACAGAACAGCCTAGATGGTGTTGATTTGGTAAATGGTGACATGTTAGATATAAACACCTTCAATTTAATTTCAATTCAATTTGGATTAAACCTATGGGATGAACAAAAATGAAAATCTAGTAAATGAGTCACACTCCTGTTCATGAACACACCCAAATCAAAAAAAAAGCAAAACTAGTGGAGATCAGAGTATTTATTCACTGGCATACAAAACAATTGTGTCTGTGTAATTTGCCAAGAAACTGTGGCTGTTTTTAAGGAATTCAATATTAAGAGGCACGGCCAGACGAAACATGCTAACTACGAGATGCTGATGGCAAACGAACGCGCCGAAAAACTGAAGCAACTGGAAGCTGTTTTGATAGCACAGCAGCGCTTTTTCACAAGAGCCCGGGACGCAAATGAAAATTCTACAAAGACGAGCTACAAGGTGGCAAACAAGAGCGCGTTAGCCTGCGACAAAAGCACGGATGCATCCGACACTGGATGCTGATTTTTTTGGGAGGAATCGACAATGAAATGAACTTGAGTGAAAAGCTATTTGACCTTCAGAGCCTTAAGGACCAAAGGAGAGGAATAGATTTGTTTGCTTCTGTTTCTTCCACAGTAGATAACATGAAATTACAATGGAATAAAATCACTGGGATTATTATGGACGGTGCACCTGCCATGGTTGGTGAGCAAAGTGGGCTATCAACGCTAGTCTGTAAAAAAAGTCAGCAAAGAAGGAGGCAAAGCTATAAAACTCCACTGTATTATTCACCAACAAGTTCTATGTGCTAAACATCTGAAATGTGATCATATGATGTCATGAAACCGGTGATGGCTATTAATTATATTCGCTCCAGAGCCCTGTGCCATCGCCAGTTTTAGCAGTTTCTAGAGATATAGAGATGATGTGTATCACAATGACATTAGATGGCTCAGTCAGAGGTCTGCACTGCAGCGATTCTACTCTCTCAGAAAGGAAACCGGACAATTTTTGGCACAAAAGGAACAACCAATCCCGGAACTCTCTGATCCTGTTTGGCTTGCTGATTTTGGATTTTTAGCTGACATGACACGACATCTGAACACGCTGAACACAAGTCTTCAGGGAGAAAAATTCAGTGGTAAGCCAACTGTATTCATACATTAAAGGCTTTGGGACAAAGCCCAATACCACACATTTCCCATTACTGCAGGAAATGATGAGCAGTTTTCCAGAAAACAGTATCAGTATGCAAATGAGGAGGTATGCAGAAAACATCTCATCTATGACTGAGGAGTTTCAACAGCGTTTTAGGGATTTTGCAGCTATTGAAAAGGAGGTGACACTTTTTTCCTCTCCTTTTTCCGTGGATCCTGATGACGCTCCAGACCACCTGCAGCTGGAGCTCATTGAGCTGCAGTGTGACGCCGAGTGTCACAGTCGCCACCAGCAACTCCCTCTCGTCACCTTTTACCGCCAGCTGGACAAAGACAGGTTCCAAGAGACTCGAACATTTGCTAAGAAAATGCTGACTTGTTTGGCTCAATATACTTGTGCAAGAAGACGTTTTTGGTTCTGAACAATTCCAAAGTCTCAGGGAATTGATTTTTTTGTGATAATACCACAGTTTTGTCAATTTGGCTATACTTTGTCAAAATGCAAAGGGATGTGATTGGTTGAAACAAAGTCAATAAATACACGTTTCTAAAGAATTTCAGAGTCAACTTTCATAAAATAGTTCATTTGTATTCCATTTATTATTATTATAACCTTTATCCTGGTAATGCAATTGACAACAGATTCTCATTTGCAACGTCACCTAGCTGCAGACAGCAGAGTAAAACAAAGCAAAATAAAAGTAAATACAAATAAACATTTACAGATCAAACTGTACAAAATGATATAGTTACATATTTACATGTTAATTTACAATGGTAATGGTTTGTGGAGTTTCAGCCTAAATGTTCGCCCCCATATATTTTCACCTGACCAAATCTAGCCCTCTTTGCAAAAAGTTTTGGACACCCCTGATTTATGGTGTTTATATCTAACATGCCATGGCGTCATTAGGCCTGCTTTAAAAAATATTCTCAAGCCCCCATGATAGTTTGGTGTTGTTTTATTAAAAAGTAAAAATTAAAGGTTTTTGTGGGCAAGTTTTTCCTCACTGGAACTGAGGGTCTAAGGACAGAGGGTGTCACTCCCTGTACAGATTGTAAAGCCCTCTGAGGCTAAATGTGTTTTGTGAATTTGGGCTATACAAATAAAATTTGATTTGATCTTCCTGTGCCTCAGAAAGTATGTTTCCAGAGGAAGGAATTTTTGTGGACCTCAATCTGTGTCTAAATGATTGTACACTTGACACTTCTCCCCCTCAGTTGTTGCCACTTTGATTAAATTGAGACATCACTATCCTGTGCACAATGCCATTAAGTACGTAGTGTGTACAGTGTAATGCATAGATCTGTACCAACAGAAGGATCCGAATTGAGACACAGCAATCCACTTGAAGCAAAGTCCTTAAAAGTGTTTCAGTGAAAGTTCCTCTGGTGATGATTGAAGACTTTAAATGCTATAAAATGTCTCCTTCTGTATGTCCTGTAATAAACTATAGAGACATCTCCATGGGGTCTAGGCTACAAAACCTTCAGCACCTCTCACCATCCTCAAAAGAAGTGATACGTGAAGAGTAGAGTAAGAAAGATATTCATTTTTACACACCTTGTACAACTCATATCACCCATGACGTTAAAGTTACTTTTTTTATAGCATTAAAGAAATGCATTGAAACCAAACATACCAGAAACTTCAGTACTGAACATCAGTTCAGTTTAGTACCTAAAATAACAAAAAAAACATATTTGAGGAAACTATATGTAGGGGGCGGGGTTTATGACCTGTACTGCAGCCAGGCACCAGGGGGCGATCAAGATGTTTTGGCTTCACTTTCGGGTCGTCGATGGTTCATTCTGACTGACTGACTGACTGATGGGGAGGAGACAGGAGAGACAACCAATTTTTCAACACCAAACTAATTGTCATTAATTGCCTGTCTTTACACACATATCTATATATATATATATATATATATATATATATATATATATATATATATATAGATACGCCTGTCTCCTAACGCACGAAATGGCGCACCGGTATATTTCTTGTCTGTAGAGTTTGAACTGTGAAACACAGAAGAACGTAACAAAGTTAAGAGTTAGAACAGACCGGTAACTGTGTTGTCTCACGAAGATTTTGCGTTTGTTTGTTTCTCATCCGTTGAGGGTCTGGTTATCTCCAGTATATCGGGAGGTGCCCTAGACGACCGCGGGTCATCGTAAGTGGCATTGTGTACTGAAAACTTAGTTAAAGTAACATTTTCCGTGTTTATGTTGTTTATGAAACTGTGTGTTGTTCCCCATGTAGAGGGGAGACAGAGACAGAGGGCCGTGTGTGCATGTGCTGCATCCATGTGAAGTGTGAAGCTCTCATGCTACAAGCTAGAGTAAGTGGGCATATGATTTTGTTTTTTGAACATACTGGAAGCTCAATACAGGCCATGGTGAAAGCATATTTGTCCAAAAGGCATATAAATATGTACAGTTAATTCATGAAGTGTAACGCTAATTCATGGTGTGTATAAGTTTAATTCATGGAGTTTACCAAGTTAAAACCTGATGTATGGTGTAAAATGTCTGTTAAAAATGAGAAGAGTGGCCTAGAGATGTATTAATGTATTTCTATTTCCTGTCACGTAGGAATAGGGCCACTACTGTTGTTTGTTGCTTCTCGATTTTTGTCATTGTTGGTACTTGCTTTCGCTTTGTATGAAGACAGTCAGAAACTATTAAACTATTCGGGAAAGGAAACAACCAATTCTGTTTTTATATTTTTTTGTATCTTGTTTGACTGTAAAGAACATATTTCTCAAAATTGGAGAATTAATGCTGTGTTCGCTCAAGTGCAGTCGGGGTATTAAAGATCTAAAATATATTTTCTGTGTCTGGCCCCCTCCTTTGTTGACCTGGCCATATATATATATATATTTTTTTTTTTTTTTTTTTTTTTTGGCTTTTTCAAGCTTTTATTTCTGATAGAGACAGCTGACAGGAATGTTGAGAGAGAGAGATGGGGAATGACATGCAGCAAAGAGCCACAGGTCAGATTCAAACCCGGCCTGTAAGGACTGAGCCTTTGCACGTGGGGTGGCTGCTCTAACAACTGAGCAGCTATATGCAGCCATAACAGCCGTTTGCTGGGATCCTGTCATCCTCTGCGGGGGTCTCACTGCTGGTAAGAAGTGTACAGTTATGAAGGAAAGCGTACGTTCCAGCACTGAACAGTCAGTCAGCGCTGGATGAATCAGTTCTTAATTAAAGTTGTACTAATTAAGATTGTGTTCAAAAGAAGCAGGGCTTTGATAGTATTAAAGTAATCACAGAGGAGCTCACGGAGTGATGTTGTACAGCAGCTAAATGCTGATAGCATCTCAAACTATCCACAGAGGAGTTTTCTCTCTATAATCCAATTCTGCTAAATTGGTTACAGAACGTCGACTACATAACTTGTTTAATGTTGCTGATTTACAGTAATGTAAGTAAAATGCAATGGTGTTTTCAATGTGTCTTTAAAAGAAATCAAATGTTATTAAAATTAAAATGTTCATTCATTAACTGACAGATATAGGACTGATACAATAACTTTCACAATAATGTGTCATTCAACATTTTGGTCTTGAGCAAGTCTTCATGGTTTACTCCTGAAGAACTTAATAAGTGATACAATGACAAAATAAAAGCTTTGTGAAAGACAGGAAGTGGACCTTGCCTTTGCTTTCTTATCCATTGACTGTAAAATTTAGTTTCCATGACCCAGTTTCTGAAGAGTCAATGTGAAGATTAGCATCGTATCCACTTGAGGCTGGAGCCATCTTCAAGTCAAATTCAAGACACTTAAGCAGCTGCACTTGGTTTCAAGTGTTTGGCTTTATTTTTTCAGCCCAGGAGTTTACCACTTGCATTTTTCACTTGCATGTGGGACATAATTTCTTAAATTAGCATGCAGTAGTGGTTAATCACAAAGCATGAGGTGTTGATGTTCTTGGAGAAGGTGGGCCAAAAATGCAATAATCACCCTGTTAAAATTTCCATATTTTGATGGGCAGAGGGAAAATGGACAAACTGTTGCAAAGACTCAGCACTCATCCTCTTTGACATAGATGCAGAATTGGATCTGAGACCATTCTGGAAGCCAAACTCAATGATCATTTAGTAGCCTTTTTCAAATCTTTAGTCTGCATCTAATGGCCTTCATCAGCAAATGAAACTTGTTTAGGTTTGCTGAAAGAGGCTGTGCTGTGTGTGCACCTATGTGATTCCGAGGTTAAAAAATGTAATATGTATGCAATATATCAATCTTTGTGTTTATCCTCTGAGGCTCTGACTATAATGTGCACTGATGGAATTGTTTTGATGGAGGCTTTTGCCTCCTTCCTTCCCAGTGTTCTGCTTCCCATCATCCAATCAATCTACACAGGATAAAAGATGGCTCGACTCTGCAGACTGCAGATCACTCATTGTGATAACCATGGCCAACTTAGTGATTTATTTATTTATTTATTTATTCTGAGAATTGTGTTCAAACTATTGTCAATGGTCTCAATATACTGTTCTTATTCTGGTCTTGCATTATAGGTCCACTGTCCTTTTCTACCTAACAGCAATAGGTACGTTAAGTGTGTGTATCCACTAGTGTAACACAGCTGACCAAGACCAGCTACAGCTGTTAACTTTGTGCATACCGGGCCAGGTTGTCTGGTGAAATGTTGGTGCACAGGGTACCCTTTCTGTGCTTCAAAATCAGTTGACATGGCACAGCATGATGACTTTATCTCAATGTTTGGAGAAACATTTTCAGAACTGTAAATAATAACATCCACACCATGAATCCAAAAACACAAAACCGATATTGGCTGAACTCGACTTTGTGCCAATAAGCTTTTCTCTGCAGTTTTACAACTCCCAAAGTTCTTTAAGTGAAATGTTTGGTGAAATTATGACCCAGGTTTAATTTAAGAAAACAATGGAGAACAAAGACAAACAGCCACACTAAACAAAGTAGGATATTCATTATTTTGTGTGATTCAATTACAAAAGGGGACGTCTATGCGTTTGCAGTCTAACAAATTGCCTCCCATAGTATAATGAATGCCAGACATGAATCATTTGTCATATTTCATTATGGCGCAAACCAGGAATGGATATGCTCTGATTTCCATGCTTTCCCCTGATTACTATTCCCACATTTAGTCTTAGCACTGCTGTTGCTGCTGCAATAGTGTGTGTTTGTGTGTGTGTGTGTGTGTGCGTGCGCGTGTGTGTGTGACGTGGGTGTTTCTGCAGTTGTTTGCTTGTGTGGCGTTGTTTAAATGAAATTCAACAGCAGATTATTCATTCTTTATACACATTGTACTCTATCACCAGTGCTTTATCATGAATTCATCATTTAAAGGAAAATAATCGCTGAGGCCATCTGCTCTTCTGTTACACACTGATCTCGTGATCAATGCTTTTTTTTTCAGATTTTTTTTTTCTTCAAATATTTAGTCTTGACCTGTAAGGTTTACTCAGTCTGCCATGACTAGCTCATTTGAAGTGATTCTTTCATTTGCAGTTTCCACAGAGGATAGAGGAAGAGCATCTTTTTCTGATGTAACATGATCTTATCTTCTCACCTACTCTTATTTTCTGCTGTCAGACTGCATTGGAAGTATCCGATTTGTTTTGTTGTTTAAACTGTTCAAAGTTTTAAATTCAAAACAATATTTTTGAAAAAAAACATTTATAAACATCATTAACAAACAATTAAACATTCCACGAAACAACGAACTAAGAACATTTTAAAGAAACATATACAAATACAAATATGATGACATTTCACAATAATACAACAACGCACAATAACATTTCAGCAGACGCATCACCAGAACATAAAACAGTGACAACAGCAGAGACTTCACACACTGTGAAGGTAGATACCAACCTTGAGCACAATGGTGGCTTTGTTTTGACATGAAGTGCATTTACAAAATGTCATCTTTCAAATCTCTTTGTTTTCTCAACCGCCACCTATACCCTGTGTTTACACTGCTGTGCAAAGGTTTTACAGAGTGTTTTAAAAACCATTAAGCGATGAAGAGAAAATAATTTGCCTCATGAAACGTTTAGGCCCAGATGTGTCTCCTGTATGCCTGGATGTTTAATGTTTCTGTGAACACAGAGGGTCACGAGGGTCTTCACATGAAGACTGGAGAGTTTTTGACATCACGTGACTGCGGTGACGTCAATGAAACAGGAAAGACTCTGGACGAGAGACTGTAAGAACAGTAGCAAACACATGACATCATCTGTCCTTGAACACCAAACCAGCCACAGCGTCCACTGTGAAGGGGCGCCCAGAGAAAGATCAAGCACCAACATTTATGTCTGAAGCCAGAGAACATCTTTAAAACTGCTTATGTCACATTAAGAAACGTGTGCTACTCTGAAAAGGCCTGCCATTCAGCAATACACACAACATGAATGTCTGTGCTAAACGTCTGCACAAAAATGGTGGACTGCCAGACTATGTTCTGCCATCTTTAGAGCAAGATGCTGTAATAAGTTACAAATGGTTTGGTTTTGTAAATATTTATCTATCATGTCTGAGTTTTTCATGTTCAGTCGTTGCTTTGCTACTCAGTAAAACAAACAGAGCTACACTGTAAGTTATCTTGAGTTTGCTTAGTGCAAACAGGCCTTCCTCTTCATATTTTCAGAGTGTAATTCAGTTGTACATTCATAGCCCCCTGTAAAAAATATACTCTGTGTCATTAAAACAGTCTATTATAGGACCGCTCATAATTACATCCCAATTTAGCCTGCTCTATTTTGTACAATGCACAATAATTAATGTCTCAATCAACCTTTCGGAAAACAAATGATATTACTTCATTTTGAATTGCTGTCACATTTGCATAGCGATTACAGTGAAAGAATACCTGTTAGCGGAATTACCAGTGATAATTACAAACAACAGCATTGTAGTATTATTTAATGACAGGTTAGTTACAGGTCTTTATTCAACAAATGGAATGTAAGCATCCTGACTTCATTTGTATGCATGTTTTGTTATATAACAGTCAGAGTTAACTTTTGCAGCTAAGAACAGTTATAAAAGTGTCCTCATTTCCCCTTGTACTTATGAATTATTTTCTCACAGCAGACATTTTGACTGCATGAAAAGCACAGGTGTAATTGGTAACATAGATATGTGCTGTCTGTGAAGGTGTTACAGCTGCAGAGTCCTGGTAATTGTGCATGGTTCATCAGGACACCAAAGTAGAATGGAGCAATCATCAGTGTTGATCAGTAACACTGAAATATCTGCTGTGACTAACATTTATTTTCTCTGGCCTCTCAAATGTCAAAATATCAGTTTGAAAAAATGAAACCAAAGAATAAAAAGAGCTATTAAAAGTAAACAACAGCTCCGATTTTAGCTATAACGCTGACATGAAATGTCAGGTCCAAATTGAACTGAAATAGCTCAACATCACATGGTTTACAATGAAATCTGGTACAAACCTGAGTTGAAATGTCTTGCATGTTGTACAGACTTCCATCACCCAGAAGATAAAACCTAATGTCCCTCCAATAGTGCCACCTACAGGTCAACGTTTTCACTTTCCCTGTAAAATACTACTTTTACTTGGTGAATTGACACAATTAATGGGTGTTATACACTCTAACGAGTCCAACTGCTCGTTAATGCAAATTTCTACTCAGCCAGTCGCATGAACAGGAGAACAGGAAACTGAGGCTACAATTCACAGGCTCACCAAAACTGAACAATAAAAGATTGGGAAAACGTTGCCTGGTCTGATGAGTCTCCATTTCTACTGCAGTACTCAGATGGTAGGGTCATCTGATCTGTGTTGACAACCTGAAAGCATGGATCCATCCTGCCTTGTATCAACGGTTCAGGCTGCTGGTGGTGGTGTAATGGTGTGGGGGATATTTTCTTGGCACACTTTGGGTCACTTAGTACCAATTGAGCATCGTTGCAACACCACAGCCTACCTGAGTATTGTTGCTGACCATGTCCATCCCTTTATGACCACAGTGTACCCATCTTCTGATGGCTACTTCCAGCAGGTTAACACGCCATGTCATAAAGCTCAGATCATCTCAGACTGGTTTCCTGAACATGACAATGAGTTCACTGTACTCAAATGGCCTCCACAGTCACCAGATCTCAATCCAATAGAGCACCTTTGGGATGCCGATAAATCTGCAGTAACTGCATGATGCTATCAAGTCAATATGGACCAAACTCTCTGAGGAATGTTTCCAGTACCTTGTTGAATCTATGACACGAAGGATAAGGCAGTTCTGAAGTTAAAAGGGGTCCAACCCAGTACTAATAAAGTGGCAGTTGAGTGTATGTACACTGGAGAGATTTTGGCACATACACTGTCGTTTATTTGGTTCAGTCCTGCACACACTGCCCTGCTGCCCCAAATACTCACTTGAGCACCAGATTTGTATTAATCCACAGCTGAAAACAGTCCCCATTAAAACCACTATTTCCTCCTGTTTGAGTAATGTTTGATTTAAACTACAGTGCCCAGCTGTTTTGGGAAAACACCTGTCCATGTACCATGTGTACCAGGCCTCTGGCCCAATGTGTTTTGGGATAAGCTTCTGTTCCCAGGATAAATGGATTTAGATCATTAATGGCTTCCAAACACTTGCAGATGGATTGTGTGTTCATGGGACCTTAATTATCATGAATCAACTTCATGGCATTGCCTACAAACACAGAACCAACACAAACAGAATATTTTGGACTGAAATAGCATTAAAGAAAGTGAAATGGAACATGAAAAAAATCAGTGGCATTGAAAAACGTTCTCCTGCTGCAAGAGCTGTGCCTTTATAAAAATGTGTATGAGGGATATAGAGCTCAGTGTCACACTCAGACAAAGAGCCGCACAATGAGACTTTAGTACAATGTTTGTGGCCACTGGTGCTATCACTGTCCACCACTGACAGCTGACATTGTCTCTGGTGTTGCCTCTGGTGAGAACAACAGTGCTGACACTGTTTTCTATGGGCTCAGTGGAACAAAGTTTACCAGCAGGCAAAAATCTTTCAACTCTGATTCCCACTTGACCTTTCTGTTCACATTTGGAGCTCTGCAGCATTTTGGCCCATTAAATAGTCTCTAAGGTTTAAGTCACAGCAGAAATACTCGGGATAGCTTGCTTTGTTTGGACTCCATCATGGTTGCCCTCTTAGCAATCACACAGTAAAGAATTGCATTTGCATGTTAAAGTTCACAAAAGTTAAACTTGACCTGAAAACTCAAAAAAGACTCAGGAAAGGAAAGATTTAGCTACTATGTCTGTGAATTTCTCATTTTAAGCTAGTAGTACTGCATCAGCAACTCACCATATAGCTGATGGAGGATGTGATCCAAACATTTACAATAACTCCAGAGTGTAAAGTGCAAAGTCTAAATGTTAAAATATACTGAGAAAAGGTAGATAAAAACATGAATTTTCAAACCGAATATTCTCCTTCAATCCATATCAGTCATCCTTTAGGAGGTCATAGTCTATGCAGGCCCACTGTTCCTGATTTATTTTCATGAATACAGATGTTGTAACAGCCCTGTAATACATTCTACCACCGTGTTTCAGCTTGTCAGTTTGGTTTTTTTTTTTTCTAATGTTGACCTACACACATTTCCATGCTGTAGTTGAACTGTAATACAATACACTGAAACATGCTACCTCATATTCAGTTTGCCCCCAGTGAAATAAACTGGCAACAGATACATTTCAACTTCAGATTAATGCTTTTCATATCATGTAACAATTAGTGGAAAAGTAAGCATGAACACTCACAGCAGCTTATTTTATGTACAGCCTCATCAAGACTTGACATGAAAGACAAATGTGTTTGTTCGCACTTTATGATCAACATTTAATGAAAAAAATGGCCCCACAGCAATTAGCACTTGCCCCCAAAGACAGAGACTCAATATCATATAACAGCAAAAATGTCATCCAAGTCACCCTCAGATGATTCAGTCCCACAGAGGACCATTTTAAAGGTTGTCAAAGCACAACAAGGAGACACACTAGTCCCTCTAGTTTAATGAAACCTCATAAGTGCTCCTAAGATATTGTACGTGACTCAGAGGCTGTTACACAAATGCTGTTGTCATGTCATCATTGTTCTGAAATGAATAGAATGAGAAACTGATACACATAATTCCCTAAAGTTTGGTCAAAATCCATGTGAGATATTGCATGTGATGGGCAGATGAACGGACAGATGGCCAGAGGCAGTGTTCCACGGTCCCTCTCTTATATCCTCTCTGAGGGGCTCAACAAATATGGAAGTCAAGCCTTTGCAGACATCTCTTGGGGACTTGAGTACTAACCTAAATGACAGGACTCAGACTTAATAAAAGAGGCTATCAGTCTACTGAGGGATGCAAATATTCATTGTTGGATGGTACTGAAGAGAGAAAGGCCAAACAAAAGGTGACCCAGAGAAATGAGCACTTGTTATTCTCATTATACTTATTATTATCATTACACTGTAGTTAATCATATCAATGTTTGATTAAATGTGTTTATTTCAGCTTAAACCAATCAGCCATAACAAAGTGAATGGAATAGGAAAAGTGGTAAACCAGCGACAGGATCATGGGTGGTCAAGGCTTACTGATACATGTAGGGAACTAAGGCTAGATACAGTAAATGAAATCATGTACAGTAGACACTGCCAATAATGGACATGGGCGTCAAAACTGAACCACAAATAGAAGAAGGTGGTCTGGTCTGATGAAACTTAATGCGCTATGGGGAGAAGGCAAACCAGCTGAGGCTGAGTGATGCTTTGGGCAATGTCCTGCTGGCAAGCCTTGGGTCTGTACTACCTACATACACAATAATGCAGACCACCCTTCCATAGAAACAGCATTCCCTGATGGTAGTGGCCCTTTTCAGCAGGAAATGCACTTTGCCACAAGGAATGGTTTAAGGGAAAAGGCAGCAAAAGGGGACCTACACAATATTAGTTTTGGTGGACATGGTGCTATAGCTTTAAAATACCCAATTTACAATCAAAATTGAACAGTGAACTCAACTTTTTAAAACTGAATCAGTCTATTAGAAGAGAACAACAGTCACCCATCAACTCACCTGTAGGGCTTCAGCCACAGATCTGCTATTAGTGTCTGCAACATGAAATATATGTCGGTAAGATGTAACAATAAAATGAGAATGAGGGGAAGAAGACCTGGGGATGTAAATTGTCTGAAGCTGTAAACTTCATTTTGAAATTCGTGAAATTAACAGCCCAATCCTGCCTTCCTGTTTCTCATAACAAACCTCTTCAGACAGTTCTATTGTCTCCTCTTCTATTCAGACAGAATGAGAGGGCAAAAAAATTAGAGGCAGCGTGCAGTGCATGCAAAATCTATGTGAGTAGGCAGATGCTGAGAGTTGTGATATTGCTCTCAGTAACAGAAACTGAGGTGAAAATGGAAGATAATCACACAGTAACACTGACCAATGACATCAGACTAAAAAGGCCAGTGACAGCATGGCTGCCATATGTGGTGTAAATGAAAGTTATACAAGTGCCTTCATTTTTTTTTTAAGAGTCAGGTCCACATACAACATCCAGCGGTTAGATGTATCAACAATAGGTTTGCACAAAGGTATGCATGAGCCATTATCCACATGTGATAATTATAAAAGGAAAGCGTGCAGTAACATACTTCAGACCAGGTATGGTTCAGTGTGTGTATATGTGTGTATATGTGAGGCATAGAATCTGAAAATAAGATAGTTATATGTTCAATTGCAACTTGCACCTATAAATTAGGCCCCCAAACCACAAATTGTATTCTTGTGTCACAGAACTGCATTGCTATTAAAAAGACATCAATGAACCACAGTTACACTAGGTGACATGTACCTTCATTACGATGAACACACACTTATATTTTGACCCAATCCCTTATAATGTGTCCTGTTGCCTGAAATACTTACTAGAGCACAACATGTGTTAATCCACTGCTGAGAATAGTGCCCCAAAATTCACCATTTCCTCCTGTTTGAGGAATATTTTACTGAAGACTGCAGAATATTTTACTGAAGACTGCAGTAAAATTACTGATATATATATATAATTACTATATATATATATATATATAGGAAAAATATGTTGGGGGAGAGATGTTTACAGTAAGAGACACGTAGGTCTTGGTCCACCAACGGCAAGCTCATCTTTTAAACGTTTCAAATGCATCACAAGTGTAAAATATAAAAAACTGAAGGGAAGGACAGCAGAAAGCTCTGAAGATAACCCCCATTAAGCCATTAAACTGAGCTTTCTTTCTTCCCAGCAGCTCCCGCTCTTTACTTTTTGTCTGTCTTCCATGCTGTTAGCATGCAAACCTTCACCATCCACTGTACTGTCCTTTGATTCGCTTCTATTAACCGAGAGGTGGGAGAGAAGGAGCAAATAAAACAAGATCTAAAAAGAATCGATAAATGTTTCATCAGATTTAAAAGACAGCGTTAGCCTCAGTTTTATGGGTACTACGCTACAGTTTCAGGGTGGCCAAGTCCTTGGGTTTAAAAGAAAGGTTTATGGTGCTGTAAACATAGCCCAATTCTCTTTTCCATTTCAACCACATAAAGTCGTGACAGATCAGTAAATCTGCACAGGAGAGTGGTAGCTCTTTGCCCCATGCTCTTTCTCCACTGCAGGTTTCTCTTCACTTTCTCCTTTCTTTGCACTCAAGAGCACATGAAGGGTAAATGCAGGTACCAGGCTTCTCGTTTCTAGAAAAAAAGCAAACCATAGAAAAGAGGACCAATTTTTAGCAATGACATGCCATGGAGCACACGATTATTGTCTCTCTATCAACCACAAAAGGTCTATTTCTTTGACAAACTTTAAATGTACCACAGTAATCAAAGTTAGAAGGTCTCCTGACAGGTTTAGTTCTTTTGACAGAGTTTGAGTTTGACATCTCATATCTTGATTTAGAAAATGAACATTTGGACTGATGTCATTTTGTTATTGTTTCCATAAGTCAAGACTGACCTTCTACATGCCTACACTAAAAAATCAATCTTAATAACTTAATTCAGTTTTAAGTGCTCAAATGTCATTTTCTGCAAAGCAAAGGCTTTTGATAACATCAACCAAATGGTTTATGATTTTAGTGTTTGGAGCATGAAAGTGTTGATGTTTTTGGCACTATGACATAGAGTGTTATATAAAAATATAAAAATAAAATATATAACAATGGTCATATATAGGGGCGGCTCAGAGGTAGAGCGGGTCGTCACTAATCAGATGATCCGCATTTTGACCCCCGGTTCCTCCAATCTGCATGTCGCAGTGTCTTTGGGCAAGATACTGAATCCCAAATTGCTCCTGAAGGCTGTGCCATCAGTGTGTGAATGTGTGTGAATGGTTAGCTCCTCAAACTGATGAGCAGTTGGCACCTTGCATGGCAGCCAATGCCATCAGTGTATGAATGGGTGAATGAGATATGTCGTATAAAAGTGCTGTGAGTGGTCAGAAGACTAAAAGGAGATATATAAGTACATTTCATTCCATTTACCATATATCACTACCAAAGTTAATGGCACCTCCACTGCAACTGGACCTCCAAGAGTTTAGTTGATAGGTGAGTTACTCTTTTAGCAGCTAGTAAGCTAGGGTCTAGTAAACTCACGTAGATATTTTTCAGACTTGTAGTCCCAAATGATTATGACTCAAGTGACATCACTTAAAGACATCAAGTGTCTTGATTGACTGTCTTTTCGCAGTTCTTCAAGTTGTTGTATAAACAATAAAAAAAGTTAGGGAACCAGCAAAGCCATTAAGAAAGTGTCCCACCAATAAAATAAGGAATCACTCATTTGTTCTAGTACAATTTTCTGATAAGACCCTCTACTGCCCTTGTGAATTGTGACCCTTGTCTCTGGAACAAAGGTTTAAGTAATGTCAGCCTTAAAAACTTTAGGTACTGGCTGAATGGTTTGCCAAAGCATGTGACTTTGACATGGTACACTGCTGTTAGCTTCCTGTTCCCTGCCAACAGTCATTTATTCAACCATGACCACAGCTTTCCTTAACCTGTCAGTGTGTAAGATTTAGCAAGCTCATATGGAGGAAATAATAATATTGAATACAGAAATATAGTTCATAGATGTATTTATTAAAATTGTTATGTTTTTGTTATTTTAGGATGGACCTTTTATATCATTGTGGGTTCTCTTCCATTAAGTTTTTTCATACATTTCATGGCTAGTGTAGTTCCTCCTTCACTGAGACAAGTAGAGGCAAAAAGAAACTATGTACATTTTAAAATGTATTCTGAACACTGAAGGTCTTTAATTTTTTAACAATCCATTGTAGTTGAAATATTTTACAGAGACTGAATACGATGATGCTGGTGGTGCTAGAGGAAAGTTTAAGGGATCAGCAAGGTTGTAACAATTCAACTTATGGGGTGGACCATGGATCAGCTTGGTCAAGGTGCGTTTATGTTGCTTTCACACCAGGATAGTCCAGGGGGTTTGATTGGGCAGGGAATGCTAAAAAAAATTCACATCTTCATTTGGTTTGGTTCACTTTCACACTGCATTTTTGAAAGTGAACCAAACCTCCTGGACAATGCCATGGATTTACAAGAAGAAGAAGAAGAAGAAGAAGACCCATCATCGGCTTTCTGATCTTTGGTTCGCTGGACAGTCCATGTGCTTTCCCACTGTAAACAAACCACACCAGGGTTCACTTGCAAGACAGAGGCCCAGTTTTTCAGGTGGGCCAGAGTTCAAACTCTAGACCATTTAAAGCAGACTAAGAGTGCTGGTGTGAAAGCACCCTTAGACTGTTATGTCTGTTTCCAATACAAACCATTTGTCATTTTCTAGTTTTTAGGCAGAGTTGCATTGTTTTGTTTAAAGACATTGACTCTCATTTCTAGAAACATTGCAGATTTCACAGGAACAAGTGAAATAATTACACCTCACAAGACTGTTTTTTTTTCTTTTGTTTTTTGCTTTGTGGGAAGAAAAAGTCTTTGTTATAGATGAACAATAGGATCACTTCTAGCAAAGCTGTCAAGTAAACTGGAAAAATATTGTATCTCCATTTTCCTATAATATAATATGATACTATGATGCTTTTCTATAGTGAAAAGTTTGCAAGCTTATGGTTGCCTTTAGCTCAGCATCTGTGACTCTGCCACACAAAATATGGATGAAACCACGTTTATTTCTGAATCATGTCTTTTTATATTAATTCATGAGCACTTGAAACAGCACTCATAAACAAGAGAAACCCCATCTCGCTGGTTCCTTGGTCCCCCTGGACCACATAAGTAGCAGCGGTGTAGAGTTAAATTTAGGTCAGCACTTTATTAAGTGTAACAGATGCCTTGCTCGGTCTACCCCAAGGTTAAGGAATTGCATTTGCGGTCTGCTCTGACAGAATGGCAGACAGTTATGATAAGAGAGCGGCAGGGTGGAATCCATTTAACCTCCAACCACTGCAGCGGGAAGCCAGCCAGGTCAGTGTTATCCTCCACAGGCAGACTGTGGGAGAAGAGGCCGAGACAGAGCTAACAGGTGGTGGAGGCGAGTTTTCCCAGGCCAGGGAACCCACCACTCTCCAACTCATCACCCCAATTTCTACATCATTAACCTCACTCAGTAACTGCAGTGTTACTCGAAGCACAAAAGGAGGTCTCCTGCACACAGGAAGGTTGTACATCCATCTATTTAAATCAAACTGCTACAATCAAACAACTACTACATGTACTTTTTTTATTTTTTTGATGTATCTGGTACTCATTAGCTGGAAAATCAGGTTGAACTGACATTTCATTCAATTTTCATTACTTTCATTTTGAGTTTTCACTCAGCATATTAGATCGCTAGCTAGTCTGTCAAATTATATTTACTGTATGTCAAACGCACAGAGTGTCACTGACTTTGAATCAGCCTATTACAGCATTACTTTTCTGGCTCATAGCTGAACCAAAAGGTTTGATAAGCTGAGCAACCTGAATTATCACACGTCCTATTTCCTGGAGTAATTGTCCTGACAATTGCAACAAAAAGTACGGGTGTAGCTGGGGCAGGCAGAATGAAGCCTGCTTGCTCAAACAAACCACCTGTGATGGCACCTACATGTTAATTCTACATAACTTTAATCAGGATTTTTGACATGAATCTGTATGGCATCCCCGTCAGTAGTGTCGCACATCCACACCGACTTACCCCCGACAGTGTCCTGTGGGCCGAGTTCTGTCCAGGTTTGGTCAGCAACGAAAGTAGTCCGACAGGTTTCCTGGGACACTTAAATAAAAAGTTTTTCTTCTCAAAACAGGATGTGTTCAAAAGAGTGATTTATTTGCATCACAAAACCGATGTCCACAAAAAAGTCAGACCTCGTAATCAATTGGTCCTACTTGTATCTCTGCGCTGCTGCAAGTGGCCATTACTGTTTAGTTTGGTTTTCGGACGAGAGACACGTCGGACCCATTTCGTCCCAGCAAACCTGCTGGACTACTTTCGTTGCTGACCAAACCTGGACAGAACTCGGCCCACAGGACACTGTCGGGGGTAAGTCGGTTTGGATGCGCGTGAAGTTGGACAATTTAACATCGGGACTTATGCAGACTCATTCTGCAGCCAGCTTAGAGTGGACGTTCAAGGAACTGCAGTTTTTGGTACTCCATATTGGCTTCATTTCACAGCTATGGTCCATCATCATTAATGGAGTCCCACCGCTCATTAATTCCTGACAATGGACCTCATCGGTCATGATCACTTACAACAGTCAAAGGAATATGTCAGTTTAATAGTTGTGAAGTCTTCTTATAAAGGTAAAGCAAATTAACACAGCCATTCTCAATCCTGCTTGCAAATTAATAATAATTAGCTGATACTTTCCTGTCTGTCATGTCTGCAATCACAGTAAATGTCATTGATATATACAGAATTCTCATCATGTGTTAACTGATGATGTATGTCTCTGTGTGTATGACTGAGAATAATTGGTGAAAAAATAAAGATGGCTTTTTTAAAAATAAGACTTTGACATAAATGGAAATGTCTATTTTTTCAATTGGCTGACAAAAGATGTATGTAAAAGATGAATGTGATGATGATTTTGCAGCCCAAACTGCACACACATTATTTAAGCCTTGTTCGTTTTGATTGTAGTTGCAAATCTGTAAATTTCTCTGTCTGTGATTGTCAAGATAAACAGAGGTAGCTTTTCCATGCGAGGTATTTGTCGCGATTAATCTCTGCCTGCCTCCAGGATGTCCTGTTGCTAGGTATTCATGTGACCAGCTGGAACCACCAGATGTGTCAATGCATTTCTACACTGAACGGCTGACTGCTGTTCGGATTCATAAGCAGGGCGATTGACTGCAGCTCAGATTCATAAGCTGCGTGATTGACTGCTGTTGGCACAATAGCTGCCAGCGGCGCAAGTGGTGGCTGACAAACGACAGAGTTGAGTTGGCGGCGAGGGAAATTACCTCAGCGCTCTGCAAAGCCACCCGGCAATCATCCCACATCCCTGTGTCTTTCTCAGTGCCTTTTTACTGCCACACTCAATCACTGCCAAACAGATAATACAGCCAAAACTCCCAACAAACACATTTGCACTAGACGTGGAATAGCCTCCCTGGTGCACATACTGTACGTGGGACATCCTAGACACCTGAATAATTATGAACATCTGTAAGCTATTCGTTGCAACAAGCGAAATGCCATTAAATATAACAGAATTCATGTGGCAGCAGGAAATGAAGGAAAAATCTCATGAATTAGGGCACCACTCTCTGCTTTCTTTCTCAAATTTAATTGTCTTGAGGAAACCTAATCACTGAGTGCTGACTGCTTAAGTCAATTTGTATTATGTTTTAATTGACTGTACAGCAGTCAGGTAGCAGCCATTATGAAGAGTGGGAGAGGAAAACACCACATTATGGTGCATTAAAGTCAATTAATTGGAAAAGTCCTCTGTGATGGGCTGCGCTCCTTCACTGCCACCGCTCCTTCCCTGTAATTATTTTTATACACTTGCGCTCCTGCGGTATCTCTGCAAATAAATGTTTTATAATGGCAAGGCCGGGAAAAGCGGGGATGGAGGAGACTTGGTGTACTCTGCGACAGTTTAATCTTGGAGGAAACTTTGACTCTGATTAATGGCTTTTGTTCATTTCAGCTCAGCAGTCTGAGGAGGCTTCTTTGTCTAAAGCTGCTCTTTCAAGTCTGTGTGTAAATACAGAACTGGCAAGAAGAATACTGCTCCACAAGGGCATGGTTGCTACAGAGACTTCATTGGTGTGTTATTTATTCTGACATTACATTGAGCATATATACAGGCTGTCTATAGCCTGTTTTTAACCCCAACTTTTCTAATTATGATTCATAATCGCTGGAAAGGGATCACACGATTAGTCAAAGCAGTGCTGATGACTGGGATCTCATGTATTTTTCCCTGAACACCTTAAACATCTCTGTCATCATTATAAATAAGGACATGGTGTTCCCACAAAATGTTTATACACTGTGACTTCGCCACAATATTCAGCATTGGTGAGGGTAGAGAGATGTAGTGTTTTTGGTTTCAGTTAAACTCTCAAATGCAAATCATCACTAATCATTGATCAATCATTGATTTTAGTTCTCTGCTTCGAAATGGAAAAACTGTGACTGCAGTGGAGAGTCTAGCCTAAAAATAAGTTTGTTTGGAGTTTTTTTTAGTTTTGGAATAATTTTAAACATGTTTCAATGAATGTATTTTATTTATATAACAAGGGATGCCTAACACTAAGGAGATATAAATGTCACATGACTAATCTGGCTAACCCATGATTCAACATGTTGGTAATACATCATTTGGACTGTCTGCCTACAGATAGTTCATAGATCAACATCTCAACAGCTTATTGAGCTGTTTCACAAATAAAGCCATTTTCTGATATGATACTGTTAATATACAACTCTACCCAAACCTCAACAACCTCAGCCATAGTATATGGCTTGCTGTATGTAGCACACAATGGAAGCTGACAGGGAATTCTCCTAGCATCAGCTGCTCTCAAGTGTCACTTGAATGCTGACATGGGAAATAGTCAATAATTCTAAATAAAATAAAAATGTGTTGGTTATCTCTGCACAGAACAACACAGATGACCAGATTTTAAAGGACATCATTTGACTGTGTCTGTCAAAACCAATATAACACGTGTTTTATGATGTGTTGCAATGTGATGCTCTGGTTCATTTAAGCGCTTAGCAACAAAAAACACTTGGTGAGATTTAGGGTCATATTCTGGGTTTGGATTAAAATGTCTCTTTGTTATTGTAGCCATGACAATAAAATTCCTTTACCAAGTGGGATTTCAAACATTGACTAGAACAGCTGCGATCAGCTCCAACAGGGAGCTTGCTGGTGGAATTTGGCCGTTATGGTCATAACTAAAGCCACACTCACTGTTGGTTGGAAACAGAAAATGAATATCATTCTCACTTGTCTGATGTTTTGTTGTTCCATATATCCATCTCAACCTCCCTACTCACAGTTGCTCTGTAGTGTCACCTTTAACAGATATGGTAATTACTTCATCCTTTGTTCTCATCATGATGAATGGAGTTTGGGGAGATTGTCTTTTTTCCTTTTGAAGCTTAGATGCTGTCTCAGCAAATATGTCCAAAAATGTTTTTTATCCTTGTTTTGAAGAATGGCAATAATTTGCAAAACAGCTGCAGTATTTGAGAAAAACGTGAAGACTTTTTTTTATTCAGGCTTTAAGTAATAAAAATGTGATCCCATCCTTCAAGTCAGTGTTGACTGTTATATTTAAAGACCACCAACCTAATCTTAACATACGTGCTTAAGAGCTTTGAGATAACAAAGCATAACCATAAATTAACAAATCTGTCAGGACTGAGGCTGTTTGCTTTTCCATCATTTTCCCCTTTAGTGTTACTTCCCTCTGTATTGTGACTGCTGGGTGTGGTCTTCAGTTTGCCTCTAACCTGCTCATTCGCCATGACACCTGTTTCTAATGATCTAACCAAGCTGTGCACTATAAAGGACTGGCTCACAAATTCCCCCAGATTGCTCAATCTTACTCATGTTTTCTGCTGTTTTTTTTTTGTTTTTTTTTCTTAGAATTTGTTACAAGCAGCCTTTCACCGCTTTAGACTGTTATTCACCTGAGATTTACTCTGCTAACCTGTCTCCGTGTATTTTGTTGAAACTACACCCTCTACCTGTTTGAAACTGATTCTGGTCTCTAGGCTTGTGTTTGCACATGGGGTATACTACTGTTCAACTTCATAGATTCATGTTTTAGTTAACAGGGACCACCATAATGTAGTGGAACAGATTAAAATAATTGACTGAAAGCTTGACTTGATGGACAATTTGACTTGTTAGTGAACAGTTTGCAGAAAGGTTATAATAAAAAAGAAACATAAAGATTACATCATTTTACAACAGCCATGAGCTCCCTATGTACAATTTTAGATTCTTGTACACACATTAAAGCAGACTTAAGGTTTCTGTAATGGAGTGTTTACTTGGTAACTCAGACAAGTTTTAAGAATTTGCAAATTGATTTTCATTGTGTAATGAATGGTAATCTATGGTAACCTCATTGACTGCAATGATATATTAATACAGTCCAAATTCCACAAGACAGCAACTTACTTTGAAAATTGTTTGCTCTGGTGTAAAATGTGGAAAAAATCGGTACCCTCTCTTTCAAAAGATTTAATTGGATTTTCTAATTACAAGATAATTGTGCATCATAATTAAAACAAATACCACGTGCAAGGAGGCTTAACAAGAACTTACTTTTAAAGTACAAAAACGTTTCTTGCCTTTTTTGGTAGTTGCTGTGGGCTTCTGTAGATTCCTGATTCATTTAATGATGATTATTATACTCGTCCACTCATTAAAGTTAAAACTACCTAATGTACCACCCAGGGTTAAAGCTGAGGATGGCCCACTCCTCAGTGCAGTGAACATGATGGAGGATAGGAAGGATTGTCCATTACATAACCATTTATCCCAACACAATTTGACTAATGGTTTCATTTGGATGGTAAAACATGGTGAGCCTGTGGGACTGTAGACTTACCAGTGGATGCTGGCTGTAGCTAATTATTGTTTCACTTTTTAATGAGGCTCCCTTGAGGCCTTCTCATTAAAAGAGTTGTCAGTGGCAGCAATCTAAGCGTGACCCATAAACCCATAACACACTGTTACAACCTAAACTGTTGTTTTTGGACTTCAGGCCAAGATAATATAATATGATGTGAATGAACATGTTGTGCTTGTTTTTGTTCTCCCTGATTATATTGAGCTTTTTCATCTTTTTCATCTTCCATTTCCCCAGACTTTTTTTTTTTTTTTTTTTTTTTTGCAAAATCATGAAGATTGGATCAATACGAGGGACGTTTTTCCTCCTCACCAGCCAATTAAATTGACTTACTATAACTGCAACTGCAGAAGTTTGCCACAAAAGCAGAACAATCTGCAGCTTTGTTTCAATGAAACAATCCCTTTTTGGAATGAGACTGTTGTCTATAAAGATGCATGATCATGCCACACTTTAAGCTTACTTACTTACTACTCACTTATCATTCTGGATCATACTTATCTTACCTTATCTTATGTCATGGCAGCTATTCCTGCATTGAACATCTTTTGTTTGTTTGTTTGTTTGTGTGTTTTTTAAGGCTAAGTCAGGATGCATTTTGCCAAAGGCCAAATTGGGATAACTTTGTGTGGGGTGTTCCTGGCCAGCTGTGGTGAGTACCTCTCAAATGTGGTCTAAGCAAGGGAAAGCTGTAAACCAAACTACTGGAGATCAAATTGCTGAAAAAATAATGCCAGTTTTGATAGAAGGGTGTCAGAACACAGAGCATTGCAGTTTGTTCAGTCTTAGACCAGTCAGTCAAGGTGTCGATGCTGACCCCTCTCTTCTACTGAAGGTTCCACATGGGTACACAACCATCAGAACTCGGGAACACAGAGCTTTAGAGTAAGATGCCTTGGTCTGATGAATTACATTTTCTCTAACATCACATCACGTGGATGGCTGGGTGTGTGTGCCACTTTTCTGTGAAAGACATGGCACCAGAACACACTATGGAAAGAAGACACACCAATGCAATGTTTGGCTGGGAAACCTGCCATTCATGTGGATGTTTGTTACATACCATCTAGCTGCACATTCATTAACATGTGTATATGTGTATAAACCTAGTTGGAATCTGTGAGTGAACCCTTATGAGGTAGTTGACAAACTATTGGTCTGGGTTTTTTTGTCTTTTAAAGCGGAGGTGTGCTGAGATACTTACATAAACCATGCTTGGTCAGATTATGGGGACAAGTGGCTTGAGAATGGGAGCAGAAGGAGCAGGTGTGGTCACTGAAGTTATTGCATACCATCCTGCCCCCCTGGTAGAGGACAGGTCTTCTAGAGGACAGGTCTTCCCCTCTTATCTTCTCCTCTGGGGAATGGAACCGGGGTGGTTGTCTGTATGCCAGCTGGTTTAGGGGTGATAGACAGTCAGAGAGCTGTAGGGGGTAAACTGCCGAAAACTGCCAGGTTACGTTTATGTGGGCTGAGGTGCTGGGCAGAGGTATGGTGAGGGTGCATGTAGTGGCTGGGTGGGATGGTGTGCCGCACAGTTGAAGAGGGAAGAGGAAAGGATGCTGGGACGTGTGCACCTGTGCATGTGCACAGGTAATGGGTTGAGCTTAGTGGAAGGTGGAAGACTGATGAGACACTGTAACTGCAGGTGTAGGGGTTTGATACGACCTGGCCCTGGATCAGGGATGAAGCAGGAGGCTGGGCCTCACCCGAAGGATGCAGCGTGACATCATAGGCGTTGCAACAGTGACCTGGAAGTGTTCATGGAGCTCGGCGTGAGCAAGTGGAGTTGTGTTGGAAGTCTGTGAAAACTTTTGTTCCTGAACCTTCAAGGTGTTGAAATGTGCTGTAAATTTCCCAGATCTCAATCCAATCAAGTGTCAGTGGGATGTGCTAAAGTCCAATCACAATTTCTGTGACTTAAAGGATCTGCTGCTAACGTCATAACAGACTTTAAATAAGCTTCCAGAGGAAACAGGAGGAGGAGACAGATCAAGCAGAAAATGCAGGAACAGAGGGGACGGATAGCAGTAACCACGCCGGCCTGACGCTGGATAGAGAAACACATACATTGACTGACTCTCTTACTATCTCAGGTCGCTCTTTTTGAGCACCTAACAGAGGAGAAAAGACACATCCCTCCTTTAACCCCCCCAACCATCCATGTACAGCGTGTGAGACTTCGCAGGAAGCATAACTGATTTACACAGAACTCAAGCACACAAAACACACATTTAGGTCATACTGTACTGTAGTGCAGTAATGCAAACTGAGGTTCTCTTCTGCACTGTGGGCTTGATGCCATTAGGCCTGGTTCAGGGGAAGTATGAGGACAGCAGACAGCAGTCTTCCCTCTAATAGTCTGATAAACAATCATTATAATTGGGTTTTGGTTTACAAGGAATGACACTCAAGATTGTTTCAGTTGGTCAGGCACACTACAGAGGGAATAGGTAATTCACTGTGTCGCTCCAGACTACACAACTTTATAGTTACCATTATCATTAATATATACAGGAAAAACAGCTGCTAAGTCGATTAAGCAGGATGGAGGAGCTAGGATGAAAATATTAAACAGCCAGCTTGATGTTTGGAGCAACTGAGCAACCAGTCACAGGCTCAGGCAACCCTGCAGGCAACCAGTCATGAAGGTGGTTCAGCACAGTGCACAGGGCAAGGCAGAGGATTTCTGTGTATTCCACATAGGAAGCATGAAGTGAGGAGGTTGGACCACACTGTCTTGACTTTTATGCACCATATTGATGACTGTCATTAGTCAGCCATATTTGAGAAACCCCAAACACAGTAAAGACTGAGTGATAAACCTTCTGTCTAATAATAATAAGTACATGCTATTGACACAATAGCATTATATGGCAATGTGACATAACATTATAGGGATTTTGCCATTTTCCATTCGTGACTAGCAATGATTGAAATTAGAGTTCTTAACCAGCAAATCAGTAAAGAAGCTTTGTCTTTGACACAAACAAGCATTTACTGTAGGCTTATTGTACTGAAGATATGAGATTCTGTTTGTTCTGGTGTCGGCGTGCTTGCAGCAACATTTTGCAAATCCATTTAGGCAACCAGACACATTTTCTAGAACAAAGAAAACATGAGCTTGCAGATTTATCTGGTTCCCTGGCAACACCTACTTCCAGTTACCTAATAGAGGGCAGGTTTGATGCAATGAATGTACAGAGGACCACAACCATCTTGGACATTGAGATATACATTTTTTAAAAGATATTTGGGGGGGGGGGGTAAAGACAGGGAATGACAATGCACAAATAGCTGTAGGTCAGATTCAAACCCAGGCCGCTCCAGGTGAAAGGACTGAGCCTTCATACATGGGGAACACTCTACCTACTGAGCTATCGGCACCCTGTGTTGATGTATTTTCTGTTCAGTCTGCTATCATGCCACAATTAAATGGTATATTTCTCTAAAAGAAGAAAAAATAACTGCATTTAAAGCTTTTGTTGATAAGAAAGCTGTGTTCACTGTACCTCTGGCAGGATTTAGTGAGTTTAATTTACCAACTACGTTACATCACACATTTTGATGCTCTGATTGGTTCTAGGTCTGTCCAGAGGCATTTTGATCTGTGCTCTCTTGGAACTGAAAAATGAATTGAAGAATTAATCTGGTGATGCCAGGATAGGAAGCATCCAAAGGTATGTGCAAATGACAACAGGATAACAGGAATTAACATTAAGTAATCAGCCCAGTATTGGATATGAATGGACACAAATCATAAATGATATGTTTCCATAGCCTTAACTTTATTAAGGTTATAATAAACACAAACAGTAATAAACACAAAGTAGCAATTAAAAACCTAAACCAAACCTTAACCATAATGTTGTCACATCATAAAACACATTTATGTCTTTGACAGTGTCTTGTAACAGTTTTCGAAAGTTCAATCCATGTTCAGCTGATAGGGACTTTGGATTAGGACTAAAGGGCATGTGCAAAACAGATTTTGTCATGTCATTTTTTTGTGTGTGTGTGTGTGTGTGCAAAACCACAGAATTGCTGCATAGGGATGATTCATTTTGTTCTGGAATAAAATAGTTCCAGTGAAGGCTGTTCCTGGTGAGATCTGTGGATTATCCATAACATTGAGTGCAAAAGAACACTTGCATTCACCTCCATTGCACTGAGATCTGACAGCAGAAATAATTAAGTAAGAAATAATTCCTTTAACAAGCCTGCATGAAAGTATAAGCAGAAAAAAATGTTTTATAGTGAACATGCATTTGCCTTGTAGTGATGAGCTTCTTTTATTGGTTTCATGTCTAAATGATGTTTTTATTGAGGGTTTTCCATAAATAATTTATTGCATTCTGTTTGCTGTACTAATACCAATTATAGATCTATTGCCAGCATCATAAACTGTGACTGAAAAGAAATAACACCAACAGATGAATAAAATCTGTTTATTAGCGAACACAACAGACAGAAGGCAGCAATAAAAACAGCCATAAATACTCTGAATGAAATCTATACTGTAAAGCTGCAGGTGTAGTAAATCTGTCCTCTTCAGGCTGAGGCTACACATTATACAGCTTAAATAATGTGACTCATTTTCACTAAATGATCTAGGATGCACTTGGAAAGAAAAAGAATATATAAATAGAAGAAGCCTTTGGACTAATAAAGAAACGGCAGATTGTCTCCTTTAACTGATTCATTACTCAGATTCTACAAATATGCCATCATGGTTTTCCCTTATGAAAAACAGTGTTAATGTTACAGCTATAATTGATTATTAATTATTCTCCATGCCCCTAAAGGTGTCCGCCCACTGCATCACTGCAGTAATGCAATGATATAAATATTGCAGTAATGTTATGTCCGAACAGATCAGCCGCACTGACCACTCAATGAACACTCTGAAGGTTTCCCAGAGTCCCTTTGAAGGATTTCTGCATGGGTACACCTGCATTTACTCTGTCCAATCCCAACTGGAAGTCTTATTTCTCCCCGCTGCTCATCTCCGGAGAGGCATTTAAGTGATTGGAACATCCTCTGTGATGGCGGACCTCGGGCAACTTATGGGTCACGGGTAGGAGGACGGAGGAGTGAAGATACAAGGGAGCGTAATTAGCTAAAAGGAAAAGATGCATTGAATCTGAAAAGAGAAAAACAATGACAGAACATTTATTTTAAGAAGTAATCTTAAAAATGGCTCAAAAATATATAGCTTCAGTTGAAATGCCTGGGCACTGTTCTTTTTTGTCGACAAACACAACAGAAAGTAGTGTTGGGGACTATATTCAGCAGCGGATTAATCTACATTTGGAGCTGTAGTTTTTTTTAGGCAGTGGATGTGACTGTTTTCCTTGTACTGTACGTGTGCGTGCAGGCTGCCTTATGTGTGTAATGTCCCATGGTCTCATTAAATGTCATTAAATGGCCTGATGAGGAGCTTTGTAAAGCCACACTGTCGGTGCACAACAAGATGCATTTTTAAAGAGCCACAGTGTGTTTTAAATGTGTTACACAAAATGTTACTGTCACTTCCAATCCTGCCTCATCCCATCCCCACAATCCCACCGCACCTCGTAGACAACTGTGCCAACCAGGCTCTTTAATTATGGAGGCGGGTTAGTGTTTTAATGGAGAGTGCATGCGTGCCTGTTTTGTAGAGGTGTCTACCTCCTATGTGTGTTCGTTTCAGTGTGTCTCTGCAAGCATGTGTGTTCATTTCAGCAACCTAGTGCTGATTTAGAGGAACGGGAAATTATGACAAGCAAGCAAAATAAAACCCTTTTAACGTCACCTCCAATAACTCAATAACCTTGTGGCTGTAGCATGAGCAATTGCTCCTGTAAATTCACAAAATAATACACATTAACGGATAGAATGTTGTGAAAAATTACGTAAAATTTAGTTTCTGTTGGACAATAACCAATCATTATCTAAATTACTTGAAAAACGTAAAACCAGCTGAAAATCTTATGTTTCAGTACAAAAAGAAAGGAAAATATGTGATCATTTATACTGAGACCCACCAAGAGGTCATTTTTACCAAGCACGCTGCCATATCTCAAGATAGACTGAGCTATATTTGATAGATATTAGGCTAGATAGAGCAGAAGAAGAACAAATACCCAATGCAGAAGAATGAAGAAACTGCCCATGAATTTTAAAACTTATTTGACCTATTTAGTTTCGTGTAATTGACACTGTGAAATTAATAAACCTATAAACTGAATTGTAAACAGTTGTTTTGTGAAGTTTTCCTTAACTAAGAGAAAAAATAAGCTTTTTTTTTTTGCTTCACAAAATTCTGTTCTTACGATTGGTGGCGCTCTTGCAGCAGGGCAAAAAAAAAAATGACCCACTTAGTGGAAAATGTTAATGAAAAAATCTGTGATAAACCCATTGGACTGGTCTGCGTGCTGCTTCGTGCTGAGTAGGTAAAGTCAATTACTAACTGGTTAGTACACATTTGTAATGGAGTAAATGCATATTAGCGCTTTTACCAAAACAAGTGGACAGTTTACATTATTGGCACATAAAAAAAAAAGCTGTTGATTAGAAACCAATCAGATTTGAACATATGATGAAACAATCCTCCGTGTTTCATGAACACACAGCAGCTATGGCTCAGGCTCTGTACCGTTTGGCTTGATGCAGTCTGCGCTAATGTTAGCCAACATGAAATCAATAAGCGATGGATTGTAATGACTCTAATCTATTAAGCATGGAAGCCATAAAGGGAAAAAAAGTCCCCAGCTCGCTTCTTGCACTCTCCTTCACTCAATTTAGAAACGCTGTGTGCAACTCTCCCCCCAAAACGCAACACGGGATGCTCTGAGCTTGATTAATCAAGTATTAAATAGGAATTATTTAAGCTAATGGTCCATTAGTAACAACTTGACACACTGCTTACTCTCTCTCTCTCGCTTTGTTCTTCTCTGTGATGGACAGGGGAGGAGGCGGCACAATCCAATTATAACAGAAGGATAACAAGGGAACTGTCCAGGGAAGAGACAGTAAACTTTACTTTTCCTCAAAAACATCTCTTACAGTGAACACATTATTGGATTTAAATCAATGCAAAGGAAGAAAGTGACATAGAACCCAGACATCTAAGCTGACAGATCAGACAACTTAAACTCATCATTCTCCAATTTGAATTCTAACTAATGGGGTGGATGTTATTTTGACCTTAGAATAGCATTAACTCTAAAAACTACAACTATGATAACTAAAGAAAAATAAATACACCTGCATGTCAGTTACACAATCGTTCTGATTGACTTGAAGTGCGTGGAATGAAAAAAAGCCTTTTAATCCCTTCTCACGTACAAAATAACTTAACAAGGAAATTTGTATCCATAATTGATTTTCTCTTATGCAGAGGATGCATGGAGGACCAGGAGAACTAAGATGAATGATTGTGATTTAGTGCATGCAGGAAAAAGTTAATATGAAGCTGATATTGATTACTGGTATTGAGTTGACCTTTATTTCTGTAAGATTCAACTCAGATCATATTTTATTATTTACTAGCATGATTAATGGTACAAATTGTGGAGTTGGGGGCTTCTGAAAGAAGAAGAAGTTTGAGAAGTACTTCTGTGATGTGTCAAATGATGACAGTTTATAATCATTGCTAAATGAAAGAGATATATTACTAATAGTGTTACTCGTTACATTACTATATTAATGTTGAGTTAATGACAAGTTGACAAACATTCAGAATGTTTATGACAGATGTCATGTCAGTCTATTGACATGTAAGAATATCAAAGTAACGATTCATTATGTTTATTAATTTATTAGTTTTTTACCAAATATTCAGTGTTATTAGTTTATTAATATTATAATTACTAATGTTATAATTTTCTATTTTACAATGTCTTTAACACGCAAAGCTAATTAGTTTATTTAAGTCTGATAATTAGGCCTGGTATTGAAAATGATATATCTGAATGAATGACACAACAATCAAACGGTCATTAAGATTCATGGTCGTTACAGTGTCATGTTAATCTGCATGTCCCTTTTTAAATGAAGTGTTAACAAAAATGCTATCAAGTTGAATTATGGTAGGTCCGGTGTTCTGGAGTCTCTGCAGTTGATTTGAAGACTCCTCCAGAAGCGTTAACCCTAACCCATCTCCAGCCAGGATTCCATTAACTTACTAAGTGAGCCTCAGCAAACAGCAACCAAAAGAAAGAGAAAACATGCAGTGGTTTACCCAAAAGCATGTATCATGGCCTTGTTGGGTAATTCTAGATTCATTTGGCAAATGACTGTCACCATGGCAACTTTCCAGAGTTTTAAACATCGATGGTTTTATAACCTGTGCAGTGTTTTTGCTTTTAAGTCTTTAATCTAATTTTCATACTGAACTTGGATTTCTTTCTTTTTTTATAAAGCAGTATATTTTCAGACTGACTACAGACAGACACATTTCAGTGGCAGTTATAAAACTAAACAGTTCCATTACTAACAGCAGCATACATGCATAAAACAGTGAAACAGAAGCAATTAAATCAAAGTGAATTAACATTCTGTTGTTGACAGAGTGAGTGTGAAGAACAGATCATGGCACTTCTCTGTCAGATTCACTCATAACACGACGTGTGCCTTTAATGTTCCCTGTAATGTGATGGGCCTAGTCATCAATCATTTCACGCCAGCACCCTGAAACCATACCTCTCTCTCACTCCACACACACACACACACACAGCTTCCAGTGAAAAGCTGAGGCAAACAGCACATCAAGGGATGTAATCTGAGGTAAACACTTTCATTTGATTTGTGGAATAGATTTTGCCACCTTTTTAGGCTGACAGAAATATTTATGAGGCGCTGCATCAATTATAGCAAGCAGTATCAAAGGGTTGCAGTCATCTTGAAGTTCTGTAAAGGTGTTAAAGGAAACGAGAGTTTAGCTCCTGTGTTTCTATCTTCTGTGAAGGAAACACAGCTTCAAGCCTGAGGAAAGAGATACTGACATGACAAAAACACACTGCCCTGCACTAATTAGATAGATAGATAGATAGATAGATAGATAGATAGATAGATAGATAGATAGATAGATAGATAGATAGATAGATAGATAGTCTAGTATAGTAGTTCATAATTCAGTCTCTTGGTTCATGTTTGCATCTTGAGTCCAAGATGGAAGCTCAAGCATTTTGTGATTTGTGATACTTATTATTGATCCTAGAGTAATGCATAACACACTTGCAAAAATATACATGAAAACAGAATACTAAGAACTCATATTCCACAGATTAATTCATAAAGTGAAAGCAGAATGACAGACAGCACATGAAAATACAATTTTTTTTTTTCATTTTACAGTGTTTATTTCCTATTTCCCGGGGATTCATCTTTTCTGCGCAGTGATATATTTACTAAAAACTCTCCAGAAAATTGTGTAACTGGCATCCATTCAATCTTGTTTCATGAAACATGGTGATAGGCTGAAGCTACCAGAATAAGTCTCCTGCCGAAACTCTCATTGTGTAATACCTGTTTATTCAGTGCCGCTGCTTGTTTACATTATGGTGATCAGGGACTGGGTGTTTTCGTTTACCTCCTTTTCATTTAGCACTACATTGCTAGGCTCATCTTCCTCCTAACCATCGTCACGCTGCTTCACTCCAAGCTTAGTCATTTCATCTGTTCAGACCCACGGGGGCAAGATGAAGAAGAAGTATGGATAAACAAAAAGATGCAAAAAGTTTCTTTGTGGAATACCAATATAAAAGCAAATAGGGGCCTGCTCTTCTGCACAGCCAGCTGTCCAGAAACAAGGTCAAATTACAGGTGATTGTTGAGACAGAATTCTAAAACCTGATAAGTGGGAATTCCTGATGGAATCTGACAAGGCTTTGTTGGTAAGAAAACACTGCATATTTGGGAAAACAGAAAGTCTGCTGAACGCAGCAACAATTTAGTCCAACAGAGTAGAAGAGATGAAGAAAAACAAAGCCAGCTGCTGTCCGCCTCACTCTCAGCACATAAATGAGAAATACATTCACTCCTATATAGATGTAATTACAGCACACTGGCATTTGCTGTCATGAAAATGCATGCATACACAAGCGGTCTTTACCTCCCTTTCACATAAAATGCTCAAAGGTGCATATTTTGTGTGTTTTGTGGAATAAGGAACATTATACAAAGGGTTGAATGTATGTACATCTACAAGGAGCTAAAAATATATACATTTTCTATGCCCATTAGATAGATATGTGCCATGCTTTTCAACCATGACAGCAATGCGGCACTATTAACAGCAATGCCCTGTCGGTCAGTCTGTTGCTCCACCAACTGCTTTGAAATTTGATGAAGACATTTATGTTTCCCAGACAACGTGTTCTAAGCCTTTGGTGATACCTGACTTTCATCAGCAGGTTGACTTTTGAGGACTGTTTGATGGTTACCATGCAATTCAGTGAAGACATTCATGGTTGGTGAACTTTGGTAATTCTCTGACGTCAAAGAAAATTTTATTTGTAGCCCAAAATCACATCTTGCAGATTTCCTCAGGGGGCTTTTCGATCTGTAGTCATACAGCGCCCTATGCCCCCTCGATTCACCTAAGGGAAAACTCCCCAATGCCAGCATTTACATGCTTGCCGCTAGTCACATCATGAGTAGACGTCATGTGTTTTCATTTTTATGCAGATGATATGCAATTATACCTTCCTGTCAACCATCATGATACTAGAAGTGTGGCTGCCCTAAAGGATGATTAAGAGGAAATTAAATGTTGGATGTCTTGTGTCCTTTCTCCAGCTTAATGAGTACAAGACAGAAATAATTGTACATCAACTAAACATCTGCCACTGCTTTTAATCTACTTCTTTCTCTTAGATTATGCTCTTTTCATCTTCTGTACTTTTCTTTTTTTTATTTTGTCATTTCAATAGCGTTAGTGTCTCACATGGTCTTTGTCTAAACCTGCAATATTTGAATATTTTCACTATAACAAGTTTAAACACATCAATTGCATACCTACTTTATAACTGTCTAATAACAGAACATGTTGTCAAAATGTGCCTATTTACACTTCCAGTATCCTGCAGACACACAACTTTGTTGTAGCAGCTTGGCAGTCATAGAGGGTACCAACATTACCCACATTAGCTCTACTTAGAAATATAGCTGCATGCTGTCAGTATAGGAGTAGTGGGAGATGGAAGTGAAATGGTTCCACAAATGCTCCACTATGCTCATCACCTATATGGTCCTGGTGTACAGTTATCAGAGATTTTAAATGCCTGCGTGCGGAGGAGGTTCATAAGAATCTGGAGCCTGAACCAGACAGTAAAGCTGAAGGCTAATTCTGTCAGTAAATAAAAGGTTCGAGGATCAAAGTTCTTAAAATCCATCTGTTGATATGATTAGGCTGTCTGCTTATAATTCCCACTGTTTTCTCGCCTGTGTTTCCACCTGTGTTTTATCTATCTCTATGTGTGTGATGCTTCTTTTTCTCCTCTCACCTGGCTGATCACCTCACCACCTGAGGTGATCAGCCAGGTGGTGTGGATTGATCATCCGATCACTCCCTGCAGTATAAAAGACCAGCTTGACCTCCTAGCCTTCAACAGATCATTTAGCTTCCCTTGTGGAAATGTCCCTACCATCCACCTCCTGCATGCACTCTTGGATTCTGTCAGACCTGGACTTAAACAGGACTCAGATGCAGAGGAATAATAGATCCGGCAGTCTTTATTCAACTCTTCAACCTCTCAGACAGAGTGATAGTAAAACAGGCTATGAAAGTTTTCAATGAATAGTAAGAATAGAAAAACCAAAACAGAAGATATGACTACTAATAAACAAAAACACTCTAAAAAGGGAGGGAAAAATTCACTAAACAAGGAGAATAAATCAACAGAAAATCTCTCCACTAGGCAGAAAACAAAAGGCTATGACCTGAAAACTAAAACGCTCCCAAGGAAAAAACTATTCTCTGGTACCGAATGACAAAAAATAACACACATCTAAAAACTAGAGGAACTGAATAAAAGACAAACCCAGGACAAGGCAAAACCTCACCGTGGTATGACAGATTCTCTCTCTACAAAAGCTCAGTCTGCCCTTACACATTCACCTGTGTTTCCAGGAACTCTTCTAAACATCTTTAACTATTTTTGGCACTTTCGGATCAACTAAACATTCAGCTTGACATCATCCTCTGATGATGCCCCTATAAATGGATAAAAACAGAGATACTATGGCCTCCAAGCTGACCAGAAGTACACTGTGCTGAAAATGAGGGTGTTGCTTTGTGATGCTCTTGTGTTGGTACTGTCCAAGCAGAGGTACACATGATCTGATACGATACTCTTCAGGGCATCTCCCCTGACAAAGCTTCCTAAAAGGAATTCTCCACACTGCTTCATTCACCTTGTTGAATGAAGCAACATGACAGAATAACATGAAATCAGTGTGTCACTCCAGTGTCTCAGAGTCTCCAAGGTCAAGAGGATGTAAGGAAGTGTGAGAGAAATTTAGCACTTTTAATTTAATTTGTTAAAGTTCTTCATACAAAATCAGTCTAAACGAGAAACTATAAGTCAGAGAAAAAGAGGAAGACAGAATGAGAGAGATGAATAGAGTCCAAATCTCCTTCCTTTTTTAAAGAGCTGTGAATTTCCTCAGAAGGAACATTCTTTTCTCATTTTGCTAATGCAGTTACATAACACATCAGTATATCAGCTGTGAGAGTGCTAGCACAATTAGCCCTCCTGTGAAATCAGTCACAATGCTGCTAATGCCTCACACATTCATCCGACTTTCAGACTGATATTTCTAATTAGAATTAACTGACAAATCAACTCAAAGCCCTCCTCAGATGCTCACATGGTTTTCCTTTAACACATTATGGACTACAAGGCAATGCTAGGAGATGATTTTTGTGGAGCTCTGCCTGTGCCTGTTTTGCAGAGATAGTGGTGAGGTCCAGAAACCCATCTAACTGCTATCTGTGCCCAACACACACACACTCATACACACACACATAGACAAACAGACAAACGTGCACACAATGATGGGTTGTTGGAGGAAGCATTTACACATGGAGGGCAGGCTGCCCTGGACACACAGTGAGAATGGGTGGGTCACAGGGAATAAAAATGAACAAGGGCCAAGGAAAAATTGAAAACTGAGAGAAATGGTGGAGGGAAACAGGAAGTCAGAGTGATGGTGTGTGATATGTGATAAGAGGAGCCATGCTGTTAAGGCTTTTGGATTGACCTGTGTGAGGGCAGAGGAAGGTCTGGAGAAAGCCAAAGGATTGGGGTTGAGCATGGGCCTCACGAGTAAGGAAACAGCAAAGGATAAGGATGGTTTGTGCTGAACAGAGAATTTAGTGATTAAGTCTGGATTGATTGAAGAAGCTGTGGTTGACGTGGTTGACAGTGTTCAATCATTGTAAACAAATGACAAAAATATCAAAGCTCAGTATTGTAAAGCTGAGACACACATGCTGTTCATCTCCATTGTCTAGCTCTTTGGTGAATTGCATTCTGGTCTGTTGATTGTGATTGACTACAGCTGAGTGATTGGCATATTAAAGCACCTGAAAGTGTTTGTCTGCAAAAATAAATATTTGACTTTAACAGTCAAAGCCCCAAATGAATGTTCTGATTGTAGTTTGGTTAAATCTGATTGACAGTTGCATCTTTCAATGAGCATGCCAAATTGTCTTCAGATTCTGGTTTTCTGTGTCAACAGCCAAAACCAAATTTCATTTCATGTGACTAAGAACTATACTACTTCTCAAAAATGGAGGCATCAGTTGCTCTAACAAGTGTCATAAAATTATATTTCATATTTTTTTTATTCCTCTAAAATCAGGCAGATAGGGACATGTTGTAGATTGTGATTCACATAGACAGTAGCTAATAGTGTTAGGTGTGTGTTATACCTCTTCTACTGCTATTCAACAGTGGGCAGTCTGGCAGGGAATACAGGAGCCTGCCAAGGTGGTTTTCTTGCTCAGTATGGCTCCTGGCATCATGGGGCTGATCAGTTTGGTTAGCTGCATGTCAGAAAATACCATTGGTGAAGATAGATACAGGGAAAATATTGCCACTGACACTGCTTTGCATGCCATCATGATGGTTGAGTCAGTTATGTGACACAGGTGTAGAATTTGTGAAAGTGGGATATTTGATAGCTCTTTACATGGCTGCTTTATTTGAGCCTTCAACTTCAGTCTCTCAGCTATAAACCAACAGATATCTCTTTTGTGGAGCAGTTTTGTACAAGATTGAAGGTGCATTTATTCATCATTCTACAACACAGGTTTGTACAACGGAAAGCAAGCTGTAGTCCATTTATGCTACATGCGAGACAAAAAAAAACTTTTTATTGTGGAGTGCAGAGGATGAATTGAGGAGTCTCCCAGCCAAAGGAAAGAAACTGCTTTATAGTCTGGTGGTACAGCAGCAGATACTTCTGAATCGCTTCCAGACAGCAGCAGGGTGAGCAGGCTGTGGCTGGGTTGGGGATCGCCTTTTAGGATCCTTTTGGCTCTGTGCTGGCACCTCACCTCACTGATATCATTGATGCTTGGTGGATGGTGTTCTAGGCAGTTTTAATCACCTCCTGCAGAGCCCTCCTGTCCCATGCCAATTTGTAATACTTCCAGTCAGGATGCTTTCATAACAAGGACCTGGCACAGGAAGTTACTCTTGTTAAGTTTACTTTAGAACAACTGTTGTTTCTGAGCTGTCCTTACCAGGGTGGAGATGCTTGATGTCACTGACAGATTCTCTGTTCAACACTGTTCACCTGTTTGACCATAGCTCTGCTAATGCAGATAGAGGTGTGTATCTTTGCATGTATAACAGTCTCTGATTTCCCATTCATAAGCTAGCCTTATTTCATTCATCTTATTATCTGGTGTCTGAACATTAGGCTGGGTAGTGGAATAGCCTTTGGTCTAAGCAGGGTTACATTTACTCTTATCCCAGCTGTCTTTCGATGGTCTTAATCCAATCCCTCCGTAAAATAAAGGGCTGTGAAGTCTGAGTAAGCTGCTGGCCTCCATATCTTCACATAGCACCATCACCATGGTGAGTTCAGGCTGACTAAAAGTCACACTGGATAGTGTGATGCAGCTAAGTTGATAGCTTCCTCATGCTGGATAGTTTGGAGCTATATATTTGCACCAATGTCACTGTAGCTGACTGGGTCTCTCTGTAGAGCGTGGATGTTAACCTGGGCTGACTGGGCTAGTGTTCATGGAGCGTATGCCAGAAGCCAGCTGTGTACATACAAAAACAGTATAGAAAAGTAGCCTAGAGGAAGATCAGATAGTCCTTTCAACTCCACTGAGTTTTAAAATTACCAGGCATCTTAAATGTCTTATTCTTCTTCTTCAGTACTGAGAGGCCGATCAAGAAAACTTCATTCTGGAATTCAGATGCCCTTCTGGTTAGTTTGCTTATGTCAAATAGTCATTCAACTCAATGGGTTAAAGGTTCACCACGTCTGATTTACAGCACATGGCATGAACGGAAACCATGTTTTCATTTATGTATAATCACCTGAAAATAAGAATCACTGTTTTTCGTACATTATAATGAGACTTTGATATCTGCAGATAACTAGGTCCTCTATGAGTCCACTATGTTGAACTGCCACGTTTCTACTCTAGACCAGAACAGACAAACCAAAAATAAACAAGTACTAGGTCTACACAGAACCTTTCACACTTTAGAAAGCAAGAAGCTGGTGAAGGAAATAGGAATTCAGGTCCTTTAAATGATCCTGTGATTTTCCATGATTGACTTCCATGACTAACAGCTGTTGATTTTGACCACTAAATTGTTTTTGTTTTAGTCACTATCCCTCACCATTAGGTCACATCCTTTACCTTTTTGGTTGAAGGGACAAGAGGAATATACCATCAAACAAAAAGGTACACCGGCCCACACACAGCGCAGTGATTTGAGGCCACTATGTGCAAAATCAATCAGGTAAGGGGTGAAGAAATTCCATCACACTCTAAGCTACAAAGTGTAGATGTGAATTTAAAATACTGTGAGGCAATGAGGCCATGCTGAGGATCTCTGTCCTCCGGGGCTAAGCCTTGGCTCGCTTCAAGAGCTATCATGTTGTGCCTGATGAAGGAGAAATAATGCCTTTACTTCCACTTCCTGTCCTGGCAGTGTCACGCAGCACAGTCTGTCTCCACTTCCCAATCCTGCAGCCCTTACCCATCCCCTGCCGGAGAGTGGTCAGGGGGGCTAAAAGCCTCTTCACATGAGGAGATAATACCCCCACTAATTGGCTATCGCATTGGGAACGGGGCTCGCCTCTCCCCCTTTTCCCTCCTGTTGACTGTTCCTCGGCCAGCTTCCGCGGATTATTACAGATGGCAGATGCCGCCATTTTATGGGAGACGGCAGGATTATCTTGTTGTGGCAGGCGGAGCATGGAGAGGCTGTCGGAAAATGGTTTGAAACAGAGCAGAGCAAACAAAGAAAGAGGCCTGAGCCAACAATCATGGAAGCTTATACATGCTGAACAAACACACAGAATGGCGATAAAGCTTTCGCTTGCCATAACAAAGCTATAAAAGACACTGCTGATTTAAACTGCAGAATGATAAAGAGAGCCTCGAGTGGTCATTAGAGGATCCAAAACATTTGACACTGAGAATATATACTCCAATCCATCATCTGGGAAAGTTTTACACACATCTCACCAACAAATATATCACTTTAGGTATGTGACCGAGATTTAGTGTTTTGGTTTAGTCAGTGTACTGTGACTAAACTTAAATAGCATTAACATGCCCATATTAAACATGCAGACTTGCTTTTGGTCTTGTCAAATTATTATGTTGTGTGTTATTGCCACTAACAGTATAAGGCATGGACAGTGTATACGTGACATCACCCACTTCTTTCTGAAGAGCCGTTCCGATTCAGCGTTGCCTGCTGACATGTTGGCTGTATTGGCTCTTCTGCCTCCCGACTAATCAGAGATGTGGATCATCAGCTGGCTGAATGAAGCCTGGGTGCCTAAACCTACCTGTCAAAGTGTCCATGCTTTTAGTTCTGCATAACTTTAAGCCTTAATATAATTTGAACAGGTGAGTTGTATATAAATATGTAAGTCATCATAAAATAGTACTCAGCTGAATTAGTACTCCTATAACATAGCAGCTCTGTGACATTGGGACTACTCCCAACAGGAGCATTTCAGAAGCATTTTGCACACCAGACTTTGTTAACCTGTTCAGATTTAGTCCTGAACTTTCTCCTTGGTTTATGTGCTTACCATAGCTAAGTAGGCTGGTTAGATAGTTTGGGTATTTGGTAACTTGGCATTGGGGGGCAGTCACTCTGTTTATCCAGAAAGATAAAAGTATTCTAGTAAAAAACATCTCATGGTCTAAAAAGATAAATTAAAATTATTAGACAGGGTATTACTGCAAGAGGGGTGTGTCGCAACCACATACTCGAGCTAATCTGCATTGCTACCCCTCAACTCCGGCCAGTGACAACACCTCCACCACCAAACAGACGCCGGCTGTGCTTCTGAAAACTCCCTTCCCATTGGCTGACTGCTGAGGGCAATCCCAAGCTGGTCATGCTTCTCGCTGCATTCTGCCATTGTGCTCTCTCTCTCTCTCTCTCTCTGTGTGCTCTCCTATTTAAATCCTGGTAGTGGTCCTGCACACTTGACACTCATTCTGGGATCCTCCCATTATTCATATTCGTCAGTATGTGAGTTGTTCAGGGTCAATGGGAAAACAGACCACTAACATAGAAAAGTTAAAAACATGCATGCGTATTCACATGAAAACGTCACGTCATGACATGTCACACTGAACCCACAATACGTTCAGCATAGAGTTGCTGGACAAATTATAATGAATAAATCCAGTGTGTTTACTCTTAAATATTCGATTTCAGAGGCTTTAATGGACACTTTAAGAGAACAAACTAAGTGTTGAATTACTTCCTATGCAACTGTGATTACAAATGTTGTGTGTCACAATTAAAATGCACCAGTAATTATATTAAAGTTGGGCTGAAGGCTAAAAAACAAAATGATAAAGCAACAGGAAAAAGTAAATCAAAGAAAATCAATTCCAGAAAAATGAATAACTATGTTAAACACACACATTTGAAGGAGTTAATTAAAAGTGAAAGAACTGTGACATCGCTCTACAACAGCACTTGATCTGGTCCCATTCTAATCTGTGTTCCTCTAATATACATCCATCAGATCTCATCTCACACACACACACACACACGGACACACACACTTCATTCTCTGCCTGACTGATCCATTTCAGTCCTGAATAGCTGCTGTTAGTGCCCACAAAAGGTCAAAGGCTGACCTTTACCTTTACTCTCAGGTACCACAAATCTCCACTGAGCAGCTCGCTGCATGACTGCGAGTGTGTGTTCTACTTTGTGTGTGTGTGATCTAGCACTATCGCAGAACGAAGCTGGCAGGCTCATTATCATAGGCCTACTCTAAAACAGATAAGGTAGGGATCTATCGGATTGAAATGATGGGACCTGAGTGGGCTTCTAATGGCCGTGGCGTTTGCCAGGCTGCCCCTGTAAGTGGATTTCTACTGCGATCTGCTGTTTGTTTATTGGAGTGCCTGTTGTTCTGGATGCACTCCATAGAGGATACAAATTGCATTATTCACGGCAGGCAGGCTGGTAATGGCAAGGATGAATGATGGCCCCTATTTCTCTCCTGACAGAGAAGGTCGAGAGAGGAGCTCTATACAATTACACACGAGTTTGTGTTCGATCAGCGGATAGCTACGGGTGAAGTGCTCACCACACGCTGGAAGCCTGACGGAATGGAGTTTAGGGAAAGGAGGGCTCTGGGTTTGGCACTCTCATCAGGATTTCATGGTATGAAGTGCAGCGTTACTAAATGAATTTGCCTTTGCCAAATTATATTCTGAACTCCGGTCTCTGGGGATACTTGTTGTGTCTTTTTTTTGTTTTGTTTTTTTTCGTCTGACCATCAATTTTTATTATAAAGTCAATTTAGTATCTTAACAAAAAGCCAACATAGCAAATTGATGCAAAGCTAATGATCTACAGCATTTATCGATTTGAACTTTTTCATGCTTCTCAAATTTTCTTCATTACAAAGTACAACATAGACAGTGATGAAGCAAATATGCTGATTTGGAGTTGACCCATATACAGAATTACTAGTGCAATAGGTTAATAACTGCCTGTTATCAGATAAAATCCACTTTTGATGACCTGGCCATACCTACAGTAAAAACAGAAAGATTTAAATCACATTCTCCTTTTATTGAATCAATATGATTAAAAAAAAACAGCTTCAAAGGCATTTGATGGTACGCTGACCTCTTTCATTGCTGTTCTTGCACTGTGTAACTTGGGTTGAGCAGGTGCGATCTTCTGCAAGAAGAGACCATCAGAATAAAACCTCCAGTGCAAAACCCTTGATCTTAAAAGGAAACTATTTAACTACGTAGGCTACTTGCTCGTGATAGAAGCTCATGAACAAAGGAAATATGACAGACATCTCACGAGCAAAGCGCTTCTGAAAGGCTCCTGGTAGGATATGAAGCCATGTGGACCAAAACAGCATCGCAGCTACACAGTCACAGAGCCATGTATGGTGGACTTTATAGGGGTAAGAAATGGCCCTGAAAACAAATTACAAGGTTAATGTAATGTAAATGGCTTTGTGCTTAGATGTTGACTGGACAACATGCTGAAGAATGTTCCAGACAGAGAATGGCGAGGGCATCCCAAAGAGACGCTGGCGAGCGTGAGGGTTACATGTGTTCCGGAGTGGGGGGGTGTCAGGGGCAAATTGGAATTGTACCTTCAAGAGGACACTTCCCCCAGGCCCCTGGATTTCTGTAGGCCTTCCACTGCTGTTACTTACAGCTACTACAGTGCAGCTACTGAGCAGGTGCATCCTGCTGTCAGCAGCTATTTATTTCTAATCAGGATAAGCCAGGCTGTGCATTTTGCTATTTGAAGCATATAAACTTGAATATTAGTTGCATTCACCTGAGGGCTCACATTCTAAACTGTTACTTTAATGAATGAGGGGGGAATTATGACAAATTTAGTTTTCTGTACATTATTCTGTACACTCTCTGTACACCAACCAAAGAAAACAATGCTAGAAGAAAATAATTTTATATATATAATTCACAGGAATGTCACCACTCATATTAAAATGTCCCATATTCCCTCGAAGCTCTTAAACTGAAACTGACCAGATCAGCGGCGCTTCCAAGCACACAGTGCTGCAGTTTTAATGTCCTGCGTCTATTAGTGGCTACTAAAGCAGTTTTCAAACTTTCTTGGCCCAAGGAACATACTTATGAGAAAAATCAGTCAGGCATTTTGTGGGAGCCATATGTCAATAAAACTTTGTGATTGTCCTAAAATTCTACAAGACACCTGGCCTTGAGTCACAGGACATAAACCACAGGCTATGAAAACCTCTGGTCGATTTAAAATGTTTGTCCAGCAGTGGCAAGTCCTTCAGGGTGTGAAAGGAGTTCCACATCGCCTCCACAGGACTATTGATATTATCATCTCTGTCAGCTATTGGTATGTTCCCATACGGAAGTTCATGAATGTCAATATAACTGAAAGAGCACTGAATAATTTAATTGAGGGGCCAATCTGCAAGTCAACTTTAACTCACAAGAGGCACATGTGGGCTCACAACGTGGAATAACGTGTAATGTGTATCCTTACTTACTCCAACATGTATTTGTAAGAGAGAAATCATTTTGATTTTGTCCTAATAAGTGGAATAGGTGTCTGACTAACAGCAAAACAGTGTTTTCCATTTGTCTACAGAAATATATGTGAAAAGGTTTTTACAATAAGTATCCTCAGGAATCACACACATGTTGAACAATTCTGCAACTGGAAATTGGGGTACCATGGGGGTGCCCTCTCACGTGGCTAATCCTGCCTTATTAATCTTTATTTGCAAGTTCACATCCTGTTACTCACATGGTGTTGTATTCATTTATTTTGCTCTGTTCATTTACTCTTGTCAGCTCATGTTGAAGCATAAAGATACTATAATCTCTCTGTCTCACTTCTTGCATGTGTGGGTCTTTAGCACATTAAACAAACCATGGATAAGAAACTCATGAAATTGGTAAGTGGTTATTGTTCTGGCATTATTTATAGTGATATAACAGAAAAGACTGAGATGCCATGCAGAACGGAGCAGGGCAGCTCCATCCTGCGTATGAGTTCCAGCGTATGTACACTACATTTCCTGACAAGGCGTGAAGCTCACTCACATGCTTCACTGATGCATCAACCAAAGAAAAACATTTGCTGAAGGCCCGACTGCTCTAGAGCCTCAAAGGGGGTATGACAAAGGTTTCCAGCACCAGAGGCAGCTCCCATGAGGGAACCTTAACAGCAACCAGGGTTTTCGCCGTTGGGTTCCTTTAAGAAATGGGGTCACCAGATTGTAAGACCACAAAGAAATGTCAACCACTCTAATACGCCTGGCTGAAATCACAGCCACATAGACCCTGAAGGTAAAGTAGGAGCCAAGAGTTTCATTTCCAGCAATGGCTGCAAAAAAAAAAAAAAACACAGGAATTCTCAGGTACCTCTTTGTGGGCCCTAAACCATTTTGCTGTTGTTGAATTTCTGAAGCTATGTGATTTTACCATTCATGATTATCACAGTGTAAATATGAAACTTACTCATCAAACACATCAGTTCTTTTCATTAATTTAAACTATACAGTAAAGTAGTATAATAGTACAATTTCATCATCTTCCATGGCAAGCTGCAAGACAAATCTAGTGCTGATGTTAAAACAGCATATCGTGACAAATCCTTAGTCACTACTACAGGACTGTCTGTTGCACACTGCATTCGGTAGTCATTTTTGTGATGCTAGGTCTAATGATTGAGGGCAGATTGTCAAATCATCCTAAAATAGGCCTTGAACTAACCATCCTCCAGGCCAAGCTCCTGGGTCCTCTTTCTGTGGGTCTCATGTCCCCACACAAATGCTCCTCAATCAGAGCCAGAGCAAGTACCATTTATACAAGCGTGTCCTTTTAACTATGTTTGCTAGAAATTGGTCACATGCACATTCTCACGCACTCATGTGTATTCATGCGTAATTACAACTTGCTGGATGCTCACTCAACAGTTTAATAATCAGGACACTTCCATACATGCAGTCCAGAACTTGTGAGCAGCGCTCATTCAGCACGCCATGTTTGCTTACAGCTGCTGTTGCTTTAATTTTCACTGCTTCAACATTTTAACTGTTTGTCGTATTTCCTGCGGAGGTTATCAGTTTTTGATTGAAGATGTTGAAATCAGGCTACATGTTTTCATGTGGGAAACCCGGCCATTTCATATGTGAAGATAAGTCCTCAAATTTGAACCCCTTTCATAAGTGAACCTGACCTGACAAGTCATCACATCTTACTACCCATCAAGTATGTGTTCACTCCCAACATAATGCTGTGTTAACCTGCATGTCCCTGAACCCGACAACCCCACATCCCCAGCGTCCTCTAAAACCAGAAATCACATCAGAATGTGAAGTCCTTAGCTGTGTCAGCCCCACTGTTGGAGGTTGAATGTAGCAGGCAGGGGAACGTTATCCTTTTACAGAAATGTATTGATTTATGGAGTTCATAATCTACAGTGGCACAGAGGGGGGAGATGTGGCTCATTCCAGCTTTCTGAGACTTACACTTTAATGAAGTCATTTATCTCTGATCTAAGGCTCTCCTTTCACGCCATCCATCCATCCACACACACACACACACACACAAGCAGCACCCTCTTGTCCTTTGAGTACATAGCAGGATGAGTCAGAACAACTGCAATACTATGAGCATAGATGACTCCATGCTTTTTGATGTCTGCAATTAATATTAACCTTGTCCAAGTGATTTTGGTATGTGTAATTAGATGATACGACTCAGCCTGTCACTGATTTACAGTGATGTTACAGCAGATTTCGTTACAGCAGTCTCCCAACATGATGTACAGATAGGATATATTTTTAACTTCCTGATAGATAGATAGCAAAATGTATTATTTCACAAATTTATTATGACGCAACTTATGTATTATCATTTGCCACTGCAGGCAATAAATCCACCTCACACAAGGGGAAATTTTGCTATGAAGTCAAACGTTCTTGTTCCAATGGGCGTATGCGAGCATACAACGTGGATTGGGTACAGCGATTTATTTATCTAGGTTAGCTCATCTTTTTACCATTTTCTTCATTACACACTTTGTGCTCTATCTGGTGCCCCAGGTACTCCCAGTCCAAGAAGCTTTTGTGCGATAAAGAAAAGAATGAATTTGGTAAATCTCACTCACATATCTTGTAAACCTCTGGCACCCACTGTATCCTGCATATCATGAATAATGCATGCTATTCTGAGCTCCCCATCTTGTTCGCATATGACCTATAGCCAAAATGATTATGCAGATTTACAGAAATAAATAAATAATCAAATGTTATAAATGGTCACCCGGGGCATGGAAGACTACTGTGCATTCATCAGTCTGTGGGGGACAGAATGAAGGCAGTGTTTCCTCCTGTTATTTCGATCTTTTTTTTTCTTTAGTAGAAGTGATTGGCCTGAATTAACACGCTAATGTGGTAGCTGTTGTTTGCACAGCCATTTAAAATGTAATTATTTTCAGCCTGGCGGACTGGCGATGGCAGCTGAGGCCTGCAGCTCATGGATTAACTTGCCTCAATAAAGCTTCAGATGCAGTCCTGCAGTTCCAGTCTGTGTTCTCTGTATATGCATGGCTTACCATCTTAGTGTGCACTCGCACCTACAGTTGGTTTTGTTTATTTTGAACCATACATAATTGCGTTCTTGCTAGGTTCAAATTACCCAAATACAAGCACACCAGGCTAAAACAAAAGTCCCATGACAAAAAAAAATGTTACACACACACACACAGGGGATACCAGGAGATGGTGTTGGGTACTGACACCATATGTAGCATGGCCTTCCAGTGTCTCACTCACTCTCACTCCGCAAAGCCTCCGATTAGCTGTCTCCATCCACAGGTCACAGCTGGCTTTGGGTCAAATGTCTCTGTGTTCTGCTTTGACAGGTGAATGTGCATCAGGGCTGAGAGACAAGCATGTGACAGGCGTGATCTGTACTTGGTTTTTATTATGTTGAGATGTGAGAATCCCCTCTCACAAGCTGCACTGCTTGAAGGCAGTGTAAGAGACAGCTTCACCATCTTGTTGATGTTGGCATAAGCAAGTAACTGTTGTTTCCAAAACTGTCCAGTGACCACCATGAGTTCATCCTTACAGTCTCCAATGGTCAGTTTTACCTTCTGAAACCTAGTGGAAGTCAAGCATGTTTGACAGAAAGCACTGAAATCGCTCTGTGCAGACACACTGCAAGTCTCTGTTATCGCTCATAGCCAGTTGCATTTTAATGGCTGGCAAACTTGATATCTTGCCTCCATGCAGACCATCTGATTATGAAACTTATCCAATTTTCTTCACACAACTTCTTTATTTTTTTTTTTTTTGCTCCACCACTTTGTAAATAAAGCTGCAGCAGCTTGACCACAAAGCGATTAAATGTCTCAGTGAGGAACACTGTGATCAGCTTATTTTTCACAATTCTCCAGTGTGTGTGAGGTGCACAAAATGTGCACAAGGGAGTCTCCAACCACAGCAAGTTGCCACCGTTGTACATATTGACATTGACAACAGCCATGTCTGGACAACAAAGTTGGTCACTGTGTGCACAGTCATCCAAGCCTGTGTCCTGGAAAAGTCTCACAAGTCTGTCTGTTATGGCCTGCACACTTCAGTCAGCACCCAGTTCAATCAGTCCTAGAATGTCAAAGGTTCAAACTTCCTCAAACTTCCTGTCGTTACTACACACAGACACAATGTAAACAAGTTCCTGCTCAGTTTTTGTGATGTCCTCAGATCCATCAAAAAGCAGCCCCCAAAATTCAGCAGACTGCCACTTGGCTCCTAACTCCCAGATGATGGTGTGAGCGATACTCTGCATGATCTCAGTGCCCCCTTTCTGTGAATGATATGCACCTCCGACATTTACTCCTAGCTGCTTCAGTAAAGGAAAATCCTCATAATAGGAAGACGCTGTTCTTCATTCAGCTTGTCTCACCTGGCAAGTGGGCACCTGGACATTTCTTCTCAGTTAGTTTGTTTACTAGCAATGGCTTGCACCACATTCATGTGCACTTTACGCTTCTCATGTTTGTCAAATAAAGGATGGTCGAAATTCTGAAAGTCTTTATAAAACGCACTCGATGTGGATGCAAACAGCAAATCTTGCACCACATTTCAGGGTGCTCATCGGTAACTTCAAGCCACGGCATATCTTGGAGCCACTTTTCCAAGAAAAGTCTTTTCTTTGGCTCTGGCTCCGATTGGTGTGTCTTTATGGCGAAACACCAAAGAAGCTGTTTCATGTCTGTTGTTTTTGGACATCTCCGACAGTAATTGACAAGCAACATGTGTAGATGAGGTACTGGTGTTGATATCATCAAATCAAATCAAATCAAATTTTATTTGTATAGCCCAAAGTCACAAAACACATTTAGCCTCAGAGGGCTTTACAATCTGTACAGGGAGTGACACCCTCTGTCCTTAGACCCTCGGTTCCAGTGAGAAAAAAACTTGCCCACAAAAAAAAACATCATGACAGTGAAGTATGCAAAGGCATGTGAATGCCTTGAATGTTGCTCCATGACCCATGTCTACCAACTGTTTATTGTCCATTTATCATATCTTATGTGTTGTGTCTTTTTATTTTTTTTTTATTTTCCTTTCTCTCTGCTACCATTTACGCCTTATATTGAAATGTGTTGGAAGTGTATAAAGAATGACAGCAAGTGAGGTGGGACATGAATGATGTACAGTGAAACAATAACTGTGTGTGTGTGACAGCATCATCTGGGCAGCTGATGTGCTGTCAACAAGGCATATCATTTATCTAGTCAGAGGATAGCTAGCAACACCCTGGGATAAATGGACACAATATTCTTTCTACAAAAAAAGAAATAACTCAATGTATTTCAAGAGTGGACAAATAATTGTCATAGACTGCTGCTGCTACTGCTCCAAACTGCAGCTTGTCAAGATACCCATACAGCTTTGCAGAAAACAAACAAGCCTTGTGACAACACTGTTGGATTGAGCTGTTGATTTGGGCAAACAGTTAATCACTGTCCAAACTCTGCAAACATTTTCTTTCAGATTATTTACTCTGTTGGGCCATCCCATCACCTCACAAGATATCTATGAAAGCTACTGTGGATATTCAGAATCTTCAGTGACACCATGCTCTTTGGTGACATCCTGACCATTCCAGGATGCGTTCGCTAGAGAATACAAATACAATCTCTCCATTTTGGTCATTCATTGCACTTGAGCACCAACTTCAATCAAAAACATACCTCCCACACTACAACCCCACTCAAAATCCAACACTACAACTCAAATCCAACCCCAGTCCCTCCATGACTGCCCATGTACACTCAATAAAATCCAGACTGTTTCTTGTCTTGGCTCCACAATGCTGACTCACCATTGAGATCCCGGATAGCATAACCCATAATCTTACCTCATTCATCTCATTGTTTCTAAATGTAGTTCTTGAAGCACTTCAGCTTATTTGATGAAGTCAATCTACTTGCATGATTCTTTCAATTCTGGGTTATGTGGGTTGAAAGCACTTACTGTAAGTCACTTTGGATAAAAGCTTCAGCTAAATAATCTAATCTATTGCAATACAATCCACCTGAGCTCATTCATGCTCCCAAGGGGGGACTCCTTTATCATTGTATCATGTTAAAATAAATGATTAATGTTGACACATTGTCTTATTACCATAAACTATTGAGATCACTGGTGATAAGATTGAATGCCAGCTTTTAGATTGTATGCCAGGATGTCAGACTTGGCAGGAACCCTGAGGTATACTAGAAGTATTCCACTGGTCTCAGCACACTACCATGTGAGAACTCTTTTAAAGTTCAGGGTAGACTTTAACCCATAAATTGCTGTAGCAATTTAGTCCAATCACCGTTGTATTGTCTGTGAACTTGATGATGGTGTTGGATCCATGTACAAGGTCGCAGTCATGTGTGAAGAGTGAGTAGAGGAGAGGGCTCAGCACACAGCCCTGTTGGACACCAGTGTTCAGTTTGAGTGTGGAGTAGGTGTGGTTGTCTAATCTAACAGACTGGGGTCTGTTGGTCAGAAAGTCCAGAATCCAGCACAGCTCATCTAACAAGGAGATGTCGGTTTGTGGGGTGGTGTAGCTGGGTTTGTAATCCATGGCCTGATGCTTTGCCACATGCACCGGGGGTTGGAGTTGTTGAAGTGCTCCTCAATCCTTAGCTTGTGGCTGTGCTTGGCCTTTCCGATGCACCTCTTCGGGTTAGCCTGTATTTCACCAGATCTGCCTTCATCTGGAGGCGGACCTCTCAGTTTATCCACGGCTTCTGATTACGGAATGTGGTGACCTGTTTGAGAGTAATGACACTGTCAGTGTTGGTGTTTATGAAGTCCAAAACGGAAGAAGCATAGGTGTCAACGTCTGTGTGTGAGTCCAGGGTGGCCTGAGCAGCAAACACACTGCAGTCTATGTTCTGAAACTGCTGATGAAGTGTAGAGTCTGCTCCCTCTGGCCACACTTTAAGAAAACAGGGAACTAGCCCACCTAAGTAAACATAAGTCACATTGCCTGTCACTTCTAAAGAAATCCTTACAAGATCAGGTATACCTCTGTGAATAAACAGCCATTTTGCTTAGAAAAGATGATGGTGATAGAGGTTGCTGGATTGAAGATAAAGATGAAGATAAATGTTTCTTGTTACTGAAAAATGTGTGAGTATGGCTTTTTTTGTCTGTGATGTCTTTACTACCAACAACCATGACTACCATGAGAAAACATATACAGTAGATTCTACAGTTCAAATCCATCCTAAGTGATCCAACCATGGTTATATTAAGTTTCACATATATCTGTATCTCTGACATTTAGTTTAATTCAAGGCATGGTCACTCTTCATAGCTATCACAATACATTGGGGAAAAGAGACAGCAAGGAGAGTGAAGGGATTGTATAAGAAATATTATGTATGTTTAGATAAATTTTGGATAACCAATATTCATGTATTTATTGGTTTCCTTTACACAGATCGTGCACATAAATAAATATTTCTGTAAATGTGCCAGTTAGCAAAGATGCTATTTTGTATCTGAATAGACTGATGTTATACTAAAATCTGTACCACAAATCTGACAAGTAAGTATAGGCATTTTAATGTCTAACATTGCACTTTCAACAGCAAATATCCTAATGATATAAAATGTGAAATGTTTTGGCAAAAACATAATCGACAGTACCACAGCAGGAGATTGTCTTACAAGGTTGAAACATGATGAAACATGATGAAAAAGCACTTTTTTTCTTTTCCTCTGCCAAGTCTGTCACAAAAGGTAACCTCAGGTTGTAAGATCACTTCTGCTCCTTCATGGTGAAAGCCCGAATTCAATTCAGGCTCCTGAGACATGCTCCCTTCTAAAAAGCCTTTGACCCTGCTTTAGAAGACAGCCTGTAGTGGCTGATACTGACGGACCTCTGGACTCTCTGAGTAACCAACTCAGTGGGACACCTCTTACTCTTTGGCAAATGGTCTAAGAAGGGGTCTGCTGGATGATTTAAGAGGGCATGTTTTTAGCTCTCATTTGCACTCAGTATAGAGATGCCACGTGTGTGTGTGTGTGTGTGTGTGTGTGTGTGTGTGTGTGTGTGTGTGTGTGTGTGTGTGTGTGTGTGTGCGTGTGACAGAGAGAGAGAGAGAGAGAGAGAGAGAGTTCTTAGTCCATCACGGATGAAGGAATATCTAATTCTATCTCTCAGAGATAAGAAGCTGCTGGATCTTCAGTCTGTAGATGAGCTCAAGAAAGGAAATGTATACTTCTAAGCAGCAGAAAGTAATATCCTGTCCAAAGGTGCACTCGACCAAGAGATGAGATTTAAAATCACTTTCTTCCCTCTCCCCAACAGATATCAGTGTTCCCTTTATTACCATCTTTTCAAGTCTTTCTTGTCCTGGGTCCCTTTTTCAGTCGCTTTCAGTGACTGTGTGTGTGAGTCCACACACTGCATACCCATTCAAATTAAGCTCCCTTTTATGCAGTGAAGATGAAACATTTTAGGGAATGCCACATGTCACAAACACACCATTTCAGATGACGGAATGTTTGTGACAATACTTAATGCTTGTGGTTGGACAGAACCCAAGAGTTTATTCAATGGATGTGTTAATGTGGTTTGGTGCTAGATTGGATCAGGAGACTCTAAACTCACTCAGCGCAACCTTGGTCAAGTGTGTGGTCGGTCGATGGTTGCTCTGTGTGCTTGCATGAGGAATACTGTGATTGGAGAAGGCTGTATTTACAAGAGAAAAAGGTCAAGACCGCCTGCTGACTTGTGTAATTACTGCATGGATGCAGTGTCAGATTTGGAGAGGTGGGTGAATGGCCTTTACATTTGTTTGTCCTTTACGACTTCCCTGTTCATTAATTAGAAACAAAAATACAATAGCTGAGTGAATTTTTCCTGACATACGCACATATTATTGTTAAGTCAGAACAGTTATAGATTACATTAGCCAGTCATATTTCTGCCGACACTGCTGCTGCTGCAGAGTCCTCCACCACCCACACCTCATCCTCTTGTGCTGAGCTTTTGATATAGTTGACTTTACCAAGATCTAATCTTCATGTTTGTTACGCAAGAGGTTAGTTTTCCCAGCAAAATCACAATGACTTTTTTTATGCTCTCTCTCAAAGGAGATGAGCAGGGAGGGTGTCTCCTGCCAAATGCAACCATACAACCATTTCCAAGAATTGCTCAAATCTTTGTGTTTCTTACTGAAATACACATTTCTGAAATCATTATATTTGGCGTCCAGGCTCTGACCTCATCACTCCCCACAAAGAAGTGCCAAGTTCAGCAGAGCAGGGAGTGGTGATAATTGCTGCCCTCCTAGGAGACTCAGACTCAGAGCCAACAAGTAGGGATATATTAACAGCAGCAGTAGCGCTTGCAGCTCAAGCATCATTATTATTATGACTCACCAGTAAGGAGTTTGCAGGTCAGATGTCTTCTTAACAATTACTGGAAGAAATGATCGACAAAGCCTGAAAATTGAGAGCAATGTTATTAACCAGAATTTTACATGAAGTAGCACATCCTTTAAAGCCACTTTTTAATAATGTGTTGCATACTGTTTTATTTGAATCAGCTAGTTTGACATCTCTTATCCATCTGAGAAAAAGGCTTCTGACACACTTTGACTACATGCAGGAAACCTCCACTGGAGCTGCTCAGTGGCCAGCAGTACATGACTGCAGTTGTAGTAGGCAGCTCCCAGTGGCCAACAACAGTAGCTGTAATCTCCTGGTACCCCCCCCCCCCCCCCCCCCCCTCCTCCTCCTCCTCCTCCTCCTCCTTTAGTAGCTGTGAAGCCCAGTAAGAGAGGTTAATGGTATTTTCCGCACAGTCCACACCAAGAGCTTGAGCAGTGTTAGTAATTACACATGGTGCTTATACACACTGACATGGACCCCAAAAACACACGTTTACACACACAAAGATGCATAGCACTAAAGTAAACTACATGCATTAACACTTTCTTTTCAACACAGTCGCACACTGGCACATCTGTTTTTCTTTCTCTCTCTCACACACACACACACACAAGCCAGCTGAAAAGGTAGCCAAAGACTCCCATACACACACTCACACTAACACACTGCTGGATGCCGTGATCACTCCGAGTGTCTATTGATTTGCTGTCGCTCATGGTGGAGATGCAATGTGTAAATTGGCTGCTTGTCACTGTTATGAGGCATTAGTCTGCTGGTCAGGAGGGAATCTGCTCTGCCAGATAATAACACAGCAGACAAACACACATACACCTGTGGTGCGTCCTATTGCATTCTGTCAACTGATGAAATTTTATTTCATCATAACATCTCTTCAAAATTGTAATGAACTATTAATAATGTTGAACAGCCTAATATTTGGAATGAACTTACGTACTTACTTATGCTTACCAAATTTGTGAAGAAGTTAGTGCATACAGAATATGACATGTGTCAGAATCATGTGTGGGACAGTCATCCCACACACTTGTTACAGGGTTCCACCTGCCATTATGTAATATATATAAACTTTAGGGACAAAAAAAGAAAATCCCTTTAATGAGTCAGTGCAGTGCACTTAATAACAACAACATCTCTGCAACTCCATTGTAAATATATGTTTTGTATTCCATGTCTAGTTTCTGGCTTTCCATCCCAATGAGGAGCTCTGAGATGTTCCTGTTGAGATGTAACACAGAAGAATGAATAGAAGCGTCTTCAAAGACATATTTCATGTTTATTCCCAGTCTGTCGCTCTGTGTGTGTGGTTATCTGTTTGTGCTGCTGGGTGTGGTTCCTGGTTCCTGTCCACTGGCAATCAAGTGTCAATCATCATCTCTAACCAGAACAGTATAAAACCCGCGCTCATTCATCCAGAAATTTCATATCTGTGGTACAGATGCTAGATATTATAATAAATTTTATTCATTTCATCATCTATTTAAAAACAGAAAGAACATACTACTCAGATAGCGTAACGTTCATTACATCTGGTTGTATGTACTGTTTAAGGAACCCAATTCCTCATAATTCATCCATCATCTTTTGTTCCTGTTGAAGGCACTATCTATGTCATTCACAGCAAAAGTGAAGGCTTGACATTGTGCAGTGCAAGGCCATTATTTCCAGTGGAGAGAGCATCTGTGCACTCATGCTGATGTGGCATGCTGATTGAACTTTGATCCCACTGACCTCCCAAATACATGTCGAATTGGATTTAAAGATCAACAGAAGTGGTCAGCCACTCTTAAATAAGCTGAAAAAAGCAGAGACCACTTGCTTGCCCAGTAACTATAGACCTGTATCAAAAATGTATTTATATTTTGAAGGTCCTTGGAAAAAAATTGTTTGTAAAAAACTTTTACAGGTTCTGGACAGCAACAAAATACCAATTTGGTTTTCTTTTAAGGCACAAGGCTGAAACCAACCACGTCAAGGTGTCAAATCAATGGCGCAGCACCAAATTCATGCAGTCTTGAGGTTTCTGTTTTTACTTTGGTGTTCAAACCTTAATGCCTTTTCACATGGTGAGGCAGCAAGTTATCCAACATGTTGGTCTGCACGTGAGACAAATGCAGCAGTACCGAAAAAGATGGCTTTGGTTTACTTCCTCTCTTTGGTTCACTTGGTAGTCCGTTTGCTTTCCCACTGGAAGCGGACCACTCCAGGGTCCACTTGCAGACTAGCCAAACAAAGCAGACTATCCAAGTAAACAAACAGCTCTGGTGTTAAAGCATCCACAGTAGGCAGTTGGTGGGTATAATATGGACTGTCTTTGACTGGTCTGCATCCTATTGGCCAGACTGGACTTCAGAGTCAGAGTGTCCTCAGTTGCTGAGCTGACATTTGGTGTGCAACAGGGTTCAATCCTAGGTCCTATTCTTTTATTACTCTACATGTTCCCCTCTTTCACTAGGTATCTCTGTTATACAGACAATACCTAACTATGTTTTTTCTAACCTCAGCCAAATCTCTATCCTGCAAGACTGACAGCTATCACAGATTGGATGTCAGACAATTTCCTTAAACTTAACTTTAACAAAGCAGAAGTCTAGAGTATTTCCCAAAATAACACTGTTGGCTGATCAGAGCATCATTCATTCATTCATTCATTCAGACAATCACACATAATATATTTAACAAAACTATGGAGTTTTGAGCAAAAAAAAAAATAGCCACAGTATGAATAATGAACACAGTACTCTTAAAGTAGTGGTTATCAGATGTATACATTCAAGGACATTATACTATGTTAAATTAATTTACTGTACTATTTTATTTAGCACTACTTAGTACAGTACTTTAGCAGTACTCTCTGAATACTTACTAGGTTCAATTCTGTCTGAAAATATCAACCTCTAAAAACTGAAAGCGTTGTCATATCTTTTGTGCTTTGATAGTTGACGGAAATCATCCATTTACATGCAACATTATCGGGCATTTAGTCACAACTCGAAAAAATGATCCTTAGATATTAGATCAAGCAAAACCAGTGTTCAGATGTAACCACATTTCTTCGCCTTTCCCTACTTTAAGCCTCTGCAGACTTGATGTGACAGCTCCAAATTCTCCAACAACTGAGTCATCTCCTAATTGCCCTTTATTGTCGTCTGTTCTGGCCTTTTTCTCTCCCTGCTGCTCATTTTAGAGGCTGATCGGTGGGAGATAATGAGGGCTAATGGTCTGCCTGAATGACAGACTATGTTGTATATTTCCATATTCAAATCACTGTCTGTTACCTCCACACAGAGGCATCATTTTATACAACACTGTTATTTATGATTAGAGATGACAGGAAACCACAATTTTAGCTATTTAGTTACGACTTCATCTGATGCCAGAAAAGCTGAGATCAAAGGCGGAAATTTCCATCTAGTTCAAAGATTTATCAATTTGATTGAACTATAACACAGACACTATACACTGTGTCAGTCTTGTCAGATGGAAGTGACACGACAACTTGCTTTTCTTATTAAAAAAATGACACCTGCAAAATGGACATATTCACTTCCAGTTTATGTTCCAGCAATAGAAGCTTGGGTTTTAGAGTTGAAGATAATGGTTGGTGAGGGCATCAAAGAAGAAGTGAAATAAAAAGAAAACTGTGTGAGAGTTAGAAGACAGTGACAAGTGATCACTGCAGTGTCCATTAGAGAATACTGTATTTTCCTCTTTCAGACAAAAGCAATCTATAGAGCCCATCACACCGGGAGGCAGAAGTTGCATCTGACAGCGTTAACAATTAATGTGTGAAGATAGTGCAGCTCTCCATCAGCCTCCTGTAAATAGCTGGCATGTGGAGAGCTCCTCAGCAGATGTGATACAAGAATTCATTAGCGGCCCTGTTTCTCATACTTGTCCCCAGAAAGCTATTATCTGCCAAGCTGAGCTTGAGGAGATTCCAAAAAAATTAAATCCAGTCACTATCTCACAATATGCATCCCTGCTTCAAAATATATTATAGATCATTTTTTTGCTAAGAAGAGCAATGCTGTATCGCTACTCCGTTTAACAATTTCATTAACAAGCTGTGACTCATTTGCTGCAGGTCATGACATTCAGCAACAAAATGTGCCCAAATGTTTTTAGAGGTGTGACATTTTATGTTGTTTTTCTGTTTATCTCTGCTCTTTGACCATGGAAAGCAGAGTCCTTGTATACAGAGCCGCAGCCTGGTTTGTTAATAGCCCTGACCTCACCCTGTGAGATATTTGCTGTATCGTCCAATAACTACAGCTGTTGAGAATGAGTCCAATCAAAGAAGGGTCACCATATTTATTTATACAATACATTCATGTGTGCGCATATGCCTGCACCATAGATGTTTTCATCAGGATGGGTGGCAGTAATTTCAGTGCATAGCACACCTACCCCTACCTTTCAACACCATAGATGCCATCATCATAGCGTTTTCATTGCCAGGTACTTTATGATTATTAAGCCTCCTGGAGCTCTCTCTCTCCCAGTAGCACTCACCTCCATCATCATGAAGTGCTTCGAGCAGTTAGTCAAAACTTTCATCATGTCCTTCTTCGCCGTCTCACTGGTCCCAGTGCAATTTGCATGCAGATCAAATCAATGGAGGATGCCGTCACTCTAACTCTCCACACTTCCTTCACTCCAACTGGATAAGAAGGCCTCAAGTTAACTTAAATGAGTTATTTCTTGACCTTTGTTGATCAGTGTGTAAAACAAAATAATCTTGATTTAAAAAGACAAGGACCCCGTCATTCCATACCGTTGAAGACCAGGAGATGTGGTTGAAAGATCTGAAAAATCTTAGTAAGTCAGCAAATCAGAGTATCCTGGTCCTGTTTTGAGATAAATCAGCAATTTGTATCAAAGGCACTTTGACAGCCAATGAAACAAATGTGTTCATAACACATTTTCACAATGGAACACAAACAATTCCAACCCAACCACTTTGGATACAATTTTGAGTTGATTTTGTTGTAAGGTCCTGAGCTTGATGGTTGCAGTGAAACGTTCTTGCAGATGTGAAGAATACAATATTGAAGGGAATTAAACTGGTTATTTAATTTCAGCCTAAGTTAAGGCTAAAGTAACCATACCTCCTGAATGGTGCACACAAAAACACAGACAAACACATTCTGAAGGAAACTGCAGTTGCTTGCCAATACAGCAGGGTGCCATCTGCTCAGTTGCAAGACTGTCCATCACCTAGAAACAGCCAATCAAGCAGCTCGACTGTGACAAGGTGACACCCTGGAGTCTGCTGTAGCAGATGGAGGAGAACAGCCCTAAATAAACGGCACTGAAATGCACTCAGACACTCATCTACAGCTACATACTGTATATTAAATATGATGCACCACAGATCCACTCTGCCCCATCTGGGCTGTCAACTGGACTGAGCAGTGTAGGTGTGGATATACAGTACAGTAAGATAAGTTACATGTTCACTGTATGATGAATAAGACACACGTCAGTCAAACCACAGATCTGATTTCAGTGATTGCAAGCTACTTCAGATTGTCACTGATGGCAAATCTAAACTGAATTGGTGCTCAGACATTTTGACTTGATTCCACAAAGCAGGAGACATTAGAATTGATGGTCAGATGGTCGACCAATTATTGAGTCTGTCCATTTCTCTATCATTTTATCCAGCAATTTGACCTAGAACAAGAGTTCTTGAAATCTGATGGTCATATTATCATCATAGACACAGAAAACAACCACAAACAGACACAAGTCTTGCTTCACTTGTCTTATATAGGAGAGATGGGGTGGGCAGGGGCTTTTACATGTCTGTGTCCAGAGGCCTACTGTTTCAGAATCTGTCCACCAATCTGACCACTTTCAATTCTGGACACAGTTTTTCTCGAAATATAATAACTGAACAAACTCTACTGTGGCTAATTGTTATTTTTGATTAAATATACAGATTGAGACAAATGTTAAGTATTATGAAGACTGTTGTTCTTGGGAAACATGAAAGAATGTGTAGTTTAGAAAAATAAATCATAATCCATATGGGAGGAAGAGTAAAACCATACAACATTTAAAGGAGATAAGGGATTTCCAGAAACATGTCTCAAGTCAGATGAGGACATCTGCTCAACAGAAAGGAGAAACCCAGCAGACCACATTCTGAAAATCATAAGATAAATGTACAGAAGACATAAAATCCATAGTTTTACAAAGTGTTATGATGAGGCTATTGCCTCTTTGCTCCCATTTTTTTTCTGGCCTTTTTCTCCTCCTTGTGTGTGTTTGTATGTATTTTCTGTCAAGTGTCCTGCGGGGCATTTCTCCCTCTCACCTGCCCTAATCACCACCACACCCGTGTCCCATCCTCCAATCAACCTGCAGAGGATTAAATACCAGCTCAGCCTCCCAGTTGCTGCCACATTGCCCAGTCTTGATTGTGGTAAAGCACAGCCAATGAAACCAGTTCTGTGATGCCTGTCTAACCCTGACCTCTCTGTGCTCTGGGAACTCTGCCAGCCGTTCCCCTGCGACGTCCAGTTCAGTCTCATTGCCTCACCTGTTTTTGGATTTTTGCCACCACCCGATCTGCACCATTCCTGACCTTCACTCAAAATCCATCCTGCTTCTTGAACCTTTGAGTATTCTGTTGAACATTGCAATAAACTTTTTTTTTTACTGATTCTGGGCTCTGGTTTGTGTTCAGCTAACACACAGAGGTAATGACTTTGTTTTGGTGCTCCACTTGAAATTCCATTGCAAGAGGAACACATTTAATTCTCTGGTTAAAGTAGATTTCTCCAGAGGAATCTGCACATGATCCAAAATCATGTGTGTACTGATACTTCCATAACTTTATTATTATTAATTATTTGTCTCACAGGTTGCAAGATACTGAGTAGTGGAGGGAGGGGGCGGGGGGGCACGAATCATAAAAGAAATCATAAAAGAAACTCCATGCAGCAACAACTTTTTTAAAATTTATATGTAGACCAATACACACTCAGCAAATGGAAGCAAATCAAACAATGATAATAGTAGAATAATAATAATAAATATATCCAATTTTTTTTTTGTTTGTTTTTTGTTGTCATTTAGCAATGTTAGCCAAGTTCTTGCTGCATGGAGTTTCATTTATGGTTCAATTTATTTGTGCAGGACTTAACATACGGGATGGACAAAAATGAAAATACAGTAAATGAGTCATCCTCCTGTTCATGAACCCCCCCCCCCCACCCCCCCAAAAAAAAAAAAAAACATTTTGTCTTCTGGAAGTAAAGTGACTTCTCATTACTGAGTGCAACAAAAAAGAACCCGAATGTCATCTGAAAACACAGCATTGCATCATAATGCGATAGCTCTGCTGGACTGTGTTCGTTAATGCTAATGAGGAAGCATGGTGAGATGTGAAACAGGTTTTATCTGTGTTTCAGTTCAGTTTCAGTTCTGCCCTGCATGTGGGTTTGCTGTGTAAATCCAGTTGTTATGTCACCTCTCCAGCTGACTCACCGCTGTCTTCCTCATCAAATCCCACAAACAAGGGAAGCCAGGGATTAGTCCCAGCTAAATACACTAAGCTCATTTGATAATCATGGTTTCTCCCCAATCTCCGCTAATTAACAATGGATGTGACGAAATTAATCTACATGACTGGCTGCGAGTATCCATCTGTGCTATCAGCATCTCATGAATGGATTTTGTTTCTGCATTTCACGGTTTTTGTGGCATGAATCTCTTTTGATCTAATTCTAGCACACTGATATGCAGGTGGCTGAATCACCACGGGTGCCCTTGACCCTCCAGGGATCATACAGGGTCCGTGCAAGTGAGATAATAAAAATTACCCTTCTAAAACAGCTACTGAAGCTCTGCAAACTTTTTTTTTTACTGTATTTGCTTTACACTGATAACATAGGAGTGGGCAATATGAAACAGCTTTTCTTAAGTATTGTCTAATGACAGTAAAGTTAGTTGAGAAAGAATAGATATATAAAGAACAGGTAAATAACCATGGGGCAATTCTTTGAAGGTCCCCACTCATCCTGGTCATCTTTCTTCAAAAAGGTTAAGTCTGGGGAAACTGGGCTATTTGTAGCACTGTGAAGATGTTTCACCTCTCATTCAAGAAGCTTCTTCAGTTCTGACTGATGGGTGGGGAGTCTGTGTATTTATACTAGGAAAACTTGTAGATCCACCAATAGTTTAACTCTGGACTGTCATCAGAGGCGTTGATGGTCACCTGAGGTCTGGTGTGAACAACAGTCATTCAGGTCACCTGAGCTCGGGTGAGGCTGATGATCATTAGAGTCACATGAGTTGCTGTTCGGTCTCCTGGGAAGGGATGAAAGGAAAGGACAGCATTGTAGGTGGGGGATACTGTAAGTGGTGTCTTAGGCCTCCTCCTCTGTTGAGTGAAGGTTACTCTGCTTTTACATAGCCTCCTTCACTCCTCTTTCAAACCACCTGTCTTCCCTGTCCAAGATGCAAACATCATTGTCATTAAAGGAGTGTCCATTGCTTTTAAGATGTAAGAAAACTGCAGAGTCTAGTCCTGATGAGTTGACCCTCTTGTGTTGAGCCATGCACTTGTTGAGTGGTTGTTTGGTTTCCCCAGTGTATAGGTCTGTGCACTCCTCGTGACACTGGACAGTGTATGCCAGATTGCTTTTCTGGGGGTGAGGTGTAGGGTCTAGGGTGTACCATTTTACCCAGTCAGCGGTGTTGCTGGGGCTGCCATTGGGGAAGTGTCATGTGTGAGAAGTGACTGCTTGCTAACAATGGTAGCTGAAGAGGTTAGCAGAGGTGCTGGTACCCTCCATAAACAGTTTCTAATGGGTTCCCAGATAGTGATTAAGTGATTAGTGATTAATCAGTGAGGTTACTTTTAATGAGTGATAGTAAATATTGTTTTGGCATTATTTTAAAGAGCAATTCAGCTCAGGACAAGTAGTGAATATCATAATATATAGGACTCCTTCTCTCTAATACATAAAGCTGTACAAATCATTTGATTATGGCATATTAAACCACTTCCAGATAAGCCTCTGAGTAATTTGACATCTGATCTTGAGTTAAAATATTTTGTCAGTCAGTCAAACACTCCCTTGCAGTGGAATCTGTAGATCATATTTCATGCATCATTTTTTTTCAGGATACTGTTTTTAGATGGGGAGAAGCAGTGAGATCTGCTGATCTTACTGATTAACCTCTACTTGTGTTGAAGTAGAGTAGTAAAATATATTTTCAAAAATACCTGAGATAATGTTTGTCTATTTTTAAAAACAGAACAAAACAAACAACGAAAAAATTGGTCTAAAACATGTTGAATCTTTAGTCTCGTGCCATTATGTTGCACACAGGCTAATAAAGAATAAGAAACAGATTATTTTCTATAGTTTTAATGTAATTACAGTATGTATTGGAGGTGGGGAAAAATATACCATAAAACATAATTTGCTGATTCACAGAGATACACAAATATATCATTACACATTTGGCAAAATGGGAGTTAATAATACTGAGGCAAGAAGAGAGACAGGCAGAGAAAAAGTGTGATCCAGATTTCTGCAGAAGCCCTCAGTGTAAGAGAATCCACTTCATTTCAATTGGAGCTGAGAGTGATAAACAATCTGAATAATGTTCCTGAAGTGGTCTAATCTCTTTAGGACAGAGAGAGCTGGAGGATGGAGGCCAAGACGGGTGAAGAGGATTGTTAATTTCATCAAAATGGTGGCTTGAGGAGTGGAGGAGTCTGGAGATTCAGCCCACAGGGAAAAAAAAAACTCTTCCTCCTCCTTTATCCTGTTACATATTACACTGTCTCCCGCTGCTCAGCCTAATGCTTAAACTCAATTATTCCTCCCACAGTTAGACAAACAGCCACGTCGGCTGGGGAGTGTTCGCACTGTCCCTGGGCGTATTTGTACCAGCAGTGCATTGATATTAGGGGCCAGTATTAGCCTTTTATTAAATCTGGTCCAGTCAGTGTCATCCACCTTAGATATGATGGATATGAAGCAATTTTGGTTAGGCGTTTAATGAAAAATTAACAAGGCATTGACTATCTGGAAGTTCTTCTGAAGTGATATAATGAGAGATTTGGAGAGAATGATATTCTAAGTTATTATTTTTACAAATTTCTATAGAAGTTCAGTTTGGTCAGACTAAGATGGATCAAAGGATCAACAGGTGCCCAAAGCTCTCGTTCTGCTATTCAGTCTATGTTCCAACCCTCCTCCATGGTTATGAGCTTTGGGCTGTGAATGAAAGAATGTGATTGAGGATACAATCCAGAATTTAATTCATACATAGGGTGGCTGGGCTGTCCTTAGGCAAGGTTGAGGAAGTCAGACATTAGAAAGTAGCTCAGACATTAGAAAGTTGAGCTGTTGCTTCTTGGCATTAAAAGGAGGTTGATTTGAGACGGTATGAGGATCTAATTGGGATGCCTCCCTCTGGACCTTTTGCTGGCATGTCAAATTGGAAACCCAAGATTAGACCCAAAACACAGAGTATATATCTCCTAACCTCAACCCCTTTATAACCAATACAGACATTAAAAAAAAAAAAAAGTTCTTTCCCTAACATTAAACATACTGTAGATAACATGACCAGAAAGACAACATTATATATATATATATATATATATATATATATATATATATATATATATATATATATATATATATATATTGCCATGTTTAATGGCAATATTTTTAATTCATGTTTTCTGGGGTTTTGTGGAATCCTTCAATATCAACTTTCCTGGCAATTGGGTTGGGTTTACTCAGGTTGATGCTAGCACAATCACAACCCAGAATAAGCATCAAGAATGGGTGGATGGATGACCAGTGGTGTGACCTTATGTATTATACCCCACCAAGTCAAAAGTTTTCCTTGAACACACTTATCCACATGCTCCATGTACAGTATCTGGTCCTCTGACATTTCCACTAGCATCATCTGGCCAATACACCTACTTGCACAGAATAGCAAAACCCAAGCCCAACTGCCACATCTTCCCAGGAGGTGTTCTACGCATAACCGATGAGAGAGCACATCAGGCAGCACATTATTGGCTCCTCATTTTTGAGAAGTCACAATTTAAATCTTGCACCATCTCTGGTAAACCAGGAACTGGAAAGGGCACCTTTACAGGGTTCATATCTAAATGGTATAGGTGAGTTGGTGAATTTGGGACAGAGGACCAAATTTACTGTCTGTGCACAGGTTCCAGCATATGCAGGGACCACAGGCAATAACTAATTCAGGTACAGCCAGATCAGAGCGCAGTACAAGTTTATCCACCACTTCAGGAGGAAACCTTCAGGAAAAACCTTCTCCCCTGCCAGATCATTACCCAGAATAAGGGCCATATCTCTCACTGGCAAACATGAATGTATGCCAATTTTCACTGGACCAAAAACAAGAGAAGAGCACAGGATCACAGTATGTATTGGAGCCCTCAAAGTACACATTCTCACACCCCGAACGAGGGCATCAAAACCACAAGGATTTAGAAGAAAAGGGCAAGACACCTTGCAACAAGAGGGACTTAGTGGCACTTGTTTCATGCAGGATGGTGATCAGTGATGTTTTCTAGTCAGAGAAAGAGACCTTTGAAATGAACGGTTTATGGGTATCATCCACAGGATCATCTGAGCTGACCTGGGAAGGAGCAGACTGGACAAAACCATCACCTTTTGGACACAGTCTCAGATTTATGTTCATTTAAGCAGACCACATTTGTGAGACATCAAAAATGTTGGCAATCAGCAATAAATCAGCTTTTGTGTATCTAATTTGTCAAGTAAAGGAGACTGTGCGAACCTGTCCATTTCAAACAATTCAGCCATTCTAGGCTACACACACAACCATGGACAACCAACCATGACAAACTCCAAATGCTCTGGGGAGAGATATGAGCCTCCAAAATGATGTTACGTCCCTGTATAGGTTGTAGCTATCAACTATAAGCTGTAGTTGATCAGTACCTAGGCAAAGATCCTCACACAAAGACAGGAGGTCATACTTTGATCCAGCTGAAAGATTCGAACGTTAGTGCTTGCTAAAGGATGAACCTTTTCTATTTTGGACTCTTGTGAGATTTCCTGGAGCACCACCCATAGACAAAATGTCTTTCCACGTAAGAGATCTCATCATTTCAAGCAATTTGCCATAAAAATGAGCCCTTTTGATTTGAATTGTATTTTCTTTGCACTCTGCAAACATAACATTTTTAGGCCAAGAGAATTTAAATCATATTAACTGACTTGAAAATGAACTGAACTGAATCAAATTAAATTGCGTTGAAATGAACTGACAGACTGAATCAATGTTGTAAATCCTATTATCTTTTTTAATATCCATTTATATTCAAACTGTAATGTCATATTGTGAAAATATCTTGTGTTCCTGCTTATAGTGAAAACTTCATCAGAAAGGAACATCAGTATTTATTATTTAAGTGATCATTGCTTTAACATTGTTCAAAGCTTTGCATTGTTTCAGGCTTCAAAGTCAGATGTTTGCCTAGCAGTTTACGAGATTATGTTTAACCCACTCCAAACAATACAGCGTGATCATCTAATAAATTCTCACATCAACAGTTAAACACATCATCAGTTAAACTTCTGCTACAAAGTAATGCTCTCTAAACTTTGTGTTGTTGTGTGGCGTGGACCGACGCCACTGTGGGTTCTCTGCAGGAAGATGCAACCAGTTACATGTTTCAGTAAACTCTTTTATTTCTTTATTCAGTGCACACGCAATAGCTCATAGACGTTCGCAGGCGTCTGTTTCCCAGGGCTGCCGGCACGCTTCTGCACCGTGTACATGTCTGTTTTTCCTCCCAAGTCCAACACACTACTGTGTTTTCAAAAGGAGAGAGTGATTAGCTCAACAGGGAACTGGTGTGCTCACCTCTCTCACCTGGCACTGCTCTCCTGAGCCCCCCTTAGACTTTAAATTCTGCCTGAACCACTTTTCTCCTGTGTTCAGGTAACCGACTTACCCGGGCCATGAACGCACCGTCACACCCAGGTGAGTCTCAACATGGTGTTGAATAAGGCTTGTGCGTCCTGGCAGGGGGAGAACACATCAGCGTAACGCTGCAACCTGGCTATGTCTGCTCTCTGGGACAGTGAGAGATGGTCTTCACAAAGGAGCGAGGCAGGATTGGTCAATTTTGGTACCTCGGGCCCCAACTCCTCTCTCTCTGTAATTGCTGTCACCAGTGAAACAGCCTCCGCCTCCCTCCAAGCTTTAAGGAGGTTGAGGTGATAGATCTGTCTCGCCCCTCCTCTGTCAGATCGCACAAGCTCATACTCAACGTCACCCACTTGCCATCTGACCACAAAGGGCCCTTGCCACTTGGCAAGTAATTTTGAGTTGGAAGATGGGAGCAATACAAGCACTTTATCTCCCGGTGTAAATTGTCTTAACGTAGATCTTCTGTTGTACAGCCGCTGCTGGCATTCCTGGGCCCGGAGCAAATTCTCACATGATAACTGTCCTACTGTGTGCAGTTTTGCTCTCAGGTCCAGAACGTATTGAACTTCATTTTTACTGGGGCTTGGACCTTCCTCCCAGCTTTTTTTAACCAGGTCCAAAACCCTGCGTGGTCTCCTGCCAAACAGCAGTTCAAAGGGAGAAAATCCTGTGGAGGCCTGGGGTACCTTGCGCACTGCAAATAATAGAGAATCCAGCCACTTATCCCAATTACGACTATCATCGTGAACAAACTTACGGATCATGGACTTCAAAGTCTTATTCAGGCGCTCAACAAAGCCATCAGTTTGAGGGTGGTACACACTGGTCCGAATTGACTTGATGTCCAATAATCAAGTCAATTCATTCTCGCAGTGTTCGTGACATAAATTGGGTGCCCTGATCAGTCAGGATCTCCTTCGTGATCCCGACTCAGGAGATAACTTGAAACAGTGCCCGCACCACGCTCTTTGCAGAAATGGTGCGCAGCGGCACTGCCTCTGGATATTGTATTGCGTAATCCACAAGAACTAACACAAAGCAATATCCACATGCGCTCCGGTGAAATGGCCCGATGAGGTCCATCCCAATACGTTCAAATGGGACCTCAATCAATGGTAATGGGCGCAAAGGCACTCTCGGGATGGCCGGCTGGTTAACCAGCTGACATTCAGGACAAGTCACACACCAGTGGGGCATGTCTGCCCAAATGCCCGGCCAATAGAATCGGGCCATTACACGGTTCAGTGTCTTTTCACACCCCATATATCCAGCCATTTGGTTATAACGAGCCGCCTGGATTTCCCGGCGGCTTTTTGGCACCAGCAACTCACCTCTCTGCGTGTCACGGCTCACTCGGTATAGTCTGTCCCTGCGTAATGAAAAATGTGGATATGTTAGCGCTGCGTCAGGGCGTACCATGTGACCATCAATTTGTATTACTTGGTCAAAGGCAAAGCATAGAGTATTGTCCCGAGACTGCTTGAGTGGAAAGTCTTCCATGGAGTCAAACACAGGAACCTGCAGTGCCTCCTGTGAAGGCACCACCAGCTTCCCGTCTGCAGTGTTGGACAACCTCGCGCCACCACTGAGCACAGCGCACATATCCCATGTCCCTGTCGGCCGTAAACGCACCCCTGCACACTGCCCCACTAGCTTATCGAACCCTGGCCAATCAGTACCCAGAATCAGGGGGTGCGTCAGGCAGGATTTAACCACAGCCTTCACGCTATGCTTTTTTTTTCTTTTAAAACGAATTTCCACCAGAACTACAGGGTATCTGTGAATATGTATACTCCTAATATCCACCCATCCCGCCTCTATCAAAGCCCCGGGTCGAATCAGATTCTGGTGAACTATAGACTGCATGCAGTCCACCATCGCCTGATGTGTACCCCCCTGAATCCTTACCGGAATGCTGTATGTCCCCCTGGACGTACGGGGGAGGGTGCTGGAGGGCCACAACCCGAACCATTTGGCCGACCTCCATGAGCAGGCACTCGTGGCGGAAGTGTCCGGGCTGTCCACACCTCCAACACTCCTGCCCTGCCGCCTGAGGGACCCTCTGTGGGCTGGGAGCGGCACCTGTAGTAGCTGGATCCTGGGAAGAAAGGAAAAGAGGGGGAGGATTAGTTCGGGGAGGGGGAGTGGGTCGAGCAGGTGTGTGTGTCGGGGGACCGGGCGCTGGAGACAACGGCCAGGTGGTCCTCCGCCAGGGTGATCCGCCAGGTCCACCGGGTGGTGGCAGCGCACCCAGTCCGAAGTCGCCGGTGGGAGCCCCTCCATGAACTGCTCCAAAACAATATGGTCCATCAGCCGGCGAAGACGAATGGCCAATCAGTGGGCCCCAGTCTGGCTCCCCGAAAGCTGTGGCGATGGTCCTCCACGCAGAAGCCCATCTGATCGAGGATGGCTATCTTTATGTCCCCGTACAGACCTCGAGAGGGGGCCGGCAGACCGCCACAGTTTGTGCGTCCCCCCGACAACAGGGGGAGCGCCCGCACGGCCCACTCCACCCTCGGCCAGCCACATGATGTAGCCGTTGCCTTAAATATCTACAGAAACCAGCTAGCGCGGGGGCCGGAGACGCCGCCCCCGCCTGGTTTATCATCGCCTCCAACAGCTGGGTCTGTCTCTCCGCCTGGCCTTGGAGCGCAGCCATCTGCGATCTCCGCTAGTATCTGTGCCAGAGACACAATCGGTTGCTGCGGCTCCATCATCCTTTGCCTTTCCCCTGCCGAAACACGTTGGATACCAATGTGGCATGGACCAACGCCACTGTGGGAAGACACAACCAGTTATATGTTTCAGTAAGCTCTTCTATTTCTTTAATCAGTGCACACGCAAGAGCTCAGCGGCGACGTTCACAGGCGCCTGTTTCCCAGGGCTGCCGGCACCCGTGAGCTTCCGCACCGTGTACCATGTCTGTTTTTCCTCCCAGGTCCAGCACACTACTGTGTTTTGAAAAGGAGAGAGTGATTAGCTCAACAGGGAACTGTGTGCTCACCTCTCTCACCTGGCACTGCTCTCCTCCTTGTATTTTTTTTTCATGATGATAAAACATTTACGTTGGAGTTACAACCTGTACAGCTGGATCTTATGTTTGTCCACATTTTTCTATCACTATTTTTTTGTTGATGTAGCTTGTTGGCTATGGAGGAAGACGACCCCATTCTTAAGCCCACCATTTGATTGGTTGACTCTCCAGGTGGATGAAATGGGCACAGTGGGCAAAGTAAACACCCCTTTCTTGAGGAAGGTATATGGATGTAAAACTGTATTTACTAAAACTACCCAACATGCTGTGCAGGCAAGCCTTATGTTAAGATGAACTTTTGTGGTTGCATTGTGCTCCATTCAAAAGTTCTCATGAAGTTTCTTGTGTACCTACATTTGTGTTGATTTTTCCATAACACTGTGATACGTGCAACCTCTACATAGGTTAATTACTGTTTGACATTTTACTTCCACTGGATAGTCTCACTCCAGAGAGCAACAGGAAACATGGGTAGAGAGGGACAAAGGTCCCTAAACCAGACATGAACCCATGTTCCAGACCACTGGGTCACCAGGATGCCCAGATGTGACCAGCATTTATTCAGCAAGGAGTTAGCAGTCAGTCATTAACCTCTGAGATTATGTTGACACTTCCTGCAGCTGCTTCTCAATAAAAGCCCTCTGAAGCTTTCTTGTTTTTTGTGAAGTAGCTGCAAACGTGCTTAGTTTGCATTGACAGTACATTATATCAGCACTGATAGACTTCATCGTGGCTCTGTTACAAAATAGCTAAAAACTGGACATGGCAGATTCTCACATTCGCACATTTGTCCTCTTTGACCACGCATGTTGAGCTATTTTACTGTGAGGTGGACATATCATGACCAAGAGCAGGGCATTATAGACTGGCCCAGTCAAAGTATTCTCAAAGTAACACAAAAAAGTCAGTGGATAGTGGTTTGAAAAAGTTTTTTACCATTAATGGACAAAACAAGTATGACTATGATTTGACAGAAACAGAATGTTTTTGCCATGCCCAAAACTTAGCCCAATATTACTTGGAATAAACTTCATATTAGATGATTCAGCATGGCTGTCCAATGCTAATATTCAGTGCCAATGCAGGAAGTTCTGTTCCTGTCATGGAGACACGCAGTCAGTGTGGTGGGTGGCAAAGTAGGGAGTCCAACATTCGTACAGAAAAACTGCACTTCGTGGTTGTGTTTTTCAACCAACACCAGGATCTTTCCACAACCTTAAAGGAATATAGTCGATTAATTCAGCACAAAGGCGGAGGAGGCAGGGGGAAAACACCTAGCCTGGCTCACTGCTATGTTAAAACTATTCATTCAATGTATCTTGTTACTTTAACCAATGCACAGTGTACTGTGATGTTGCTAATAGATTTGGTAAACTTTAATGGGCATTTACAGCAAACCAATTATGAGTTTGGCTTCTAATTTTATCATTCACCTATACATTTTCTCTTCCAAAGCAGAGCAGTCACTGTGTTTTAACCGTCTATCCTCCAGTGTTTCAGTGTGAAAGCCAATTACAGAAGTATCCTCCAACACTGCCCACAGAGACAATTATGATAATTCTGACATTTTCATCTTCTTTTGTCTCCCACCAATAATCAACTGATCTTCCTTTTCTAATAGATCATATTTTGAGGATGTAGCTGTTTTTTTTTTTTTTTTTTTTTTTATCTAACAGTAGTGTGAATAATTTAGCAGTCATGAAATTTTTAGCCTCCTTCTCCTCAGTGGTAACAAGAAAAGCCACTCTGTGCACAGGATGCAAAGTCACAAGTTATTCATGAGGAGATGCCACATGACCAAGGAACACTGTGATATTTGGAGCTGGACAGAGGAACACAGTCCTGACATCAGCCATTCATCAGTGCTGAGCAGAGTCTGCAGATAATCTTTTTATTAGAAGGATCATAGCGGTCTAGCACAGGGAGTCCCACTAGCGGGTCGTTGAGTGACTGGGAGTCCAGCAGGAATTATTGAGGTTCCCCCCCAGGAATACAAGCAGCTGTTTCAACTGAAATCAGTTTATTCTTTCTAGCAACTTCACCATCATTGTTGCAAAGGCTCGGTATGAATTATGTGGGGTGACACGGCATGATTCATCTATTTCTGTCCTCTGTGAAGCCTTGGATAAAAAACAAAACAAAAAGTAATTGCTTCAGAACAGAGTCATCACAGCTTTCATTAGTCTTGTCTTGCCTGCCCCCCACCACAAAATGACCACATTATATCGAGCACGGTTGATAGGGTCATGATCAATACCCAGTGACTCAACAGCTGCTGAGATTTCTGGCTGTTCAAAATCCACTTTGCAGCCCATAATCTGTTTTCGAACAAACTCCACAACTGCTCTAAACATCACCACTGACGCAGAGAAGAATACACATTTTTAACAGGCCAGCAATAGAGGATGGCAGTATGAGTGTACAACTGGCATCACTAGAGGTGATTTTACCATTAGGCAAATATAGAGTGGGTTATTGGCTTAGCTCGCAGCGGCCACAGGGGAAAAACATTGAATAAGAATATTTAATTTAATGCAGGATGGTCATAAAAGCAAACAAGTGCAGCAAGACTGTTTGTGAAATATGTTTCAGTATGACACAAAAGTAACAGCATGAGCCTGACGCACCTCTACACGTGTGTGACATTTTGACTCATGAGAAGTCATGACAGTATGAACACCAAGACCCTGAAACTGAAGCAGCTAAATGGAATTCAGCCATCATTCAATTTGTCATTTATATCAGTGAAGGCTTATCGTAGACCAAACAGCAACTTTACTTGACAGGTGACAACCCAGGTGACTGTGAAGTGAAACCAAGACTGAAGTGCCAAAAGCTGCAGTTCCTCAAACAGCCACTTGAGGCTGGCTAAAAAACACAAGAGAGAGAGAGAGCTAGTGAGCTAGCATCTCACACTGAATGCAATTATATTCCAAAAAGAAGAAAATAAAATCATAAAATAAAAAAAAATAAATAAAATAAAATCTGATCTGACTAATCTGATCTGAATAATGATGCAGACAGGTTTTATTGTGATGTATGTTTTGTTCTGCCATTTGCAGTATGTGTTGTCAAATCTTTATGGTGATGCGTATGGCGACTGGTTTTGATGTTTCAGTTTTGATCTTTTTCCCCTAAGGAGATTGATGGAACTCTTCTCATGCATCATTTATGGAGATAATTAGTGAGTGCATCTTCACTCAGTTGACCTTGTCTGAAAATAAATGATCAGAATAAATGCTAGAAAAAATGTTGCACCACTCAAGGTGAATGGATGAAAGTGATGATAAGAAGGAGAATTATAAATGTGGGACAACTTATTAGTGCACTGTAACATCACTGAAACTGTAATTCTAGTCGATTAACCTTTTTGTCACGACTTCATCAATGTATCCTTCTTCTCTTATTTTGTTGAACTTGATTGATTCTTTTCTTTTTCATTGTGTTTGTAAATGTTGTGCATTCACCTGAGGCAAAATATTTTTTAATTGTCTCTGTATTTGAAAGGTAACTTTTCATATGAATCTTCTGGATCATCAGAGGATGAATCCTGAAGTTTTCAGGACTGTTAATTCAAAACAATTCAAGCTGCTGTTTCATATGGATAGTGGATTGAGGATTGGCAAATCACAAACTCTGCTGTCCCGTGATCTTCTGAGCTTTTTACAATCTTTTGTCAACTCTTGTTTTTTTCACGTAACTTTACTGTTTGATTACACCAAACAAGTTTTCAAATGACTTCACTGTCACAGACAAATTTCCTTTTCCTTTTCTGTATGAAATCCTGAAATTTTTTATTTCTTGATATATGTTATTACAGGTTTTTAGTCTTCATGCAAATAGTGATGTTCATTCATATTAATAGTGTCAACAACCAGTAGGAACACTTGCTCTAGCACCATCAGGAAGCACGAAACTGGCTACAGAGTATTAAACATGGAAGGGACTCCTGGGAGGCACAGGACCATGAAGTCTCAGTTCACTTGGACTGTAGAAAAGGAGGAGAACTTGAAATAGGAGCTGTGGAGTGAGCGAGAGTGCCTCTTTGATGTGTCCTCACATTTCCACCACGATCGAATGGCGAAGGAAAAAGTGGACAGAAATCTCTGCAGCCTTCGAAATGCGCACACAAGGACAGCTGTGGACAAACGCTTTTGTTTCTGCTCTCTGTTCAATACTTTTTCTTCCTGTACATTTCCACCAGGTGCAGGATGGCAAAATGAATCTAGTTCAAGTCTTGTAACGAGTGACCTCCTCAGTCTTTGCAAAATCTTAAACTCTTTGACTTTTGACATAGTGAGGGGGTGTCAGACTTTCTTTTAAAATAAATTTCAAAGTCTTTTCAAAGACATCTAGTGTATGGTAGACATAAGGGGAAGGCTGGGGTGGATATTTGTTTGTACAAAGTGTCTGACTTTGACACTGGCACTGAAGACTTTTACATCTCCTCTAAAAATAAACTTTTGGTTTCTCTTAGCCATGATCATAATGATCATGATTTCAAGAATCTAACTCCAGCTGCCTCAACCTCATCAAAAAAAATTATCAATTGTACTGCCGGTAGAACAAAAAAAATATTCATATGAAACACTTTTGTAATGGACATTTGTATCTTGGAAGGCCCCCAAAAATGTCTTGCTATCTGAGCACTGGACCTGAGTACTCATGGTTTGTCTTTTAAGGTGCAGGATTGGGTTGGTTTAGCACCATTTCCTGAAGGACTTTATGCTTCCCCCACTGATGAACCCTTTCCATCATGACCTTTAGACTTTACTGCATGGCATTTTATCGTAAATGTTCTATACTCATGCTGCTGTGAGACTGTTTCAAGAAGCTGAATGACATCTGAATGATGAATGATTGCTGCATATAAATGTTCAGCTTTACATTATGTCACTCTGCTATCCACATTTCCAGGCCCATCAACTATTTCAGACAACTGGGATGTGGCTGACGATCCTGTAGTGTTCTCTTTCATATTAATCTTGTCTTTAATGTATTTCACTGTGATAAGAGATGAAAGCCTCAGAGGCGTCTCAGCACCACAGAAGATCCAGAGATAGAGATGAGCCAGCGGCAGTCCAACAACCAGCCCAAATAAAGCCACAGGAGATCAGCTGGATCTCCGCTGGACAGTTTCCTGTGACACCAGTTCTCACCATGAAACTCTGAGAAGACTGTCGCCGAGCATCATCAAGTCATGCTCATTTCTGATAGCAAATCCCACAGCAGAAATCGTCTCCATGTGGCATGTCGGAGAACATTTCAATGTACCATGGCCTAGAAGCAGGAGCATTTCCTTCACTGACAACAAAAAGATTAGAATGTCACAATTCTTCCACCTCATCTCTGATCAACCAATTGTATTATGTTGTGTAACATCACGTGTTGGAGTTCAACATGTTGGCCACAATGACTCAAGTCACAGAAAGAATTTATGGCTTTGAGAGACCTAATGTGTGAAAATATTGTGTTGTGTGTTCCCACTTTTATTTCCAGGGAATACGTTTTTACTTCTATGTACTTTTTGGACTGAACTCTTAAAATCTTTTTTGTTTGATTGTCAATAGTTAATTAATCTCATTAGATTTTAAAAAGATCCTGAACACCGTGTTACAAACTTAATATTCATTTTTTGTCTTTGGGAACTTTTATTCAAAACATTTTGAATCTATATATTTGACTATTTTATTGATGTTTTTTTTCTTATAATGAAAAATGGCAGTTTAATCCGCCAATATGTATTAAATTCACCAAATGTATAATTTACCTTTACCTGAAATTGTTTTGTCCTAAAAAAAGAATAATTGTTAAATGATTAAACCTTCCATATAGTCATTGTTTCCACAGAGTTGCATGATGGGAGAATACTACTGTAACCTTTAAAGAAAAATACAACTGACCTACAATGATGAAGCACAATGTAGCAGAGCTGTTTTCAGTACTAACAGTGTTAAACAGAAATAGAACGTTGGTCTTCAGAGTTAAGGTTTAAGAGCAGCTTTGCTTCAGTGACACATCTGTTCCTTCAGTTGTTAGAGACATTATTGTCACTCGCAGTGAGACACAGAGCTGCTCCTCTTTAAACCTGCACACATTTTGATGTTCAGATTCAGTTTCTTTCACCAGTGACTTGGATGATTTCTTACATTTGTATTTAACTGTTGCCCAGAGGTTCTTTGTCTCTGTCTGTCTTTCTCCTGTCAGCCTGGTTGAACCATGCACAGTGTTTTGTTCACATGTACAAAGACATTCATATAAACTGACATAATTGTAAAGAGGATTCTCTACGAGCTAAACGTGAAAGAGCATTCGAAGGTATAGATTATCCTCTCAGTCAGCCGGCCTGACTGTACTGAATCAAACTTTTGTGCAGGTGAGTCCAAACCTTTGAGCTGTAATGTATATTAATTACAGAAGCTGTACTACTGATTTGTTCCAGCAAATACACTTTGAAGGAAATTTAATTGTTCCCAGATCAAACACGGAGCATCAACATAGCTGGCAACCTTAACCAAATGCCCTCACAGCACTGTGGGTTTGTTTTAATATAGAATAGGTCCACAGCGATGCATGAGGCACAACTTGTTCATTAACAATTACGGTATGTAACTGAAACCACAACCTCTCACTAACTTTAGCCAAAGTGCTTTTGTTGTCTTAATCTAAACACGTGAAAGACACAAGATGCCAGTCTCAGCCTCAGAGTCCTGAGCTTTGTACATCGCCCTGGGTCACCTTTATGATGCTTGATTGGTAAATAAATGTTGCTTCATTTAAATAATAGTGTATAATATGGAACATAATCCAGTCAGTTAGTGTGTTTCCTGCTAAATAAACTTTTTTAATCTAACAACATGTCTCGACAATAAGGCTAAAAGCAGCTCCATCACCACATTGTGACTGACGGATATATTTCATTCTGATGTATTCACAACATGAAACATATGTTTCTCTGTTGAAAAGGTATTGATCCAGTAAGCACCACAAGGGGATTAACAATTAGCCAATCAGCACCGTGGGTTGCACACACACCGTTGTCAAGCTGATTTACTCCGACTGATCTTTTATCTGTGACTGCACCAACAGCCTCCGCCCAGGGAATGCAGGTGATTTGCTTTTAGCTACATCTGGAAGAATGCATGTCACACATTGTCCCTGCTAAATAAACAACGAAATAAATCAAGTACATTGACCACGAGCGTACAGTAACACAATTTATCTGCCTATTTTTGACAGACAAAAGGAATGCGTGCTTGTTTATGACATAATGACATGAAATATATTCTTATTATGACAATTTATGATCATTTGCCTATTTTGTCAAACTGGTTGAAGCCCTTTGTATGTTGTGGATGGGAGGTGACATCAGTATTTTTTAACTTGCTGATTTTAGTCAGTTGAACTGTGAACTGTACTTACAGTATCAGTCACTGCAGCCTGTGAGGCAAAGTCATGAAGATTCTGTCATTTTATTTCATACTTTAAAGTGTTAATAACACCATACAGGACTATATGATGTGAAAAATAACACAGATGTGTTCTGAACTCACCACTTATCACTGAAAATCCCTTCTGTGCCATGGTTGTTGCATAAGCTTGGGATTTCCAGCAGTATGACTCTCACAGGAACATGCAGACACATACATGTGGACACACACCCCCACATACACACACACACTCTCAAACATGCAAACGCATACACTCTTCACAGGGCAGCCCTGCTGGTGGAGTAGGAAAAGACCACTGGCTCCCTCCGGTGGTTGCGAGGAGAGCTGAAGACCCAGGAGGCAGGAGGCACATTTGGTTTAGTCCAGAAGACAAGTGCAACCTTCAGCAGCATCACACTGATTTTAAACACATGGCTGAGTGACATTTTCTGAGAGGGAAGTAAAACTTGGGGAAGCATGCATGTATTTATATGACATAAACTCTATTTCATCTTCCCTTAAACATTCATTTGAGACAGACCAGAGGGAGTGTCCAACATCTGCGTGTGGCTGAACAGCAGTGGATGAAGCTGATAGTTGAGAATGTTTTAGAGAATATTTGTGGGATTCTGCTGAAGGTAAACATGCATACATCAAGATATATCAACCATGTCAGGTAAACGTGACAGCAGCAGACCTCATGGTGATAAAAAAAAATCACAAATTCTCATGTATAAAGATGGTTATGCTTATCAAGTGGTATCAAGCCATGTACGAAGGAGCAAACATGTGACTGTGATGACATCATGAGAGTATTTTCTCAGACTTCACAAAGTCACTTCAGTCCTTTCAGCTTATGTTCAGAAGCTACTCATTTTTGATAGACCGGAGGTTCAGAATGTGGAAAATACAGGATTTTGAATCTTGATGAGTCAGGACATATTGGTCTCTGCTGCTCAGATTTTTCCCATTCATGTTTTAATCTGCCTCTTGTGAGTCCACAGCTTTAAATATGAAATTGGTGGTTGGAGCTCCTGAAAAGAAAAATAAATAAAAATGAAATATTCATTCAAACAAAACAAAAAATATCAGTCAGTCAACATACAGTGGTCAACATAAACAATCAACCCCACAACTGCCACACATGTTGATTCACGTGTTGCTAAGTGCTGATTGGAGGATAAAAATATGTGACATCACCTTTTCCACACTGAGATCCACCCACTTTAAATCATTGAGAAGAGCAGAGACAAAACAACAACAGGAGGTCTCTCACATTAAACATGATGTTTGACAGGAGCTCCTACAGAGCCTGTGTACTCACAGTAACAAACTCAACGATGAAAAGTCTTCAGGGCATTTAAATGAATGTATCTGAGTCCTAAGTCTTAGTCTGTAGATGGTATATTTCCTCCACGTATTCCTGTACTGCTCAGGTGAAGCCAAATCACAACCTGTTATGCGCAGCTGTTTCTTGCATCCTGTTAGTTAGTTTTAATGCAAATGAAATGTCAGGACAAACTGTAAATAAAAAATAAGATTGTAACTTTCCTCAAACTGATACATGAAACAAATGGCACATTTCCATCCCTATTAAACATAATTGCCTCTTTTGCAAATCTAACTTTGAATTAGTTTTTATTCTTTGAGACTGAAGCAGCCAGAAATACTTTCAAGACTGCTGTGTTCTATACACATGTTAAAGAACACGATAGAAGTTAAAAGCTGGAGGCTGAACAAAGAGGAAAATAAAATGACAGAAACATGTGTACACGTATATACACATCAGTGACATGCAAAATGTAAATGTAAATGGACACATAAATACATGAATAAATCAAGTCCTGCATTCTGAGAAAACAAAACATAAAATTTTCTGGTGTGTTTTCTCTGCGGGATGAAGCGGGGCACGGAGGCAGCATGAAAGAGAAAAAGAACAAAAGCAAAAACAACAAACAGTGCATGAATAATCAGAAAGTCTGTGTTGTGCTTTACTTCAGTGTGAATCACCGGAGGAGCTTGAGAAAGTGAAGGTGGCTGGTTCAAATCCTGGGACTTACTGAGAAAACATGCATGGGGAAGTGAATGAGCAAAGGTGCAGTCGCTAGCCTCAGAAGTGAGCGTTCGTTGTAACCCTTCCTCTGAACAGCAATTGTCCAAATATAGCTTAGCAACAGTAACCAGGTACCGCAGGCCTGCCGAGCTGCACGAGGCTGTAGTAAGCAGTGTTACACCAGAAGAAAATGAACATTACCCGAGACGGTGCTACATTTGCTAAACACATCTGTTGGACATAAAACGCTTAATTAGTATTTAAAAGATAGAGTTGAATGCAGGCATAGCCTTTTCTGATGTCATATACAGTATGTGACCAGAGCACACAGTGAAGACCTCTTTACGGTGGTCTTTAAAAATGTGTTAGCTGGACCACTGAAAAGTCAACAGGGTGAGTCATGGAGCTCAGGCTAGCTTAATTAGCAATAGCTGTGCTGGAAGATTGAGTTATTTCAGACAGCAGGACATCATTATCATCATCATATTTGATCCAAACACTGTATAATGAAGATATACAGTGACTGGCATTGCTGGTGACTCTCTACTGTACAACTCCTGCAACCATTTTGCAACAAGCGTATCCATTTTTCAACAGGTCTGATTGTGACTGGACAGGATGTGTTTTTCAAAGTGTGGGCAACCAGGAGATCATCAACAATGTTTTTATTATTATTATATGTATTATTCTAGAATGTGGTTTAAACTCATGTACAACTTATTGAAATTTTCAAATTACCTGCCAAATAAAACAGAGCTGACCTGCAGTTAGGCACTCTCTGTGGTGTTAAAGAGGTGCGGTGTCTTTCACATGTGGTGTCTGCTGTTTCGTATTCTGTCCCTGTGGTCACCCCACACGATTTTCCTCGTGGGTGCCTGAGCAATCAGGGAGGATGATGGTCAGGTTTGTTTCTTCCCTGAGCTGTTCAAATCCTGCTGCTTTGTTTTAGACTATAACAAATTTGTGTGTGTGTGTGTGTTTCTGAACGCTCACTTTAATGTGTACAAAGATGAAGGGTATGGCGAATCAGAGAATGCATCTGCCCAGCGTCTGAATAACAAATAACACCATTAGTGAGACAGGGGTGTTCTCTGCCAGGTCCTCTAAGATGAATGGCTGTGACACTGCCTTACACACACACAGAAACACGCACACACACACACACACACACACAGATAAACACAAAACACATATACACACACCCAAAAAGTGTCATATGCCAGTAAGACTCTGGCGTCATACTGTATCTGGGGATGATGTGTAAAAGGGACCAATCAGATCTTCAAACTGATGTTTAACTCTGTCTGTCTGTCTGTCTGTCTGTCTGTCATTGTTATTCAGGTCTCAGAGGTTCTGTATTAGTCCTAAAGTGTTACCAGTTAGACTTTGATGAATGAGACTTACCTGGTAGACTTGTGGAGAGGTTGGTGGTTGATGGTTTTTGGACTGTGAAATGAATCCTCCTCTGCACTTTGTTTTATATTTGACTCCATTTTCACATGTGTCACCTTTGCTGTTCGAGTTTGTTGGAGGTGTTTGAAGCAGCATGTTATAGAGAACAGTATAATCATTTCTAATCTCCACACCGACCCGACGTGATACAAAAACTAGTTTTAATCAGTTAACTGCTGTTTTAAATGGAAGATAAATTCCAATCAGGCTTTTGTTTTACACACAGTGCAGAGACAGCTCTCCTTAAAATGATTAATGACCTCACTTTAAATGCAGATGCAGATATTTCTTCTTGATATCTGTGCCGCCTTCGGTACTATAGATCATGGAACTCATTTTAACCCTTTGAGGGATTGGCTTTGTGGAGGGATCCAGCTTTTCAATCTCATGTGTCTAATAGAGCCTTCAGTCCTGCCTTGGTAACTCCTCATCTTCCATCTGCATCAGTGGCATGGGGTTTTTTGCATGCCACAACATTCATTCTGCATTGACCTTTGATATATTATTTAGGAAAAGATTATTATCATTCTAAGTATTATCATTGCTTTGCTAGTGTTTGCATTACAGGTCCTATATTGTAAGAAGTGTCTATCTGCTATTTAAACTAACTGTGGAAGTATCAAAAGTCACAGTCACTCTACAAAGAAATGTCTTTAAATGAGCTGTAAAGCCTCCCTGGGTTTACAAGATTGTGTAATGGGGGAGATCCCACTGACCCACTGTGCCTTCAGCCACATTCCCAACATGGTCCAGCCAGTGGGCTGCAATGCATTATATGTGGTTAGCCAATCAGAGGAGAGGGTCATTCATATTAATGAGACAAAATGCAATATAAAACACTCTGTTTATGCCAGAGAGAAGCATGAGAGAGGAGACGGAAAACTATAAATATACTCAAAAAACACCAGTAAAATGTCAAATATGGGACCTTTAAGCTCAAAGAGCCACTGGGTAAGTACAGTACAGCATACAGTGGCTTCATAGCCATGTAGATGCTGCTGTTCTGGCTTTCAGTGAGGAGTTTAAATGGTTAATAATTTGTTTTCACTCTGACAGTAATCTTGGAGTCATTAGACATGATAACACGTTTCAGCTTGTTGTTTTTACCTTTGATGATATATGATAGAAAGTGATAAAGGAATGGGTGGTAAGGTATTAGATGTCATTATCTGTCTGTTTTTAATCTAAATTTACTCAGGCCCTCACACAGAATTGATTTAATGAGATGTTTTAATCAGATTCTATCATTGGTATCCAAGGATATCTGCTTGTTAGTGTCTGAATTACTGTGTTAGCGTGCACATCAACACATTAGTAGAGATTTATTAGTGTCCAGTGATGGTCTACATTCTTTTAGAAGCTTTTTTTTTACCTTGATAAAATTAGGCTGCATTTGTCTGAGAGACAGCATATCGGTTATTTTTTGCCCATATTATTTTCCAAAATATATTTGCAACAGTTGCCTGCTGGCATAAAAAAAGAGTTTTGAAGAGCCCAATCTATTCTTCGTCTAATGTCAAGGGAACACATAAAACATGAAGTGATAGAGAAGCGTAAATTTTACTGTTTTAATAATAAAGTCAGAGCGCTTTCTCCAATACTTGCAGATATTATATGTGAATGATTAATGCCGTGGGGAGACAGGCTGGATGTTATGAACATCGTGCCTCAAGAAAACAATATAAATTTGCTCCAAAGTAGAATGTAACTTGTTTAACTTATTAGACTTTTTTTTCTTTTTCTTTTTTTTTTGCAGCACTGCTTTGTGACTTACCACATTTGTAAATTATTGTTTTTTTCCCCTAAAGCAAGATCTTACAGGACGGAGGCAGCATGTTTTTTGTCCCTGTGAATCGTCTGGATTTCCATCTCATTTGAGATTAGCTGAGAAGAGCTGTTTTGGATTAGCTCAGCTCCTCTCTCTCCCTCTGACACTCGCCGATAAGAGAGCCTGCAGTCGCTGAAACACACTAGTCGAGGAAAATGCCCTTTTTCTACATGGTTAAGACTGCTCTGCCTCTCTCTTGTTGCCCAATGCTCACTCTTTGTGGAAAGGATTATTGCAGCAGACTGTGGAGAGCCGTTATCACGCTGTCAAGTGAATGGTGACTGTTTTGAGTATTACACAAGGGTTAGACCAATATACAAGGCCAATACTTGTCTGTTACTAATGATGTGGCATTTTCCACATAACATTGTCCAACCCAGTTCATCGAGATGCTTTAATTATTAGTATTCATCAGGTGAGTGATGGTGTCAGGGGAATTTACTCAGCGGTCTGTGAACCCAGCAGTGATTTTAGAATCACAGTGGAACAGTCATTTTGTGAAATATGCTCGCTATCATGAGACTACAGGGCACATATCGAGGTGATTTCATCTCTAGCGATACTGTAGTTCCAGAATGTGTTTATCCCAGCTTAGCACCAGGAAGCAGGGCAGCTGTTGAACTGTATTACATTATATGAAGAGGTGTGTTCCTGGTATTTAACCTACGCTTATTCTTCTAAATGGGGAGACAGAAAAATAGAAGCACCTGTCAGTATAGTGTAATAAAGTTCAGCAGCACCAAAATGAGCAAGTATCCCAGCCATTATGAGTGGATGCTGATACAGATAATTAGTTTAGTTATACAAATATAGATAAAGGTGTATTACAAACTACATCCTCTTGAAGTTGAATCATCTATCCAAAAACTGAATGGAATATGTTGAACTTGCTTGAAGTTGATACATATCAGAACCTTATGTTCATTGTAAACATGACTTATTATGAGTAATGCGAAGTCTGTTAACATGTAAGTTTCAAACATATCACTTTTGCTCGTCTTTAACAAAAATCTACAGATATATAACACCAGGGGTGTCGTTTAGCTCAGTCGGTAGAGCAGCCGCCCCCTGTGCGAAGGCTCAGTCCGGCTCAGATCATGATATGTAACACCAGCTAACACCAGTTATGTCCTTAGAGCAGTGGTTCTTAACCTTGTTGGAGGTACCGAACCCCACCAGTTTCATATGCTCATTCACCGAACCCGTCTTTAGTAAAAAATCATATTTTATATATGTCATAGGTATGTTTTTTTTACTGGTGCACAAAAAGAACCGTGCAATAACATCACCTTGTTCAAATAACAAAACCATGCAGATAGGACGCTGACTCCCATCACATTCCGTGATACATGTAAATCCATGTTTTATATATTCGTCCGACCACTTTCTTTTTTTGTTCGACATAGTTAGCATGGATTAAAATATTCCGTAAGAAATCAGACGTCGTACTACACCGACAGTCACACGTTGACTACTAAGCACGCTAAATTCCCTGCAGCACTGATTTGCCAAGCAATGTCACGTGATCATCTGCAGCCAGTGATGGCCAAGCGGGGCGTGGCATCACGAATTGGCATGATGAGTCATGTGTATCTTGACCTCTGCAGTGGAGGCTCCTCTGAACCCCTGAGACCAACTCACCGAACCCCTAGGGTTCGATCGAACCCAGGTTAAGAACCACTGCCTTAGAGGTTGATGTTTAGTGCATTCAAATGCTTCATTATCTAAACTAAATGAGACAAATCTTCCAGCCATACAGTATCTGATAATCCTAGCCTGGGCTGGACATGTACGGGTTATGTAGTCCCTCCACTGGGTTCTAGGTCTTGTTCTGGGGTCTTCTGCCAGATGAAGCATCCTGATCAAATGCCCGGTTCACCTCCCCCACAACCACAACAGTCTGGTATAACATGCAATAATGCAGATGGCACACCAGTCTGTGGTGTGTTTCAACACATTCAGATCAAAAAGAAACTTTACAATTAAATTAGATGATGATGTGTTAGCGTTAGTGTTGATGAAGCAACCTCATTAAGACATTTACCTTTGTGGTCATGGTTAAATAGAAGGAATTATAATGTTAACTGCAGAGAACACAGTCTCAGGGTGTCAGGGTTGAAGACTTTTACAAAGCCAGCTCATTTTTGCTGTGGTCTATGAACATTGTTTTCTCTGTTGGCACTCAGCGTGCCGCTGATGGTAAATCACAAGAGTAGTAGAACTGCCGATAAAACAATTCTTGGAAGACCGGCATCAAAGGATGCTTCTCTCACTGGATTTCCAATTTCTTTCTTAAATCAAATTGCAAGAAGATCAGTGCTCGGTGACAGGGCGTCTTCCTCAACAGCTTGTAAATGTCAAGGCCAAAGCAGCTGTCAGTCACCTCTGCTGACACTTTAACAACAATCAACTTTTGCCAGAGGCAATTATTAATGCATGAGAACAACACCACCTGAGAAGACTGCAAACAAGCATGAAAAGAAGTGTGTGTGTGTTTGTATTTGTTAGTGTGTGTCTAGGGAATGCTGATAAAGGGCTGCAGAGAATCTATTCAAAGCACTGAATATGATGTCTGCATGTTCTTCCTGTGGTCCAGTAGGCGTTCAGGTTTCCTCCTACACTTCAAAGATTGTATGCGGAGGTGAAAGGAAAACTGTGTTACCTGTAGGTGTGAATGTGTGCAGTTATGTTTGTTAGACCTCTGATAGACTGAACTTGCCTAGTGTGTGCTAGGATAGTAGTCTTAGTCCTTGAGACCATGAAAAAGATAAATGGATAAAAGGAAATGGAGGGTTAGAGATGCAACGATTATAGATTTTGATGGTACGATTATTCCCTGTGGAGAAGTTTCACATTTGTAATGCATTCATTTATTTCACAACACCACAGATGTGCAGTCACACAAGTGTTTGTTTCTTTCTTATTTTGCAATTTAAGCGCAAATGAAAATTAAAAACATCTCGTATGCAGGCGTCTTGCCCTTCAGGGGATTACAGTACGTGCCGTTGGTAAGCTTTACATTTATAAATGGTGTAATGCTCCTTTAGCAGCTTTGTTTCCATTAGTGCACTTAAACTTCAAACTACTTATTCATATAGTATCTTCCTTGAAAAACTGCAGCTCGAAGTGCTTCACACAGCAAAAACCACAAGCAGAAATAAACAACAATGAATCAAAATTTGCACAAACAAAATGAATACATAAATAAAATTTGGCCATGCAATGATAAAATGTTATAATAAATAAAAGCCAGTTAATAAACAGTATAAACACATGGGTTAAAACACGTTTAAGAGCCAGGCATAGAGATCAAGAACCAATTCAACAAGAATTAAAAACTACAAACAACAAGAACAGTAAAATATTCAAAGTAAACTAAAGAGTATTCAGCTCTTCACAGTGGATGAACGAGGCTTAAAAACTCTGCAGGCAACTTAAATGTTATGTTGCACTAAAAGACGAACTCTGAAGTCACGCTTCACCGCTTCAGTGGCTTTAAGTGTCAGAAACATCTGGTGCAGCTGAGCCTTTATGGTTACTAAACTATGACGTTAACCATGGTTAATAGTGAAATTGGTTATCGCTGCATTAACGTGGTGGATGAAACTCATTAATGATCATCGTCGTCAGACAGATGTGAAGAACTCGACGTCGACTTTGCACGCACAGCATGCCACACAGGGCTATTGAGACCAGGCCCTTTACATGCACAGATGACCCTGGAGCACACACCACAAGACTACCACACATTTGAGCTTGTGGACTACATAAAGAGAAGTATGCTTTGATGATATAAGGGAGTAAATGTATTCAATGCATGGTATTAATGTTTAACTTCCAAACAGCGTTTGAAAATGTATTCGTACAGTACTGTAGATACCTAACTAGCTGAAAAGTTTGATGCTAAATAAGCTATGGCTGGCATAATTTCATTGAACATTTATAAATTTATACATTTATACATTTATCTTATCATGATGCTATCTTAACCCCAATTACTAAATTACTCACAATTTCCAGTTAATTCCCATAAATTCACATTCATTTCCATACATCCCATTGCCCAGCTCGACTTCCCATGGAAAGTTTCTGGAAATCCACAGGCAATTTTCCACTCCTTTGTGACCCTAGTGTTTCTTCTGCTCACATGTTCTGTTTTTCACCTCTAATATGAAACATATCTGCTAAGGTCAGATGAGATGAAGTCCAGGTTAATGTGTGAATAGAGGAAATCGGGAAGAAGGGTTGGGACAGGTCAGAGTGGCGATATTTAGATAGAGGAAATGCTAACTATTAAAGGAAATTAAACTATAAACTTATGCTATCTGTACCTTTGGGGAGGTGTCCGAGACAGCCCATTAGAGAGTGTATAAGAACCAACTGTTAGTTGTGTTCACTGTTAAATGCTCCTTCTTGTACAAGAAGAAAATCAGCTTGACTTTGATATTTCAAATCCAGGCTCAAAGCACCACAGTTTGCCCCCAACTGAGGCAGAGCAACAAAAAACTATGTGCTTCTATTTATTTTAATGGCAAAAGTCTACAGTCTACAGAAAAAAAATACACATTGTACCATATGACGCTAAGAACTTTTGTCCCAATCGTAATACAAGTCATTGTTGTATTTTAATTTATGGAAAATTGTTAGGCAGCTAGTTAAACTATTATTAAATAACTACACTGTTCTTTTGCTATGTTCTACATGCCATTTGCAGTTAAGAAATACAAAAGACAAAACATAAGACCCAGAACATGGATGTTAGACTGTTAGCATGACAGTTAAGATTTAGCTGCCAGAATTTAAAATGATAATAACGAAATAATCGTTTGGACCAGCTGACCAAGGATGGAAAATCCAAGTGACTCCACGTTGTTCTGCCCATCAGCCACTGAGAGTTGCATTGTAGTGTCCTATGCTGCCTGCCCGTGTCCTCTTGTCTTACTGGTTTTTCTCTTTTTGCATTTATCATTCTTGCCCTTGTCATGAGGCTAAATTGTGAACACCGCCTTGCAATCGGTACATAATTGCATCCCTGCTCTGCCACTTTTCATCCTTGGAGTCGCTTGATCCTTTACCTGTGTCATTAGATGTGAAGAGCTCAGGGCACAATGGCCTGGCTTTAGAAAAAGCACAGAGGAGTGTGTAATTACACTCAGCTTTGATTACCTCTCGTTTGGCGCGGTCTGTTCAATAGTCATTACATGGAGACACTCCTCTGGCCGCTGTTTAATGGCCCACTGGCCCAGTTTTCATTTGCACCCCAACCTGCTGTTATTGTTAAGCTCACAAAAGCCTGAACTTCAAAACACCGCTGTTCAGGTCCTTTCTCTGACCACCACTGATCGATCAATAGTACACACTGCCAGGCTACACAGATGTTAAACATATAGCTTTTTTTTTTTAAATAGAACATCTCCAACTGCAGTGCTGTGATTGAACATGAAGGGTTAAATGAGACCTCTAGAGATTTTTCATAACTGATTTCATCAAAATGAATTTGACCTATTTTTTCAAAATTAGCACCTCGTATCTCATAATTTTGACTTACCAGCTCATAGTTATAGTAATTATACATATATGTAGTTAATTAGTTTCGCTTTTGTCTGTTTTTAATTACGGGCAATTCGCACAGCGTATTTTATTTTAAAAATCCACCAGATTATGCTTTTTCTGTATCTGGCCTAACCCTAACCCTAACCCTTTGTTGTACACTGCAGCTTTGTAGGAAACAAACTAATACAGTAAGCCAGTTTGGTTGTTTAAGAGATATTCTGTTTTCATACATTTTCCTATTTCTTTTGGGTGCTATTAGTTGTAACTACTCTTCTCCAGTACACCAACATCTTGGGTCTAGGTAGTGTTTGTCTGACACTACCTAAACCTAACTTTACCCTAACTTTAAGCCAAGTCAATTTCAAGATTTCAAGAACCCGCGTTCCACAATGTGACCGGGCAAACAGATTTCTGCCCCCATCACATTATTATATGTCCACACAATGTATGTTACTGATTGCAATCCATTGCCTCAACCTCTCCTTCCTGCAGTGAAGTGCTGTAGAGGTTTCTTTTGAGGTGCTAAACAAACGTGAAAGAAGATATTTTCTTTGCACCTGCAAAATGTCACGTCTTGTCACGATGGCGGTGGTGGGGTGGTGGGGTGCTGGGGGGGGGGGGGGGGGGGGGGGGGGTGGCGCTTGGTGGAAGAAGACAGAGTTTACACTGATGAGCTGTGTGTCTGTAGTAACTCCAGAGCAAAGTCTACAGTCTGCTGCATCACCTCAGAGCTGTCAGCTGTGGAGGAGACTACTACAGGAGAAGATAATGCATAAACAGCTTGTCTTAAAACACTGATCAGCAAACAATCGTCAAACAGGAAATAGACAGCCTGAGGGACTGTGTTAAATTTTTCATGTCTGCCTCTGTTAAATGCAAACCAATGAACCAGTGGACAACACAATGAACCTGATGTCACATGAAGCTCACACTGATTTATAGAAATGCGTTCAATTCAAGAATTGATTGTTATTGTTTATGGGCTGTGTGGATTTGGTTTTGGAAAAATCGGACATCGGAAATAATAATAAATAAATACTAAATATAAAATAATAATAAATAACACTAAATATTTATTCACATTTACACTTCCTACGTCACTCTCTAATGTGTCTGTATTTTGTGCTTTATCAACTAGAAGCATGCAAGAAATTCAGTGTTACCTGATTCAAATATTAGATTTCTGATGGTCTGAATATTCTTGGAAACATTTGGGATAATGTAAGTACACAACTTAACAAAAAAAAAAAAAAAAAAAAAATATATATATATATATATATATATATATATATATATATATATATATATATATATATATATATATCCCATAGCCCTAAACCTCCATTAAGACAGATTCTAAAGTCCATATTTACTCTCAGTTTTTCTCTTTCTTTCTGTCTGTTTATGCAAACTAAACCCACTTCTGTCAGACGTCACGTTCACTCCCACTTCACTCGCTGTTTGCTGTGATAAAGACCTGTCACCACAGCAACACAGAGCTAATTCACATAAGGAGGAATGTTTTACCAGTGACCCCAGTGCAGTGTGTATGTGTTGTGTATGTGTGTGCAGAGACAGTTAATTACAGAATGCAAATGATGTTGTCAGAACAGCCATTCAAAAAGTATCTTCTTCTGCCTTCCTGCTTGCCCGTTCGGGCAGATTTAATAAGCAGCCCTCTCACACACTCCTGCGAGAAACCCATCTGCATGAAACGCAAAGTAATCTCTCAGCGATGAGTCCCGCTGTTCTAGCCATGACAACATAATTCATGCTAAGTAGAGTCATAGTAGATGAGAGATGGAGACAGCTTCTAACGCTGCCGCTCTAAAGCAACAGGGGCCAGCGTGCTCTTGAACGCAGCGTGTGGAGGAAAGGCTCACAGCGTTCATTTTGTACCTTTTGATCTCTTAAAGCACCAACTGTTTGTGGAGGGAAGTCATCTGCCAGTCGACATCATAGTGAAGCTTGGTGGCACTTACCCAGAACTTAACCGTGCGAGAGATTTTGAACAGATGTCACACGAGAATACGTGACGACAGAGGCTTCTGTGCATTAGAGCGAGTGAACTACGTCCCTGTTTTCAAAGCAGGGAGAGCCAAATAGAGAAAATGTCCTCATGTTCAGGTTGGCAGCATCATCATGTTTAAGTTGCAGTGTCAACAGGTCAAATCAAACAGAAAGCTATAATTCAAAGTCGTGCCAACAATATTTATTTTCAGTGACGCTCTTTGACTCTGGAGAACTATATACAATAATAAATAATAAATCAAGTAAATAAGAAAAGTTACAGCAAAGTAAATTTGACATCCAACTCAGAATTAGAAGAAGTACTTTCATAACAATACTACTACTAATAATAAGTTATTAGCTGACTTGGCTGCAATCTTCGGATTAAAAGTCAGTTTTCTGTGTCAACCTTCCTCCGTTTAGCACACGCCACAGCACACTGACTCACAGTTTGACCTCTTTTCTCTCTCTTGTCTACTGTCTACCAGCAGCTCAACATGATACGGATTAATATTATATTCCATTTCTACCATGTTGCGTAAACAGAGCCTCCTAAATCTGACAAACTGTAACTTTAAATAAAAACAGAGCAGCTTCCTTCAGGTAGGGAGTAAACTCTCCAGAGGAATGGATGCAAACATTTTATTTCATTTGTGCAACAACAAAAATCACTTAATTTGCACTAATTTGCATCCTATAGACAGAGAAAAGACAGAACAAGTTTAAAACAATGAGACAGTAAGACAGGGACGGCCTGCTCTATTGTTTCTTAGCGTTTTTGTTGTTATTGTGTGTTTCTCTTTCTAAATCATATTTCTTTTAATTTCTTTAATCTGTTTCACTGACAGATGAGTCTGCGTTGGTGTGTCTGTTTTCCATGCCGTGAGCCAAATTTCCCATGCGGGCCAATAAAAGCCTGAATGGAACTGAACATTTGAAAGTTTGAATGAAGTTTGGACCTTATGTAGAAGTAGCTTAGTGCCAGAAAATGCTCAGGAGAACAACAAAAACACAGCAATCAGATGGTACACGCTGCAGGCAACATTTTGTTTGGTTTAGAATAAAAAGTTTATGCAATGCATCGAATGGAAAGTTTTGGCAAAATCAGTGACAACACCCTTTAAACCTGTTAGAGTCAATAACGGGTCATGTGATAGCATGTAGTGTGAAAGTTTGCTTTTAATGAACCCACAAACTTCACAGACTTTTAACATCATTTATTCTTTTGATTCACTCTCATAGTGTTTCATGCAGCTGTTTTCGGACAAAAGGCTACTACTTACTCTATTACTGACTATCAGCACAGCACCAAACAGGAAACAGTCACAGGTAGAGAAAGGCTGGTAAACATTGTGGAGCATTGAACCAGGTGGCCAAAATCAAAACTCCAAATAACTGATAATGTTTCTGCACGTCTGTTTCTTTGGTTATAATCTTTCCATGTTGTGTTTCAGCTTGTTCCATAAACATTCATTCAACAATGACTTTGCAAAGACAGACCTCATGTGAGGTACACACTGGATAAGTCGCCAGCTCATCACAGGGCTGACAAACAACCATTCAACCTACAGGCAATTTAGAGTCAAGAATTAACCTATTAAGTGAAGGTCTTTGGACTGTGGAGTATCGAGGGAAAATATGCAAAATCAGGACATCAGGAAATCAGGTTTGAACCAGAGACCTTCTTGCTGTGCACTGTGCTAACTCTAACCCCCACAGAATCATTTGCAGTAATAGTCAAATATTTTGGGAAATATGCTCATTTGCTCTCTTGCTGAGAGTTGTCTTGTCTGTAAGTTGAATATAAAGCTGGTGCCAGTAGCTGTTCAGCTTAGCTTAGCATAAATTCAGCTAGCCTGGCTCTGACTGAATCAAGGGGAAATCTGTCTTCCAGCACCGGTCTACCTTCTATCTCTTATGTTTTTTTTACATGTTTTAATCAGATTGAGTCAGGTTAGCTCTCTCTCTCTCTCTCTCTCTCTCTCTCTCTCATACTAATCTTTATGCTAAGCTAACTGGGTACTGGCATTAGTGTACAGATGGTGGTGTCAACCTACTCATCTAACTCACATCAAAAAATGGACTAAGTGTATTTTATCAAATGTCTAACTATTTCTTTAATCCCCAGTCTCCTGTCACAGATACAAAAGAGGCTCCTCCATTAAGCGTCCCCAGTATTAAGTGGCCTCAATGATCCTCGTTCTGAATTAGCATTTCACTTCATTTCACAATGCATGAATCCTTTATCACCTAGATGTGTGGAGGAAGCTGAATCCTGACAGTTACAATAGGGTGCTAACCACAGAATGATGATAATGCTGTTGGACTGGGACTTAAATAGTAGTTTTACACAACGAGCTGATGTCTGCACATATGCTTTTATTCAAAGACACATCATTTTTTGTCGGCACAACTCTCTCTCTCTCTCTCTCTCTCTCTCTCTCTCTCTCTCTCTCTCTCTCGCTCTCTCTTCTTGTAAATTTGGTCTGAAGTGAAATCAATGAAATGACACAAGCCTGGAGTCTCTGGAACATTCATCTTGCAGTGAGTGCGGCCTACCCTCAAGTTTCAGCATGCATAAGCTGCACTCCTCACCTCTTAAATCTCCACAGAGCTCTGGAGAGTCTACAACAAAACAGAGATAACGCTTTAAGAGCAGGGTTGCAGGCTTCCAAAACCCCCACCATCAACCACCCTCCCCGCACGTTATCTTAATTGTACAAGACAGGCAGCAGCCTCAAACTACAGAAGAATCAAAAGAGATCAACACGTTCAATTTAAACAGCGAGACCATGCAGGCAAATAGGAATCTCTAATTACTTATGCTAATACGGCGGTGACAGAGCGGCAGGGAAGCAGAGGAGGGAAGGAGCGAGGAGGATGGCGGGAAGGCTACATTTGGTGTATCACTCAGGGTGTGCTCTAATTAAAAACAGAATTAATCTTTTGGACGTACAGGCTGGAGGAGACGCAGACCTCTCTCGCACAGTGTGTCCCCCAGTGAGGAGCAGAAACCACTGAGAGGTAATTACTGTTATCTGCTGGCTGTTTTATTAACATGTGTCCTCAAAGAATGGAGAAGCTTAACTTGGCCCCTGCTCTAACTGATGCCACGCTCGATAGACCAGCACAGAAAATGATTACAAAATGGAAAAAGGGGGCCCCATTCCTTTTCTCTTGATCCTGAAAAGAAAATAGCGAAGGTTTTTTTTTTTTCCTGCTCGCTGATTCCCACTCTCTAAATTCCCTCTGGGGAGTGATATTTTCTCAGATATATGGATAGAGTGAGCGAAAAGAACAGAGAGAGAGAGAGTTGGAGGAACAGGGAGGCGATAGGAGGGAGAAGATAGGAAGCAGACGGGAGGAGAGAAGGAGGTGCTGAGAGGAGAGATAGATCAACAAAAAAAAGAGAGGCTTTGCTGCCGTAGCGGTGAGCAGAATGAGAAGAGAAGCCCAGAGAAAGCACACATGCCAGCAGCCGGTAATTACACGCCAATCATCTGCCCACAGGCCAGTGCAGGGATTAACTAAGCGGAGAAATGGTGGGAGAAATTCAATTAAAAAACGAATTAATAAGCAGGCAGTTTTTCCTCTGGCTGTGGGGACCGGACGAGGGGCGGGGTCAAAGCCTGCGCACGCTGGTCAGTCGTTGGGAAGGTGGATGTGGCAGGGATGTGATTGTTGGTGTAAAGAGTGAGCCAACATGGGGGGGAAACGCGGAGATAAAATGTTACGTTAGCACGATGCATGCATGTTTTCAATGCGTGTAACTGAAGCTAGAGAATGGTCTTTTAATCTTCTGCCTGGAGTGCAGGGCACACCGGTTTACAGAAAAACAAACAGGTGTGTGCTCATGGGAGACTCCATCAAGACAACATCATCTCTAGATGAGACTTCCATTGATCACATGTCATATGTCAAACAGTAAAACAGTAAACCAAAGATGTAAAGCACTAAGCAACAACACAACAATGAAACATTGAACGGATGTGCTGGCAGACGCTGCAGCTGGAGTGTAGATGTAAGATCACATGGTGGGGACTGGGTGGCAAGGGTTTGAATGGCAGGTGGCAGGTCCTCCACAAAAATTGGCAAAGACGTAAATCATCCACTGACCTGAGGCGGGCTATATGGTGCCTGGGTGCTCAAACAGTAATGGCACATACCTGGTAATTCTGCACAACTTTAAGCCTTAAAGTCCATGTAAAGTAAGTAAGTAATAAATGTGTGTTCTGAGTTTGTCAGACCAAAGAAGAAAGTGTATGCTCAGGGTGGCCTCAGTGTGTCATCAAACCACCCTTTAAGGACCGCCCACAAAATCCTGGACTGAAAACTGGTGAAAAACTGTTTAGACCTCTAACTGCACATTTCACTAATATATTGTCTAATACAAGTCTTTTCACATGTTTTCAGCAACTATTTCCAACAGATTTAATGTGTTTTGAAAGACATCTCAGAATTGACTTTACATTGACTTAAATATCATTTTAACAGGTGAGTTGTATAAAAATTCACCCTCAGTCTAGATGTCATGAAGGGGGACAATTAGCTATGTTTTTTGTACCAGGCTGTCTGTCCGTCCGTCTTCTTCCGCTTTATCCGAGGGCGGGTCGCAGGGGCAGCAGCTTCAGCAGGGAGGCGTCCAGGAGGCATCCTCACTAGATGCCCGAGCTACCTCAACTGGCTCCTCTCGATGCGGAGGAGCAGAAGTTCTACTCCGAGCTCCCTGCGGATGGCCGAGCTTCTCACCCTATCTCTAAGGGAGAGCCCAGCCACTCTGCGAAGGAAACTCATTTCGGCCGCTTGTATCCGCGATCTCATTGTTTCGGTCACTACCCAAAGCTTGTGACCATAGGTGAGGGTAGGAACGTAGATTGACTGGTAAATCGAGAGCTTCGCCTTTCGGCTCAGCTCAACTTCACCACGATGGACCGGCGCAGAGTCCGCATCACTGCAGAAGCTGCACCGATCCACCGGTCAATCTCACGTTCCATCCTTCCCTCACTCGTGAACAAGACCCCGAGATACTTGAACTCCTCCATTTGAGGCAGGATCTCAACCCCGACCTGGAGACTGCACTCCACCCTTTTCCAGCTGAGAACCATGGCCTCAGATTTAGAGGTGCTGATTCTCATCCCAGCCGCTTCACACTCGGCTGTGAACTGCTCCAGAGAGAGCTGAAGGTCACGCTCCGATGAAGCCAACAAGACCAGGTCATCCGCAAAAAGCAGCGACCCAATCCAGGCCACCGAACCGTAGCCCCTCAACGCCCTGACTGCGCCTAGAAATTCTGTCCATAAAGGTTATGAACCTTATGAGGTTATGAGGACACGGTCGAATGCCTTCTCCAAGTCCACAAAGCACATGTAGACTGGTTGGGCGAACTCCCATGCACCCTCCAGGACCGGGTATAGAGCTGGTCCACAGTTCCACGACCAGGACGAAAACCACAATCTTGCGGACCCTCCTCTCCAGGACCCCCGAAAAGACATTCCCGGGGAGGCTGAGAAGTGTGATCCCCCTATAGTTGGAGCACACCCTCCAGTCCCCCTTTTTGAAGAGGGGAACCACCACCCCGGTTTGCCAATCCAGAGGAACTGATGTCCACGCAATGTTGTAGAGACATGTCAGCCAAGACAGCCCCACAACATCCAGAGCCTTGAGGACTACCTCGGCGACTTCAGCCCCAGAGATTGGCAAGCCCACCACAGGGTCCCCAGACTCTGCTTCCTCAGTGGAAGACTTGCTGGTGGGATTGAGGAGGTCTTCGAAGTATTCCCTCCACCGACCCAGGACATCCCCAGTCGAGGTCAGCAGCACCCTGCCCCCACTGAACACAGTGTTGACAGTGCACTGCTTCCCCCGCCTGAGCCTCCGGATGGTGGTCCAGATCCTCCTCAAAGCCGTTCGAAAGTCATTCTCCATGGCCTCACCAGACTCCTCCCACGCCTGAGATTTTGCCTCTGCAACTGTAGAAGCTGCGTTCCGCTTGGCATATCAATATCCGTCAGCTGCTTCAGGGGTCCCACAGGCCAAAAAGGTTCTGTGGGCCTCCTTCTTCAGCTTGACGGCATCCCTCACCGCCAGTGTCCACCAGTGGGTTCAGGGGTTGCCGCCGCGACAATGGAGGCACGGAACAAGACTACTCAGACTGAATGTCCCCCACCTCCCCCGGGATGCGAGCGAAGCTCTCCCGGAGGTGAGAGTTGAAGCTCTTTCTGACAGGGCCAGGCTGTAAACATGTTTATTTCTGCCGTGAACTTGGACATTTTAACATTGGGGCTTAAAGAGACTGACTCAGATCTGTCGCCAGCCTAAAGTGGCTGTTTGAGAAACTGCAGTTTTGGCTCTTTCCACATACCCACGGAAGTTGCTGTTTGGTCCACACCTACCAGTAGTGTAGTGAGCTCAAGTCCTCTGGCTGTCCCATCTTATGGTGCTCCTCACACTCAATCTGAGATCCTCTCACAGCTGGATATTTCTACAGGATCAGCTAAGATGGACTTAGAAAGGACCAGAAACATCCTTTTGGCTCATGTAGAAATTAGATCCATGATTGAAATGCTACAACTGTGATGTGTTTCACTTAATGAACAAATGACTACATTACAAATCATGCATTATAATTAATATTACTAGACTAGACTTCACTCTTCAGTCTTTCACTCCTGTTTATTTGGTCTTGGGACATATAGTTTCTGTGGGACAATAGAGACAAATGGGAAATGAAATAGGTACACCTTTTCACTGAAGCTTCAAACTAAATGAATTTGAATGAATTTTGATGCTACAACAAAGTTTTAGCATGAAGTTTACAAGTATCGACTTTCTGTCATCTAATATATGGTCATCAGTGATCTGTATGGCATCATATTGAACTGTGCTGTGATGAAAAAGCCACACAGTAACGTCAGGCAGATTGGTTATATTTTTCAAGACAGTCCATTCCTCTGTTTAGTGTCTGTCCTAACAGATTCATTATGGTGAGCGTCATCTTAGCGACAGGTCAACAGACTGGCCCTGGAAAAGCATTATTAACCAGGTAATTGGCGGGTAATTAGACCATTGTTTGTTGGCACTTCACTAGTGTGCATTATTGCCTGCCCACTAACATGATTTATGAGTCCATAATTCATACTCTGCGACTCTAATTACATCCTTTCAGCCCCCATTACTGGTGTTCTGTTAATGGTGATGCCTCGGTGATGCATGCGGGGGGAAATCTCAGAGAGCAAATTTTTTAAAAACATCTGTAAAAACATGACCTGCCTTTTCCTGTCCTTCATCTCTCATCTCAGGTGAATGTAAACACAGGAGAGGAGCACAATACCAGATATGATGTATGTCAATACATCACATATTAAATAGTGTTTATTCATTTTCATTAGTCTTTATTGGATATTCTGTAAAGTATCAGAACAAAATCTCAACATGGAGCCAAAGGCCAGCCGTTAAGAGACCTGCTGTTAATATCCTCTTCAGATGCTAATGTATGCACTCAGTGACATGGAATTAGTTGAATCTCAAAATATATAATTTTTATAAGCAGCCCACAGCTTATCTTGGAGGAAACTGTAATGAGCTCAGCCCTCCCATTTGTAGAGAGTGGGAAATTATAAGTTTCAAGCATTTACATCTGCACTTTAGAGGGCTCAATTAGAGCTAGATTTGTGTTTTCTCGTTTCTCTTGTAAAGCAGATTGATGCATTTCCCACAGCTATTCTTCTGTTTATAATAGAATATTGTAGTGATAATGTGGTGATGATGTTGTTTTGTACTACTGGCCCACCCGGAAGTTTCTTTCCCCTGGAGTTACTGCCACAGATTTCCAGTGCAGTCCTTGAACTGTGTTCTACATCAACAAAGGCAATAAGCTCAGTAACTCAGCAGCAAAGAAAGCCAATAATACACATAATCACAAATAATATCACAAATTTCAAATTTGTCAAAGTGATTTGACAAATTTCAAATCACAAATCAAGATAACCATCACTCAGCATTCTTGGCAAGTTGCCTTGGATATAGATGTCTATAACATGGTTATTCCGGAAAAGTGATTTCCTGTGTTGACAGTTGTTCAGACTGGGGGACAAAAGTTTGGAATGATTCATGCATAATTCACGTTCACTATAGGGTCATTTTAAGAGATAATAAGAGCTAATTTGTGATGGCTAGACAATTGGGTCAGTGCATCTCTAAAACTATAACTCTTGTGGGGTGTTTCTGGTCTGTAGTGGTCAGTATCAATCAAGTGGTCCAAGGATAAAAAGTGAACTGGCTCTGATGGAAAGATGTCAGGTCACAGTTTGTTGCGTATGGGGTTGATTAGCCGCAGACCAGTCGAGGTGCCCCATGCTGATACTGACTGCTGTCCACTGCCGCAAATATCAACATTTTAATTTTTTTTTTTTTACATTTCAGTCATATCCAAAGCAACTTACAGAGAAGGCAATCATACACATTCATATACCGATGATACAACCTTCTGGAGCAATTTGGGGTTCAGTATCTTACCCAAGGACAAGGGATCGAACAGCCACAATTGCCCCCAATCAACAATGGACATCGGAATCAGAACTAGACCAATGAAAAAAAGGTGACCTGGTCTAATGAATAACATTTTCTTTTACATAACATTGGTTGTTCTGTCCTCGCTGAGGTGTAGTAACTCCAACTAGACAGTGAGTTATCTATACATTGTACTAAATTCATACAAGAGATGAGGTAAGAGAGAGTGAAACTAGGAAAAAACAGAAGATACTGCAATTAGTTACCTAGTTTCATAAACATTGCATGAATTACTATGCAAAGTACTCAACAGCTTAACCAACTGGTAATGCTAACATGTCCATGAGATAATATTTGTTTTACAGTATGAAATTAACATACTTATGAGTTAACTTATCTAGAATGTAATATATACATACAATCGATGCCTCTGCTGATGAATCAACAAGAGAGCTGTTTTTTCTGGTGTAAATAAACTGCAATGATCACCATCCTGCCGTTTTTAGCGAACTTTTTTTCTACTTCCGGTTTTTAGCTCAGAAACAACTTCAAAATAAGAGTCTGAATGAAACGTCAAAATAAGATTCTGCATAAAACGGTATACACTGTTAATTACATAGAAATTCAGTTTAAAAGCCTGAGAGGCAGAACATGGGTGGCTGCGTGTTTGGGGACACATGGCACCAGGAAGCACTATGAAAAGAAAGTAAGCTGGCAGAGGCATTGTGATGCTTTGGGCAATGTCCTGCTGGGATCTGTCATTCATGTCAATGTTACTTTGACACATGCCGCCTACATGAGCATTGTTGCAGACCATCCGTTCATGGAAACAGTATTCCTTGATGGCAGTGGCCCCAGATCCCCAGTCCAATCTCAATTTCAATCCAACCAAGCAACTGTGGGATGTGCTGGATAAAATTCCATCCCACGGAGGCCCCACCTTGTAACTTACATGACTTAAAGGATCTGTTGCTAATGTCTTGGTCTCAGATACCACAGTACATTTTCAAAGCTCTAGTGAAATCCGTGCCTGACAGGGGTGGCAAAAGTTGGACCTACATTCATAATGTTATGGCTGATCGATATATAATTACCTTATCAGGTTGTTATGGTGGATGTGTTCACGAACACTTTCCTATCTACACATCCAGAAGATATGAAGCAGCATTAGCATGTATTTGGAGTCATGCCTCTGGCCACCCGATGAGTTCTGAGTTCAATATACTCTACTTTTAACAATTCAATAATTCAACACCACACACTGTATGATTTTATCTCCCAACTGTCAACACAGACTGACCCAGGCTGGAATTGACTTCGGAATAGTTTTGGTTTGGTTTGATCAGTGAGTCAGCATGTTGGAGTCAAACATGCTGACTCACTGTTTGAGGACTATAAATTGCTTGTGCATATTGCATATATTTACTTTTCCCTACTTTTTGCTGCCATGATGATTGAGTGTAGTTAATATTTTGCCATTTATATCATTATAAAGTAGGGCACATTAAACAGATAAACACATTTTTTTCATATCATCATCAGAAAATTTCGCAAATTCTAGAAGAATAGCAGGAAAACTAAGGGACAATCAAACAAACATTGATACGTGGAACATACAGTGAGGCTCATGATTTTCATCTATATATATATGTATATATATAACATAATTACCAAATAGAAGGTTAATATTATATCCTCTCAGGAGAGGAGAGAGCATTAACAGATTGTGCAGAGCTGCTGAAAAGTATTATTTGACACTAACCACATAGGTTTAATATAACTCACCGTGGGTGTATGATTGCACTGATATGCACTATATTCCTCTTCCCAAGCTTAGAGGAGACAGGCTTCAGTGTGGCACTCCTGTAATAAGTACATTGGAGCTTCTTAATATAACTCAAGATTGGATTGCTATATTCTGCTTCAGCCCTGAGCAAGAGAAGTTTATGTTTGTCAGGAAAGTGTCAGACACTCGAACCGGTGTCCACCCACCAGTGACGACTCTACCTGCTACGACTAGGGAGGGCGACTCAAGTTTGAAGCTCACACTCGGATCACACTTAAGTTGCATACAAATTGGCTTCAGACTTGATGTCTGCATAAAGAAGATAGGGTTTGCCAAGCCTTGCCGTGTTACCTAAGCACAAGGTTCAGACTTTGGCCAGCTCTGCATTTGAGACGTTAGAAGCAGCAGCATCTGGAGGCATTAAGTATTGAGCTGTATGCGGCTGGAAGCTGCACTACTTATCGTATTCACATGGGTTAAATGTAGGTTTTTTAATCATTGCTTTATCTAACTCCTATATTTGGATGATCACCTCAGTGTATGCTTTCCATATGGATTATTTTAAACTTCTACTGAAAAAAATGGAAGTAAAGCAATTTCATATATAGTCCAGTCTTGTGCTGTGCTACAATGTCACCGGAATAAAAAATGAGCAGGCCAGGCTGTTCACAATGTGAAATGACAAAAAACATGCAGATCTGCAAAATGGACAATACTTGAACTGATGAGATGCCACTGTCTTTGAATGAACAGGTAAACAACAAGTCAATGTTAGCATGAGAAAGTCTTTTCACATTGTTATATTCATTCCAAAGGCATTTTCAGGTTCATACTTGCTTGATCTTGCATTTTAACACTTAGAAAGTGATTCAGTCAAATCTGAACAAGTCCACTGTAGACACACTGCAAAACTATATTTTTATTTAAGTAATCTTTTGTATTGTATCTTGTCTTAATTAGTAAGTGTATGTTATTTGGGGTTTGCTTAGCTAAATAGAAGTGAAGTGTGAAGTTATTTAAAGTATCATCTCACTTCATGTTTAAGTCTTTTTGCCTACGTGAGGGAATATTCTGAGCTTTATCTCAGGACAAGTGATCCCATTTCAAGGTCTAGACTTTGTTCACATGAGCTCATTGTTTTCAGTGTGTAACCTGTGACAGGAGATCATTTGTCCCCAGATAACGTTAAGAGTATTCCCTCATGTATGTACACTCACATTTTAACTGTTGGCTTTTAACACAGACCTTTCATAGTCATGCTGTTTCATCAGCATGTTGAGATGACACACCTGAAGTCTTAGATCTGTACTGCTTCTCATAAAAAATGGTGTCAGCAACAACGGTGTTGCCTTTGTAATTTGTTCAATCAAGCATATTTCTGTGAATGGTTGTTTTCTAAACAAATATTCAGATGAAATGATTTTGCAGCTTCATAGGTTCATATTATCAGGACACGTTTCTCCCAATAAGGTGCAAACAAACCAGCAATACAGTGCCAGAGCCTCATCTGTTTCCATTGGCATTCTGTTCCTCCAAATCTTCTAAAATACATACTTCATACAGGAAGCCTGCAAGGCTTTGGGCATGAATTATAAAGCAGCCAAGTCATATTCCTCATTTGCAATTTGTGCAACATGTTACAGGTTAGGCTACTTGGCACATGCTAAAGAAATGACACAGTTCATAAGATTTCATCTCCACTCCACTCACAACCATGTCCTCAAATGCAGGCATCAAGTTTAAATTCTTGACCAACAGTGTTTTACAGGTTGATGCTTTGAACAGTTGTTCTATTGACACTTTGTCTTTTCCGTGTAATTTCCATTCTATTGAATCAATGGATACTTTTTTGTGTAGAGGAACTTTTTGTATTAATTATATTATTAATTAATTATTATCAACCACGTACATAACTTTGGAGTACTTGTTTTTAGACTCAGGCTCAGACTATGTTCATGATTTTGTTGCATCATACTAACTAACAACTTCTTACTGAGAATCATCACAAAGTTTCAGGGCATTCCTGTAACCATGGTAACTCACAAAGCTGGGGGAGAAGGAGATGCTGAATGAATCTGTTTTCATGGATAAACTCCAAGTACAGACTAGAGTCGTTGTTTCACACATGTAGCAACAACAGGAGACTCTATGTCAGATGATTTCTCACTAAACTTTACAGAGTCACAAAAAGACATCACAAATCTGTGACGTACAACCCTGTAACTGATAATTGATAACATCCATGCTAACTAAACAGCTACACTTTAGCCCTGATGCAAGAGATTGTAGACCTAGACGTTTTCACTGTAAATAAGGGAAAAGCTCCCAAATACTTAAGTGTTAGTTACTCAATGGAGTTTTAAAAGATAAATCCAATTTCAATTTAAAATTCAACCAAGAAAGGATGCAAAAAATACCGTGTAACATAAGATACATGCTTGACCCACATAGGTTGAAAATAAATGAAGTTACTAGATGCTTGCACATTAAGAGAGGCATTTTCCGCCAGCTCTGACAGTGAGGGTCAATGCGGCCCAATTTAGGCGAGCCAAGAATGAGACAGCTTACTGCAGCACAGGCCAAGCAGACCACTCAAATCTGTCCGAGACCTCCTCTGCAGCGACGCCTCCTCTTTGCTCCCCAAGGACTCAACTGTCTGGGTAAATGAACAGTACTGTGAGCGCTGTGCTCCCGCCAAACTCTTCTCGGAGAAGCCTGAGTAGCAGCGACAAAGGGGGCTCCTCTGAGGACGAAGCAGACTCTTCATTAGCTTGTATTTGCATGGATAACTCTCTTCATGTGTCGTCTTTCGGTGTCCTCCCGCCGTCCCTGATGAGAGCAGTTAACTGCAAGGTAAGTCATTTTTCACTATTACTCTGAATCACACGGGAAGTAATGGAACAGAAAAATGCAGGAGAGGAAAACATAGTTTAAGGGCTGGTGGAAACAAATTACAGCAGAGAGATGTTGTTTATTCCCTAAATTAATGCAGATTAAACATCTGGTAGTTGTGCTGTCTACAGTGTAAAGGTCCTACAACAGAAACACATGTACCCACTACAAAGGAGCTGTGACTTATCTGCACAAACTTTAAATGGAGCGTCCCATTAAAAAGAAAACAAACGCAGGCTGATAAGTCCAACAGCAAGCGGGACAAAGCCTGATGGGCCACAAAGAAATGAAACACGAAGATTTGTATATTTAAATGGTTATGGTTTTGCACACTGTGTAGTTCATAGTCACAACTTTAATTCTTTTCTACGTCTAAGAACAATAACAAATGGCTTCCACATTGTACTTGTCCTTGTGTGCCTTGTTTTCGTTCACACATTTGCTTTCCCTTGTAGAGAATTGTTTCCACTGTTAATAAACTGTACGTTTAACTTCAGTATAACTTCCTGCTTCTTGTTTTCAATGCAGCAAACATAGAAACACCGCAGACACTGGCCCTGAACTGTGTACTTCAACAGGACAAACAAAGTACACACTTGTGTGAAAAGCTATGTCACAATGTGACCAGGAGAGACTTATAATGTGTGGTTATTTGCACCGCATTGTTTTACTGTGTTCCTATTAATTGTATGTGTGTGTGTGTGTGATTCACTAGTTTCAAGAGTTTCTCTTCTGAGTGTCTGACCCCTCCCCCCCCGCAGTAAATTGGTGCACCTGGGGCCAGGTATCAATCAGAGCAGGACCACAGAGAACTGGCAGACGCAAACAAAGATTCAGACTTGGATGCCCCGTTGCGTGGGTAGGATTGGTGCCTTTACCCTCACCAGAGCACCCAGCCAGCATACGTAGTGCACCACTACCAAATGACTTCAACAGCAACACGGAGCACTCCAGGGCCATAGCCGTGCCGTCAACGTCCCGCACCACCATGGGTCTTGTCTGCATGCTTGTGTGCACGAGATCAAAGAACCCTGTGACGGCTACCATTCAGGGCTGTCTTGCATATCACAGTCCTAGATGAAACCTAAACTGTAAGGTAGAAGATTTGTTACAAGTATAATGGTGACAGGTATTCTTCTTAGTGTAGCAGGATGGACTCATTGGTCCTGGGGACATTCAGCTGTGCCACCGTCTCAGCCAATCGCGGGGAGGTAGAGATGCATAAAGGTGGGCAGAGATCACCTGTCTCCCTCTTGCTTGGCTGAGACAGGGTTGCGTCACGTCCTGACGTCCATCACTTCTCCTTCCGGGTGGTAGGTAGGCTGTTGACAACAGCTGTTGTTCCCGCAGGTGGCCTGTTCAGCACAGATTGTTTCTGTTTCTTTATATCGAGGTCCACTTGGGTATTTTAGCCCCGCACCCCTCACTGCTCTGGTTGCCGCCTGTTGCGCATCGCTGGCGCGGTGCTCCCGCGTATCCTCCGCTCCATGTCGTGCTGTCCAGGATCGCCTGACCGGTATGTAGCGCAATGGCCGCAGCTTCCTCCTCCATCCATTTGTAAGTGCTCATCCTGTGCTTGTTATTATAGGGCTAGTGACTGCTGTATAGCAGTGCCGCACAACAGCGCCAGCGAATAGCCCACTGCTGCTTTGCCTCCCGGGGATTTTGCTGTTGTCTCCCGGGGATTGCGCTACTTTGCCCTTTTCGCACCGCTTGCTTGCTGCCTACTTATTATTTTGTTTCGCCCCGCCTCGCCAGGAACTGGAGCTTGGCCCTTGGCTGGTCGTTGGCTGGCTAAGCGGTCGTGCTGCTGTCTGGGCGAGACTGTTTCAGCCACGTTTGAATGTGTGTTTGCGTGTGCGTGAGAGAACAGTGTGGAATTTTTAATTTTGTTTAGTTGTGTTGTTTGTCCTTTTGTTTTCATTTTCTTTGCAGCAATTGGTTTTGTTACACCCATAAGTAGAGTTATTTTCTTGGTTTATGTTATTTGGTTATTTTTGATTTTGTTATTTGTGTTGGCTTAACTTATTTTTTTCCTAATATGGATTTTGGCAGCTTTAAGTTTTGATTTCTTTGATTATATAGATTTTGATTTTGTTTTCCTTATAGTGTTTGGGTATTTTTAATTTCTTTCTTTGTGATTAAGTGAAACTGTTAATTTTGTTGATTCCTAATCTGTTGCTCTCTGGTCCTCCCCATCCAGGTGCTGAGCCTACGGTGGTGGATTGGTGTCCTGGTGGTGGTGGTGTTCCCTTTTTTATATATAGTTGCATTAGTTTGATTTCTTTGTTTGACCTTTTTCTTGTTTGATTCACGTGTGGTGTACCTGGGATTCCCGTTCTTTTGGACCCATTTTGTCACAGTAGGTCTCAGCCCTGGTTGGCTCTTTTTATCTCCATAGTGAGAGTGATTTTAGTGCAAGAGTTTTAAAAAGAAAAAAATAATTTGTAATAAACTATATATTTTTTTTTGTAATCCCAAACCACAGTCTCTGTCTTCACTGCAAAACAGACCCGAGTGCTTTCTTGTTGTAACCATCACTCTACTTTAAATTCTCTGGGTGAAATTCCCAGGGTGGCGTTGTCTGGCAATTCAGTCATTGTGCAAGTTTCTACACTCGTGCCGCCACATTAGCAACCTTTAACAGCATCCTTCTACAGCCACACAGCAGTTCTTCTGAGGCATAGCTGTGTTTTGAGCTGAATGCTAACACACCTTGCTAACAGAATCAAAATGACAATGCTAAGTGTCTCACTATCACCAGCTTAGCTAAATATTTTCCATAGCATTAAACACAAAGTAGGTCCACAGCATAGGCTGATGGGTAATTAGTTTTGCAGGTGTCTTGTCATAAGAAGCTGGTGTTTATTACGTAAGTCATATTTATTCAACTAAATATGACTGCGCAGGTGGTAGAGTGGGGGGGTTGCTGATGGAGTGTGATGCACCAGAACCGGGTGAGTGGGGAATGTAAGCAGACTAAGTAGCCTCTTTGGACATAGCAAATGGCTACTGTAAAATGACAACAAAGGAAGCTAATAAGAGAGAGAGTGAGGACAAGAGTGAATCTAGGAATGATTTTAGTCCTCGCCGAGAGAGACACTGAGCTGGGTTTCATGCTGTTGGACAAGTAGAGTCAGATCTTTTGTGGATTTAAGTGAACTTGGATAGCTTACTACGGCATTTGGCACAGAAATACATGGACAAACTTTTCATTTGTGCAACACTTTGGTTCATGACCGAATACCTGCAAGACATTTACCATCAGCTCTACTTATTCTATTATACTATTTTACTAATTCTAACATGTTTGGATACTTCTGTATTACACTGCTATGTAGTACAATCTGTACACTATGTACTTTTGCTTTTTTTATATTAATTTGGCAGCCACAGTTTTTCTTACATGCTCAAAAGGAGAGGGTGAGGTGTGGAAGAGTTTTCACTTGGTTACAGTCTGCAACTTCACTGCTAGGTGCCACTAAATCCTACTCACTGGGCCTTATAAGGGCGAGAAGTATCCAGTGTTCAATGCTCAACTTTCTGACCATTATGACTGCATCATCTCAAGTGCAACCGTCAAGTGTAAATATGGAAGCTTTCATTGCTTTTGTCTCACTTTGTTGCCTATAATGGTTGCATGGCATTCCTCCGCCATGCTGGATCTCCGATGTGCTGCCTTTGACTGCGGGAAAAATGAGAGTGCACGCCCTTCAATTTGGCCAGATTTTAAAGGGACAGTGATTTTGGTGACATCATGTCATTGACTTAGATTGAATTAATTGAACTGAAAACTTAAAGCATCGATTACATAATATATGGCTCTGACTGGACAGAGTCTACAGCTTGCAAATGCTGGACAAAATGAATCAAAGATGTGGTATTTCATTTATTGAAACAGTGCAAACTATAGCTTACAGGCTTTTGAAAAGTAAATAAAGTGCAGTATTACAATTTAATAAGTGCAGCAAGTGGCCTGTTCTGAACAGATTCTTTGACAGCTTTCTTAGCTTGAGACTCAATATATGAGGTAGCCAGTCCAGTGAGCAGAGTGCCAGGCGGAACATAGCGGATTTGAATGGGACGTAATGTATTGATACTCGACCCTCGTCATAAAGGAGTATTAGTCTTTCAAATAATGTGTATATGTATAATGTATGTATAATGTATGTAAAAAACATTTTTTCCACTATCAGCCCTGTGGTTGACTGATTCTGAATGCTCCTGTATTCAGTTGGGTTACTGGAGTTACTGGATTTGACTCAGTCTGGATGGATGATTGTTTTTGTAGTCAGGGTTGGCCCTTGTTGTGTTTGCATGTTTCAGTAGAAAATGGTGGTCTTTGAATTGGTCTGGAATTCTAAACTTACTGAAGTGAAAATAGAGAGTTTAACAGGGAAATTAATGTTACTTTCACCCTCTGTCAGACAGTTCTTCAGGATAGACGAATCAACGCTTCAAAAAGCTGAAGTAAAGATGCAGCAAGTGGAGAAAACTTGGAGTCAGAGTCTGTACTTGCTTTCTTCTTCTCTAACCTTCAACGCATACATAAGCATGCAAGCTCATATGCACACCCACACGCACACATGCAGATACAAACACAGGTATACACACACACAATGAACACGAACACACACACACAGCCTTTCCCAACTCCACTCTGCTCATGTGTGAAATGAGCAAGGGTCTTATCTCTTGGAAACACACCACTGAGCCAGAGGAGAAGTAGAGAGAGGGAGACACAGCAGGAGGGGAGGGAGGAGGAAAAAAAAGGAGGAGGAGGAGGGGGAGGGGGACAAAGATTGAGGGAGAGGGAGGTGTCACATGGTGTGCATGCTGATGACTGAGGACTTGGGAATCTGCTGCAGACTCTGGAGGTCTTAGACGAAGCCATTATCAGACCTCTGTTCCTATATTACATCCTTTTATTGACCCCAGTGAGTTAGGACCACACCTTCCACACACAAACACACAAACTGTATGTTAATTATCATATGTTGTAAAATGAAAGTGTTGTTTGATCAAATGCATGAAATGTTAAGAAGGTTTAAATCTGGCACTATATGAACAAAGTAGAGCTCGAAGGAGTCTCTGCTTGTTGTTATGTCAGCATGAGTCAGTTTTATTCACACTATATAGCCCAGTATCACTGATCACACATTTGTCTCACAGGACTCTATAACTCTGTACAACATACCACACCACCTGGGCTTAAACAGTCCATTCAAACAATGAAAAGCTCTGTCACCGACTAAAAGATGATCACCATGATGTTTTAGACTGACTATTGACATCTATAATGCTAATCATAAATAAACCTGTGCAAAAAGAAACAAGAAACTCAAACTGCCAAACTTAAAGCCACCATGATCATTATTTTCAGAACAATATGTATCAAATGACAAACAATGTGAGATGGGTCGAACATTCAATGAATTTTTTTATGGTTTTGGTTCACTCACAGTAACCACGTAATATCATTTTCATCTGCTGCGGGTAACTGTTTTCAGAGAGAAAAAACTACTGTACACCACATGCTCAGCAGCAAACAGACAGAGACACAGAGATGAGCTGGTGAACATAGTGGAGATTTTCACAATACAGAGTTGGAAAAACAAACATGACTTCAAATAAATTACAATGATGATGATTAAAAGGTGATGATATGTTTTTAACACTTTATTGACCGAGGAATCATAAACAGGAACTTTAGTAAAGGAGCAAAATCACATGACTTTCTCCAGCCATTCAATGAATGTCAGGCTACATCACCAATAACACTCCAGGGTTGAATTTTGAAATATTGAAATATTACAATGAGTGCCCTATAAAGTGATCAGAAGATCGGCAGTTCGATCCCCTCCACTCTGCATGTCAAAGTGTCCTTGGGCAAGATACTGAATCCCAAACTGCTCCTGAAGGCTGTGCCATCAGTGTATGAATGTGTGTGAATGAGAAAGTGCTTTGATGATGATAGTGGTCGGAAGACTAGAAAGGTGTTATATAAAAGTATTACTTATATAAGTAATACTTATTAAGTCGCCCTGCCCTTATAGGAGCACCATAATGTTTTGCATTGCAAAGGAAACATCAATTCCGTCCTCTAAAGTAAGAAATGTCTTGAGAATCTTTTGAATAAGTCAGCCTTGGCCATCCTTCCTTCTTTTCATGCCTCATCCTGAAGTATTTTTGAAATGCAAACTTTAAAGGATAAAGACGTCAGATTGAGCACATATAGTAGGGCCATAGGTCAGAGAGACAGACAGCTCTGTGGGGGTTTGTGTGGGACGGCTGATAATTTCCTGTCCTGGTAAAGAAGATTTCTGAGGCTTCAAATCAGGGAACACTCTTAAGCCTTCCTTTACTGTTGGAAGTTTTTTTTCATGGTGTGGTGAGAAGTGGCTGCTTTTTAGGAAACTGCTGTTGGATTGGGTGCTGGATCATAATCTTGTGACAGACAGATTCATGTGTCAGGCCAATTCTGTGTACCTCCAACTGAATGAGAGCTCTGGATTCAGACTAATCCCCAGTTTTTTTCCCCACCGCACTTCATTTTTACCACACTAATATACAGATGTTTGTTTTGCACCTCATAATGGTGTCTCTGTGCATTTCCTCCCGCTGTGCCAAGCGTCTGTTGTTCCTGAGTGCTCTGGATTTTAACCACATTCTGTTAACTTTCTGCTCAAAGAAAATCTACAACTGAAATTGGTTTAACAGACTTTTAAAAGACAGTCGCACCCCTACTGAGAAACATAATAAGGAGAATTAATTAAAGCAAGACATGGGAGTGTGGGAATAAGATGTGGAACTAGTATAAAAGTGAGCACAGTATGATCTCAAGTATGAACAGCCAAATATGCAAAATCAAACCTTGTGACAAAAAGACTGCATGATAGCTGAGGTAAGGAATAAATAGTCAAGACATAAGAAAGTCATTTGTGAAGAAGCAGTCCTAGAATTCCTCAGTTCCTGAATAAATGAATGAATGAATTTGTTCCATGTGCTGTATTGAACAGACAGCCTGAGAATGAACACTACAGGTGGTGTCTCTAAAGACAGGCAAGCGCAATTCTGACAAAATGATATTGATGTTAATGTGCCATGTCTGTGTCAGGAGTGTTAGAGGAGAATGCGTTCACGTTTGCCAATAATAAATGCTTCAATCGATCTGCACACTTTGACTGTCTGCCTCGACGTGACTGTTGCTGAAGACTTGCTGCCTTCTGCAGGCCTCTGCCACCACCTCGTGGTGAGTGTGAGGCACTGCGAGTTGAGTGAACGTTTCTGTACAGAAAGCTTGCACATATAAATAGACAGGTATGTGGTGGAGAATCCTGAATACGTTTGAGAACTATAATGACGGCAGATCTGCCACAGAGCACACAGGCTCACTGAGTGCACTGATGAGTATGATGTGAGTTATATGCCATAGTCCATCGAGGATCGCTCGCCACCTCCAACACCAAATGAGGGAATGTATTTGAGAAGAATGGTGTTCATCCCTCAAGTAGAGCTCCAAACACTTGACTGACTGACTGATGACTGACTAGAAGCATTGGACACAAATGTGACACAGCACTGGCCCGGGGTCAACACTAACATTTAAAAAATGAACAATAAAGTTACATACAAATGCACTGTTCTGTAACCGTCTACAGGCAGTCCTTGGAGATTAATGTTTGGTGCATTCAAATGCTTCCAAAAACGTATTATGTTTTTGTTACCTTTATGTAAGCTTTTTATGCTCCAGGTCCAATCGGTGACATCGTCAGTGATGGTGTGACGTTCAGAATGACGTGGCTCTGGCCACCACCCTGACTGTAAACATGTTTATTACTGCTGTGAAGCTGGACATTTGAATACGGACGCTTATGGAGGTTGAAACGTTCTGTAGCCAACTCTTCAGGAACTCCAAGGAGCACTGGCTTCCTAACCTCGGAGGTTGTCACCTCGTCCTCTTGGTCTACTAGAAAGGAGAGGGGTTGCAATCAGCAACTACACCACTAGATGCCACTAAATCCCACACACTGGTCCTCTAAGTAGGGTTGTTAATTGTTTGATTGCTGTTTAGTATCCTAATTAAAAAGTAATTAATCTATAATCCATGAGGAAACTCCATCTGAACTTATAATGAAAAGGTGTGATCAGCATGCTTCGTTTTCAGATACCTGGGTAAAAAAGGGCCATAATTGCAATAAAATCTAATTTATCATGTATAGATGGATTTCTTTTTTTTTTTTTTGTTTGGTTCATGAATTCTGACCTTATCCGGTCAGTATAACTGCACCGCTCTGTCAGCTGCAGTTTGTTTTGTGCTCTGTGCAGCAGCACAACAATACTTGTGTTTTTTTTTTTTAAGGCTCCTGCAGGGAAAACAGTGGAGAACACCTGACATGACAGAACATTATGGAGGCAAAGCAGCTGTGTCATATATACCCAACGGCATGTTTTGCTGACTTGATATTACAACTGTTAAATATATATATATATATATATATATATATATATATATATATATATATATATATATATATATATATATATATATATATATTTCCAGCCTAACTCCCCAGATATGTCCATTCAGCCACAGTGTTTGGAGAGAAGCGATAACATACTGGCTGGACCAGAGGCACATCGGAGCCCAGCAGTGATACAGCAACACCTTTTAATAAAACTAAAACTGGGAACTGAGACTGGGCTGAAAGTATCAACAACAAAAGCAGGCACTGAAAGCTTGGTCATATTCTTAGTCGTGTTCCTAATATCTTGATAAGACAGTTCTTGATTTAAGATTTAATTAGTTCAGTCATAGCTGCATGTGCAACCTCTTCATGTTGACACAAAAACTCAAAGGTTTGTTTTATTTTGTTGAACAGAAAAAAATGATTTTCTCTGCAAACATCCTCATATATTAGCTCTAGTATTAAAACAAGCAATACTTTTATTTTATTTCTTTCCTGAACATCCTAAATCTAAATTAGATTCAACAAAGTTCTGTGGAACTTCTTCTTTGCTCCTGTGAAGGTCCATTTGTCACATTTGTCACATTCACAGTGCTTCAAGTCCTGCTGTTGGAAATCAGCAGACGAAACAACAAATGTGGCAGTGTCAGTCGTGGTAGGTGAACCACAAACAGCAGTACAATATTGCCATGTGTTATGGCTGTGTATAATATGACTTGCACCGTGTGTGTGTTCCCCTATGCAAAGTTGGGTGTGCGATCACCCATCCCTCATTGGTTCCCAATGACCCTGCGTGGTCAAGCAAGAACTGGGTATTTTTATTTCCTTATTTTAGATTTTATGGTTTATTTTTTGTTCTTGTCTCTCTGTGGTGAAAGGAAGGACTCCATGACAGGTCTGGATTGGAAGGGAAAACATGAAGTTTTTCTTGAAGAAAATATAAAGTAAGAGAAAAAGCCCTGTCCGCCATTTCATTTGAGATATTTTATGCACAAAAAATCAAACATGTCCCACAATGCAAAGCATTTTAGAGAGGTGACACTTGCAAATGATGTGCAAAATATCAATGAGTGGTAAGTGTCTGAAAGGTGTCTATTATACAGGCTGTGCTGTAGTGATTTTAGACTAATGGTTTCCTTGTTGTAGGATGGCCAATATGTCATCAGATTTTCTAGGAGAGAGTCACTATCATGAAACATATTTCATCATTCATCTTTTCTTGAGCCAAAACTGTGTTTTATAGACAATCTCCAGTAATAAGCTGCAGTGTTCTTGTGTTTCTATAAAAGGTGATAGCATCCAGACAGACAGCTCCATGTTGTATGTTCCCACATTCACTCAGTCATTCAGGCAGACCATTAGCTCTCATTATCTCCCACTGATCAGCCTCTCAAATGAGCAGCAGGGAGAGAGAGAAAAGGCCAGAGCAGATGACAATAAGGGGCAATTAGGACCATTAAAACACGATTCAGCCGTTGAAAAATCTCAAACTGTCACATAAACTGAACAGAAGCTGAACTTTTCTCACCGGGTACAGAAGAGCTGATATTTTTAAATCAGATAGAGACATGTGGTCGAGTGAACAGTCTGCCCACAATCAGAACGGGGTGGTAAAGATTAGAGGATACAGGGAGACATTTTTAAATGCAGCTTTCCATCAGGATTAGTGTTGGGAAGTTTGAGCCTTTTTACCGCCTCCGATCACTGACTTGTATGAATCAAAGAGTTAAGTCATTTCATTCATTTTAACTAGTACAGTGCTGGATGTGGGCGATGTAAAAAAAAAAGAGTGAGGTTCTCAAACACCGAAGGCAACACTGTAGCATGGAAAGCAAAGACACAACACAATAATGTCCTGTCCTGACTGAGCTTATGCAGCTGCCGTGTGGCGAGGAAACGTACTGCATGAAAACGAACGAATCACTCACTGCGACCACTCATTACTCCGGAGTCATATAAAAGATTAGTTCAAACTGGACGATACGTTCATGACCAACACACCACTAATCAGGATATTTTCAAGAGGAAGCTGCTGATGACCAGAGCCATGATGCAAGCACTTGCTGTATTCTTGCTGTAGGGATGAAGACGCATTATAAACTGTCGAGCTAAAAGAAAATCAGTCCACCTCATTATGTAAGAACATTATCATTCATCTTAATTAGACTGTATGAATGCACTGAAAAATTACGATCTATAGAAGTTATTTCACAGGATGATTCTTCTGATTTATTTGGTGACTGACCGGTCTTGTAGTGCCACCATCAGGCCACAGTTTTGACTTGTCCTCATGAAATATTCAAATCTAATGAGGATACAGAGCATGATGTTCTTCCACTTGAACCCTCCATAAACTAGTGTCACCATCGAGATGATCTAAACTGCAGCCCATATTAGTAATCATCTTACATCGGATACATCCTCAGCATGTTCTTCATTCGATCCACCGCAATGATGATTAACATTGCAGCCTTGAGGGGTGTAAGAAGGGTTTGAATAATTTCAGTTTCATTATGTTTGGTTTGAAGTTGCACTAATCAATATTTATACAATATGATGACATGTCATGTAATGTAAAAGCTGTACTGAGAACTACTGTCCGCAAGTCTGCAGGTTTACTCTGCGCTCAGAACTTTTTTAGCGTTGGTTGTTTTGGATTTAGGGACCACCCAACTTTACTTTTTTGGTTCACAGAGTGTTTTTAGTTTTATGTGAAAAGAATGTGGTAATTCCAATACACTTTTTTTGTTGTTCTTTTCTCAGCAGTTGGTGGAGACCAAGACAGAGAAAAAGGAGAGTAAATTGTAAATGAACATGTACCACACATTCATACACTGACAGCAGAAGCTGTATGCCAGGTCCCAACCGCCCATGATTTACAGTGCTTTTTATCATTAGTTACTAAGCTCACATCTTACAGTCTCAGTCGCTTTCGGTGCATTCTTCCACAACATTTAGTCATTTGTACATCATAGTAGCAGTTTCTAATTCTTTCCAACAAACTACAAATGCTTTTGGACATGCATTAGTTGCTTTCATACAACTCTCCTGTTTTATTTATTTTATTTGCTTATGTCATGTCAGTCAAAATTAACTAAAATTGTGAATGCTGAATAGCCATTCCATATAAAACCAATAGTCCTCATTTCATTGCTTGAGTCATTACATACAAATATTTTGAACTCATTGTCAAAATCTGTTTACTATCTGAATACTTTTTTTTAAAATCTTTTTTTCTGAAAATGTCCTAAATTGAACAATTGCTCTCAGGTGAACCTCTGCTTTCACTGCTGTGAAGGAGTGTGTGAAGTATTAGTTGCACCCAATGATAAGCCACTTCTCTATGTAGACAGAGTAAACAACATGCCATTCTTGGGACTAATTTTTGATTCTAGATTAACGTGGAAAGAACATGTGTAAATAAAAGTAAGGGAGTATTGAATGTTACGAGGTGTTTGGCCAGGGGAGCTGATTTTATGTCATTAACATATATATACATAGAATTAATTAGATCTAGAATAGAGTACAGTAGTGTGGGGTATGGATCAGCAGCTAAGTCGGTCCTCTTACAGAGCACTAAGAACTTGAAACTTGAAAACAGCTCGAGTATGCTCCCTTCAGGTTGAAGCAGGAGAAATGCCATTATGGCTTTGAAGAAAGCAGCTTATAGCCAATTACTGGACAAATCTAAAAGGGCACAGTGAAGAGCATCCAAAAAAGAGACTTTTGGAGATGTGTTGGGAAAAGAACCAAAATCAAGCTTTGGGTGGGTCAATGAGGGAATAGCAGAACAACTAAAGATACAGCAGATACAATTCAGCCCAACAGTTCTGTGGACGGTAATACCAGAATGAATGATAGAAGAAGCAAGCATAGATCTAGAAATATGGAACATCAAGAGAAGAAATAAAACAGTGGACCTAGTACAGGAATTTTATAACTACGTAGATGGAAATTATGGGGAATATGTTTGCATATACACAGATGGCTCAAAAGAACCAAAAACAGGAGCGACAGGCGCAGCAGTGGTGGTTCCCAGCCATCACAATATCAAAAAGAACATCAGATCATTTAAGTATATATGTGGTGGAACTAAGTGCTATACTACTTGCAATAGAATGGGTAAAGACAGGGTGGACAGGAAGACATATGTAGTGATTCAGTTTCAATGTCACGTAAAACCGTGCCATATCCACAAACAGACGGTCTAGTAAACGGCAAAGCAGAGGAAAGGACCAACGACTGAGAGCCACCAGTGTCTCTCAGTATGTGCACCGGGCGCTGGTCTACAGGTTTACCAGTCAGTGATACGAGACCATCAAATATGAACGGCTTAAAACAGTCATCACCAATTCCATTACCACCCATAGAGCTGAGGCACAACTCCGTTTTAATCAGGCCGACATCTTTGTTTTAATCAGGCCGAGGCTTCGGCTCACATTGCGATTGCTGTTCTTTTCTTTTTAATGCTAAACAGTTAGCAATAATGTGACCAGACTTGTGGCAATAAAAACACTCACGGTCCTTCTTCTTTGGACTCAGAACCTTTGGAACACCATTTTGCTGAGTCAGAGCAGAACAAAGCTTTTCAACAGGAACTGACAGAAAAAAAACGTTTCTGTGAGTCAGCACATATTCATCCGCTAGTGCAGCGGCGGATGACAATGACATGACCTTTTGTTAATTCAAATAAACTACAATGCGTTCGGGTAAACAGTTCTTGAATTCGTCTAACAAAAACCGCTGCCTTAGAGAATTGAAGTTGACGGCTTTGCATGACGAAGTCCACTTATCCAGTAGTCCAGTAGAGTAGACTTTACTCAAGCAAACTCCACACAAGTTTGACTTGAAGCATTTTGGTGGGTTCTGAATTTCTGCCTGTAAGTCTCTGGAACTCATTCATATGCTCGTAGAATAGCAGTTTTCACCAACTCATATTTCAAGCTCCACTTATGTTACAACCTGCTTAGGGTCGTATTGGTAAAACCAAGTGTAAAGTTTGATAAAGGTGTTTTATTAAATGAGAATTCAAAATTGTTTTAACAGAAGGAAGTGAGGAGCTAAGGGAACACAGGGAGAGCTAGTGCTGTTTAAATGAACAAACAAATATAACAAAAGAGAGAGAACACGAGAACTCTAAACAGAGCCTGAACTATTCTTGTCTGAGTTAAACAAAATGAGAAAGAAAAGTGTAACCTACGGTTACCATAACTCTATATTCTATAACCTAAACTTCTTCCATGGAGTTTCTGTGCTTTCTCGTCCAGCAGGTTCTCATGGATCGTGGCTACTGCTGTGGCCTGCTGCTGACGTCCACCATATATAGCATTACTGTGATTATTGCTACCATATCTCCACTACAGTTTAGTTGGTTAATGATTTACTGCTGCTGTGCATCTGTGTCTCTCTATCTCTATCACAGGTTCCACTGCTACTGTAATCATTCTACCATTTATTGGAATTCATTGTAATTGTACGACATGTTTGTGTTGATTGTTCTGTACATGTGACATCCATTGCACGTCTGTCCGTCCTGGGAGAGGGATCCCTCCTCTGTGGCTCTTCCTGAGCTTTCTTCCACATTTTTTCCCTGTTAAAGGGTTTTTTTGTGGGCAAGTTTTTCCTCACTGGAATGAGGGTCTAAGGACAGAGGGTATCACTCCCTGTACAGATTGTAAAGTCCTCTGAGGCTAAATGTGTTTTGTGACTTTGGGCTATATAAATAAAATTTGATTTGATTTCATTATACACTCACCAGCCACTTTATTAGGTACACGCTGCTAGTGCTGTGTTGGACCCCCTTTTGCCTTCAGAACTGCCTTAATCCTTCGTCGCATAGATTCAACAAGGTACTGGAAACATTCCTCAGAGAGTTTGGTCCATATTGACATGATAGCATCATGCAGTTGCTCCAGATTTATTGTCTGCACATCAATGTAGCGAATCTCCCATTCAACCACACCCCAAAGATGCTGCAGCAAGGCGTTGCAGCGATGCTCAATTGTTAAAAAAGTGTGCCAGTCTATGTAAACCCTGGAGATGGTTATGTGTGAAAATCCCAGTAGTTCAGCAGTTTCTGAAAAACTCAGACCAGCCTGTCTGGCACCAACAACCGTGCCACATTCAAAGTCACTTAAATCACCTTTCTTCCCCAATCTGATGCTCGGTTTGAACTGCAGCAGATCGTCTTGACCACGTCTACATGCCTAAATGCATTGAGTTGCTGCCATGTGATTGGCTGATTAGTAATTTGCGTTAACGAGCAGTTGGACAGGTGTGCCTAATAAAGTGGCCGATAAGTGTATGCTCCTGAAGTAGCAACATGACTGTGAGTTACCATGAATAGTTTCAGGTAGTTGCGCAAGCAACCAGCAAAACGTTAGAAGAACTCATTAGAACAGAACTTGCTAAGCTCAGTGCCACCATCACCGCCGTCCAGTGGGACAGCCGATGACACCTATATGATGATCTGACTCCCCATGCTTCAGTCAAGCATGACATCTTTCACTCTGAATCTCAGCCTACAACAACTCATCAGGCTAGTGATCAAAATGCAGTATTCCATTCCTTGGTCCATCCAGATACTGCTCCTCCTGCTAACTTGATTCAAGCAGCCCCTTCTGCCACTGAGTTCACTACAAGAGTTGAAAATAACCCACCTGAAGTACAGGGAGTAGTGGTGGAGCACATTGTAAGGAATGCAGATGTTTCCTCACAGCCCACACCCCAACAGTGAAGTAGATTATGACACTTGGCGAGCTAATGTTGAGCTCATTCTGAAAGACCCCGCCATATCTGACCTACACAGAACGCGAAACATACTGGAGAGCTATTGTGCTGTCACTTTTCCAAGGCTTAAGTCTCTAAGTCTATACTGACCCCTGATCATCATTTACTGTATGATGATGAATTTTGAGTTTAAAAGCTACTTCACTTCACAATGATGTGACAGTTTAGACTATTTCAGTCACACGTACACATGTCAAGAAATGTTATTCTAAATTTTTTTGGTCGTCTTTAAGGAGTTTAAATAATGTCCAAAATGTCTAAAAAAAAAAAAAAACACCAGTGCTTAGCAAATGGTATCCATCCAACCCACTATTTTTCCTCTCCACCTGGCTGCACCGCTCTGTATTTGTCTAGCGAGAATCTGTTTAGTTGTAGTGTTGTGAATGAACTAAGTAAGTTGCTCCAAAGCTGTCTCGTACACGTGTCTTTTTCTGGTCAGTCATCATGGCAACATGAAGCCCTGTCAGTGCTGTGCTGCTTGTGTGCACAAGCTGAAAAACAAAACGACACATCACTGTATACCAGCAGTATGTGTGCAGATTGAGGTGAGAGACTAGGGACAGTCACTAGCACCTCCAGAGCCTCCTGTGTGCTGTAATGTCTTGCCATCTCCAAAATGACTGTTCCTACACTTGGACATCCAATGGGAACCAAAACCAAGTCCAGTCTTGTTTCGGTTCTTCATACCTCTCTATTTTACTATTGAATTAGTTTATAGCACAGAGAGTGACCTTCAAAGAGAAAATACTTTTGAAGTTTGAAGACACACACACACACACTATTAAGGCCGTTTTTTATTAGCTTAACCATGTTAAGCTTAATTATAGTACTGAGATGGCAATTCTAAATAAGAATTGAAATGAACATCTTCTGGCAAATTTAAGCTATATTCATTCAACACAGCCAAAATGGCTTCAAAATAAACAACAGGATGGCAGGAAATGTCCCCAGGATGCCTAAAGCCTAACACGGGACTCACACCGGGGACGTCAGCGCCGCATTACGGCTGCGCAACAACTACAACAACTCCCATTTGCTTCTCTGGCATGGGAGAGATTATAAAAAGGATCTGTTGTGTCATAAATTATTGTTTGCTGTTCCACTTCAACAATTAGTCTCTCGTTGTTCATGTTGAGACTCTTTGCTTGATTGACAGCTGACCTGGTGCCACCGGTCATGACGAGCTAACTTTGCTTCTCCAAAGTGGGAGAGATTATTAAAAGGATCTGTTGTGTCATAAATTATTGTGTGTTGTTCCACTTCAATAATCAGTCTTTCGTTGTTTATGTTGAGACTCTTTGATTGATTGACTCTTGAGCCACTTTTTCTTTGCTTGATAATGGCATCGATTGGGGGAGAATTGGCTCTATTATATTGCAATAATTATGAAACAATAGAAAGTTAATAAACGTAATTTTACAAATCTAAATTTAAATCTTTGACTAACATTTATCATATTGTTGGAGTTTCAAAACTCCAACTAAATATATATATATATATATATATATATATATATATATATATATATATACGCATATATATATATATATTGTTTTTAAAACTGCTGTTCATTGTATTAAAGCTAAACATTTCAAAAATATTAAAGCAAAAGAATACATTTTTATATAAATTGCCACTTTTTTTTGAAGAAATAAAGACACTTAACACTGAAAAATAGTTCCACTTAATAAGTTAGTTCACATGACATCTTTAATCAGCAAAACTTCTGATATTTGACAAAATTAACCTCTAACCAAAAGGGAAGTAACGAAAGTCAAATGGTGTGACTGGTTACACCACTGACATTTCCATTCAAATTTAATAGACAACTGACAACTGTGTAAGCACATACCCTTGATGTGAAGAATTACACAGACACACAATACAATATATAATTCAATACTTATTTTTAGTTATTGTGAATGATAAATGGTTTCCATTTGACATGTAACTCTAAGCACACCTGACCACACCCTAAAAATGTCAAATTATCATGATTTCAAAGAAAGCTACTAACCTTTGCATGCAGCATTTAGGGTGATCAGGGGTCCTTCTTTGTGATATCGTTTCCTATACAGTCCCACCAGGATTTCACAATTTTTTTTTTTTGATTTTTGCAATCAAAATGACTGATTTTGCGGAGGCATTTTCTCAAGAATGTTGCGTTCCTTTTTTGTAGTTTTCTTTACTTTTAAACCGCATCAAAAAAACTAAACAGGCTTAATAAGACAAAAACAAGGCAGACAGACTGAGAAACACTGTTTCCTTTTCAGTCTTTTCAGACACATCGTGTCTCAAGCGGATGCAGAAAAACTAGTCCATGCATTTGTTACTTCTAGGCTGGACTATTGTAACGCTTTATTATCAGGCTCCAATAAGTCTCTTAGGACGTGTTCTGACAGGAACCAAGATCAGAGATCACATCTCTCCCATTTTGGCTTCCTTGCACTGGCTACCTGTTAAATCTAGAATAGAATTAAAAATTCTTCTCCTTACATACAAAGCTCTTCATGGCCAGGCACCATCATATCTAAAAGAACTCATAGTACCTTACTACCCCCGTCTAGACCACTGTGCTCTCAGAATGCTGGGTTCCTTGTGGTTCCTATAGTTTCCAAAAGTAGATTGGGAGCCAGAGCTTTCAGCTATCAAGCTCCTCTTCTGTGGGACAAGCTACCACTTTGGGTTCAGGAGGCAGACACGGTCAACACCGTCAAGAGTAGACTTAAGACTTTCCTTTTGGATAGAGCTTATAGTTAGGGCTGGCTCACATCATCCCTTACACGGGACTCACACCGCGCACGTAACGGCAGCGTCACGGCAGCGCCACGGTTCAGCTCCGTCCTCTGCCCTGCGTCAACTCACACCGGGCGCGTAACGGCAGCGTAGTGAACGAGCCGTATTCACGCGAGATCACACGAGAATCCCGAACATACGCGAGTCCCTGCGATAAACTGTGTATAAAAGAAACAACAACAAACAGCTAACTTTGCTTCTCCGGCATGCGAGAGATTATAAAAAGGATCTGTTGTGTCATAAATTATTGTTTGCTGTTCCACTTCAACAATTACACGGGACTCACACCGGGCGCGTAACGGCAGCGCCACGGTTCAGCTCCGTCCTCTGCCCTGCGTCAACTCACACCGGTCGCGTAATGGCAGCGTTACGGCAGCTTAGCGAACTAGCCGTATTCACGCAAGAATCCCGAACATACGCAAGTCCCCGCGATAAACTGTGTATAAAAGAAACAACAACAACAAACAGCAAACTTTGCTTCTCTGGCATGGGAGAGATTATAAAAAGGATCTGTTGTGTCATAAATTATTGTTTGCTGTTCCACTTCAACAATTAGTCTCTCGTTGTTCATGTTGAGACTCTTTGATTGATTGACAGCTGACCTGGTACCGACCTGCTACCGGTCATAACGTAATGTGGACGTGAAGCTGTGACAGGCGACATGAACTGAATATTGTGTTTTATTTTGAAAGGGGGCGGAAGTTTATTACGTTGATTCTGAGTCAGATTTCCTGTCTGGTGCAATATGCTCTGTTGAAATTGACGTGGTTTAGCAACGGCTCGAGTCAAAAATAGAAGTGCTACGGAAAGATAGCGCTGTGGAGCGGAGAGACACTGATGAGACGTTCCGCGGCGCGCTCGGTGTGAGTGGTCTCATTGATTATAGTGGCAGCAACGCTGACGTCCCCAGTGTGAGTTAGGCTTTACACGGGACTCACACCGGGGACGTAGGCGCCGCGGAACGGCAGCGCCACGGTTTTGCTTCGTCCTCTGCCCGGCGTCAACTCACACCGGGCGCGCACTGGCAGCATAACAGGAGCGTAGCGAACTAGCCGTATTCTCGCGAGAATCCTGAACGTACACGAGTCCCAGCGATAAAGAAGTGTGTAAAAGAAACAACAACAAACAGCTAACTTTGCTTCTGTTGAAATTGACGCGGTTTAGCAACGGCTCACATCAAAAATAGAAGCTACGGAAAGATAGCGCTGCGGAGTGGAAAGACGGTTCTGGAACTCTGCTGAGATGTTCCACGGCGCACTCGGTGTGAGTGGTCTCATTGATTATAGTGGCAGCGACGCTGACGTCCCCAGTATGAGTTAGGCTTACACGGGACTCACACCGGGGACGTAAGCGCCGCGGAACGGCAGCGCCACGGTTTTGCTCCGTCCTCTGTCCGGCGTCAACTCACACCGGGCGCGCACTGGCAGCATAACAGGAGCGTAGCGAACTAGCCGTATTCTCGCGAGAATCCTGAACGTACACGAGTCCCCGTGATAAAGAAGTGTGTAAAAGAAACAACAACAAACAGCTAACTTTGCTTCTGTTGAAATTGACGCGGTTTAGCAACGGCTCACATCAAAAATAGAAGCTACGGAAAGATAGCGCTGCGGAGTGGAAAGACGGTTCTGGAACTCTGCTGAGATGTTCCACGGCGCGCCCGGTGTGAGTGGTCTCATTGATTATAGTGGCAGCAATTAGGTGACCGCGACGCAGCCGTTAGGCGGCGCTGACGTCCGGCAGGTGCTGCCGATAAAAAAACTCTCACTTACTACGTCATGTGTGAGCATTGTCGCGTTTGTTGTTGAGTGTGTGTGTGCATGTGGCTCTGCACATCAGTCTGATATGAGTGTTGACTTTTGATGAAAATGACTATGATATTCGTTTAGAGACAAGGCAGCAAAATAAGTTTTGGTTGTGGACAGGACTGGATGTACTTTGTTGTTTGCTATAGTTTCATCTGTGTGTTTACGTGTCAATAAGCTTGGCCTGTTGTGTGTGAATATTAGAGTTGGATCAGAGGGGTTAATCTGAGCAAGTATGTGTTTGTGTTCATCATGCGTGTACTGTAGATGTGACTGTGTGGTGTCGGAATAAAAAAGGGCTCCACACAGCAAAATACAACAGTAATATTGTCTGTTTCACTGCATAACTGTAACTGTAGCTGTACACACTCAGCAATAGAAAAATACATGCGTTGGTTTGGTGCTTACTTATATCCTAAACATAGTGAGTCAACATTTATAATCATCACTTTAAAAATGACATACGTTGTTTTTGGTGCCTATTTGTTTCCAGATATATTAGTGTGTGTGTGTGTGTGTGTGTGTGTGTGAATGGGTGAATAAGAGGCATTAACTTTGTAGAAAGGCTCTTCATGAAGTTCAGTCCGTTTCCTTTCATTAGTTTACAGGGCAGATCTGCCATATCCAATATGCAGCAACGGACCAACCTGCTCAATGAGCTCTGTTCTGAATGGTGGACTGCAGAACTAACTGGAAACTGAAACTGAATATAAATTTTGATAGGTGATCATGACACTTCTGCGCTCAAGATGCTTCTGAGCTTCTGTGCCAAAACTATAAGTCAGACAGCTTCGGCACATTTATGTGAGCAACCAGCACAAATTTCCCAGCAGCTTGGTGTTAAAATTATTTTTGTAAAGGGAAATTTGTGCCACTCTCAGCAGTTTTGCAAAAAAAATAAATAAAGTCTGTCCCCATCATGTGGAGGTGGTCAAGAACAGGACACCCAGGACCCAGAGACACCAGACGGGTGTTAAACACAGGATGAGGAGGACATGGAAAATTCAGATGGTTAAAGATAAGATGGAGGAACCGTCATTAAAAACGCCACGTACCATGCCCCCAGCCCATCCAAAAGGAATGCTGCTCATGGTCCACAGCGCTGCGACCAGTGTCGGTTCCCCTAAATTCTGGTCTCTGTTGCCATATTGTGCATGTTGTTTGTTTGAATACAGTCATTTAAGTCTCTGATAGATGTTGGTGTGGTTGTGTGATGTTTCTGTTCTGTTTTATGTGTGCACACCAAACCATATTTGTCAGTTACATTTAAAAAGTAGCGAAATATTGAGTCTGCATTTTCTGTTAATAATGTGTATTATTCATGTTTCTATCCATAATTTATAACTTCTTGTAAACATATGGAGAATGAACAGGGGTCATTCCACAAAAGCAGTATGCTTTGAGTGTATTTTATTGATTGGGTGACCAAAGTCTATTTTTTAACAGTTCATGTGAAAGACTTCGGCAAAGATAGAGTTGACCGAAGCTGCTCCTCCTGAAAGAGGCACATCCATGGTGTCTTCTTAGCATGTCACTGCATATGCTGGCCTTTTTTTTCAGGTCTTTGGTGTGTGGGAGGAAACCGGAGCACCCGGAGAAAACCCACACAGACATGGCAAGAACATGCAAACTCTTTCTGCCCTTCTCTCCTCTCCTAGGGGTGATGATGGCATGTCCATAGGACCTGTAAAGAGATGCACTTTTTTAGCATGTCACTGGACAAAGCTCAAGACTAAATAAGCAGACAGCGGACTCCTCCCATATCACTCTCTCTGTTACCTGACTGCAGCTGGATCCCTCTCCTCTCTGCCTCATCCTCTCTGACGGAGCTACCAAACAAAACTGTTTCTGTCAAAGATAATGTGTTATGTCAGGGTTTTATACAAGCTAATGGACGTTAACATTAGAGCTAAGCTGTTACGTTAGGTTACGTTACCAGGCTGGTAAACGTTGGCTGTGCTGTTTCTTACCTTGCTCTACATTCACTTTACAAGTCCCAGCTTTACTGTCACCATTTTTTTTTTTTAATTTTTGATGCCTCTGTTTTCTTCTCTTTTCTTTCCTTTTCTGAGGACTTCAGCGTAGAGAACTTCAAATCAAACAGCAACATCAAATTCTGATCAGTGGCCAAACTATTTTTGTGTTGGGGGTGGGGGGGGGGGGGTGGTTCTTGACCACTATTTCAGGGGCAATTAGGAAGAAAACAAATACATTTAACTCAGCATTTTTTTCCACACTATATATATGTAATTTATTTTTAATTAATTAATTAATTATTCCATATTTTAAATTAATGAGGGCACAGTTGACCCACACATGCACCCGCGTGGTTCATAAATGGTTGTAAAGTTCATGGGATTCAGCTCTGAGTTATTGTAGAGCAGTGTTAATTGTGTCACCCATTTTTCAGTTTGGTCTTAGTCTTGTGTCAAAGTTCATTCTTAGTCTTAGTCACTTTTAGTCTTTCACAAATCATTTTTGTTAGGCATATTTTAGTCGACTAAAAGTCTAAAAGAACACGGTATTTCAGTCCAATTTTAGTTTTTTTCTTTATTTATTTCATTTCATATTTATTATTTTTTTTGTTTATTAATTCTAGTTCACTTGTGTTTAGGGCTGCACGATAGGAACAAAATTTTATATCACAATATTCATGTCAGATATCTCTATCGATGCAATGGTGAAAGGTGAAAGTTCAGTGAAAACTAAGCATTTTCCAGAAAAATAAAAACATGATAATACAAAGGGATGTGGAAAGTGCAGTTTTATCGATTGTAACTCACTGTCAGTCATCAACATTAACATACGACAAGTCACCAATAAATACATTTTATTGCAGCTCTGCTTTAACAATAACTAACAAATATATTATGCTGCAGCTGGTGAAGGTGGCAAGTTTCTTCAAAAGATCCACCAGCAGTGCCACACCACCAGTGGATCCCTCCTCGTACAGGACGCGGTGGTGTTGCTTCAGGTGGTGAAACATACTTGTTGTGTTGCCCTGCTTCGTCAGAACTTTCGCTAAGCAGGAGCGTTGCTCTGGTTGATTTACTTTGGTGGTTGCTCTATTTTATTTACTTTTTTCCACTTCATCTATCCCGTCCTGTAATTTTTTAACAATGTGATCTATGTTGCCTCCCCTCTTCCATGCCTCATCATCTGCAAACAGAGATCTTCCCATTCCTGTTGGTATATTGTCAAATAGCTCGCTGGAAGCTCTTGTTGTAAATAAACATCTTGTGGTGATTTTTTTGAACAAACTGAATCTGCCTCCTACTTATGCCGCTCTGGTCAGCTTCGCAACATATGCCATTCAGAAAATTAAACCTTTGAATCTATTGATTGAACCTTAAATATAGTGAATGAAACTTTGAATACATGGAATGGCCTTTGAATATATTGAATGAAACTATTAATGGAATGCTTGGCTGTGTGTAGAGGTCTGTGTGTAGAGGTCTGTGTGTAGGTCTGTATGGTTAGCTTGATCTAGTTTTCTAGTCTTCTCCTGGTCTAGAGAAGCTGCTGGAGTTACAGGGATTTAGTGAACCGAAAGAGAAGCTCTTCATACTTTGTTTAGATACAACATGAATCACCCACATCCATAGAGCAATGCAGGCTGAATATTTAGTTTAGTATTGAATGTATCTGATGATCAGCGACACATTTTCATCTTTGGGCACATTACTCACACAGCAGACTCCGGACAGACAGAAAATTGCATAATGAGATTATGCCTCACACAGATAATTACTATGGAATTAAAATATTGTAAAATAAATTCATGAATTTATTTAACATTATTTTTCATTCATTTATGTATTTTGTGGTTGATATATGCCATTAAACTCTGTTACAGTCATTAATACAACAGTAATACAACTTTTAAATTCCATAGTATTACATAGTATTATAATATAACAAATAGTTCATCTACATGTTATTTGGTATTTTAATTTTAAAGATTAATTTGGACAGTGACACGAACTGGGGTAGGATCAGTATTATTCCTGTCTTTGGATCTTTGAACCACATTATGAAATAAAACCAGGAGTTCAGCTCGGACCAGCAGCAGAAATATTCATTTAAAAAAAAACAAATGACAGATTTTCCTCATTTGCATATTCACATCAAAGGATGTTCTAGAATCATGTCATGTGACATCACTTAGAACACACACACTATATATATAGGTGTAGAACCTGCAGCCTGCAGACACACACATAGTGATCTGGCAATCGTACTCTTACTCGTATTCGTATTTGGACTCTTACTCGTACTCGTACTCGTATTTGGACTCTTACTCGTACTCGTATTTGGACTCTTACTCATACTTGTATTTGGATTCTTATTCATACTCGCACCTGTTGGTGAAAGTTTTTGTGGAACAGAGACATGAATTCATGGAACATGGATCCACTCTTCAGAACAACCAACAACTTTGATCGTGGTTATGTAAGTGACCTTTATCCTCTAAACTTTCTGCTGTTCATATCTGAATGTTTTAGGAGTTGCATACAGAGCATCTGATAGCTAAACTACTTCACATTTGTCTTATTCTAAGAGAACTTAACATGTCATTTAGTGTTTTGTACTTTGTGTAATTTCGACATGTGTGCCCAAAACTCAGAATTTAGTCAGTTTAGCACACTGGAACTAAAAAAATATAGTCAAAGCATAAAAATTGTATTGTTATTTTATTTTTAATTTTAATTTTAATTTTTTTAGGACCAACTCAGAGGGAGAAAACCTGATGTTTATACCAGCCAGTCCAGGATCCAGGAGATACAGATGGCTGAGAGGGAGGCTCTGATCAGTCGAACAGAGCAACTGTGTGCCGCTGACCAAAGGCGCACCAATGCTGTACTTGGGAGAATGGGGAGACTTGGGTTCCAGGAGGAACCCCTTCATCCACGTCAGGCCGCATTTAGCCCCAGACAACGGCCTACATCATCCCGTCCTCACCATGTGGAGCCGGTCCGCAGACACCATTGGGGTCTGACAAGGAGGGAGGAGGAGGAGATGTACATGGGCAGAGACTATGACAGTCCATCAACATCTGTCAAGTCAGCAGTGGACAGTCACACTCCCTCAGAGCTGACCTCAATCCGCTTTATTCAGACTCCTCCTCCAACACCACCCTTTACACCTTCTCCTCCACCTCTTCCTCCAGCAGATCCTCTACCCAGGAGACGTGTGTCCCGTCTCCCTGTGATGTTGTTAGACCACAATGCAGGAGGTAAGTTCTTCTTTAGACAAAGTGATTAGTCACCCTAGATGTTTTTTTTATTATTGATTAGTATTGTTCAAACTTTATTGTGTCAGTAACAGAACTTGTACATTAAGCACAAATATGTTAAAAAGATGTGAGCACCGTAAACACAGGTAGAAATGTGACTAATGAATATTTCTATCTTAATCTGAACAGTGAAAGAATTAGCCGGAGGGCACAAACTCCAGACGGCTAAAGCTAAGGTGGAGGAAATCCAAAAGACAGTGGAGAACCTTCAGCAGAAATCCACTGTCAATGCACACCAAAATCCAGCGGCACCAAGAAGACTTACTAAAGCTCCAGCTCCAGCTCCAGCTCGAATTCCAGCTCCAGCTCGAGTTCCACCTCCAGCTCCAGCTCCACCTCCAGTTCGAGTTCCACCTCCAGCTCCAGCTCCAGCTCCAGCTCGAGTTCCACTTCCAGCTCCGGCTCCTCCTGTGACACCAGCCCCACCCAAGAAGAGAGGAGCTCGACGTGGGACATCCCTGCGCCCTCTCAAGACTGCCAGCAGAGGACAGACTGCTGAAGACAAAATTGAGGAGCTGCAGCCACTGTCCAAACCTGGAGAGAGACTAACTCTCTGCTTGATGGACCTCACCTCAGACAACTGGTAAGACTCTGAAGCCATGCAGTAAAGACAAAGATTTTCTACCTGCAGTGTCAACAACTTTTACTTCAACAATGTTTGAACTATGTAGTCAGGTCTAATATTAGCTCTGAGTTCTTCATCAGTTCAGTGACTGCGGTCTGACTTTGTTGTTGTTTGTTCTTCTGGGTTGTCTCTGCACATCAGTACAAACTGCCATCATATTATATATTATACACAACTCACTAAGTACAGTAAAGTACAGTTCAATAACATCTCATCTCATTATCTCAATACAGGGAGAAGAAAACACAGGCCCTGCAGAATCTGAGAGCTCTGGCCCAACACCATCAGGACACACTGATGACCAAGCTTCATGAAGTGTGTCTGGCTCTGATAGAGGAGGTACTAAAGACATTTTTCTCTTTGTTTCATGCTGTTCTTGTTTGTTGTTGTTGTTCTTGGAGTTCTTCTTATGCTTACAGTGCATCTGTGACCCAAGTATAACCACTGACGATTATGTTCCTTCTTACTTTCTAGATTAACAATCTGCGGTCCTGCGTGTCCTGTGCAGCGATGGACACCCTGCTGTACCTGTACGTCTACCTCCAGAAGGACATGGATAATCAGGCAGAGAGGACAGGCCGTGTTCTGCTGCTGAAGATTGCGCAAGCAAATGCAAATGTCTTCATACAGCAGCAGGCCAATTTGGCCCTGGAGGCTATGGTGAAGAACTGTAGCCCTGGTCGTGTCCTGACCACTCTCCTGAACACAGGACTGAAGTAAGTACCACATTAGATGATGATATTTATGGATAAATGTAGTAACATTCAAAGGACACAATATTAAAATGTTTGTCTTTGTTCTTCCTTAGCCACCTAAGTGCTGCAGTGAGGGCCAGCACAGCTCAGCAGCTCCGCTTGCTGGCTGACACAATGGGAGCAGCTGCCGTCTTGTCAGCAGGCAACACCTTCACCACGCGCTTTGTGACTGCAGTAAGCAAGATGTCCCTGGACGCTGCCGCTGAAGTCAGGTCAGTTATCAAGCTTGGTATTTACTTCAGAAAGTGTTTATTCAGATTGATTCAATCTTATTTTGTACAATGAAGTGCTAAATCAGAAGCGTATCTCTTTGCAGGCCCCATGGACATGCCATCCTCCATCAACTGGCTGTCCATCCTGACTTCATGGAGATGTGGAATCACACCATCTCTGAAAAGGATCGGCCAACCCTCGCAAGAATCCTCAGGACAGCGCAGAGGATGTAGAGGAGGATGCAGAAGAGGAGAGGGTAGCAGTGATCAGCACTGCCACCTTGCATGTTCTCACCGTGTCGGCATGGGTTTTCTCCGGGTGCTCCGGTTTCTCCCACATTCCAAAGACCTCGAGAAAAAAAAAAGGGCAGCGTATACGGTGACATGCTATGAAGGCACCATGGATCCTCCTCTTCAACCTCCAGAAAAGTGTCCCATCTCCCTCAAAAAGAGTTTGCATGTTCTTGCCATGTCTGCGTGGGTTTTCTCCGGGTGCTCCGGTTTCCTCCCACACATCAAAGACCAGAGAAAAAAAAGGGCAGCATATGCAGTGACATGCTAAGAAGACGCCATGGATGTGCCTCATTCAGGAGGAGCAGCTTCGGTCAACTCCATTTTTGCCGAAGTCTTTCATATGAACTGTTAAATAATAGACTTTGTTCACCCATCAATAAAATACACTCAAAGCATACTGATTTTGTGGAATGACTCCTGTTCATTCTCTATATGATTATAAGAAGAAATAAATAATGAATAGAAACAATTTTGAAACACATTTTGCTACTTTTTTTAATGTAGCTGACAAATATGATTTGGTAAGCGCACATAAAACAGAACAAAAACATCACATAACCACACCAAGACATAAAACATCAGAGACGTAAATGAGTGTATTCCAACAAACAACATGCACAATATGGCAACAGAGACCAGAATTAAGGAGAACCGACACTGGTCGTAGCGCTATGGACCATGATTCCTTCTAGATGGGCTGGGGGCGTGGTACGTGTTTTTAATGACGAG